>CM033277.1:33362988-34026328 GCA_019343175.1 Oedothorax gibbosus
ATAAACAAGCAATTCAGATGGACGAACGTTTTATTTTATTCTTTGTAAAGCAGAAAATCTGACCTCTTATCTTTGGATCTACGATAGCTATGGCATGGATAGGTCTATTGCTACATGGCGGCTAATTATACCGGTACCTACTCCTTTAGACCAATTCCAAATGGCCATGGACACTGTATACTCGATTCTACACACTTTACTACCAAGGATTATTATACCGAACTTAAACTTAGTACCCTCATTATACCATAAATCCGTGCTCATATTTCAAACATCCGTACCCGGCGCTGCTCGCGTGAGAATCGTCACAGTCCGGCACATATGCCGCATGCCACGCGACTAGCCACGTGCCGGACATATGGACCGTTTGACCGAGCATATCCGACACCACCCGGATATCCGGAGGGGTCGGATAACAGAGACACCCCCTTTTTATATGCGGGGTTTATTCGCCGCCTAATGAATTGGTCTGCCGCGTAATGCACAGCGGGGATTCTTACGGGGATAACGCTTATTAGGGAACGGGGGTGTTAAAGAAGGTAATATTTGAGACTTCTGTACCTGTTCACAATCTAGTTTGTTAATTATAAAAAATGTTTCTTTTGCGATTTCTTTAGTTTGTATTAAAATTTGCTTTCATAGATTGTTTATATTTATCTATTTAAGACTCAATGTAGTTTTTTTATTCTAACGCTTACATTCATTCTTCTAACTTGGACAGAATGATGCTGTATCACAAGATATAGTATATGTAAGAATCGCTAATACAAATTAAAAATTGAAGCATTCCTTAGTGGATTCAAAAAAGATTTGCCGAAGTAACCACAAGAATGTGGACAGCGAAGAACATCAAACATAAAAAAAAGTGGAAAGTGAACTATATAAAAATAAATTGTCTTCTACTTCGGGGGAAAATCATGAGATCTCCATGATTCGTCAGTGTTAATCCAGTTGCTGTTCTTAAAAGTTTCCTTAATTTTTTATGGTGTGTACTAGTCCAAGTGAACTTTATTAATTTATAGCTAATTACTTACAGTGCATTACATTGTAAAATTAGAATACTTTTTTGATGTTATTTATTTTTTTAATCTATTTACTGGTTCAATGTAAAAAAAATTCCTGACGGTTAACATGAAATTCGATTAACACGAAATGTTTCGGTGTTCCCTTCGAGTTCGCGTTAACGGGGTTCGACTGTATTTGATTTCTTAATTTAGTGTTGTTTTATTTGGAACGTGGATGTGTTTAAAAAAAACATTCATCGGGGGTTCATTCTGAAAGGGATACATCCATACCATAAATTAAAAAAAGTAATAACAACTTGTTTCGGTTTATTTTTTACTTAAAAGGGCAACGTATTTCGGAAAATTTGCTTTTCAGTATTAAAATAATTTACAAAAATCTGTTAGGAAAATGGACTCGAATCTGTTAAATAATTTAAGTATTTTATTTGAATAAAAATATTAACACATTGTTTAAAACAAAATCCTAAATCAAGGGTTTGATTTTTTCTGCTTTGATTAAATAAGAATATTTACGATTGGTTTAAAAGTGCAAAAGTGTTCTGTTTTTCAATTCTGAGATAACAATATCTCTTTTCAAATAAATAAATTCTATATAATGTAGATCTTATTTAAATTTATTTCTATAGCTTTTAAGAATTCATAAAAAAAAAATCATAAAAAGTAATGTTTCTTCGGCAATGCTTCGTAGAAGTATCTAAAAAGATTTTTACTCATCTATATAAAAATATATATATTATAATCTAAGTCTTCTTTAGCCGTATTGTTAAAATCAATGAAAAGACACAAACACTCTCAACAGGGAAAAATTATTTCGTAATCAAATAGCAGTTACACCGAATACCTGCTCTTTATAATAACATACTTTCCTAGTAAATAAAGGTGGATCTTTGGATTAGACACCTTTGACATAGTTTTTATAGGGGGGGGGGGGGGGTAGCCAGTTTTTGCTATTCCGAGTAGTACATAAAATTAAAAAATATATATATTGTTGTATAACGTTGTAGCAAATCTTTACAGCGTATACAATAAACTTTATAACAAAATACGGTTTTATGTATAGTTATTGTCGTTATGTGGCCTTTGTGAATTACACCAGTGAGCAGCTTTCCCATTTTTTTTTCATACAGAAAATTGTAGGGTGCAATTTCCATATAGCTGAGGTCATCTAAGCTTCTATAAGTTTTACGGAGGAACGTCATGCACCACAATTTTACAGTGTTTGAATTTTTAGAAATCTGGAAATGTGATTTTTTTTCTGGTTGCAGTAACGTGTTCTGATATGGTTAACGTTACAATATACACTCTTAAAACAAAAGAGTGAAATTCACTCCTATAGGAGAAGTGCATTTTCGGCACCAGAAAGTAGTGGAAATTAACTCAGACTGAGTTAAAACCGCTCGTTTTAAGAAGGACGCAGATTGTTTCTTTTATTTCTTTTACCCACTCTAAAAAAAAAGTGAAATTCACTCCTATAGGAGAAGTGCATTTTCGGCACGGAAAGGAGTGGAAATTAACTCAGACTGAGTTAAAACCGCTCGTTTGTTTTAAGAGTGTAGATAATATTGGGTTTTATCAATTTAACGGTAGAGTTTACCAAGAAACAAGTCTCATATGTTAAGGGGGAATGGGCGCACTGGACCGCGGGTCTCCAAACTCAAGTGCCTCAGTGTTAATCCAATGGCGAAAAACTATTTTTTCTGCCACATTTCTCCGGCTGTATTGAATATTTTTCAACCGTTTTTTTAAAATAATAAATGTAGATAACTTACAGGTCTCTATCTTCGCACTTTTTGAAATTGCTTCGAATATTTTGTGTAAAATTATTTATTGAAAATTTAAAAAAAATTTGAACCAATTTCAAAAAGTGGGAAGGTCGGGACCTGTAAGTCAGCTACATTCATCACATAAAAAATCCGCTTGTAAAAATATTCAATACAGCCGGAGAAATGTGGCAGGGAAAATATTTTTTTCTCCATAGGATTAACACTGATGCACTTTGCTTTGGGGACCCCCGGTCCAGCACGCCCTTTCCCCCTTAATGATCTTTTACATTAAACGAATGAGTAAAATTATTTAAAGGTTTTAGATTGGAAGAAAGAACTTTGACCTTAAGCATAAAACCTTACTACTAACTTTCAACTTAATATTTTTAAAAGCTTATAAGTCAAAGCTCTAATGCCACTTATTCAAAAACAATCAAAATATTAAATAAGTGCAAAGTTTGGCCTGTCAAAGTTTTAATTAAACTTGTATCTTTGATGTTCCAGTATTTGAATTAAACTAAAACTGTTATTTAATCAATAAAATAAGTTTTATTAACCTTAATAGAATGGAAATATGGATTTTTTTCAAAATCTTTTACTGTCCCTTCTCTGTAACGTCATGTTTATAATAATGCTTATAGCTACAGTTTATTTATATGAGTGGATGATTAATTAAATTTACTAGTATGTGCTGTAATAACTTTTAAAATATTTTTTTTTAATTTAAGTATTTTAATAAGGATTCAACTTTTTTTTAAAAAAACTTCTTAACTACAACGCACATTTTATTACAAAGAATAATGACCAAATTTTGTTTTTAATAACGAATCATTGGCAAATCTAACCGTAACGCCCTGAAAAATGTAATAGAAACTTATTGCAACTCTAATCCAACAAAAAATAGCTACTGGTCCATTTTTATCAACTTCCGTTTTCCAACCCAATTTCAAGAAACCAACCCTTGGATCCCTTCTGACTACCTCAATGAATAAAATTATATACTGTGTGATGGGAAAAAGTGTTTTTAATTTTTTTAAAAATTAAAATAATTAAATAAAAATTCAAAATGAAAAAACTTTAATTAGAATGTAGAATTATCAAATTAGTTTTTTATAAAGAATTATAGACGAATTTAAGTCAAATATAACCGTAACAACTGTAAAAAGCAATCAAAACTAAATATCCCCTTTTGACTACCTCAATGATAAGTTGAATAAAATTTTCTACTCCGCGCTGTAAAACATTTTAGTTGATATTTTTCATTAAAATTAAAATATTTTAATACAGATTCGCACTGAAAAAAAACCTCCTGAAATACAACGTATATTTGGTTATAAAGTAGAAATACATTATATTTTTTAAAGAATCATTGTCAATGACACACTGTAAAAAGCAACTGAAACCTATTGTAAAATTTAATTCAACAAAAAAAGCCCCTGATGATTTTTATCAACTCAATTTAAAAAAAAAAAAAAAAAACCTTGGTTCCCTTCTGACTACCTCACAACGAATTCCCCCCTCTTACATATCTCCTGCAATTAGTCAGTCCAACTTTCTCTTTTCAAAACACAGACATTCAAATAAAAGTGCAGGTGAATCCTCTCTCTCCCTCGCAAAAGAGGATGGAGAGCAAGGGGGATGCTGAGAGGCAGCAGTCTCTTCAAAGGGAGGATGCGGAAGATGAGAGAGAGAGTGCGTCCCTCTCGGTGTGTCCTCGAGTCAGGTTCTGTCTCTAATTGAATGCTGGAATTTGTCGGAGTTTCGTGTTTAAGGGAGCCGGGGTTGGTTTTGAGTGTATAGTTGTAGGTCTTATTTGAAAATGAGGCCCAGTTATGGTCTTATTTGAAAATGAGGCACATTTAAGGTCTTATTTGAAAATGAGGCACATTTAAGGTCTAATATGAAACTGAGGTATATTTAAGGTCTTATATCAAAATGAGGCACATTTAAGGACTTATTTGAAAATGAGGCTCAGTTAAGGATTTATTTGAAAATGAGGCAACAGTTTAGGACTTATTTGAAAATGAGGCACAGTATAATTGACTATATACAATGACTTATGCTAGAGTTAATCATTAAATGATGTTTTTAATGCAATAAACATCGGTAATTACCTTTTAATTTTATGATACTGAAAATATTTTTGTTTGGAACATTTAGATGTATGTCGTTACTTAAGTATTGGTGAAACACTTGTTATAAAAGCTTATTTAATCCCCTGCTGGAATTTGTCGGAGTTCCGCGTTTCAGGGACCCGAGATTTGTTTTGGGAGTTTAGAGGTAGGCTTATTTGAAAATGAGGCTCAGTTGAACTAAAGGCATTCATTGCCTAAAATAAGTTATGATAGAATAAAAAATCAAATGATATTTTTAATACAATAAACATCTAATTATTTTTCATCGCATGATGTTGGATAGTTTGGAACGATTTACTCTGGTTTTAATTTTGAAAAAAAGTTAAGTTTTCTCTGTTATTGAAGAATCCAAATGCTATTTACTCTGGTTTCAAACACTGAGTAAATGTTCAGTTTTCTGCTATTGGAGAATACAAAATCCAACTCTTAACCCCCTAAGTAGTAAAAATCAAAATATCTGCTTGCCCCCTGTTTTACACACACTTCATAACTTTATATTCACTTTTTTATTCTTTTCTCATATCGATCTAAATTTAACAAGCGAAATTTCCTACTTATTTGCAGTTCCCTACCCCCCTACACACGTACGGAATTCATACAAGCCGGGGGGAAGTTCGCGCTGTAAGTGGAAAGGTGGTCTAACTGACGACTTCAATTTTTTTAAAAGATATCTAAAATATACAATTTTTTAATATATATTGACTGAGGTCATTCCTAACACTTTTGGTGCGTCGATTTTTGTGGCCGCGTAAGTTGTCATAGGAATAGCTTTATTGAATTCTTAATTCTCGATATCTTCAAGACATCGTCTTCAGCGAAAGTTTTAAAGCCTTTTTCCAACATTTGGTCTAAATCATGGTAAATGCCACAACTAGTTAAATAAATTACAACTGTTTCGAGGAAAACTCAAATATTTAACATGGTTCTATAGTCTGCGTAGATTTTGCATTTAAAATTTGAGTAGCTAAGTTAACAGTTACAGTAAATAGTTACATAATACACACATATTTTTTTTTAATTTATAGATATCTAGTTGTAGTACTCCACATTTTACCGTACATTTGGTTCTTCATTTCACTAAAAATTTTGTTCTTAAGAGCTGCTGAAATGTTTCATCATACTTTCAGTATTTGGTTAAACCATTTTCAGGTTTTTTCTTCCAAAACCTTAAAATGCTGCAACCGAATACCGAAATTACAGTGAAACATTTAACCTCACATACGTTGTAGATACTAGGAACCTTTAGTATGGTGAAACCAAACACAACATTTTTAACAGTGTTTTAATCCGATTCGCCATTTTTACATTTGAAAAAAGTACAACAGAAAAGCAAAATTCTAAAACTAGTCTCCTAAAACGTCTCTTGTTTCCAGTTACGTCACTATTCCACATAACTTATGATATCATCATTATTTTTTTCCAGCACGAGACAATAAAATTTTTCAAAAAATTATTCGAGTAAAAGACTTTTCACTGTAAAATATTTTCGAATATTTACGCGAAATAATAAGATGTAATTACTTTTATGGCTACTTACGAAATCCCTGGAATCGAGAAAGAATTTTCTTTGTAATATCGTAACTAGAGGGTAAAAAAAATAAGAGGAAAAACTGCGAGTGACAACTCTTTTTGGAAAGGTAAGACTTTTATTAAAATCCGCTTGTGTGATTCTTATTAAACTTAGATTAAATTACGTATTTTTTTAAACAAACTTTCGAGCTTAATAAACACATTCGAGCTTAATTTAAAATAAGCAGGGATTTGTATTTTACAGAAGCTTAAGTTTTTCAATGTATGGTTTTTCATTTTCATTGGAATGGGATTTGGTAATTAAATAAAAAGTTTTTAAATGAATATGGCCATTATATTTTGCAGGCTTGTTATCGACGAGAGGACTTATACGAGTTGAATCATAGATATCATAGTTAAAGTATTAGATTGGTAGATCACGTGACCTCCAATGCTAACGACGGGACGCACATGGAGACCAGAATAAGAGAGCAATGGGGCTAGTGTTGTCACCAGTTTTAGGAGAAAAACACTACGAAAAAATACCATTTAATTCTAAAATTACAAAACAAGACCATAAAAATTTTAGCTGCATTTTGGAATCTTTTTAGTGACTTTTAAAAAAACGTGAAACGCTTTGCTAGCATTTTTATGGTATGTTTTTGTAATTTTAGAATTAAATGGTATTTTTTCGTAGTGTTTTTCTGATAAAACTGGTGGCAACACTGCCCTCTTATTCTGGTCTCCATGCGGGTCCCGTCGTTAGAATTGGAGGTCATGTGATCTGTCAATGTAATACTTTAACTATGATATCTATGAATTGAATACTGTCTTCAATACGGTTACAGGCAGTTAGGATGAGGAAATCCAATTGGTCTGCTTCAACTGACGTAATTATTCCTGCTTTCATTCCTGGATTCCATTGGTGGTTTCTGTGATTGTTGCGTATGACATGGTAAGCTGCGCCCACTACATTAATTAAATAATCAAACCTTTTTTTTTCATTCCTGTGTAATTGTTGTCACTTAAGACGTGAAACATGCCCATTAAAGTAAAAAAATACCGTGACGTCAAGTGTGTGAAAATTTTGTAAAGTTCCGCTATTAAATACATAATTATTTAACAGATAAAGCTAGTTTTTCGTTACTAATTTTACTGATTTACGTTACTAATTATATTTTTTTACGTTACTGATTTTAATATAAGTAACATTTTGACATCATATGATGGGGAAGATTTTTATCGTAAAATACTTGTTCACAAACCTTCATAAAAACATTGTTGCTTCTTTTGGTTGAAACTTTGAGTGAAATTTTTAAACACAATCTCTTTAAATTTTATCGAATATTTCTAAGTGTAAAAAAATAATACCCAAGTACCATTTAAGAAATTAAGTACTACGGAGCTCATATTTTAACAACCTTATTATTATTTATGATGCAATGATTTTATGATTATTTAATTATTTTAATATAAGGCAAATTATCTAAAAATTTCAAATATTTTGACGTGTTTTTATTTTTTTTCCTTATTTAAACTACAGTGTTTCTAAAAATACCCATGTTAAAAAGATCTTATGGAATTTTTTTACCTAAAAAATGTAGAAAATTCCATCTCACCACCCAAGTTGTTTCCAGCCATTGATTCTAAACGACGCTTCGCACATTCTAAAATATCACATTCCCACCCTCACTTCCCTTCAGTTCCCTTGAGCAAAAACAAAAGTCGTTTTGTTCTATCGCAGAGAAGATGCAATTTTTGAAACAAGATCCCTTCTTTTCTCACTAACGCACACTGAAAAATTTTCTTCTATTTTTTTTCGCATCTTCTTCTTATATTTTATTTACTACCATATATTCGCGAACCTTGTACTTCCTCTGTTCTGTAAAAACGCAACAACGCATTCTTAAAATGCAACAGATTCTCAGTATGGTATTTGAGAAATTATTTTTTTTCCAGACTTCGCGAAAACACTTAATCCTTTTTTTTTCTTATTTGTTAGGGCGATTATAATTCTTTTTTTAGAGCATTTTGTACCTATTTTTTTAAAACCTGGCCCCGTTTTTGTTATTATTTTTATATTATTTGCAAAATCGTTCATTTCACTTCTTGTCCGAACTTTTCAACTTCTAGCTTATTCTTATTCTTTCTAAGAAGCACATATTACTACCATCTACATTATTTGAACAAAAGGAGAGGAAAATTAAAGACAATTCAACGTTTGAAAATTGAATGTTTTCTTTACTCTGTCATTTTATAAAAATTCTCTTTCAAATCTTTGCGTTGTTTCTTCGAAGAAATTTTTATGTGTTTAGTTTTTAAAGAATACGTGGAAATAGTAAGTAATTTATTTATTATTCCGCCGAAAATTCATTCTGTTATAATAATGACACCATTTAATTTAATATTTCTTCGAATCATTTAAACCTATATTATTTATTTTGACCTTCTACGAAAAGTTTAAATAAAGTTTTGTCGGCTGAAACAATATGATTTTATGAATATTTTCAACTAATAAACGTGGCTATTATTTCCCTTAATTACTATAAAAATTGATGATTTTCCATTAAGTCTTAAGGAAAAAAACTTTTCTATTAAATAAAGATATTTTTTATGTATTGCAGAACTTTGGTTATACATCAAATTTTAAAAAGAAATGGTTGAAAACCTTTGTTTGCTTGCTTTGCATTCACAATGACAAAATTTTACCGATGTGCATGATAATTGTAAAAACTTGTAACATTTGCTTTCGAATTAAAAAAAATTATAATTAAAAACTCTTGTAAGGATTATGAAAATATTTTATTTATAGGTAAATAATTTTACTGTATTGGGAAAGTTTCAGGTCTTGAGTGACAACAGAAATGCTGAATGAAGATAAATTATTTCTCGCGCCTTGATTGGTGAATCAATATCAAGTGGAAACAAGCTTGATTGGAGCACTGATCGAAGAAAAAGTTTAGGAATGAAAACTAAAAGGTAATACGGCCATCTAAAACAAACCAATTAACATTGTGTAATTTTTATAAACAAAATGTCATATTACACCGATATGTGTGGTAATTATACAAGCTTATTAACATTTTCGCAAAAAAAGAAAATATTAAGAAATATATTTAACACATTAGTTTATATAAATATGGATATTTTAGTATATTAATCTTAGAGGCAGTGGCTCCATCTATTGTAAAAACAATATTTATTTCTGAAGATGGAAGTAAATTATAAATACTGGCTGTGAGTGTAAAATTAGTTCTTTTTAAATAAATACTTCTCCACCAAACAGATAAGAAGCACCTAGAAGATACCTAGCAGTCCTAACAAGTTTTTATCTAGAGATTGACACCTATTACCAATTGTGTACCTCTCAAATAACTAGATATCAATGACGTTGAAGAAGTAGTTCCTTTGAATTGGTGACCAAAGGAATAATCAAATAAAAAGAACATAAGATAACAATGAACTTATCAATGAAAAATAACTTAATTAACAATGTAAAATTAACAATTTAACAATACGTAACAAAACAGCATAACAAAATCATAATGAATGCAAATGATTACAGTCTAATGGTAATATTAATATCCTGGACTGAAATTGTTTTCCTTTATTATATGAATTATACTATCCCTTGCACATAATAATATGCGATATCATTAAGACATCATTGCGATATTATTGGGACATCAACTTAATTCGCACAGAAAAGTGTTAGTTTAGTGTCATTAGAGAAGGTGGATCGTAACAGAATCGCCAATGAAATTTAAACTTGAAAATTTTACTGAGCTCTTAAAATTTGCTTTCTTTGCCAAAATTTTACGAATGCAACTTTTTGAGCCACAGGTTAAAACCTTTAAAGACCCATTTGTGAATGATTGCCCTTAACACCTTCCTTACCAAATGAAAGCATTATTTTAAGTTTGTAAAATACTTTTTTTATGTAACTTAATTTGTCCTATATAAATTGCTCAGTAGTATATAGTCTTTATTTGTCTTGAATTTAGTTTTTTTTTATAAACATACTTTTTTTGCAGGGTAAGTTTTTTTGCCAATCGTCGTTAAAGATTTAATAAAGTAGCTAATTTATATTCTTAAACGTGTCCGGTGCATACAACTTTTTGAGAACTATCAAAATTAATATATGATGATTGATAACGATTTTAATTCAGCAACAAACAAAAACTTTTCAAAATATTATCACTGCCTTGACGGCTGCTCATAGATTTTGAGAAAAACCCCTACGCTAAGTAATACATTTAATAACGAACCCCTTTTAAAGAAATAAAAAATGTTGAATGGGATTGTAGTATAAGACTGAAGGAAAGAGAGGAAGCGTGTTGAATTTTGAAGGATGGCAATGACAGATTGGGCCACGTCTTCATTAATCAGAATGCTTTGCTCAACTACTGCTATGGTTGGCTAAAATCGCTTCTTTGTGTTATTTTCAATACTATGCAGTAATAAAATTCTCGGGTGCGACCACCATCCGACCATTCTACTTTTTAAGAGTCAAAATCGAATTTCATATATTTTCTCTTAACAATTTTCTAAAGTACAAACAAATATTCTTCATTGTCTATAATGATAAAAGAAAGAGTCTGTCTGTGTGTCTGTATGTCTGTGGATCGTAAAAGACCTACTTATACTGTCCTCAGAAATTCGAAATTTTTAAGATAGATTCCCTTTAATACCAACGTGTGCACCTGAGGCTTAGGTTTTTCAAAATTGTTCCCTTTTTAGAGAAAATTCGAATTTTCTGAAAAAAATACACCACTTTTGTTCAAATCTGATCATTTTTTCCCTTTCGTGTTGCCATTCGACAGAAGAAATTAAAATGAACACAAAAATTAATTAAAATTTAAATTGCTTTTATTTTCTTGCCATTACCTTCAGAAACTAAATTAATGATTTGAAAAATAATTGAACGTGCCAATGAGCTAAATGTTTCATTTTTTTAAAAAAAACAGAATGGAGGTTTTGACGTGAAATAACATTGTTATACAATTATGGTTAATTTTGAATTTATCAGGAAAATTGCGATGACAGTAAGTTCAAATTGAGGAAGATTTTTGTGATATGAGGATGTGCATTTTATAGTGATGTATTTTTATTTTGGAATTTTAAAGCAATATAAGTAACGGGATTTTTTATTCTTTATAATGAACGGGAACAAAGGCAAAGCTTATTATCCTATAGCAAATTAAATGACACATATACTTGGATCGATTTTATATTCTTTTAGTCCTTGCGAATAGCGGGTATTTATTTGCTAGTTTTAAAATATAAGTCAACTTTTAAGTGGAAATTTAATGAAAGTATGGAGATATGCGCAAATTGAAATTTCCAAACTACCATAACTTCTAAGATGCCACATTCTTCGCATTTATGTTATGAATATAATATGTTTAAATAGCATATTAATTATATCATAAATGTTAAGAATTTGGCGACTGAATAAATATCACTTGGCGAATCGGATCTCGGCAGCCATTTCGCTAATTTTTTTTAATCCCTTCATACCAATCCGCTTGGCGGTATCTTCATTCGTAACGACTCTGAAGTCTTAAGCCTCGTTTTCTTTTCATGTTGGTGGCCATTTTTTATGATCATACTTGATTTGAATAGAGACTTTTTAAAAGAGAGATGCTTTTTGATTTAGGACAGTGAATATAAATCATTTTTCATGTGACTTAGATATTAAGTTGCTCTTTAAAAAAAAAGAAACTTTAAGAAGATTTCGGTTGTACTATAAAGAAGGACTTTGTTATTCATCATTTTTTATACCCTCATTTCATTTAATGCGTTTGGTTTATTTTATTTATATGGATTTTGCTCAGTTGTTGTGATACATTTTATAACATTACTCCTTTCGATAACATATATAAGTTAAACCCGACTTCTTTTAAAGAAGTAACAGGATCTCCCTCCATTATTTATATAGTTCGTTATTGGTCTATTTGGTAACAGATATTTGTACAATTGACATGTTTCATATGACGTAGTTCCTTTCGGCATTCATTCCTGACTTCCGCTATTTCATTTGTAGTGTTGGTGATTGGTAGTATGACATTAATAAGCTCTGTCTACTACATTTATTGAATGTCACATTGGTACAAACCACCTAATGTATTTAAGGGAGTATTTTCATTCCAGGGAGCTGTTGTCACTTAAGACGAGCCCATTACCATAGGGATCCTTTTAAAGTTATTTCCGAATAAAGTATATGACAAACTCTGACGAAGATTTTTATCAAAAATACAAAAAAACAGTGTTTAGTTGGAGAAGTTATTAGTAAGCGATGTAATTAAAGTAGTAATTAATTACAATCAAATAAAAAAATTCTACAAATGACAAGCCCTAAATTAAAATGTTTATCTGAAAAAATCGAAAGTACCTATATTATAAGTTATTATAAGATGTACCTAATTACTCTT
Source organism: Oedothorax gibbosus (assembly GCA_019343175.1). Lineage (NCBI taxonomy): Eukaryota > Metazoa > Arthropoda > Arachnida > Araneae > Linyphiidae > Oedothorax > Oedothorax gibbosus. The sequence continues at coordinate 33,375,855 of CM033277.1, forward strand.
TTAAAATGTTATTAATCACTCCAACTACTAAATAGTATTATGTCGACAGATTTGAAAAAAGTTTTGAGTTTCTGTCATCATACTTTATTATTCACAGATAAGTTAAAAGTTTCCCTATTTTAATTGCATAGAGATCTGTTACCATTTAAGACCCTTAATAATAATCGATTACTATTAATAATCTAACCGAACGCAACACCATGACCGTAATACTACAAAGTTGAAGATTTTCGTGCTAGATTACAACGGAATCCTATCACTTTCTAGTTGCCACAACTATTTGGAGTGTGGATTTACCAAATTTGTGGTTAAACCATAACATTGATACACTACAAAAGTGGTTGTTTCAAATAGTGGTGGCAGCTAAAAATTTCCATGATTCGGTGCAATTTAGCACCAAAATTTTTAAATTGTATTATTACACTTATAAAAAAATCATCGAACAACACAAACCAATTTGAATAAATTTATTATCCAGATCCATTTTATACATTCTTGTTTCTTTGTAAGAGAAATTTCATCTAATGTAACAAAATAAAAAAATTATTCTACAACCGATAACAGAATATAGAATTGTAAAAAAACACATCACAGAAAAGGTATTTAACAAAAAGGACAGGTAATAAGTGCAGTTTTATGGCACGTCGTCGTCAGTGTATAAAAAACAGACATAACAATACTATTTACAAAAAAAACATAGCTCTGTTTTAAATAACAGATTGTCAAACGTAAAAGACAATTCACATAAAGTTAAATATACGAAAGCCCTCATATATCATACAATCATACATTTTTATAAATTGTAATTGGCTATGGTTTACAAGCATGTAAAACCGAGTCTAATTCGTAGCTATATAAATTATCCTCTTGTAAATACCCTTGTAAATATCAATAAATTGCTTAATCTCAATTTTATTGGGGGAAATAAATTAATATTACTAAATAATTTTTTTTTTAAAAATGCAATACACTTTATTTTTAAGGTATTAATAATGTATATTAAAAAGATACTTAAAATTTTCTTTTTCAAGTATTTAAACAGTTAGAAAATTTTATGATATGTGTTTCAATTATACGAAAATCACATGTAAATATTATAACAAAATTAAAAAGATTTTTAAATTAAACATAAAATAAAGTTTTAAAATTTTCATTAAAAAACTTTTAACTGTTTTAAATTTTGCAAATATTTAAAATGTAATTTTAATATTGAAAATGCTTAGGGCTATTTTAAATATGGATTGCAAAGGTGACAAATTTTGTGGAATGCGTAGTTATTTTTTAATTGCTAATAATATATTTCAAAATTGTCTTTTCAATATTATTTCAAAGTAATACATAGTTTATTCCTTTGAACGATAGTTAATTTTTAAAGGTAAACTATTTAATAAAAATTCATTACAGTTACAGTAACGGTACTGTATAAAATATTTGAAACATAATACAATATTATAAAGAAATCTTTACTTATCTAAGAGAACACAAAATAAATTAAGACAAATAAATAAAAGCATTGCTTATTTAGAGTCATGACATTAACACGTTACATACTTCTTAACATACGTATACACTTTCAAGTGTATTGAGTCTAATTTTTTTTAATTTCTTCAAAGTTGCTAGCTTGATGTTCATTATAATAAATTGCTTAAAAAAATCCTTTTACCCATTAGGATCCGAATTTCAGTTTGTTTCAGCAATTTTTCATACATAATTATTTTTCTAAATAATGAATTTTCTTATTTTCTAAGATAATTATTATTTTCATCATAAAATTTTTTTTGTAAATATTTTCATCGTATTTATTTGGATTTTGTTCGAAATAAATGACCAAAAAACGATAAAGGCTGAACTTGTTGAAGGAACAATTCGAACTCTTGTTCGAAGAATACCGGTTCACAAAGGGTTTGTAACAGCATGATAGTTAAACCTTCAAGTATTTTTTTTTTTTTTTTGCAAACCAAAAAGGGTATCAAAATAATCGACAAAGTCTTCAATATTCATTCTTAAAAATGGCAATGTATATAGAACACTTTACCGAAAGTGTCTTCATTATGCCTCAGGTCGGTAAATTTTTTTACGTTTATAATTTCTTTTACACCTGCAATGCCTTATAATAACTTGAGACATTATCTAAATCCATACTTAGAGACACCAAGACAGCAACATTGAATCCAACTTAATCCTACAACCTGTTTCACTGTGCTGTAACCATTGACGAGATCCAAAATCCGAAAACAATTAGTCATAACAGTTTAGGGTGCTTTCACTTGTCAATCTTCCAACTGATTAGATCTTTGAAAGTTTGTATATCTCGCTTGACAGTTTCCCAATTGGCCTAGAACACAGTTATGGACGTAATTCCATCAGACCATAATCCCGACGTGACTAAAATTTGACACTCACACAACAGCTAATAGTGAGAAAAATTACAATTTAAAATTGTGCTGAATATTTTTTTTATCTTTATTGTCGGAAACTCAAAAGCTTTAAAAATTCATTAAAATGAATATATTTTCAAAGAATTTTTTCCGTTAAGCGACGTACTTACACCTCATAGGTGAGTTACAATGGCCATCTATGATAGTTCAGAGAATTACATCATTTTTTTTGTTGCTTTAAATCGACTGCATAGAGTCCTAATTATTAAAAACAAAGGCATTTTCTTTATATTTTTCTGATACCCCTTTAACTTTTAACTAAAATTTTAAAATATCTCGTTTCGATATCAATCTTTTACAGGAAGTTACGTGATATTCTACCGCGTGACGTAAATAGTGTCTCGATTCGTAAACAAATCCATGCTATTAGTGATAGCGTCATACTAATAGCGTGTATCGACGACGTTTTCTTTGCTAAGTACGTGAAAACAAGAAGTCTGAAAGCAAAATGGTAAAGTTGAGTTGCGCAATAAAAGTCACTGGCACTAAATACGTCACGACCATTCCATGTCGTTTTGATTGCACCATATTTCCTGCTATATATTTTAAAAACTAATATAAGGTGACGATTTGAACGAAGCGAAGCGTAGTTTGTGGGGTAAAAGACAATACTTGACGTAGATGTGACGTGTATATAAGCGTAGCCGTTCTGAACTGGACGAATTAGCTGCAAGGTGGTTTGTTTGTGGGTTATAAGACTACGGTTGACGTCTCCATAGGCGCGGTCTTTCCAGTTTTATATTAAATTAATACTTTCAACAGAATTTTAAACTGTATATTCAGGCTCTAGCTTTTTTTTTCATAAAAAAATCAAAATGAAAAAGGCTGAAATCCCCCTATTATTGATTCGCCTGCATATTGACCAATTCGTCGGTAATATATGGCCTGTCGGAATTATAAGCATCCAACCCCTAGAGCAGATTGGTAAAAGTCTGTATGTTCTGCTCTTCCTGTGTGATCGGCGTCGGCTGCATGTCCAAGATGGAGGATGACCCCAGTCGAAACGGGTCGCAGAACTGCGGCTGCGACGCCAGTTCCGACAGAGGTTTGCAGTCTTGTGCGATTTCGGGACCTTGGCTCTGTTGTCGGAGCAGGTTGCGCCGCCACTTGGCCCTAGCGTTCTGGAACCAAACCTGAAGAAAGCAGGAATTTATTATATTATTTTTTTTTTAAATGGATATTATTTTTACGTGTGGAGGGATGAGTGTGAAAACTCAACTTTATTATAATATAATTTTCCTAGGCAACTCATAACACTTTGACTAGAGTTTGGTAACCTCATCCAGTGACAAACTAAATAGATTATCTTGCCTATGAAGAGGTATGGACCGAGCCCGGTTTTTGATCCAGGAACCTCTTGCGTGCGAGCCCAATACTGAACCGTCTGCGACAAAGTAATTATTCAGTCGCGAGGGCTGGTATTGGGTAATTGTGCTGACTGCCACACATATACATACAACCAGTGCTTACTTGATGACAAGCGTATGGACGGCACTACACCTTTGGAAGCGTCATTTGAGCGAAGCGGTGGAAATAGTTATCCAATGAGCGAAGCTCATGTTTGAGTTAGTAGTAGTAACGATTATCTACGCTTCACTCGAGTAGAGTTCGGTATGGTGAAAACCCGGCTAAGACTATGTTCTAAGGCTATGTTTTCTTTTGGGTTCTCGATTCAGGACATTTTTCTGCTACACGTGTAACTCCAAAAGACGTGCCGCATGCGTCATTAAAAACATTGTATCCTCAGAGTTCTTACATCCTATATAGCCAGACCTGCAAATCTCCGGATTTACCCCGGCAATACCGGAAATTTAACTAGTACTTTCTTAATTTCCATGTCATACGTACCGAATGCTAGATTTTGAAAGAGGGAAACATTAAAACTTTCTCTTGGTACCATGGGCATATAAGGGGGGGGGGGGGAGAGATATAGAAGAATGTTACGAAAAGGAAGAATCGTGTACTGGTTCCCCATTCCAGCATTCGAAACGAAAAGGATTCTGGGTGATGCTAATCCCCAAAACATAAAACAAAGCGTCTGCGCTCATTGTTATCCAAGTAGAAAGAGTGGTTCAGTTTCGGTTTAATGGGATCGACCTTCCCTTGATGCTATTCGCGCGTTGGCTTCATTTGTGCACTACTGAGCAGGTACTCTGTCCTATAAACTCCCTCCTCCCTGCTTGGTATCCAGAATCAGAAAAGCGGTTATTAGCAAGTTAAATTCGGAGAGTTGGCAGGATGATTGCTTGAATGAACGTCTAACTAGAGCGAAAGTTGGCACATTTGTTATAGCCATAAGGACCATAAGTATTTCAATTTGTCTCAATGCATGACGCATCGTGTTCTAGCTCTCAACAACGCATGACGCAAATGTCTGGAGGAACCCAAATGAGAAAGTTAGGGTACATGAATCTTTACCTGGAGGACTCTCTTGGACAGCCCTGTCTTCTGCGAGAGTTGCTTGAGGTCTTTGGCATCCGGATTGTGGTTGACGGAGAAGTAGGACTTCATGGCTCTCAGCTGGTGGTGCTTGAAGGAGGTGCGCATGCGCTTGGGCCGCGACATGTGGTGCTCGCTCGAGGTGCTGCTGTCGCTGAGGTGCAGCTGCAGGCCGGGGGACGAACCGTCCTCTCCGGAACACACCGAGGGACCTGTCGAGAGAGACACAGTACTTGATTACTATACCATATACCCTGTAAAAAAACTGTAAATTTACGAGCATTTGCCCTTCAATTTTTATGGGCAACAGCCTTATTTGATGCAAAACCGTCTGGCCCACTAAATAAACAGCCTTATATCTTAGACTGTTAAAAAATTAGGGTGATTTCCGTATTTTTACAGTTTCAGCTCATCTATTAGCTACAGGAAATGATGGGCATGAGTGTTTCTTTGACTGGAATCTCTGCTGCCGTTCCCTGTCCGTTATTTTACAAGGATTTTTTTTAACATTGTAGGACTGGGACGAGAGCAGCGACCCCATCCAAATCTCGAGGAGAAAGGATAGGAAAAAACAAACCACAGTGAAAGAATAAAGATTGACATATTTGGCAGCACCTGCTTACGAAATGCTTAGCACCTGCTACAAAAGTCCACGTACGTGTACCTCTGGAGTGAAGTAGTTATCATAACAATAAATGAGATAAAATATAGTATTACTTTTTTAAAAACGCTATTCATTCGGAAACAAAATAAAAGGTACGGGATTTTTTAAAAAGAAAAATGCAAGTACTGTTTTTTTTACTTTCGGAATTACTTGCATTTTCAAGTACACTTCAGTAATAATGGAGCACTTTAATTTACTCAACAACGTTATATATTCAAATATGCTTGACCTTTACGTCCTTAATATACAACAAAGCTGATTTCCTTATTAATTTCCTCCACAGCAATTTTATAAAACTTTCTCATGCACTCAGCGAAATTACAACAGTGACCAAACTCGACAAAATTTTGGATTTAGAGACGAATTGAGCTTACACGGTATGTGCTTCCCTCCTTTCCTTTAATCAGATTAAATATTGTTCAACGAAGTTTGGGGCATCAGGGAAACTCAATTTCATTCGCGAAAAGTGGGGCTAGTTTAGACATTGGCGATTCAGATTACCAGTGAACTAAGTTTAATTGTTTTCGAAATTAAACTGGGAATTGTCCAAAAGTTCAAGAAATATTGAAATAAATATTTAATATTTTTGTATCAAATGTGAACTTTTTGTGTAACGTATTTCTTTAATGGTATATGATCTGAGTAAAGTTACAGGACCAGTATCATAAATTTAAATATGCTTAACTAAACTTTCTGTGTAATGCTGTTCTTGAATGATGTGGATGTGAGTAATGTTACTCACGACCAATATTCTAAATTTAACTATGCACCCATACTTTCTAAACTTTCTGTGCAACGTTTTTCGTGAGTAATTATATAATTCGTATATAATTTGAGTATAGTTCCAGAACCAGTATTATAAATTTAACTATTTGGTGCTAAGAATAATTTTTCACATTCAATCCGTACCAATTTCAGTTAAATTCGTACGAATTTTCCGATTTCGCCCGATACTTCGATTAACACGAATTAAAGTCGCTAAAAAATTAATAGGCTTCAACGTATTAGAAATCGCCTTTCACTGTCTTCAAGCCTTGTGGTAAAATACAACTTTAAATAGTCAAATATTTACCGTCGTGCTCCAAGAGGATAACAGGTGGTTTGGGATGAGGATTGAGCAAACAGGTTCTCTTTTAATATAAAGAGCACAAAGTTTAGTTTCAAAACAGCAAAAAATTCTAATTGTTTGAAACATTTGTATTTCAATTTATGTTCTCTAAGAAACGGTAAGTTAAGAAGCGCTGTCGTAGCAAAAAATCCTTCCTCTTATTTTGATTACGTTTTACCCATTGCATGCTATAAGTCATACGCCTCCTCACTCGAGCTTATACCTTCTTTAAAGAAGGCCTGTAGCGGCCTCAGTAACCCATGGTCTACCAAAAGGATCCTCAAGGTGGAGTTGAGTTACCTCGGCTTATATACTACTATTAACGTTGTAATCTGGGATAGTGATAGGAACGTGGCTGTAAATCAGCGCCACCTAGTTGTTGATGGCATATTGAGGTTGCGTGTTGGGTGAACCGCCATAGGCCTCTCCTCTTTGGAGGATCTGTCAAGCATCTTCCGTTGGATATCCACGAACAAGACAACAACAACCACAAAGAAGGCCTCTGCACTCAGATAATGACGTGTATATGAAGTAGTCCGATCTAAACTATCACAAAAGCAAAGCCAAGGCATGATTCTCCAACTTTTTAGGTACGTGATTGGTCAACGTAGACTGTTCTAAGTACGTTACAAGTAAAAAGGTTACCAGTGTAGAGGAATTATTTACAGTAGGTGTTGCTCGAGCGAGGTAGAAAGTTACGAGACTTATAGACGCTTTACCATAGAATTCCCTTTTAAACTAAATTCTCCTATTATCAACCAACGCTATAAAATCTGAATAGAATTATCCAGCATGCTTAGTGAAAATCTATTCAAACAATTTGCACGTTGCAATAATCTTACAAAGTAATAATAGTATATTTGTTTGCTTCGAACAAGACTATTATTTTTTGCTAGAATCAAGTATTTTATTCTGCAGTAGAACATTTCTGTAATTTTGGTATCTTTAGACGGCAAGGCGGGATTTCCAAAAAGTTTACAAAATACATTATTAGATTAGTAGAAAATGTTCTGAATACTGCTAATGTGTGACACTAAAACTTAAAGAGCATAATGCATATAAAGAGCACCCATACTTGCATTATTGGAAAATATATAAACAAAAACAAATTATACTGTTGATGAGTGATTTATGAAAAAATATAGTTTGAAGCAAAGAAAATTCAAATATTTATGTGCCCAAAGAATATATTAAAAATTATTTTTACGCCATATGATGTACCACTACAAAGTAAATCATTCAGTACATTCATTGTTGAAGAACATTTTCAGTTTTTAAAGTAACTTGTTAAGAAAGTAAAAATGCTACGTATATATTCTGAAATAAATTTTAATCTTAATTTGAATCCTGTGGATGGCAGAATAATTTTTGAGAAATTAAATTTCGAAATAACACATTATTATACATATTATGTGCAACATATTTTTCTTAAAATAATCTAACAAAAAGTCCTCAACATATCTTACTCCAAACAACCCCACTCCGAATCAATGCCTCACACAAAAACAAATCGCCATTTTTTTTTCCTTAAGAAAACGAAAAAAATCCCTTTTTTCATCGATTTACCGAGATTTCGACTCCTCCCTCCTCTCCCAAAAATGATAAGTTTCTCCATCCTTCCTCTTGCGCTTCCCCATCCTAGGATCAGCAAGAGTAAGAAGATGAAAACAGGGAGGGGGGAAGAGAAGAGATGTCGACCAATGAAAATACGTATTTGGTCTCCTGCTTGGCATTGATCAGTATTTTTTGTAGGGCATGGGGAATCATGTTTTCTCTTGTAATACTGTGGCTAGCTTCTAATCAAGTTTGTAAATATATATAGGAAATAATGTCAAGCGTTAATGCGATGTTTTGATATAAAGTAATATTATTAAAGCAATTAAAATAAATAATTGATGTACAGCAATGTTTATAAAGCCATTAAAATGAAGCAAATTAGCTAGATGTAAATAGACTTAACAGATTTTTCTGAAACCAATGCTTGGTGGTAATGTAAAATGTTTTATCTGCTTAACTCTATTCTATTCAAATAGATTTATTTTGAGTTAAATTTTTGCGTGTTTAAATTTTACTTGTGTAAGTAGGCTACTTTCTAATTTATTCTAGATATTATTAGCATTTTTGCGTTGACCTTATCTAAATTGGTATTTTGAGGTAGCGCTGAACTGGAAGTCACTGCTGAATACAGGGTATTGTCATTGTCACGTAAACACTTAATTCATCATATTAAAAAATGTAAAAACTAATACTGTATCTTCAGTAAAGGTAAACACATAAAAAGTGCAGCCATTACATTGGACATAATACTCATTAGTTAGTTACTATTATGATTGAAAAATATCATAGGTTATACAAATTTTGTCAAGAAATCCACAGCCTTGAGGTGCCCCTCATTTATATGATAAGAAAATTAAATTTTATCTTATATTTTTCATGTAGGGCATTGAAAGAAAATCTTTTTCGTTAGGTAATGCGTCTCCAGTAATTGCAGTTTACTCTCTTAAAACCCCTGTTTGTCGGTCTGAGATATTAAGCATCTAAAATTAAACATATTTATTTTAAAGTAAGTATTGAATTTGACAGTATCAAAGCTTTGGCAGCGAAATGTCGTTTATATCTTTAATTAAACGAAGATATTCGGGATTTATTTGTGTTTATTTCGTAGAAATGTATCTATTTTAGCCATTTGAGAAAGTGTTATGCCCGTTTAATTATAAGTAGAAATTTATTTAAAATCCAATCAAATTATTTTTAAAGATTTTTTTTTGTCAATACATTAGAAAGGATTGTAACAATTTTTATGTGTTCTAAAATAATCATAAATATAATTATGAAAAGAAATATATTTTTAAAATTATTTAATTAGGTAAAATTTATACTTGATAATTCCTAGTGATCTTTTTTTAACTAAGGCAGGAAATGAAATGAAAATATAATTTATATCGTATATCTACGTCACACAAAAATGACGTCACAATTCAAGCCTTCACAATTCGTTGACAACACAATACTTTATTGACACCAATAGAGATTCAGTATTGTCTTCAGATTTACTCAAATTTAGAAATAAAAAAAATTTAACCGAAAAAAATTAAAGTATTTTAGAAATTTTTAATTTGTAAAAGCAACGTTTTAAAATATAAACATTAAAAAAAGTATAAAATGTATTCACTTCACAGTATTGTCAAATAAAGATAATTTTATAAATAAAAATATTTTATCATTTTATAACTTTCAACATTTCTCGAAAAATATTTTGATCAAAGATGTTTCACTAGAGAGAACGACAACGTCAGAATAAAAATCTTTAATCCAACCTGATCATGTGTTTCCTTCCAAAAATACAAGCAGCGTCTAAACAAGCCAAGCGATTTTTATACGTATTTTCCTCGACGTTTCTCGCGCAATCGAACCAAAAACAAAATGGCAGCGAACCAGAGCAACTAAAAAAAGAACGCCTTTTCCAGAAAGGAAAAAAATGGCTGACGCCGAAAAGAGAATGGCAGTTGCAAAGAACCACCCCAATTACCAGGAGGAGATGCTCCCGGATTTGGGAGATTTAGAAGCAGAGATAAAATTTAATTCCTGGAGAGGGCAAACGGGAAAAGGCAGCGAGTAATCGGATTCCGAGCTTTTCCCCCGGAAAAGATGACAACTAATTCTGGAGAGGGTCCACTGGATTTGATGCTTCCTTGAGCTACCTGCCTTTTCCCGGAAAAGCTAATTTGTCGTGCTCAAAGGGCACATGATTCATGTGTCCCGATGTTGTGGGCGTGTTGTGTGTGTTTGGATGACTTCAATCTCGGGGTTGAGAATTGGATGGCGGATCAAGCAATTCCGTGTATGATCGGTTGTTCGGCAATAGAACAAACGATCAGAATGCAAGTGAACCAAGTCCACTTTTTGTCATTTTCTAGTTAGCATCGCCCTTGCACAATGGAGAATTTTAGTGCAATAATCAAAAATGTCCTAGTTCAGATAATATCCGCTAGACAGTAGTAATTAAAAAAAAATTACAGGTAATTTTTTTATAAAGATTTATCTTTAAACCTTTGTAGCACGAACAAGCTTTTCATGGACTTGGTTCACTTATATGCCGAGCGCTCCATATATAGGTTTTTGCAGGGGATTATTTAGAGAGAGATATATTGGGTTAGATTACTTCTTTGCCTTGTTTTTATGTGTCTCAATCATAAGAAAACATTGCTTTCTCGTCTAATACTCGAGTAGTGATTTTTTGGGGTTACTGAATAATAAAAGTTTCCTCACTATTAAAAAATGACACTATTACCATTATTTTACTCGTTGATACAATGCATTTGATCAAAGTTTAAAATTGCAGAATACTTTTCCTGGACTTTTATTCGATATATTTTGAGCAAGTAAACTATTCAGACTAAAATACATCAATCCATCAATCAAGTCATGAATTCAAATTTATTTTATCTTAACCTCCCATAAATATCTAAAATTCCTAACTATCTTTATTTGAAACTCCCTTTAATCTATAACTCAATGCATGTAAACAAGAATACTTTCACAATTAACGTCCGCAATAAAAAAATGCGACTCTACCCTATGTAGCTACAGCAACGTGACAGATTAATGCACAAACCTCTTTTTACCCCCTATGCATTTTGTTCTACCAAAAGTCTTCACCATCACTAGAGAGGATTTGAGATTGACGTAGCCAATACTCTATTGCAGTCCTACATCAGCTCTTCCGCTAATAACCCAGAAAACCAAGTGCGAGCAATGGGCCAATGCCGGCACGACTATATGCCCATTTTTTGACGTCGGACATTCCATTGAAGCGGCAGCATCTTCATCAACGACACCAGTCCACACATTTATGTTATAATCGTGGACCTCTTTAAGGAGATGATGTACGTCATACTGTACTACCTCGAAGTGAAGATTACCCTCGCCAAGCCAAAGTACTGTTGTACTACTGACACGTAGGGTCAAACAATAATTATAAAAAGGATAAGCTTTTCGCCTATTCAACTGTATCCCACTGACTAGTATTAACATCAGGTATAGGCCAAAGTAAACTTAGTAAAAAGAGCATACCTTGGCAATGGTCTACATCAATGTTGATGGTGTACATCATAGCTTTTTCAAAGGACATACTTCGAACAATAGTATGCTACACTCTACACACTCACAATATTCGTACCCGGAACTAGTGGAGGGTAAGTATATACGATTTCCTCGCCACCAAACTAAAAAGATAAAACTGGCTAACTCACTCCTGTGCGGTAGTGGAAGTGAAGACGATGACAGAAACCCCACCTAGCAGTGCAGACTGTTTTCGTAAAAGCCAAAATACTGCTATTAATACTGATTCGTGGCGTCGAACAACTTTTATAATACGGATAAGCTCCCGACCTGTACATTATTCACCTATATACCATTGAGTAGTGGCATCGCGCCATAGCTTATTCGAAGGACATGCCTTAAAACAGTATTGCTACACTATATACGGACACAACCGCGCGCAGGTAAACTGCAGTATCTTGACTTATGACCTGGACCATTGTTGCAACTCATTGTTGTGGCTACTAGAGTTTATGTTTTCACGGCAGAACATTCGTATCCAGTTGAGGGTGAGCATATACGATTTCCTAGCTACTAAACTAAACGATAACAACTATCCAACTCACCCCTGTGTGGCAGCAGCAGTGAAGACGACGACAGAAAGCCCTTCTGCTTCCTGGGCCTCCCCTTCTGTCCCGGCGTCTTCGCCACCCCGGCAGCTGCAGAAGCGACAGCAGCACACAACGACAAGTGACGATCGTGATCCTCACTCCCGTTGAGGCTGATGATCTGCTGGTTCAGACCCATCACGGCACCTCCACCAACACCACCAGTCCCTAGCCCGTCCAAGTCCCTGTCGTGCTGCTCCTCCTTGAGGACGCGGTGCGTGGGACTGTCGTACTGCAGGACGGCCTCGTAGTGCGGCCTGCAGTAGATGACGTCGTCCTTGAGGCCGAAGTAGTCCCCCTTGGTGAGGGGCCGGTTGCAGGCAGCGCACGTGAAGCAGTGCAGGTGGTAGACGTGGTCCCGGGCTCGCATCACCAGCTCGTTGGGCGAGATGGACAGGTGGCACCGCGTGCAGCGCTTCACGGAGAACAACCTGCAACGGAATTTCATGTCTCAGAATACTCACTTTGAAGTAATCATTGAACTCACTTGAATGCTTCGCGAATCAACACTGCTTATACCAGAATCCTGGAACTTACTAGCTTCCACCACAATTCGGAGCGTGAATTTACCAAAATAAAACAACAACCATAAGTTTTATTCCCTGCAAAATTGATTAATCAACTCTTCTAATAGTAGTGGCAGCTAGAAAGTTCTAAGGTGCCGGTACAATCTTGCATCAAAATTTTTAACTGTGAAATTCAACGATTTATGATTTATACTGGATGGACTACTCATTATTAAGAAAACGTGAACGATGCCAGATACCTACAGACAACTATTTGACATCTTCTCCAATATTGAAGCAGGTTTTGGCTCCTTTTAAAAAAATTTATTCACCAACTCTCATTTATAGAATTTTATCGCCATCATTTAGCGATAAAGTTTTTAAAACGTCGCCAAAGGACGAAAGTTTTGCTAACAAGAGAAGTATAGCAGTAAAGTTTGGAAATGGATGTGTAGTTTCCTTTTACTTGGGAAAACACAACTGCAATTAAAGTTTCTTTTTGAAGTTTTTTGCTGCAAGATTGTAAAGAATTAAACGGATTGCTAACTAAATAGTACATAATGGTGAATTTATATAATGATTACTACTGGTAGAGAAAACTTTAACTGAATATTGAGCAATGAACATGCTGTTCAGTAGATATTAAACATCTTTAACCGTAACTCAATCTATACACTTGTCTAACCTTAACCTAACATTAAAGGTTTTACCGGTTTTCCTAAGTAGTTCACTTTTTTGATTCAATGCAATGAAGTACGCAGTTTAAAATTGACAATGACTAAAAGGTATTCACACTTATTTAATTTAATATTAATAGCAAGCTGCAGTTTTCTATTCTTCTACACGAACATGAAAAATAATAATAAATTTGCTTTTTTTAAAACAATTCTGGCAATGGAAAAATATAAATATTCTTCTCATGTGCGCAATGCAATACCTTTCAGTTGATAGTGCACAAAAAAAAATCCAGTAGCCAAACAAAGCAGACCTACAAATCAGGCAATTAAGTATCGACAACCCAACACAAATTAAATCTAATGAAGCTTAAAATACAAGAACACGACAAAATACACACGTTAACAACCCCTATCTATTTCAACTCGAATTTTTCTTTATGCCTCTACGCGCAAAACAAATCACCGCACAGTCTCAATAAACCAAATCTCAGGACGTGTCCTCCGGGTCTCGGGTCACGTATATCACTCGAAATACGACATGGACACTCGTTTAAACTTATGATTAATAATCAAAGAATAGAGGGGGATGTTTTTTAGGCAATGAAACTTTATACTAGATCGACGAAAGTTATGAAGACTGTTCAAATGGACAACTGGCTGCTGCTTGGGTATTAATCAAACTACTTGATCTTTATCTGCTGAGGGAGCTTCTTGTCATAAAAACTGGCTGTCTTCACAGCAAGTCAGGAATTTTAAATCATTAGGAACATATGTTGTATCGCAGCCTTCTATGTCGGGGTTCTTCGGCAGTTATTATTTATGAATTCCTCTGTTGCTTTGTTAATAATCTTCCGAATTGGTGACTCGTTGGAAATACCGCCTCGGGGCAAGATCTAACCTGGCGGAAAGGCGAAGGCCAATTTATTTGCCTGTTTTTGTCGGAAGGTATTACGTTATTTAATGAGTTGTAAGAATTAGTATGGTTCAATTGGAAAGGTGGAAAACATAAACTAGTGAATGTATGTGGTACATGAAAAAATGTTGGAGATGACACTTTTTAATTATAGGGTGAAATGCAAAATTATTTATGAGGCCTCATAGAGGAACCTTGAAGTGCCTGCTGATTCTGAAAAATGGGTTTTTGAACATTGGTCCGTCTGACATACTGTCTGTCATTCTGAAACTACTACAGATTGATCAAAAATGGCTATAGACTTGATATATGAGTTCCTAGTACAGCTGGGGGAAAAAACGATCCACCCCTCGTTACTCGACTGCTATTGATCAGAGAATTTTGTGGAAGGTGTCAATTTTCAGGAAATAGCGTAAGGAACTGAGAACAGGCAACACAAATTGTATAAGGGGTTGTCTACATATTAAAATGAGTACCAACTTTGAAAATTCCAATAGCAATTTTTTTTCCAATAGCAGACTGTATTTTTTATAAAAAAATAAAAGGAATAAAACAAATAAAAGGAATAAAACAAAGAAATTCTTTTCATTATATACTTCTTAATCTTCCAAAAACAAATCACACAAGTTTTTTCATCAATTTTTCATTTTTAATATTCTTTTTATTTAAATTTAAATAAGGAAAAATAAAACATGAATGGCAACCCCAATTTTTTTTTGTATAAATCGATAAAGTAGATCAAGTAGAACCAAAATCCCGAATATTTTAATTCAACAACAATTATTTGCCGAGTTATTGTAAAAAAACTGGAGAAAAAAACGAATTTTAGGGACCATGTAAAAAATTACTTGGCAAATTTGATCCTAACTTGCCTTATCGTTTGGTGGTTGAAAAGCGTTTATTGGTAAGTGTTTATTCAAGTTATTGATGTCTGTCAAATATCTAAAAATCTTTTCTTGTTTCAAGTGCATACAATGTATTTTGTTTGTATAATTAACATTAAATTATATTGATTACTATGTTTTTAAATGTATGTTATTTCCAATACAATTTCAAAAAGTGTGTTTAATATTAAAAAAATAAATACCCTAAAATATTATTGGAATTCGGTTTTTAGTATATTTCATTGTTACCACATTGATTATTTAAAATGATTCGTGCCCACTGCCTTGGTTAAAAATCATTTCCAAATAATTCTGCGTAATTTTATTTTGCTTTACTTAAATATCGTGTTAAGGTCATAACCCTCGTTTTGTAATACGTGATTTATATTACCGATAAAGTGCGCCGAATTTTAAACAAACTTTTTATAGCAATATGAATGAAAAAAAATTTGCATAAAAAATGTAAAACATAAATGTAATGATCATGTTTGTCAATCTGATTGTAACTAATCGCATTTTAAAATCTGTTCGTTATAAATAACCGTGTACGTGACTTAATTTAAAATTAAAACTTTTCCTCTTCTAGCCTTTATTTTATTTCTGAATTTTAAAATCCAAAATTAAAAAAAAAAACATAAAAATCACAATATTAGTGAAGAGGGTTAAATTCTAGCATCCGTTGGCGAGATTATGTTAACCCTTTTGTTAGCTTGTCGTTTTGAAAAGACACAACCTAAATATTACCTTCGTTTTGGAGATTTCCCCCTAAACGTGTTCAAAATTAATGCATTAATATCTCAGCAAATAATGCAAAATAAATAATTCTTTTTTATACATGTGGTATTTTGAAGGTGCTGAACATTTTTATGTAAAAAAATTGGGTATTTCCATTGGGATTTTCAAAGTTGGTACTCATTTTAATCTGTAGACGACCCCTTATACAATATTTGTTGCTAGTTCTCAATTTCTTACGCTATTTACTGAAAATTGACACTTCTCACAAAATTCCCTGATTAATAGCAGCCGAGTGACGTGGGGTGGATCGTTTTTTTCCCCAGCTGTACCTTTAGGGCGTCAGAATAAGGTTTTCGAGAAAATCGGGCATGAACAAAAGGATAGCTGCCATAGAACTTTTAATGTTTCAAAGATACTGCCGAAAAAGGAAAAGTGCTACTTCAAAAAATCCCAAAATCATGTAACCAATAACAATCTCACTTTCAACAGGCCGTTGTATGTAAAGTTTGTTGGTTGTCCAATTTCCATTGCCCCATTCTGCTCCCTATTTCATATAATATTTTGTACCAGTTCAGTTGTCGACTTCATCACTTGACAAGGATTTAAAATTAAGATGTCCATCGCAGTCCATGAATATTGAAAATGTACGTTCAAAGGTAACGACGAAAAGGAGATTTTTCAGGAGAATCGCCTGCAACATATTTTGCTTTTTCAAACCATTTTATTGTGGCTAAGTTACGGACATACTTATTCTAGACCAACTTTTTCGTTTTTAGACTGACTTTAATTGGTATATCTTAAAATGTAAACATTTTAATGGACATGTCAGGTCTTGAGTGGCATCAGATATGCTGAATAATAAAATTCTTTCTCGACCCTCAATTGATGGATCAATGTAACGTTAAAGCAAAGCCCCACGAATCGGAGCACTAATCAAAGGAAGTACAGGAATGAAGGCAGAAAGGAACTTATGACTTAAACAAACCAATTACTAAAACTCGAAAAGTGATACAAGTGTTTTTGACTTTTGGACGTAAGGTATGATGTGTTGTTGTTCCTTTTTCCATTTAATCTATATCAAGTCCAAAAGACTGTTCACCCACAAAAAGTCTCGAACCAATACATTGTTTTTAAAAATGTCACTCTTTTCCAAATCCAAACAGGAGAGCAGATAGTCCAGAGAAGCTTGGTGGGTATTTTACATGAGGAACCATTGGGTACACCTTTTGTCCCTGAACGTATGTAAGTGTACTAGTATGTCCGGTGATGATGATATGCAATTTCCTGCCACCCTTCAGTTCCAGAACAGCCCGCAGGATGTTTTTGTTCATACCAGAAAGTGTGGAGTGCTCACCTGTAGTAGTCCTCCTTGCAGTAGATGTGTCCGTCCCTGGCGAAGCAGGTGAGTTCCGAGTCCAGCTGCACCCTGCACTGACAGCAGGTGAGGCAAGAAGCGTGCCACTGACGGTCCACGGCCAGCAGGTAGTACCTGTCCGAGATCCCCCCGCCGCAACCCGCGCACAACACCACAGGGCCACCACCTGTGGGAAACGGATTATTTACCTACACTGTGAAACGTTTGCATAACGATCGGATAACTTTTAAGGTAACGATCATAAAGGGACCATTTTTTTTCCTTCCTGAAAAATATGGGTAGGAACAATTTATGTATTCATTTTTAATTTTTCATTTGGTTTTAGCTAGAAATTTAAAGAAAAGATAGTGTTTGGAACCACTGTGAAATGAAATCTACTTGTCTGAACATTACTTTGTTTTTCTTACTGTTGAAGCTCTGTTAAAATGATGCCTCTACTTTGACTATTATCTTTGTTTTTCTGACTTTTCTGAAATTGCGAATGGCAACAGAAAAATGTTTTTGTTTTAAACACAGAATAAAAATGTGAACGTTCGAAAATGGTCGTGTTGAGTATGAGTGCGTAATTTTATTGAAATTTGATTTAGATATAAATCCACTGAACCACTTGAGCACCATACAAAACAGATAGTTTAATCTTATTGGCGCATTACTACTGAACACTCTAGCTTGAAAATATATACAGAAGCGAGAAATATTAGACGGCAAAACCTCACCCCGTCATTTTCACTTGAGCGAGAAGGAAGGGGTTAACAGCAGGGGCAGCTAGTGCTGCTTTACGGAGCAACGTTACATCATAAAGCTATTTGAACTAGCACCAAATCTGAGAGCATCAAATCTTCCACCGCAAATAAAGCTGAGTAAAATAACAAGTGGCACCAAAGCTGCGTCAAATTTACGGTGGAATAAAACAAGAACAAGTATTATATTGGGTAGGAACAAGTACTATATTTGTAGAAACAAGTACTAATAATGCAAAAAAAGTTTAAAACTAAAAGAATATTCGATAGTACCTTTGATATTTTGATACAAAAAACTTAATACTAAATTTTTTAAAGAAAAAATTACTTAAAATAAAAAATTAGGAAAGTTAATTAATTTTTTTTTAAATTCCATTCATTATAATTAAAAATATTTCATATGTTTAATTAATATTAAAATATAGATGACTAAAATTGGTTCACACCTAAATTCAAATTTTACCAACCTGGTCCTGTGGTCCCAGAATGGTCGGACATGCAACCGTCTGTTGGAGACATCACCCACATCTCAATAGGATTGTTTTTCAGAAGTAGCAAGGACCTTTGTGGTAGAGGATCCTTTTTTGGAGAACATCAGTTGCGGGATTTCTCATTGGAACATTGGGCTCACATGAAGTTTCTTGCAAAGGCATGGTTGAGAATTATCTGAAAAAATGACAATGAAGTATAACAGTTAGAAGAAGGGCCTGATCTAAGAAAACTCAAACTATAAGTAATCATATTTGGGGGGGGGGGGGGGGTCCTTTACGAAAAATGTTGCGTATGATTGCACGTAATGGTGGTGCTAGTTGGGCCGATGTATCGTATTGTTAGCTACCATTTTTATCGGCTTCTTTATAACACCGAAAAAACCAATCACGTAAGGCAATGTAAGAGTCCAAGTAAAGTTAAAACTCAGTGAAGTCTCATAAAATTTACTGAAATTTTGGCGGTCTATGGCAATTAGCATAGCAGAAACTAAAATTTAGAGGCCTAAAATTTGGGGGCCTAAAAATTAAAGCCCCCAAAGGGGCAAAAAGAAAGAAAGAAATTTAAGAAATTCAGCCTTTCGGGCTAATGGGAGTTATATTAGATCAGACCCTGTCTCAGAGGTGCCGATCCCCCCCAGAGCTAACGACGCACCCCCCTAGAAATTTATTACCCCCCCCCCCAAAAAAAAAAAAAAAAATGGTGAGGATTTTTTTTATTTATATGGGCTAATGGAGTACCTAACCAAAGTAGCCTCTAACTACATCTTTACGGTGTATATAGGAAACCTTATAGTAAAATGATATTTTAAGTACCATCAAATGGGGTAACTCAGGGCCGGATTTCTAAATAGGCTAAGTAGGCTGTAGCCTAGAGCGGCGAATTTTTTTGGGCGGCAAATTTCACGACCAATTAAATTAGCATTCGGCAAATAAAAATTATTATAAAGATACGAATATTTTTAAGAAAGAAAACAAATAATTTACATTAATGCATAAACCGTAAATGTATATATATAATACTAATATTTCGTATCAAACATGGTAGCTGCGAGGGCAATTGCACCTCTCCTCCCGGATTTCGAAGTTGAAAGAAAAATAGTCGAACAGTTTTTTTAAAAAATCGCATATTTCGCTTTCGATTTAGCGTGTAAAGGTACATAGATGATTCTAATATGTGTATCTATTTTAAACAACACATACCACCCTATTTTGCAGCTAACCAGCTACCTTTCCCCGAAGGGGGAGAATATTGTGGCAGGGGCGGCAAATCAATCGTATAGCCTACAAGCGGCAAATCTTTAAATCCGGACCGTAACTTTGTCCCAAGAAATAAAACCCTAGTACTGACTTTCTTCTTAAATATTTTTCTACTGATAGGTCAAAGCAGAGTTGCCCCTAATCGAAAAAGGGAAGCACCTTTTCTTGGAATATCTTTTATAATACGGAATTACAAGCTATTTTTAATTTTCCTTTAAAAAGGATTTTTTTTACAGCAAAAGCTATCGGAATCTAATTAATTGGTAAAATTCTGTTCAAAATTTATGTAAATTGTAATTATATTATTTTTTAAATCAATAAAAATAGCCAGACACGTGATCCAATCAAAATCGGCTTCCAATTCATTCCCTCAATTCTTAATGTATAAAAAAGTTTATCTTGGTATAGCTTTTTATCTAATACAACACATTTGACATTATCAAACAAATCAGAATTATTTTATAATGTTTACAGAGGTAGTTTCACTTAAAAAAAAACCTAAAATTTAAAAAATTAAAGTTAAACATAACAAAATTCTTACCGTGAAACTCGGAATTGAACTATTTAATTATATTCAATCACCCCAGACCCACACATTTGACACAAGACGACAAGTATTTTCCTACTGATTCTAAAGCAATCATTTAGTTATTGTGGCTTCGAGTCTAATTTGGCGGGAAAAAGTCAGAAATATTATCTGAAGGTCATTAATTCGTAAACTGTTAAACAAAGTTCGAAAGATTTATGAGCCAGCTGCAAAATATGGCGGGAATATCTCATTGATACCATTGGCAAACGTCATCAATTCACCGAAATGTTTTATAAACTGCGTGAGATTTATGAGTGTTTAAACTTAGTTACAGTGATCGGATTGTTTATTGGAAATAATTGTCAGAAATCTTCGTCTGGTATGGTAGACGCCATCGAACATAATTTGTAACTCCTTTTTTTTCCTGGTGTTGCTTCGAATTATGGTTACCCATTCATATTCTTTGAAGGCAAAAAAAAATATACAAAAATTGGAGCCACTTTTGATTTTCTTGCCACTTTGTGTTTTATTTTAAACCAAATAAAAATTCGCCAGAGTACAAGTGTTCTGAGCCCCCCCCCCCCCCCCCCCATACGGTGTTGCGGCCGGGGGGGGGGGGGGGGGGCAGATAATTAGTAAGAATAAGAGTTAGTTTTTCAAGATTGGCAGTTTCTTAATAATTTTTATAAAAAAATTCATCCCCCCCCCTAAAATTTAATACCTCACCAATTTAATACCCCACATATAATACCTCAACCTATCCATAGACAAGACAACAACAACATTGATTTGCTATCGTTAGGATGGTGAGTTTGATGTAATATATGGTAGGATTATTTGTTTTATCTCGTAATTTTCAGATGATGTTGGGTATTATGAGAGATTTTATGCCTAGTTTAAACGCGGAACTTTTGGAATAGAGTGAAAATGGAAATATACATTAATGCAACCAAAAATATGATTAAAACAAATAAATGGATTCTTACCCTTAAAATCATAGAGTTGAAATGTATTTTTTAAGGAATGGCCAAAGATTAGTTTTTTCCGTTGTTCCACTATCTAAAGGTCTAGACTTTAAAGTTTTTATCAATTTAAAACAAAAGACTATAAATACTTTTGGTATGATAATGAGAATTTGAAAAACTATAGGTGGTTGAGAAAATTTGACAACAATAAACATTTACCTATAAATATACATTTAACTTTGATTTTTAAACACAGATAGTAGAAAAAATAAAGTTATTGTATTTGCTTATTCTATAAATTTCATTAAAAAAATAGATTCAATTACTTTGCTTGATTTATTTTATTTACTTTTCTGAAGTCTACCAATAACACAAAATAATGCCTGTTTATAATACATTATTTAAATTATATTTGGAAAAGCACAAAGAAACTGGAGATTCAAAGAAAAATAAACCTTCTTTAATATATCCCCCCCCCCCGACAATTATATTTAAACGACAAGTCAAACATTTAAATGAAAATAATAAATAAAGGGAAATAATTTGACCTCTAAGTCTCGATCCGAAATTGAAATAATGATACATTGATGCGACCTAAAAGCATTCTTTATCCAGAGTAGACTGGCAAAGTAATTTTTGAAGTATTTAAATTAAAATTTTAATGGATATAAATAATCAAAAATGCAATAGAATTTCCCACACTGTAAAAAATCTGTTAATTTTACAGAAAAAACATATTTACTGAAAAATAACGCTATTGTCACTGGCGTGACCGGGTGTTCGATTTATCGCTGGGAGAAGTAGAGTCATGTTATTTCATTACAATATGTCTGTTAAAAAAACAGCACTTGCGTTAGAATTAGAAATCGTACGTATAAAATAAACAGATTTTCTCTGTATGGTATTTTCTGACAAACCGGATGACATTTAATTTTTTTCTGTAAAAACAACAGACTTTTTACAGTGCAAGGAAGTATATTTTAATAAGTTTGCGAGCCTTTGGTATATCTTATTTTGGTGATCTCCTCTAATCACGAGACAATTCCGGTAGCATCGCCTCCAGGACCATCAAAAAGTCAACGCTACTACGCAAGTAAACTGCAGTAGCCACAACAATGAATCAAACCATTATAACTCTGAAATAATCTGTCTTTCAGCATACTTTCTTATGGGTTAGAGTTATTGATTGTTTAACGATAACGATTCAAGTCTAGATACTGCAGTTTATACCTGCCCATGGTAGACTACACATCCCCTGCTGTTCCTCGCAATCCCTGACTGATCTGTTGTCACAACTCCTCTTCATCAAGGTTGTCCTCTATCCGTCCATCCACAATGGGCCATACTTCAACATGAAAAAGATGGCCGAGGAGCGTCGGCACTATCAAACGAAACGCTTCTGGAGTATTTAAAACTTGGGAACTGAATCTGAGTGTGCTTTAAAAAAAGAACGATTGTATTGTGTTAGTGCTCTTTATAAAAAATGAATTTTTTTGAACTGTGGTTTCGGTCGAAGTTCTTTCGAAACAATGTAAGTTTCATGCGTAAAATATTTAAAAAAATGTTTTAAAAAAAAACTGGCAAATATTTAATTCTGTGCCTATTTAAAAAAAAATAATAATAAGTAGGAAGACTGGGATTTGTTTTCCAATGAGGGGGGTTTTCCACTCACAATAAATTAATCGCTACATGAACACAGCGTCCATCATCTGCCAATAAAATTAATTTAATAGAAGCTGTCAAGTTGCCGAAAGACCTGATTTTTTTTAAAGTTCAGCTGTGGGTAATGGTGGCTGGGGCAAGTTTTCCGAAATGCATTTGGGACACGTATTCAAACACTGATTTCATACAAAAATTTATATCGGCCAAAATCAGATAGAAAACTTTGCTTAATACCGTAGAAACATTGGATTCAGATGTTGATGCCACAAAAAAAGTGAATCAATACTTTCCTTAAACTGCCATATGTAGGGAAGAATATTCTTGACTTTGTGTATTTCAAAACAAAATTCTGGAGCGTGTTCCTTCATTTCCTTTTTGCTGACTGTTTGGTTGGGCACAACAATTACAGCTTAACTAATTAAACAACTGATAAACAATAACAACAATTGTTTTCTCCCTCATCCCCATTTCAAGCATTGCAGGAAAGTGACAAGTGAGATAGTTCGCAACACGCCAACGAAACTCCTCCATAGTTTATTCCTTTCACGAACACGTATTCTTCTATTTTTTTTATTTTTTCGCTACCTGCCTTTCCTATAATTCTTCCTTCCCAGGTGGTATGTACAGTCCTGACCATCGATAACAAAGATCCCACTGGGTTACGAGGCTCCTTTTTTTTATATATATTTTTCCCTTTTCTGTGGAGTGTTTTATTATTAGCTTTGTCGGCTGTTAACTTTTGCGAGAGTGGACCTAATCTTTTTTTATGCCTTGTATGGCAGCAGGGTTGGGGCGGTGGAAAATGTGGAAAAATACATAAACGAAAGTATCCCCCCCCCCCTCTTTTTATCAACGTGTGGTCTCTGTTGTTGCCAAATATTTGATGGTTGTGCCAGAATTGGCCAATAATCACTGATGTTTTTGTAACGCTTTAAACGAAGTGTCTTCTTTTTTTCTATTTGTTTTTAATACATCTTTAACATATTTATTTTTTGCTTATATAATGTATGTAGAACACTATTATTACCATTTAAAGTTCTCAAGATATAATTTTTTATTATATTTAAACTTAAAGCAGGTATAGTTACTTTTTGCTATCAATATTTTTTTTTCAAGTGTGTTGAACATGGCCTCTCTGTAGTTATCTTTTCATAGATGTTACCTTTTGGAATCTGTAGAATGCATATTTTTTTCCACATGTGGAAAACATGTATTGTTACCAATTAATGTATTTAGGATACGTATAGTTTTTATCTTTTCATATATGAGAACATGTATTTTTACCTTTTTATAATCTTTAAAATATGCATTTGTTTCACACTTGTAGAACATGTATCAGATAACGTAGGTAACTTTTGTCTCATATTTCATAACAAATATGTGAAAATAAATTAAACTTTAATAATAAGTACATTCATTCGGTTTTTAATGAGTCATCCGAATTTATTTCAAAGGTGAGTTCTTATTTCAAGACAACAGAAAAAAAATTCACTGCTAACTTTCAAACACTGAACGTGCCAAAAGTATCTTAAACTAAGAATTCATAAATGAAGTCGAGATCTAAAGGTTATTATCTATAAGCTAAACGTCATTATCTAAGCATAAGAATATGCAAATTATTGAACGCATTGAAGCCTTTTAATACCATTGTAAAGAGTTACGTGACACCACGTAAGATAACACTTTGACACCACAATGCACTTTGTTTGATGTTACAATAAAATTGAATGAAACATTTAAGAATGACCCACTTGTGAAAAAGTCAGCTGCATTTTCTAGAGCCTCAAGATTATATTTTATCAAATTCTCAATCTAAATAAGAATCTACAAGTGTCTTTAGTAATATAGTGTCTAAAATTTTAATTAAGTTTTCAATGAACATTGTGAGAGGGTTTCATAAGAGGAAGTTAAAATAACCAAGCCATTGAGACCTTGAGCCTGTAGTTGATAGTCAAGAATATAAAATGGTCTTGTTTCCGGTGACGTAGTTCCTTCCAGCTTTCATTCCTGCATTTCCGTAATAGATGCTTTGATCGGTGCCTTGTTCCTGCTTGACATTGATTCGCCGATCGAAACTCGAGAAATAATTTAACTTCATTCCGCATATATGTTGCCACTCACGGCAGGAATGAAAACTGGAAGGAAGTACATCATCTGAAACATGGCTATTAAAATTATTTGAAGTGATTGCTGGTACTTTAATGGAGGTATTTATAAAAACTTTTGTGAAAATCGTCCAAAACTTAAAACCGTTACTCTCTTACATTTAAATTTATATTCTCAAGTGAAACTTTTAAAATATAAAAAAAAATATCAATCCAAGTATACAAATACTAAATATAAAAGGAGGATTTTTTTAATACTTAAAATTTATTAAAAAAATATTATTAAAGTACCATAAATGGAACCCAACTTGATTTTACTGAATACTACACTGTTAAAAATTAGGCACTTTGTTTCACCAAAAATATGGGCCCTAGTAGCTGCAACGGCTGTGTGGTGAAACGTTAAACCATATTTTTGGTATTCGGTTGAACCATTTCTCAGGTTTTCGTTTCCAAATCCAGAAAAATGGTTCAACCAAACACCGAAAAAAAGGTGAAACATTTCACCACACAGCCGTTGCAGCTACTAGGAACCAATATAATGGTGAAAGCAAGCACAAAATTTTTAACAGTGTAGAAAGAACGTTCGCATTCAAGGGTTTTCTAGTGACCAATACTATATCATGCTCGGGGGTAAAATAGCCTTACACTCCTTTTTAAGCCTGTTTTTAATGCCTCTCATTACGAGCTTTTGCAGTAGCCCGGTGCCTCTGTAAATCTTGTACCTGAGTGACAGATGGACGGTAAAGGTGCCCACAGAAGAAGCACTTTGCTTTTTGTCTCAAGGTTGTTGGGGAAAAGGGAAAACAAAGGTGTGTTGATTTTAACCTGTTCTTTTAAACCATAGTGTAGAAAATAATGTGGTCAAATGTGAGTATCTCCTGGTTTTTAATCACTTTTAGACACAATTGACATTAAAAAAAAGGAGAAGAAGTTACAATATTCTAGAAGAAAAGTAAAAATCAGTAGTTGTTTTTGAGCAATCTGATAACTAAAATTAGAAAAAGTCTCTGAGCTCTGTACTCGGAACCATAAATTGATTACGAAGTAAAGTAGGACCCCTCTTAATCGGATCTCCGCTATAAATGGCTAAATTTTTTAATTCTTTGAAGTAAAAAATCTAAAGAAAACACTTACTTTTTCGTTATTAATAAATATGACGCTGATAAAAAGAAATGGTATAGGGCAAGTTAAAAGTTTGCCTTTTCAACATTGAATTTTTTAATGAAAATTGATTTTTTTTCTAGAAATTTTAATTTTAATACATTAAAGACTGGTTTTGCTTATTTTCATAGGTTAGTGCTTTTATAAAAAACACCCATCCTTCACAGTGTTATCAATATAATTTTAATCTTACAATTTAAATACTTTCGTTTCAAATTTCTGAAATGGGCTATCTGAAAATAATATTTTAAAAAATAGTTATGCCAATTATAATTTTTCTTCAAACGATTTCAATCACTACTTACTTAATTTTAATTCACGAATTTATGAAATTTGTTCTACTGAGTTTTACTTATTTGGAAGGAAAATCTATAAATACATTTTAAAAAAATGTTGATGCTTAAAAAACTTCATCTAAAGTACATCACAATAACCTATTCTACATATAAGCAACTCACAGAAAAAACTTCACTATCCCTAAATATTATTGCGGAGAAAGTACGTTTTTTTATGCGTGTAATTCGCAATAAGGTCGCCGACACTGATATAGGCCCGTATATTATTGCTTGTGAGAAAAAACACGAGAAGAGTTTATTGACAATGATCTTGGAATTTATTTTGTTGTCAAAATTCTCTGATGATAATTTAGGACCCAAACGTTGGGACATTACTTTCTGGTGAAAACGAAAAAGGAAGTGCTTAAGAACTCTAAGTAATCTGTATCCAAATTTGTATAAAAGGAAATTTGAATAATTTCAATAAAATAAAATGGCAATGTCTATTTTTAAAACTCTTATAAATGTCCGCGTAGTGTAGCAGTTTTTTTTAAACCCAAAAATAAAAAGTGAAATAACAAAATAATGAAAAATAATAAAAATGTATGATACTTGGTAATACTTTAACAAGAATTAAGGACTTGTTAATTTGTAAAATAGTTAAAAAGTTTTTTAAAAAATTGCCTTATCTTTAATATTTTCCTAATTGTTTTTAATGCGATAAAAAATGTATTGAAATGACAAAACGGCGAATGATAAAGCAACACAGCTCGTCACTTGACCAGGGTTCTAAATTACGAGGCGTAATTGGCTGTGTTAAAGCTCCTAAAGGAGGCTAGAAATAGGCAGCCGGAGCCGATTACATTGGGAGATTGTACGTTTCCCAGCTCTTTATTTCTAGTCTCCATGTGAAGTTTAAACACAGCCAAATGTGCCTCGTAACTTAGAACTCTAATCAAATGACGAACAGCGCGTGACATAGTCATCTAAATCACATCAATCTTTCATTGATTTAACTCTTAACTCTCCTCCATCAAGGAAGGGATAGAGTTTCTTCCAGTCTTCGTCGTCTTATCGTTTTTTTTATCAAAGGTTCGTGAATATGTTTTTATTGTTGGGATTTTTTTTATGGTCGAGACATGTTAAAAAGTGTTCTTGTTAGATGATGAAATGTTTCTATTTCGATGGACTGATGATTGTCCGTTTTGTAGCTGTTGGTTATTGATACTACCATCAGTGAAACATTGTAACAGAACAACACTCGGTGGAAAAGGTTACAATAAAATAATAAAAGGTGTCGTTGACCGTCTGAGGATTGGAATAAAAGCCCTTGGAAATATGTAAACAAACGACTGTTTCGGTTTTAATACAAGACCCAAGTCTTTTTCAAGAGGAAGTGTATAAGAGATGATTTTTAAGCCAAGCTCAACAGAATATTGACGATAATTTTTGATAATGTTGTTGATTTATCAATTTGTTTACATTTGACTCTATCACTATTTTAGATAAACAATGCAACTGCTAAAAGGTTCTTGTATTAAGAATCCAGTACTTCGTGCTACTTATGTACCTGTGTGTCACAATAGGTGTGACCATATATGTGACACTTCATAAGCTCTAAGCCCCCCCCCCCCCTCTAATAATCTGGGCAAAAAGCAGTTGAATTGTATGTCAATTATGTAAATATTTAATATCGATCAGGACATTTGCACCCTCTCAAGTTTGGAAATTTTACAGTTATCGATATGAGCACTGAAAACAAGCTATATAATTTTTAGAGTTTTATTTACGAACAAGCATTTTCATAATGAATAAATTGAAAATATAAATGTGAAATAAACAAAAAGAGCTTCATCATCTACTCTTCTGTATCTTCTCACCTGAGCATCAAAGCCCAATAAAGAACATAATTTGACCTATTGTGCGGTACAGCAGAAGTCATTGCCTCTTCCAAGAACATATCATGAAACATAATTGATAGTCCCTACCGTCCATTAAAGTAGCTAACAGGAATGCAAAGAGAGCAAAAAACCACCATTAAATCCATCGGTTCCACACAAGCCACTTCAAATAGCATTGAGCAAGGGCGAGGTCTTGTAAATCTTGGCAGACTTGGCCACGTTTTCTTCTTTGTCATCAGATTTCTCGTTGACAGCGCGTCTCTCTTGCAACTTGTGTTTAGCGGTTGCTAATAGAGCTTTTTGTATGCGATGGCCATGTCACGGGGCTATTAGTTTATGGACTTGTGCTACAATATGTTTGGATTACTTCTATATTTTTGCTTCTCTTTTTTTTTCTCCACAACGTTTCGCCTTGGATGGCGAACTCTGACCTTACAAGTCGTCTAGTAGATTTAGTTGCGGGGCTTATTGGCCTGCCCGTCTTTTGCTTGAGAGGTATAGGTGCTTCATTTTTTTTACAAACTGTCAGTGACTTCGGACAAGTTACGTCGTTACATTCAAGGTCTATGAGTGAGCCTCTGCAGCGGATGGTTGGAACTAGACTGCGATAGCAAGCATTTCGATAATAGTTTAGTTTCTATGCCGAAATCTATTAAAAACAATTATTATTATTCACAGTTTCGGGATTTTGCATGATTAAGGGCCAAAGTTAACCATTATTAAATAAGTTAATCAAACCAAACTAACCATAGGGAAATTCTCACGCGTTTTACAATACAAGGCGAGAAATTCCGCTCTCGGAAACAGAAAGATGAATTTTACCCGAAAATTCTGTGAATTATTATTATTCACAGTTTCGGGATTTTACATGATTAACACTGTTAAGAATGTTCTGCTTGGTTTCAGAATCATAATAGTTCCAAGTAGTTACAACGACTGCGTGGTGAAATGTTTCACCATATTTTCGGTAATCGGTTGAACCATTTTTCAGGTTTTGAAAACAAAAATCAGTCGTTGCAGCTACTATGCACCATTATTATGGTGGTCGAATTTTTAACAGTGAAGTACTAATGGTGGTTTGGATTTCCACATTATACAAATTTCCAGGAAGCTGGAAACTATAAATAATTTCTTTGTATTTTATTTAAAAAAAATTAAGTTATATCTTAAAAAAATAAAATCTTTGCATTTCTTTGAAATACTACCTTCTCAATCTAAATAACGCAGTAATTGAATTTTGTAGTTACTAATGTATAAAAGATAAAAGTACATCTTAATTTCTCTTCTTATATCGTCTAACCTTAGTACCTTTGGCCCAAACTGTTCAAGCTAATAACTTCGCATTAAACACACTCTTTAAGATGTACTTTTCCTTTCAATTAGTGTTGACTCTGCCTTGAAGTTTGAGTAAAATAATATTCAAGAAGGAAGTTAGTATTTGGATTTTATGCTCCAAATTTACCTTCCAGGGCCAAAGTTAATCATTATTAAATAAGTTAGTCAAACCAAACTAACCATAGTGACATTCCCACGCGTTTTACAATACAAGACGAGAAAATTCTGTTCTCGGAAACAGAGCAAAATGAAGTTTACCCGAAAAACTTCAGAACCCTACTTTCCCACCATGATAAACATCCCCCCAAACAAACCCAACAGCACTGTTGGGGGCCATTTCGGTGCCTTTCCTTTAATAAGTCCTAACAGTCGGAAACAGCACATAAACAAGAGAGCAAAGTGGTCGATCGCGACCCCCTTCGAGATAACACTTTCCTTATAAAAAAAAAGTTTTCTAATCTCTTCCTGGAAGCACTCGGTTAAACGCTCCTATCCCTATCCCACTTATCACCTGATAAGTGAAGATGCTCTCGAAGATCGGAGCCAGAGTTGCTAGGGGTTGGCAGGAAAGCGACGATCTGGGGATTTGGGAAAGTTTAACTATAGAGGTAGGGTTTAACGTACACTGTTACAATTTTTTTGCTAGGTTTTGCTAGGTTTCACCATGTTATTGGTTGATTTCACCATGATATGGGTTCCTAGTAGCTGCAACGGCTGAGTGGTGAAATGTTTCACCTTTTTTTCGGTGTTTGGTTGAACCATTTTTCTGGATTTGGAAACAAAAACCTGAGAAATGGTTCAACCGAATACCAAAAATATGGTGGAACGTTTCACCATTCAGCCGTTGCAGCTACTAGGAACCAATATCATGGTGAAACCAAGCACAAAATTTTTAACAGTGTATTACAACTGTACATGATAACATATAGGGACTGCTCAGGATAAATTTGCTTTTTTTCGAAGCTAATAGTTCAGTTGGGCTGCAATAACGACTAGATTCTTTTGTAAAGGAAGTAAAATTACAAAATGCTGTTAAATCTAGGGATTTATTGGTGTTACGATTAGAGGATTTTGAACAGCACAGTACGATATCATACAACACTTTGCAGGATAATGTAAGAGCAGTTAACGATTTATTTTGTATTTCATATAAAATAATAGTATAATTAAACTTTAAAAAAAAACGGATTAGAGATGTACCATAATTATACAAAATGTTGCTGAATTTATAGTGATTTATTAGTGTTAGAAGGGGATTTTAATTCGTACAACGTTACGCAAAACTTTACAAGATAATATGGCGACTGGTAAATATGTATTTGCTGGTTTATTATAACTAATAGTTAAGTTGGGTTGAAATAACGGATTAGATACCATAATTATAAAATGTTGTTCAATGTAGAGATTTATTAATGTTACAATTTGGGGTAGTACACAAAACAACGTTAGACAAAACTTTGCTGGATAATTTGGAGACTGGTGAATTAGGATTTATTTGTTAGTTAATATAAAGCTAATACTTAGGTTGGATAGCAATAACGGATTACATACTATAATTAAAAATATTGTTCAATCAAGAGATTTATTGATGCTACGATTTTGGGATTTTTAATAGTATATAGTACAATGTAAAGCAAAACTTTACACGATTATTATCTAGGGTTGGTAAGGATTTATTTGCTAGTTCATATAGAGCTACTAGTTTAGTTGGGCTGCAATAACGATTTAGATATCATAACTACAAAATATTATTCAATATAAGGATTCATTGGTGTTACGATTTGGGTATTTTGGCTAAAACAGTACAACGTTTGGAAAAAAATGTCAGATTAATATAGGGACTGGTAAGTACTTATTTACTAGTTCATAAGCCAATAGTTTAGTTTGGATGCACAAAAAATATTTTATTAAAAAAATAGTAACAAAATATTGATCACTTGTGGCACTTCTACGTTTAGAATGTAAAAGATTGTGTGCGGGGGGAGGGGAGCATACAAAAGAGGAGTTTTATACTCTTTCATTTTCATCGATTTCTTAACTTTCGAAAGAATCCTGGACAGTATGACTTCGCCAGACTAGATTGGTGATAAGCAACAACAAAACTCAATTTTATTTTATGAATGTTACAAGGTATAGAACAAACATAAAAATTAAACTTTATTATTTAAAATTGCGCTGTAACTGAGTTTATACCTTATCAAACTTCAAGATATATGTATTTATAGTTTGTTGATATTCAATCTCTGATTTTTATCGCCTTTATGAAACTGTCAATAAGATGATGACAGTATTGAGAAAAATGTGCCAAAATCATACAGTGCTTTCCCAGTTCCGTTGCTTTTATTTGTTTACACTAAAGTTTTAAGCGAGCAGATAAGTTGTTATATAAAGAAAGACAGGCGTAAAAACATGACAGGACAATTGCCTATTAAGTTTTGGCACATAGTATTTTTATTTTCCGGTAATTTGTTTTATTGCTTTGAAAGCAACTTTCCTTAAACTTTATATACATTATCAAAGAATGATTGAAACATTTTAATGATATGAACATTTATAAATTCAACATAGCTATTTTTACAATTCTGAAGATACTTTTTATCTTCTGAAGATATTATGCTTGTCGAAGTATGAAGCCTTCTGTTGACATCTTTATAATTAATTATACAAAAGTTTGTATATTTCATTAACGGTACTTAAAAGAGTGCAATTTCTAGTTATTCCTAGTCATACTTCTAGTCAATTCACCAAGAGACAAGCCAATGCGTTACATGTGTGCTAGTTTTGTGACTTTGATTTGACATCTTATTCATTGACTATTTTACTTTATTTCGACTTGGTCTATTTCAATTGAAGAGTCTAGTTGCAACCCTTACATTTTCTAAAGTATAACTAAGATATTTGAATACGGTCGTTCAATAGCGAAATCTTACGATCGTAAATTAGACGGACCGGACCCTATACCTTAGTTATACTGCATAGATATATGAATATTTTTTGCAGTAGCACTATTGAAAATTGTTATGCGTATCTTTTAAGGGGGAATGAGCCCCTCCAAACTAAAGTGCCTCAGTGTTAATCCAATGGGAAAAAAATTATTTTCTAAGAGACATTTCTCCGGCTGTATTCAATATTTTGACGGCGCAACGGTTAGGGAGCTAGCCTTTGGAGCTTCTGGGTTCGGGTTCGAATCCCGGTAAGGCATGGATGTTTGTGTTTGTCAATAAATGTTGTTATTTGTCTATGTGTTTGTGTCGTCTCTTTCTTTGTGTGTCTCTTGTGCCTGCGTCATTTCTGGGGTTTAGTACAATAGACCTGAGGTCGCAGTGCTTGGCGAACTTGCCCCCCACCAAGAAAGTCATAAGTCATTCAATATTTTTACAAACGTTTTTTTAATGATAGATGTAGATAACTTACATGTCTCTATAATCCTACTTTTTGAAATAGCTTCGAATTTTTTGTGTAATAGAACATTTAAAAAATAATTGAACCAATTTCAAAAAGTGGTATTGTCAGGACCTGTAAGTCAGCTTCATTTATCACATAAAAAAATATTCAATACAGCCGAAGAAATGTGGCTTAGAAAATATTTCTTTTCTTCAAGGCATTAAGTATGAGGCACTTTGATTTGGAGGCCCGCAGTCCAGCGGGCTCAATCTCCCTTAAATACTACTTTCCAGTTCTAACCCCACTTCTAATCTACAACGATTAAAAGAACCCATAAACACCCCCTAAAACAGTCAGGCCCACTTACCGATAATCCCATACCCCCACGATTAACCAGAATAAATAGAAACAAGCCTGTCCAATCCATTTATACCACACACTGCTGCATCCTATCATCCAGTACTTTATAAACATCGGAGCAGGCATAAAAACTTTGGGGAGGTTTGAGTGAGGTAGAGATGTTGGCGATAAAAAAAAATTGAGAAACCGTAAGGATGTGTCTCTAAATCGATGTGATAAGCCCAATACAACCGTGTGGTGAACTTTTCAATGACATTTTTGTACGAAACAACTGGTTTAATTTTTAAAGAATCGATTATTAAAATTCAAATGAAAATTTGTGCACTTAGGTATCTTTCATGTTATCAGCAGCAATAGAGCTGATCTCAACCAGAGGAATAAAATCAAGACCCTTCCCCATAGAGCCCCCGTTTTTTGCCAATATGGGATTAAATTGAAAATCTATTCCTCAACATTAATTTTAAAAACATATTTTCTGGTAGTGTATTCCGACGTCCAAATAATAAATTGAAAAAATAATACTTTAAAAAAGCATATGTAAATAAAAAAAATATGTAAATAAATTAAAATAAAAATTTAAAAATAAGTTAATAGTATACATAAAAAATTATATGACAATTTAAAAAATAAACTTTTTTTCTTCATACAAAAGAACGTAGTGTTAATCGAAAATAAAAAGCAAGACATATATTTCAGATATTTTTTACGTGAGTAAACTATTACGGGCCTTTCAAATTATGAAAATAGCACGATTAAATATAACCGAAACCACGTAGCGAAAACCAATGCAAGGTAATCGAGAACTGAAAACTGGTGTCTTTCACGCCATGTGAAAGACGGCCATTAGAGATTGTAGTACAAAATCCGATTCTAATCTTCCACTTCAAATGAAAGATTTAAACTAATATTTCTTAATTTTATAGTATGCAACTTAGTGCCAAATAGTTATCCAAGCCTTTATTTGGGCCTATTACGAAATACATCAATGACTTCACTTGCTATACTGCTCTTTCATACGTTTTCGATGAGGCAGCATCTTTATCCTGCTCTACTCTCCATATGCATAACACGACACACAACATTATCATATTATGGAGGCACATCGTACAAAATAAACCTCGTAAATTAGATAGCCAGAGATAAGGCAGAGTGAGGGTCCTTGAACGACTTTTCATCATCAGATAATGAAGAGCGTTTGACAGCTCATCGAGCATCCTCGAGCCTACGTGGTTTTCCACATGGCTGCACTCTGTCTCCTTTTTTAGTTTTAGCTAAAATACACGGTGTCGCTTTGATTTTTTCTGTACCATTTCCATAAAACTTTTTAGGCTTTAAATTTATTGAAATTACTTTATAAGATCTATAATAACCTTTAAATGTGTGTATTGATTTATTGATTGGTGATTGAAAGTCGTGTAGTGTTACACACTTCTAGATTTTTTTTATTAGAGAGCTGTTTTATTTATAAACAATCGTTTCTAAATGGAAAACCTATTTCTAAATACAGCAGTATTTACTTGATTTGAAAAAAATAAAATTATGAGAAATCTATTAATTAAGAGAAAATCTATTGTCGGAATATAGATTTAATATCTACTGAGCTCTCTGTAGCTTAACAGCTACAAACATATTATAAGAAATTTAGTAAAAACATTCTTAAAAAACCGAATTTCATTAAAGCAGTTAAATCTGCCGGCTGAGAAAAGAGAGGCCGGTCACTAGTCATTTTTATAAGACGTTTTTTTTTTGTAATTACAATTATACAATCATAAGTACCAAAAAAATCCACATTAAATTCAACTAAATCTTAGAAACGTACCACTGCAAAGCGAATAAAGCGTATACAAATGATTTTGTTTGCAAAAACTAACTACAAATATGTGTATTTTATTGAATATTTATTCAAATAAACATTTTGTTATCGACGTGTCTTTTTACATTTACCATATTTTAGAGTAGATGCGAGTGAAATTTGATGCCTTATATAAATGCGAATATGTAAATTATCATAGCGAAATCTTTTTTATCATTAGAAAGCTGATATATTTATAAACAATCGTTTTTAAATAGAAAAACTGTTTCCAAATGCAACAATATTTACTTCATTTGAAAAAAGTAGTTATGAGAAATTTATAATTAAGAGAAAATGTCGTAAATTACATAGTGAGATAAAAATTGAGATTACATCTTTCAACATGTTTGCCTTAGATAATTAATGAGTCAGACATAGGGAATTCTTTTGAAAGTTAATAGGGAATTCTTGTGAAAATTATGAGCTTACATGTATATGCCCCTGAGATGTAAACAAATGTGCAAAAGTGTACATTTGTTGTCATTGCATGAGATTTAACTTTAAAAGTTTAATTAAATAGTTTTTAATTTGAATATTAATAATCTTTTTAAAAAATTATGTATGTTGTTGATAAATCTGAGAATGTAGGACGTGTTTATGCATCTCTATACCTTAGATGGTTTTAATATGTCTTAAGGTGTACAGTGAATAGTGGTATAGTAAAAATTGTATTGATAATAAGACTACAGGTGATAGCATATCAATTTTAGCTTTTAACAGTCAGATGATAAAAATGTATTTCTTATGAAGTCATGAATTATATATAATATAATTATAGTGAATAATTTAATCTCATATAAGTATAACCGATCACTAAAAATAAATAAGGAAATAAAATGAAATTTTCTTACAATAAAATTGTCAGAATTTTTAACCTACTTTTCTTTTTTTTAATTCGAAAGAATTTTTAAAAAATGAAAAAGTAGGTATTGACATGCGGTCGATGTCCGTCTGTCTGTCTGTCCGTTCGTACCCCCCTTCCAAAATCGGTTCTATCATTCGGATCTTAAAAATTCTTTTTTTTGTTAGAAAGCTATGACCTCAGAGACCCAATTTTCATACTTTTTGTCCACCTGTCTGTACGTCTGGACGAACATAAATCTACTATCTATCGGCAAATTTCCCTTTGAATTAGCATTGAAATTCAATTTTGAGTCATTTAAATCACTGTTGCCAAATCAACAATGGCATGAGAAACTTTATTCAAAAATATTTGAAGCAAAATAGTTTTTTCATGAATCATTTTGGAATTACGTCAGTTTTTAAGTAACGTTAGTATTACGTTAGTATTTAAGTAACAGGAAAGTAGGCTATTTTAATTCTTTAAGAACTTCTTGCTTTAACAGTGTTTTCCTACCAATTGAAATGGATTCGAATAAAAGTTAAGTCATGGACCAGTTCAACATTTAAAATATAGAAAAGTAGCATAGTTACAAAAGTTATAGTTTAAGTTA
Organism: Oedothorax gibbosus; assembly: GCA_019343175.1. NCBI lineage: Eukaryota > Metazoa > Arthropoda > Arachnida > Araneae > Linyphiidae > Oedothorax > Oedothorax gibbosus. The sequence goes on from CM033277.1 coordinate 33,412,776, forward strand.
TTTATGTAATTCTATACAAAAAAATCACGTAATCTTTTAAAACGTCTTAAATATAATAATATGTATTTCTCAAATGGAATTATGTAATTCTATCAAAGAAATCACGTAATCTATTCAAATAAACTTCATCAAACTTTACAGTTTAATTTTACATTCTTAATTATTAACTATTAAATTCTGCTTTTAATAAACCACACTAATACCTTTATATTAATTAAAGAATATTTTCTTTTTTAATACGTAACAAGAAGCTACTTGTCATAGAAGTTAGTAATGTTTGCAACTATAATTTCATTCTATTAATATGTTTGAAATTATTTTGAGCAAAAAAGAGCGATTAATAATGAAACTATTGCATGACAATTTCACTACACATTCATTTTAAAATACCAATTAATGATAATTCTTTTGAATATTACGGATGCAATTAAAATTAATCTTCATTGTAGAAAACTGCAGATTTAATAAATTAATTTGAATGAAAAGTGAACCAAATCAAACTTTTAATAAATTCACCCAATTTCTAATAGTTTAATATCATAGAGATACTATAGATTAGAAATGCTGTTGATATGATCACAACATATTTTCAAAAAATTTGATGATAAAAAAAGAGGGGGTTTCAAAGTTCATAATCATCCTAAAAATTTTCGAAATATTTTGAAAAATTCAACATTGAGCAAACAATAAATCTGTTAGCTGCGTTATCATTCACTTTATGTTTGTAAGACAGAGTCAAAGATGTTCTAATCAAATGTGCACTGTTACACCTATTTTGCGGTGTAACGTTATACCATAAATTCGGTGTAACGGTACTCCATGAAGATGGAGTAACGAGCGTTTTACACAGTAGGATGTTTTACACAGTAGGTATGAAGAAATAAAATGAAAACGCTACATTTCAATTAAAAAATGTAAGTTTTTCTTCAGGCAAAATTAAATTATTAAAAAAAACAATAATTTTTTTATATTATGCATTGAAATTCGATTTGAAGCTAATTACGATGTACCACACGTATATAAATAGTAATTTAATAACTAAAATATTTACAAAATCACAGTTTTTTTAAAAAAAATTTGTCCTAATAAGATTCGAAAAATGACCATTAAAATTATTGTTATAAAAAAACATGCATACTAATACTTAAAAACTAATTTTAAGCATGCTTTGCAAGGAAAAGAAGTGGAGAAACTAATACCCGAAAAATTATTAAACAAAATTTAAGGTACTGGGGTACAGTCTGCAATACAGAAAAGTCACTCCTCCTTCTTTAATTGGCAATTTCAATTGGACAAGTTTCTTATTCTATTCTAATTTATAAAAACAATTATGAATTAATTCGTAAAAACAAATTTTTGCGCAAGTGGTTGTCTTTATATTACAATTACTAAACCAACTTTAAGAGTTTCAAAAACAATGCCAAATGTTTATGGCTTGCAAATGTAAAGAAATGTCTGCAACCCCATAAAAGTAAGTTTTAATATTAATACCTTTCTCTAACTACAAACAGTTTTTTCAAAGAGTTCTTCAAAAGGAAATATTGAGAGAACATTAGTAAATATTTTATGCTGGCCCCTTTCATTCTCTTAAATAAATTTTTGCAAAAAAAAATCGTTGTTGGAAATTATAGAAATTAGAAACTTAGCTACTAAATTAGAGGAAAACAGTACTAATGTCGTTTCACCTTTTAAAAATAATTAAAAAAAACTTTGGTTGGCAACAATGAAACTAATTTTACTTAGTTCAAGTGAATGAAATCAGGTTTTAAAACTATTACGATATTTGTACAGGTTCTATCATCATGTTACCCAAACTTTTTACTGAATTATTAAAATCTTATTTCGATAAAATATTTTGTTCTTCAAAATGAGAGTAGTTTGGAAGAAGGGGTAATTGGGTAGACAGGGCTTGGTGTAAAGTTTAACTTTAAACAGTTGTTCTTGAGATAATTTTTATGTAATAGTTTATGAAGTAATTTTGAGACACTAGCGATATTAATCAACAAATATGTGTTATTTTAGGATATAATTTGTAATAAACTTTTTTCTGAATTATTATTGTTATCGCTGCAAAAGGTGGCCATTTATTTATTCAAATTGCAGAACTTGGCTAATCTGTTAATTGAGGTGCTGTATGTTAAAATGATAGTTTAACTTAAATAATTGACGAACTAAAAATTAATTTAAAATTAATTTCCTAACACTGAAATATTACCTTATATTTAAAAACTATCTTGGTTTTATGAAGTATGATTGTTGCTTGATCGTAGAAAACTTATTTTGGTGACCAGGAAGAAACTGTGTAATCCGAAAATAACCGAATAAAATCATGAGATTGATCGAATGATCATCATAATTGTTTCATAGGTTATAACAAGACTTTGTAATACTTAGATAAATTGCACATTCTAATGCCTCAAACATTTTTATATGCTCCAAAATCATGTTTAAGATTTATTCATTGGTTAAATATGGGGAATGTTTCATTTTTGTCTACAAATTTCCCCAAGCCACCCTATAAGTAGTTTTTAAAAAATCCAATTTCATTTAATCATGAGCTTCTTAAAATAATAGCCCTTGTACATTTAATTATTTAAAATTAAATATTTTTATTAATTCCCCACAAAAAAATAAGAATAATTTTTTTAAAAAAAATTATTCTATTTTTCAAAACCTTGAATGAGTCAAATCATGTGGTCAAGTGGTTTCATGCTCTAAAAACATCAATTAAAAAAACCACACATTAAGCTTATTCCCAGTACTTTAATGTGTATTTATGATAACCGTGTCAATAAAGGTTACTTAAAAGTTTTTAAAAGAATCAAACAAAAGATATTTTAACAGATAGGGTGATTTAGAATACTCATTACCACACTTTACAAAGTTTGTTGTATTTGCTTAATCGTCTTTATTGCAATTTTTTTTAAATGTTCTTTTTTGAAAGTTTATTTTTTTAAAAAAGATAACGGTCAATCTAAGTGATTGGCAATAAGGACAGTATGTATTTTTTAGCTTCCACACTACGTTTATAACGTAAAAAGTGGAATGCATTATAATCGTTCAGTCCGTCTGTCAGTCTGTCCGTCACGCACTTTCATAGCCCGAACTACAAATGATACGGACAAGTGTGATACGTCAAAAAATTCAGCGCATCGAAATTAGAATACATTGAAAATTTCAGAAAAGAATTCGAAGTACTTCAATTATTTAAAAAACTGCAAAATTTAATGCTCATTTAAAAAGCATAGGAAGACAATTTTTATTAGAATTTAATCACTATTGCCATTCGCAACAATCGCTCGAGAAACTTTAATTCTTTTAGACAATAAATTAAAATAAATTTATTTTTGCGACATCGATCAGTTTGAAATGACGACGTCAAATATATTTCACTACGTGATTCTTTGTACGTTGATATGAAATGTTTTCATTCTATTTAAAAGCGAGGACTATTAAATATTTATTCTTTGAAATATAAATTAATTTTTGCAAACGATAAGTAATAATCATTGAATTTTCGAAATAAAATAAAAGAAACTAGCCAAATTTAGCATGTAAATGTTTAATATAGAATTAATGCTGTGTTTGGCGCATTTTTACCTGTTAAATACAACTGTTGTGTGGAAGCTGGTTAAGTGACAGATTCTGTTACAAACCTACTTTTTTTGTGGTTATATATCTTTATAAAAGTATGAAAGAGGAAAAATTACAGATGAAAATATTTTTTAGTTGGGCAAATCAAATAAATCTGTGAATTAACAAGATTTCATATTACAGTGATTTTAATGTAACAAACTATATGTAAATAATATGGCATGTGTTTATTTTTTAATATTATTTTATTATTTTTTAATTTTTATATTTTAATTTAAAATTTTAAAAATCAATTTTTTTAGGGTGTTCATATATTTTACTACTACACACAAAATGTGAACTAGTCCATAGATTTTACTTGAAGTAGTTAAAATAGTTTATTAAAGATTTACATATACAAACTAAATCAATTTCACGTATATATATTAAAGATACTTAATAATCCAGTCAAGAGATTATTTTTATAGTATTCGAATCATTATATTGACTGGGAAAAAAGCTGCAATTTTTCCTTATTTTATTGGAAATTAAAGATACTTATTCATACATTTAAAAGATTAATTTAGAAAATTATATTCATCATATGACTGGGGGAAAAAATTTCATTTTTTATTTTTCTTCAATTGAGCAAAACTTTATTCTTGATACTTTTACACTTTTTATTCCTACACCAGATATAAACCAACAAACACCATTTTAAAGTAATTTAAATTAAATAATAATTATTAAATTCAATATAAATCACATAATTAAAAATAACTTACTTTTTTAAATTAGAAGAACAACACCCCAGACTTAGAAAAATCCAAAACTGCCCTTCAACAACTCAACATCCCACCCGCACCTCAAAAATTTTGAGCAGACGACCTAAACACCCCTTTCCGACACGACTTCCTTTCTCTATCGTTTGGTCACAGTGGACCTTCCGCCGATTCGTGGCTGCTCCCGGAGATCACGTGGGAACGGGGGGGGGGGTGCTAATCAGGGATGGGGGGAGGAGACAGAAGGGGCGGGGCTCGGGATGATGCCAGCGGGAGGATGCTTTTCTCTGGGAGAAAACGATTTTTTTATATTTATTTATTAAAGTCGAGTTTGTCGTTTTTGATTTTGTTTGGTTGACGTGTGAGATAGTGGGTTGTAAATGTATGGTTTTTTGGGGGTTGTGGATTTTTGGGAATATATGACGGGTCGAATGAAATGATTGGATAAATGTAACAAAGGGGTTTAAATTCATCGAAATTTTTTCACCACACTCCTTCCTTCAAAATTTTAGTAAAAGACAAACCCTTAAGAATTTTGACTCAAGATTGAATCGGAATCTTGGAAGTTTCTAGCTGCCACCACTATTTTCAGCCTGAATTTACCAATTTTGTAGAAAACCATAACTTTAATAAGCTGCAAAAGTGGTGAATCAACACTCCAAATAGTGGTGGCAGCTAGAAAACTCCAGGATTCCGGTGAAATATTGCGCCAAAATTTTTAACGGTGAAGAAATGAGTAAGAAAATTCTCCTAAGGACTTGGAACCTTTTTAAATTTGAAAATTCAAATATTTTTGATGCAAATGCAATCTGTATGTTATCCTTTGAATTTTTTTAAATGTCCTCATGAAATTCATTTCCAATGGATACCATCCCATGTGGACATTTTCGGAAATGAAATGGCTGATAGTCTTGCCAAGGAGGGCTGCAGTCACTCAGATCTCTCTTCCTCCGAACTCACTTATCTTGAAATATACTCAAAGAAAAAATCTCAAATCATAAATGATTGGATTGTCCCTCCCTCCCATCACTGGTACAAGGGTAACAAGCCGGGACTATCTCTTAACCTTCCATGTGACAGAAAGTCAAATACTAGCCTTACTCGCCTTGCCAATGGTCACCTTAAATGCCTGGAATTTATCAACGGTTGTAAGACTTATCCCCTTTGTCCGAAATGCTAGTCTTGTTCAATCTGAACTTTTGGTCTCTAATATTTACCCTTACCTTTTGTTGACTATTATTGGCCTATAAAGTCATTTCAACTGTGAGATTTTAGAAACAATGTACTGTACTTGTGAACTCCTTGAAAGACAGACGAGCGATTTTAAATCGAATTGGAGTTGAATTTTCCATCTTTGGTGAGAAAACTTTGCATCTCTTATAGGAGGAATTTCAGAGACAATTTTTTTCTGATTGGGTAAAGAATAAAAGAAAAACAATCTTACGTCCTTCACAACTCTAAAACGATGGCCGATTTTAATCAGTCTGAGTTACTTATTTGGTCAACAATCTCATGTCGACAGTGTCCAATAAATGCACTCTTTTCCTTAAGAGTTTGATTTCAATCTTTTTGTTTTAAAGACTGTGTACCGTACCCGCCGTAAGTTGTCTCTGGGCCTCGCATCTGCTAAAGAGAAGCCAGAAATCGCAACGCAATCTATATTATTTTAGCCTTATTCTAATACCCATTGAGCTTTGTAAACCAAATTTGGATTCGTAACTAGTGTTTCTGTTATAGATTAATTCAATCTTATCAGTAATTGTTTAATTTACACCCATTTCATAACGAAATGTTCATTGTCTTAACAAGTCAACAGAATCGAGCAAGCAGCCCCATCAGATGGCATATTTGTTGGCTAATTCCTAATCAAAAATTTGATTATGGTAACAAAAACAAGTGGACTGTATAAACTCAAATATTTATTAAAATAATTAAAAGGTATAAGATAACATGAACAGTAATAAACTAAACAACAATGGAAAGCAACAAATATAACAAGATTTACGACAAAAGGGTTGGTTGGTAGACATATATATTCAGGTTTGTGTGCTTGGTCAGAGACCCGCTTATAAACCATCGTCAAGTAAGGCAGACACAACACACACACGTAAGTGGATCCATCTAGTTTTTAGAGACAGAGGCCAACTAGAGGATCTCCAGAATTGACTTGTCAACACCAGAGATATTGATTTGGTATGGGAACTTGGAGGACTTTGTGACTACGACGAAATTTAACCAGTCACTATTAGCGTATACGGGGGTCTTCGGAAGGCACTCGCTCGCAACCTCATATCAGAGATGCCAGTCCAAGACCTTACCGACCAGGCTATCCCGGCCCTTACGACAAAACATAACGGATCTACTAACACAACAATACAACAAACCAAGTTAAGCATTCAATCTAGGCAGCAGCTATCCTTATTTTAGATTAGAAATTCCCATCTTAACTAAGCCCTTATGGCTTTTGTGAAGAGAACCCTTTGGTCCTAGGAGTCGAGGAATTTGAAACTATAACTTTACATTAAAAACTAAAGCGCTTTAAAATTGACACTGAACGTGGGCCTAGCCTGCTGAACTTATGTAATCGGGTTGGCCAACTTGGTGGCCGCCAACAACCCACATGATAAGCTAACAAGAGCAAACAGGCGCCAACAATATTTGTAAAAATAATCTGATTTGGTCCTGCATCAAACCGCGGAATTTCTGCCTTGTGTCGGCATTGATCCATTATTTCATTGCAAACCTAATATTTCCCAAACACAGCCTTACTGCAAATAACCAAGCATTATTTATTTCACATTATTCTGGTTCGCACTGCAAAAAAAATTCAGTCAAATTTACGGTTTTAAGCTGAATTGCCAGAAAAATGACAAAAAAAAATCGAACATGCAATCTCTAAGTTACGGATGAAGCGTTTTACCAACTCGACCGCCAACCTCCTGACAGATTGAAGCCGAAAGAAGTACTCTTATTGACGTTCAACAGGCTTCCAAAGTGGCGTCATCGAGAAAAAATTGGGGAAAACGGTTTTAAACTGTAAACAAGTTTTAAAAAAAAACGGTTCAATACCGCAAAGTAAGCAAAATGGCTTTAAACCGTCGAAATTATGGAAAACTTCCGTAAGAGTGATTTTTTTTATAGTGTACTTAAAACTTACAGCCATTTTACAGCCAAGTGATCTGTACCTCATCTCTCAGTGCCTCTTTCCCAAGTGGTGCTAAATCCTTCCCCGTATCAGTATCAACATGCGACACCCTCTGTTTATATTAAAGAGGGCCGATGGCAGACAGAGCATCGAACGACCATCAGCCGGAAAGGACGGAATCAATTTCAGGAAGAACTAGACCGACAATTGACTTAACCCTCTAACGGATAAGCAAATTGCCTGAATTGTAAAGTTGTTTTCCCTGTATGAGTTTATTATCTTAACTTATTTTTTTAAAGAGTTACAATGAATCAAAGACCTGGCCAAAGTTATCCGTTTCACAGATGATGGGAAAGATTCAAATTAACTTAAAATAACTTAGATTATTAAACTAATGTTTGAATGTAACAAATACTAATAACTCTATGAATGAACATGAATATAAATTAATCTGAGTGTAACACATAATAATGACTTAATGAATAAACACAAATGTAATATAAAACTTTTATATTGAATTCACATTCCTTTGGTACAAAATGCAAACATTTTCTTATTCTATTAAAACTTTTTAACACCAAAAGAATTACAGAAATTTTACGTACAACACGAACGAAAACTGAAAAGAAATGCCTAATTTGTGTAAAATCTCTCCAGTGAAAACAATATAATTATTTTATACAGAATATTTTATTGACTCATTATTAAATATTTTTTAATTAATAAAGATGAAATGTGAATTAAAAATATAGTAAAGATATTATTTTGGTATAAATGAAATTTGGATTCTTGTATTAAGTAATGAATTGCTACATTTCTGTATTATTTATACAGGGCATAATTTGACGTTCCATTCAAATTTGTGTTAACAAAGGTTACACTTTAGTTATTGCTATAAAGTTTAAGGTAATAATCAGAATTTTAAATGGATAAAATATAATAAAAAATATCAATTTAGCCGTAAAGTACTATCATGCAACTGGAAAACTGAAACCAAATTGTTTTTTAAATTTAAATATTCATTGTTTGTTTTATAATATTTGAACAAGCGATTTGTATTGTTTACAAAAAAGATTCGCATAACATATACAGATCTCCCCAAAAAAAAACTTAAATGCATACATTTTAGAATTTGAATACAATAATCGTTCTTATTTCTACGAAAACTTCAAAAAAATTATATCCAATTCTTTCTAAGAACCTTAATTTTTGCCTTATTATTTTAAGTGCACCACCACAAAGGTATAGAAATTTTGTTTTACCTACTGGAAAGACAACTGTCATCAGGGATACTGAAATAACATATATTTGAGAGAAAAATATGCAAAGTGTTTACGTGTGTGTTTCGACAGACGCAGGGGCGACTAACATACATTTTAGAACTTTTCTTCCGTTTTGTAGATTTAAGCAAGTTAAAGTAATAGTGATTTAAATCAGTTTCAATAAATTTTTCAAGTACTCAGTATGATGTGAATATAAATCTAATGAATTAAACCTGATATGTTTTCATAAATTCCCTTTTAATTGTAATTGGCAAAGCAGCAAGTTGAGTTAGCATTACACTCACATTTTGACAAGCTAGATAAATTATATATAGTCAAAAGGTACCATACAAAAACAAAGAAACGGTTACTTGTTGCTCTTCTACTGTAACATTCTCTTAATTCGATTCAATATCATACTGCATAACTTAACTAACATTTTTGCACTTAGTTTCACCAGAAAAACGGTTTCTAGTAGCTGCAACAGCAGGATGGTGAAATGTTTCACCATATTTTCGGTGTTTGGATGAACCATTTTTCAGATTTTGGAAACAAAACCCTGATAGATGGTTCAACCAAATACCTAAAATATATGAAAAATTTCACCACACAGCCGTTGCAATAATTAATCGCCGCTATAGTTTATATTACTTGCTGACAGCAAGTGTTATTAAAATGTCTACATTTAGAGCCCAACGTAAAAACTGTTAACAATTTTGGGAATTATTTTACTATCTGCAATTATAAAAGAAAGCATTATTATATTTACAGGATAACATAGTTTTGATATCGATACAATGAACTAAAAAAAAAATCCTGCCTAACAGCAAGAGGATCACACCTATACATGGCTAATTCCATGTGACTGTAGTGTAAGTCACGATTTAAGAGGAGATTAAAAGCTTTTTAAATTTAAAACATAAATAAAATTAAATTAAGTACATGACATTATTTAGTTATAAATAAGTGTAGATCAACTATCCCACAATTTTTTTTCATTAATGTTAAAAGTGTAGTGATAATCACTTTTTACAAACGTGACTAACCACTACAGACAGGGTGATTTTGCATGGAATTACCCATATATATATATATATATATATATATATATATATATATATATATATATATATATATATATATATATATATATATATATATATATATATATATATATATATATATATATATATATATATATATATATATATATATATATATATATATATAATATATATATATATATATATATATAATATATATATTATATATATATAATATATATATATATATATAATATATATATATATATATTATATATATAATATATATAATGTGCGCAGAAAAATATTCAACTTAATACCGACGTACCACTACAAGCGACGTAGGTAAGAAATAAGTAAAAAAAAGCGCTATCCGTTTTTTGTATATAAAATTGTTTTTCTGATTTCCAATAAATTACTTGCTTTATGTGGGATAGTTTCTAATTTTTTAAGAAATGTGTCTGATACATTCTAAGAACATTTCTGGTAAAAATTGGGCACCTCATCTACCTAAAATTTCCCAGTAACTTGCCTGAAAGTTTTTTCAATGTTCCATATATCACACTCCACACTAGAGAGAGCACTTATGCCGAACAAAACCCTACAACCTCTTTAAATAAATTGCTCACACGTTCACACCTCTGAAGACCTAAACCATTTGTGATCTAAAACGAATGCCAAACCATGGCGAAAACCTCAATTTTTATTATTATTATATTCTCGAAACCCTTTTCACTTCGGAGTGTCCAGACCACCAAAGCTATTTGCGCGACCAGAAAGCGTCCTCAGCTACCAGAAAAAAAAAGAGTTCTTCCCTCTCGAATAAGGATGATCATAATCATTACACGGCGAGGACCCAACGGCCAAGAAAACGAAGAAAAAAATAATGAAAGATTGAAATAAAGATTGATGAAGAAGCAAAATGTTTTGGTCCACAAAAATATGAATATGGGTCTCGAATCAAGAAAGTGTGTGGAGGTGTTGTTTCTAAAGAGTTGCTGTTTATGTTGTGTGGTTCTTTTTTAAATTTCTGTTTCATATAAACGCCACAGCATATTTCATACGAATCCAAAAATTCCTGATTTAGACGACTTAAATACTTAATTGACTAAAGAATAGAATTTTGGCTTTTTGAGTGAAAATTAATAAATTTCTGTAAACAAAACGGGCAGATAATACATGAAGATCAATCTATGAAAAACAGACATTATGTATTTTTCACGATTAAGAGCTAACTAACCATGGAATTAATTTGTATAAATCACCAAATGTCACTTTTAACAGGGTTCGATCATTAAGTATTGAACCATGTCGCTGCCTGGCTTACCCTATTATTTTTAAATAGGCGCCCAAATTTGACCCCTTGAATTAGGTTAGGGAATGGTACATTATTTGCAGAAGGAGTTGTACTTTTATTTTATTGATTCTTAATTGTAGTTCGAATTTAAACCCAAAATAGTTTTATGTTTTATAAATACAAAGTCGCCTTTAGTGACGCAATATAACGGCATTGTAGAAATTAGTAATGTGTCTAATATTTAAGGACAGTTTACAGGAGAAATTTTATTTCGTTTCTAGTGTTTCTATGAACACTTTAAGTGGGGAAATGTACCGGAATTATGGAAATAAGTAATGTAATATCCTGCGACATTACGAGAGGCCCTCAGAACAAAAGTATAGGCTTCTATTATTCTAAAATCTGTATCTGGCCTTCCTACTAAGCAAAACAACGGATAAAAAAGAACACTTCATTTCGCGTTCGATTCCAACCGTTTTGCATAAGTGTGTAGCCATGCGTGAGATGGACACATGCAATCAAAAGGATATTGTTTGCCGAAGAATTACGGCTATTTCTGGGAGGTTCCTAGGCTTCTCTTTTCATCAAACGTGGCGTTCTCCTTTAATAACAGATGAACGGTAATAACAATCATACCTACGAATTTCGTCTTAGGACCGTTTAATCGAAGGGTCCGTACCGCTGTAAAGAGAAGGAGCCACAAGATCAATCGAAAGGGTTCCGTAATGTCTGTAATCCAACATTTCGATGTTTGCCTTTTCGAATGCGTCTTTTAAATGCTAGGGGGTGGGATTTTGCCGTTTATCTTTGGTTTGATGTGGAAGAAAACGTTATCCATCAAACTAGATCCGGGTTTCATTGGAGTAGGAGGGAAAATTTCAATAAAAATGATTACAGATTAAAGGGTTTTTGGTTGCTATTATCTTTTTTATGTGACCTATTTTTTTATTTATATTTGTAGGGAAAGTATGGCTATTTTTCCATGAGGCAAGCTTTCCACCAGACCTTATATTGGAAATGAACATTTAGGGTCTCTAAGTGGCTTTGTTTATCAAGTAATACGTCATAAGTCTTTTTTTTTTAATCTTTGTTTAGCTGGTGTCGTTGGAGCTGTTTGTGTGATTTTTTCAAATTTGAGTGACTTTCGTGCTTTATATATCTGCCTTTGTTACTTTAATAAAAAATACTTTGAAGCACTTGATACGTGTACCATAAATCAGAAGAAGATGTTTGTAGCAGTTAGTGTATGTGCACTTAGAATCTTGAAATTCTACGGATTAAATCATCATAAATACAATATAAATATAAATTGTATTTGAAACTCATTATCTTTATCTGGATAAAAACTAATCTCATGAGTCTTTTCTTTAGAGGATACACAGAACATTGCCAGTTTTGGCATTCTGATGCTTTATTGTATTTCTCATTAATTTACCGCGTCATAATAATATATTTGCCATAAAAAATATTTACATCTTTGAATTAAATAGGATGAAAGAAAGTTTTGTAATTAAGGAGATAGAAGACAGTGGGGGTTTTCAGTTGTAATTATAAATTTTTATGTCAGAATATTTTTCCCTGACATCTTTTGTGTTGTGATAAATACATAACAGATTTACTTTTCTGTATTTATTACTCTATTGTGTATTGTCTGTTAATTAAGCATTTAGTTAAGCCAGAATGGGAGCATCCAGTTTTGATTGTAACCTAAAATTAAATGTCGAATTTTAGTAGTACTAGTCGTAGCTAATATTTGGTATGTTTAAACATACAATAAATGAAGCAGCTAGATCTTAATGATATTACTTCCTTACGAATAAATGCACTTTATACTAGAATATCTTAAAACTATTAATCGGGTCATCTGTTCATAAATTCAGTCCGATCCAAATCAGTAAATTCTGTACATATTTTCATATCCATAAGTTTGTAGAGTACATAAAGTTTGTAAACTAAGTTTCTTTTCGAAATGTATAGTCTGAAGTATTTTTCATAACAAAAACCGAATAACTTCTCTGAGCATATATTCTCTTTTTATTTTCTCTTGAATACTTTTTATTTACCTTAGTTTGGGAAACACCTAACAAATCTTATCAGAAGTATTAAATTTCATACACAGCCTTCTGAAGATTCTTTTTCTGAATGTCTGTAGAATATCTGATGGTGTATCACCTCAAACTGAAAATTCGTGCGGAACCTCCAAAAAACTTAAAAATTCCATCAGTTAAGAAATCCAGCCTTTGCCGTTGCCAACTCTAATCCTACCGAGCAATAAAACCCGAGACAACAGTCCTTAAAATTGCGATAAAAATACGAAGAAAACACCGCAAACCTGTCCGCTTCCGAGTTGGGTCTCAATAAAAGTTTGACATTAAGTAAAAGATAAAGGATTTATGGGACCTTATCCTGAGTTTGTCAAGAGTATTTCGTGGAAGCGTAAAATTTGAGACACTTTAGGTGTTGCGCGAAGGGTCTTAAATCAACTACTGGACCACTGAGGTCTAACTTGGACAGAAGCCTATCTTTGAGTTTACTTAATTTACAACAGCGACAATTTTATGGTGTCGTAAAAATAGGTATATGTTGCTTAAGCGTATTATTGGTATGGATTGCCATTGCCATTATTGTTATTGGTTACGGATCAACAAAGAGGATGTTGGAAAAGCTATTTGAAAATGCTATTTGTCTGAAGAAATAATAGCCCTGATGGGCAAAGATGCAAACTACAATATTTTGACTCATCAACAAGAATGAGTTTATTATTAACAAGAACTTTATGTAAAAAACATGTGTCTGAATATCTTTTTAAGTAGGCCCGTGAGCTCGTTATTTAGAAATAAATTTATCCCCAGAACTGTTAAAGTGACAAAATACGACTGTTAACATCTTCGGTCAGAAATCTGTATTTTTAGCCTACTTTTCTTTTTTTAATTCGAAAGAATTAAAAAAAATAAAAAAAAAAGTAGGTATTGACATGCGGTCGATGTCCGTCTGTCTGTCTGTCTGTCTGTCCGTACCCCCCTTCCAAAATCGGTTCTATCCATCGGATCTTAAAAATTCTTTTTTTTTAGAAAGCTATGACCTCAGATACCCAACTTTCATACTTTTTGTCCATCTGTCTGTACGTCCGGACGGACATAAATCTACTATCTGTCGGCGAATTTCCCATTGAATTAGCATTGAAATTCAATTTTGAGTCATTTAAATCACTGTAGGTATTGAAATGCGGTTGATGTCCATCTGTCTGTCTGTTCGTATGTCTGTCTGTCTTTCCGTCCGTCTGTCTCTCTGTCTGTCCGTATTCCCCCCCCCCCCTTTCCAAAATCGGTTCTATCCATCGGATCTTAAAATTTTTTTTTGTTAGAAAGCTATGACCTCAGATACCCAACTTTCATACTTTTTGTCCGTCTGTCTGTACGTCCGGACGGACATAAATCTACTATCTGTCGGCGAATTTCCCTCGGCATGGACAATTGCTAATATTAGCACACTGTAAAAAAATCCCTCCAATTTACCATCACAATGTGAGTTATCACAAAAGTGTTACCATCACCCTTGTGCTGTGAATTTACATGTGATGTAATATTTAGGGATGCTGTCGAAAACGTTTGCTTCAGTGGCAGTGATTAGAAGCAACTACCTTCTCTTTTTAAAAGCTATTGTGTGGAATACATCAAGAACCTACAATTTCTGTAAAACAAACATTACAACACTGTGATGGAAAAAAATGACCACAAAATGGGCTGTAATTTTATAATCATTTTTTACAGTGCACCTCGAGAATAAAGGCTATACAGAAATAAAGATGGGCACCCCCTCATGGGCCGGTAAGCTCGGGTAGATTTTAACTTTAACTTAACTAACCAAAACTAATATAAAAATTCAAACTAAACAATTCACATTGGAATTAACAATTATATAAAAACAATTATAAAAAAGCAGGTTTGTAACAGAATCTGTCACTTCCACACAACAGTTGTGTTTAACAGGTAAAAAGGCGCCAAACACAGCATTAATTCTATATTAAACATTTACATGCTAAATTTAGCCAGTTTCATTTATTTTATTTCGAAAATTCAATAATTATTACTTATCGTTTGCAAAAATTAATTTATATTTCAAAGAATAAATATGTAATATTCCTTGCTTTTAAATAGAATGAAAATATTTCATATCAACATACAAAGAATCTCGCAGTGAAATATATGTGACGTCATTTCAAACTGATAGATGTCGCAAAAATAAATTTAAATTATTGTCTAAAAGAATTAAAGTTTCTCGAGCGATTGTTACGATGGCAATGGTGATTTAATTCTAATAAGAATGGCTTCCTATGCTTTTTAAATGAGCATTAAATTTTGCAGTTTTTTTAAATAATTGAAATACTTTGAATTCGAATTATTTTCTAAAATTTTCAATGTATTCTAATTTCGATGCGCTGAATTTTTTGACGTATCTCACTTGTCCGTAGCATTTGTAGTTTGGGCTATGAAAGTGGGTGATGGACAGACAGACAAACGGTCTGAACGATTATAATACCTTCCACTTTTTACGTTATAAACGTAGTGTGGAAGCTAAAAAATATACAGCCGGCAAAAAAAAAAAACTCTCACGCAACGCCTCCATAATTCAAAATCCTCCAGACGACAAGACCTCCAGAACAACAAAACAATACCAGAGGTCAAGTAACACAAACCATCGCCAGTATCACCCATTGACAGGGCCTACAAGCCCCACAGAAAAGCCGACACGTCGGCCCAACATCACGTACAGCAATTCCGGGCCAACGTTGTCAACACGAACCCTCGTGTCTCGTTGATGTGCGATGACATGGGTTTCAATGGGCTCAACTGCTGCATCGTTGGGCACTGCGAAACGACATCGGTTTGGGTTTGTACTACGAGAGTGGAACTCTGTCACTTGTTGCCCTGAAGGCAGGTTCGAACAACCAGCAGACAGGTAGTTGAAGACGGAATAGGGTGTTGTTTCGAACCAGTTTTATAAAATAATGAATAGAAGAATAAATGTTTAGTGCAAATATGATTTGGGTACTGATGGTTCTTCGAGAAAGGAACTGTATGAAATGAAAGAGCCCCATTTAATTTTTTAAAAACTTATTGGCGCTGTAGCTCATAGAGTGCCAATGCCTGCTGTGCCCGTTCTATCTGTCTTATATAGTTATCCAAATTTCTATATTTTACCCCATATATTCTTCCATATTTAAGTGGCATACAGTTTCACGATGATTTATTGGTTAGTGTGGTCAATCACCCAAATATTCGTCGTGAATGTACAGCCACGACCCCTCACCCTCTTTGGGGGCAGTTGTTTTATCTTGTGGCTAAACTTGCCATTGTCCTCGTCACATTCAAATTAAAGCTTATATTCAATTGGTTGAGTTGAATTAACATCGCACTAGAGATACACGAGGGCGATTGGTGAAAGGAAATATAATTCAGAACCACAATCAAGTGACGAGCCGACACCTGAATAGGCACTCAACGCAACTTTTAAGGGAGACATCGTAAGCGGCGTCAGGACTTTGGAGCATATTTAACGTGCACTATACACAGTGTATTTTACGCTGGTCTCTTCAGTTAAACATGCTATTTATAGTTCGGCAGTAATTTTGGCAATGCCCGGACCCGAACCTAGGTCCACTCGCATGCAAGGCAAGAGTTTTACCGACTGGGGTCCCCAGCACCAAAAGGTTACATTCATAAAAAAAATAACACGGACAAAGGACAACCATTAACTTAAGAGGGATTGTCAGTCCCATAGAGCTAATGCATTAGTTTTCTAATCATAACTTTCTACAATATTGCTTTGCCATGTTAGCTTTTGTCCAGGTTTGAGAATGAAACATACATCGAAGAAATAAATTTGAAAACAAACTGTTATCTAGTTATTAAATATATATTTTTTAGTTTAAAATGCCAAAAATACAGCAGATGGGCGACACTATTTTAAAACTTTCAGCATTAATAATTTAAAGACGGATGTTATTTTTTTTCAATTTAGTTTTAAATGATGTATGAGGATTCCATACCTGATGAAAATGGATAACATGGCAAAGAAATTTTTTGCAAAAAATTGATTTAAAAACTAATGCATTAGCTCTATGAGACTGACAGTCCCTCTTAAATGAACATAAAAACCTACCTATAAAAGAAATAATCCGATCGAAGTGACTTTGTGGGAAAACATTTGGGAAGAGGTTTTATGAGAGTACATCAAGACATAGAAAACAGGGGGTCAGAGGAAGAAAGATGAGAGATAAAAAAAAGGGGGGGTTGGAGAGGGGGAGGAGCATGAGTATATATCAACCCTTGGTGGAAGACATTGCTTCAATACCGAAGGATTTGCTGCAGTATTTCATTAGAAATGCAGCTTTTGCGATCTTTTGCAAGAGCTGTTGCTTTTGAATAGTTTTTCAAGTGATTACGTTTCTATGGAGATGGATTCTTTAATAGATCGAGACACATAGCAGAATTGCAAACATCAGAGAAAAGCTCGTTGAAGAATCGTCAACACAATAGTATTAATTTTTCAGTAGTAGCACGTTTTTGTTCATTGGAAAAAAACAGATGAATATCATTTAGCTGTTGCATCCTTAACAGACCCAGTATAAAAAGTTTCCTGCTGTCTGTCACAACATAGTCGTATATCTTCGGCAAAGTGCCTCAGCCGCGCGGACGGGCCAGCTTTTAATCTCCAGAAGAAGAATTCACTCCTCAAGGGAAAATGTTCAATGAAAGCTATAAACCTTTTGTCTAGGAGATCAGTGTGTATGTCTTTTGATCAGAGAAAGCTGTTTTTAACTTATTTAACGGATATACATATTGGAAAAAGAAGGCACCCAGAACAATCTTATGTCTCCTCAAGAATTTACCAAGTAACTTTACAGACAGAAATGAAGTAATGAAGTTAAGTGCAATATGTTATGTAATTGGCTTGTTAAAAACTCCTCGGGGCAACAGCCCGTTAGTGGGCCAAGGCCTGCAGTGCCCATTCCAGCTTACGTGACCAAGGGCTCTGGGGTGCTAAATTGGTTTGTTATTACAATAAAAAGTTTTTAAAAGAAAAATATGTAAATAAAAATAATATTTCTAAAAAAGTTTCGAAAGAATATTTTAAAAGAAATAATATATTTTCCTAGGGCAAATAAACAATTCACAGTATTAACCCTCTGAGGGAAGCTTTTTGGCCAAACTATTAAACTTGCTTTCACTGCAATAGATATAAATTTAGAACTCGCGTTAATTTATTTTTATACATACCTTTGAAGTTTTATTTATGTAGTAAATGCTTTTAAATACCTAATCAATATTTTAAATTTTTTAATTTAATGAATTTTTTTTTAAAAATGTGTTGCTTTAAAAGTCGGGTTATACGTTTGTATCTCTCAGGTGGTAAATAAGAATAAATGGTACATACACTGCTCAAAACAATTAGGGGAGCACTTTGCTTACTTTTGTTACCTACTAGTCTCAACTTTTTATTTTTTATTCTAAAAATTTAAAATTTGTGAAACAGATTCATTATGCATTCAGAATGAAAGGGAAAAAAACAGAGGAAAAAATCTCTTAATTTTTTTAAACTAAAATTTAAGGGGTAAAAATTGGAATCATAACTTTTGAATAAATTATAACAATACTTTTTTCAAAACTTTATTTGTTAAAAATAGTTAAAATCAATTTTTTAACATCTAAAAAATGCATGCATGAAGAATTTAGGGTCAATTTATATGCTAAAATTGTTTTTTAGAGTGAATTTTATTTTACCATGTTTTTCATATTTTAATTTAATTTAAACAAACATTATTTAATTCTTCAAAAGAGATGATTCTTCCATCTAATGATACATAAGTGCGAGCTTAACTTAGTCAGAAAAAAAAATTGCTAGCTGATGATTACAAATGGAGTCATTGGGGCTGAAAGGCTTTAAACCATGCGCCCCCCCCCCCCTCCTCTAATTGTTGTGAGCAGTGTATAATTTAATAAAAAAAATACATTTTTAGCAACCACACAATGTTTACAAGGTTAGAAGTGAGTGGAAGATAAAAAAAAAGGTGTCAGATTTTATATAGGATTTATCCGTTTGCCTGTCCGCCCATCCTTCCGACATCCACTAACAAGGTCTATATTAAAAATATCGCAGACAAATTAATATAATTCAAAATCTAAAACTGATTAAATATTCAAATAGTGTTCGCATAAAATTGGATTAATTTTTTTTAAAATACTCCCTTCTTAAATCACATTATTGAGAGGTTGAAATATTGGTCGAAACGTTTTTAAGTAACAGCTTTACTGTCACAATTATTCTTGTTTATTCCAGATAACATCTTTGATATACCTACAAAAAACATCATCGAGTTGAAAAATAAAATATATATTCATCAAAGTTGAGTTTTACATAATAATTAGGATATTTTAATTTAAGAATTAACTTAAATGCTCTTTATTGCATCAAATAAATCAAAACATACATAGTAAACATATCAAAAATAAAATGCAGAATATTATGAAAGAATTAACATTAATTATCTCGTAAGAAGATTGTCCCATTACAAAAGTATTAATCGGAGAGGGAAAATAAATAACTACATAAATATACTTACAGTTAAGTTTTAAAATATACTGCATTTTTTAAATAGTTTCTTGAGGGCTCAGTTTATCGAAAGTTTATTTTTATGCGTATATAAAAATAAGACCTCTTACATACTTCAAGAGGTTTTTGTTGACGATCATTTGAGCATGCGAATTATTTTTGTTAATTTATTCACGTATCGTATTCTATAAATTGACGCAGATAAATATTATGTTATTTTATTATAAAGGTATAGTGTCTGCTTTTTTTTTCGTGAAACATAACTTACTAACTATTAAACAGTAAAAGCAAATGTTATTCGCCAGATTAAAAATTGAACATTGAAGTATTGTATACTTTGCCTGCATTTCTTTAGTACTGAAAACTTAAGGTATTATTAATAAAATATATTCGATATTATAATGAATAAGTTCCAAATGATTTTAAACGGAATACACTAGATGACGTCATATGATCCTAAATTTTTGTAGCTTATACAGAAATTATATTTAAAGATTATATTTTGTCGTTGTATTACATATTATAAAGTATAAACGAAATAAATAAACGTTATTCGATGGTCCTCCATATGACGTATTTTAAAGAAATGTGTAATACACTATTTATTTAGTCATAAATATGAAAATTTCTTCAGGAAAACTTATAGCATGGCATACACAACTTTAAGAAATAGAAGCTCTTCGTAACGTTACGCCTTCCGTTCGGTTCGGATTGTCGACTTTTCCGAAGAAAAAGTTAGAAACTAATTCGTGCTCGGACGAATACTTTTCTGACTATGCTTTCCGGCCGACTATACAAATCTGAGTAAATGTATCTTTTCATTTTGAAAGGGCACTTTTGTTTCAAACATGACGACCGAAAATTGAAACAATGCCCGGATGGCCGAGTGGTTTGGACCATTACGCTAGCAGTCTGCGCGCAGTAACGGGTGCGGGTTCGATTCCCGCCTTTGCCCTGGGTGTATATTCCTTTCTCTGTAACAGTAAAAATTCTTTCTGTGTCTGTCTTACTTGACGAAGGCTTCATAAGCGGGTCTCTGATCAAGCACACAAGCCCGGAATATATATGCAATAGTAGTAGTAGTAGTAAATTGAAACAAAATTCCTTCTCATTCGCTAAATGTAGTGACGTTCAACATGGTTGTTGGCCGAATGGTTTTGATACTAGGCTAGAGATACACAATCCCCTCTGGAAGGGCGGATGTTCATATCCCACGTACTACCAGTGTTTTGATACTCAATTTTGAGCAGACAGACGTACACAAATTAGTGAATAAAAGAGTTAAAACAAAAAGAGAACAGTAGGTCGATTTCAACTCATTTTTAATACACGGGCATGCTCAAAAATATATAACAGTGCTTCAATCTTGAGTATATGCATGGTTTCAGAAATTAGTAAAAAGCAAGTTTCAAACTTGAGTAAATTTTACTCGGAGCATTTTGACTAAGCGACATACTTAGATTTGAGTATTTTTTGTGTGGTTTATGCTAAGTGCTGTGTCACTACAAGCTTTCATTTGGTGTTGGCTTAGATGCCGATCTTGTTACTTGACTCAGTTTCAAAATTACAGAGTGTGCGTGTGACTAGAGATTTAGCTATAAGAAGTCAAATATATGCGCTGCCCTTCAACTCAAAATCTAGACATTTCCAACAAAAATACAATTATAATCGCTCATTCTCCACCAGCAATAGACTTTCGTCCAAACACGCCACGTCTGTAGATACCTTTTCTTCTTCCAAGGAGCCGAAAAGTTACTTAGCCTTTTGATGAAAAGCCTTATTGACATACTGTAGACGTATTCGTGCTGGTTAAAAATCCCTCTAAAAATCACTTGGGTACCCGAGTACACTGCAATATATGTGCTCTTTAAATCTGTCGAGCCGAAAGCCCCAACCGCGTTAATGTACGATATCGCTCGAAGTTCCGTTGGGTGCTCGCTCAGGAGCCGACCTCGTCCCTACACCAGGATTCTAAATTACGAGAAATAATTTTGGCTGCGTTAAAGCTCCTAAATTAAGAGGCTAGAAATAGACAGCCAAAATCGATGAAATTACTAAACACGCCGCGTCTTTAGATATCTTTTCTTCTACCAAGGAGCCGAAAAGTGACTTCAGTTACTTAGTCTCTTGATGAAAAGCCTTGATGGCGTCAGACGGCACCGCACATGGCAAGGCGGTATTTTTAGGGGCCTTTCCGGATATTTTTTTTTCCTGCTTTCTTTCTCTACTAATAAACAAAGGCGTGCGCATGAAAAGTTGACAGAAAGTATCATCACCTCTCAAAAAGATACAGAAAGAGTAGGGGTGATATGCATGGAGTCCTTTTATGCAACGGTTATTTTGCAATGAAATCTTTTTGTGATTTCTGGAGTTGGTCTGTGTTGTTGGTTTAGGATTAGAGTTTAAAAATATACAGTTTTCTGCTGTCCTTTAATTTTATTCATTTATTCCACTATTATCATTTTCTACCGTTTACAAAGTTCTACGTTCTTCCTGGCCCACTGACCAATCATATAAGCCTACACAGTAGAACATTTTGGTGCAATATTACACCGGAATCCTAGAACTTTCTAGCTGAAACCATTATCTGGAGCTTATATTTACCAATTTTGTGGTAAAACATTAACTTTGATGCACCTTAAAAGTGGTAAGTCAACCAAATAGTTTTGGCAGGAAGAAAATCCCAGGATTCCGGTGCAATCTTGCATGACAAATTTCAACAGAGTATCAATAGTGTTTACAAGCGATAATGGTTCATATATAACCGCTAGTTTTTAGATAAATACCTAAATAATATCCCAAGAAAGCTTGATACAGCATATCATCCTCTTGATTGAAGCCTATCATCCTCTTCAACCACAAAATATGGAAATTGTTAAATATAGCAACACACAACCGTTTCAAGCAAACAAATTTATTTTTCACCAACAAGAAGTAGCAGGTTATAAAAAAACAGTGTGTAGCTTCTCGCATATACTAGTTCGTTGTTGCAAAAAAGCTCTCTGACTTCCGCAGAATGCGTTTCTGTCTCCTTATAATTGTCCGGATGCGGAATTTGTTTTCGCAAGTCGTAAATCGGGAAGCTTCTTCCGTTGGGAGTTGAAAAGGAACACCGCTCTTCGGCCATTTAAATCTAAGATTAGGGGTGGTAAATAAATAACTGCATCTTTTTTCTTCCCTATCTTTTAAAACGCTGAAGCAGACGAATTCATAGATATTTTTATGTATAACTTGATATCTTAATGAGAATGAAGATCGAAACCGAAAAGGTTTTATGAAACATGCATAAACAAGAGAATTTAATAAAATGTTCTGAAAGTGCAAGTAAAGTTGTTTCTTTATTTCTTCTCTCGACGCACAATACCTGCGTTATTATCATAAACATAATTCAAAGCTTCGTTTTTAAGTACTATAAACAGGTAATCCCGCTTTTGACTTAAATATATGTTTTAATAATCAAAAGCGATTTTAAAACTCAAATTCAAAAAATAGTTATTCTTAACTTTTAGAATTTGAAATTATTCTGAATTGTTCACGGCATCAAATAATATATAGTCGAATATCTGTTTAATTTCAAGTTTATGAAATTCTCAAAGAACTAAAAATACATAATTCAAATGTAGAAATATTGTATGGAATTAAAATAGTTCTTGTTAAATTTAAAAATAAATTAAATTCTTTCAGTCTGGTTTGTGCGAATGTCTTAAATTTAGAAGAGGAAACAACGAACTTCCTTCACTTGTGCATTAACTGCTTCCATTCTTATTTTTGAATAGGATTCCTTCTCCAACAAAGCGAGATTCGAATGTTTGAAAAATTTGATGTATTTCTGAACAACTGGTTGTTTGTTTGAAGAATTAAAAAGATAAATTCTGCCAAAGTCAGAAACAAGCTTTGACGTATTAGTATCAGTTTAATTTACATAGTAAAATTTACTCTTTAGATCTTTTTCAACTTTTGTAAAATAAAAAACGAATTTAGGTTCTTTGTACATTGTGATATCTTATTGCTGAAAAATGAAGTAAGGGGACTACATTTTAAAGTTTGACTGATCACGACATCAGCAATTAAAAGTTTAGTAAAACCAGTAAATTTTGTGTTAAAAACGTTGCATTATCTTAAAGTTTAAAAATTACAAACATAGTTTTAACAAAACTAATAATAATGATTTTAGCATGCCTCAGACGATTTAACGTTTTGTCATTTGGTCAAATGTGCGGATTTCAAAGAGCATAACTTTTGAGTGTGTCTTCTCTCATTTAAAATCCATAAATTCAATTTTTTTCAGCAAAAAATATTTATTCAAAACCAAACTCATATCAATATTTTCCTTTCCTCAACCGTTACTTAACAATAAAATAATACCACCTAAAAAATAATCCTCATACTGACGATTCCCTACAACCACTCTTCGTTATTTCTCGACACCACCAACAACAAAAAAATCTTCAAAGACCTCTACCGACCTTTACAAATCAGCCACCGTGTGCCCCTCCTTGTCACAATCGCCGAGTGGGCCTGTCACTACAAAAGCACAGGCCTAGGTGGCACTGGTGTGACACAGTAGCGAAACGTGACCCTGTGAGGTCGGCTACCCCGCTGGGCGGCGTGACGATCGACTGGGGGGGAAAAGTTATAGGACAAAAGATGGAAGATTTTTTTTTCCTAGTTGTCTTTTGTCATTGTCACGGAGTGTTTTAAGTATAGAGGTGGTTTTAGGTTTATTTATTGGTTTTGACGGGAACTAGATCAGTTGATAAAACAGGATTTTTTTGTATGGATAGTTGTATGAAGTTAAAATTATATATTTTGTAATGTAATTTGTATTTATGTTTTAAATTTTTTTTGTTCTTTCCCCGATAGCTCAAATTTACCCATATAGTATACACTGCTAACAAGTTTGATGCTAGGTTGAACCGTAATCCTACAACTTTCTAGCTGGAATTTTGGAGCTTATATTTACCAATTTTGTGGTAAAACCTAACTAAGTGGTGGCAGCTTGAAAGTTCCAGGATAACAGTGCACCATTTTTTTTTGCTTTGTACAATATGTAAAACTAATAACGTACGTAAAACAGAACATAAAAGAATTTTCTGTATAGATTTGGGAAAAATATAAAACTATCGTGGATAAACTTGCTACCAAACTAAGACGTACTAAATGTTCAAAGTCAAAGAGGAAATTTCTGTGTTTTAAGTGCAATTTGGCTTAATCGTCTTGAAGCAAAATTATTTACCAATCACAACTAAACTTGTTTATTTTATTAAATGCACCCTTTTAATCAATTACTAAATAATACATGAATCCACTTGCAAAGGAATTAACAAAAAGATTTTTCAGTTATCTATCAAACTTTGCGTATTTATATATTTATATGGATTAGAAAAAAATATCTAAAACTGTAGGAGTTATGCTTTACTTATAAAAACATTGTATACTAACTATTAAGTATCACTGAACTTAGCCCTGAATGAAACAAATAAGTAATCGGCTTTGGTAAAGAAAACATAAGCATGCGATGAGAAACAAACCATTTTCAGTTTAAAATATCCTAACCCAAAAAGCAAAAGACAATCTCTCATCTTTCGCTTGTTTTGTCCGTCCTTGTCAACGGCTCTTTTGCGGGGTTTATTTTAGTTGCTTCAGAACAGGGCATCGAGTTCTCAAGAAAGAAGAGAGCACACGTCTAGACGATTATCTAAAACATTATATAACGCATTGTACACATGTAGGTTAGAATAGGATGAAGATGCTTGATGCCCAAATAAGTGAAGCCATCCTAATGTCTTCAGATTTGTGCATTCTCCTCTTCACTCATGAGCAAAATCCTACATATATCCCTCTGAGGGATAAGCAAATTGGCTGAAGTGTAAACTTGTTTTCACTGCATGAGATTTATAATAAAATTTTTATAACTGAAAATTTAATTTTTCATATTTTTAAAAATTATATTTAGGTAGTATATGGTTATAAATGGCTCCTCCACGCTTTAAATTTTAAAATTTAATAAAATTATTAAATTTACATATTTTTTTAATTTATGTGTGTTGCTGGAAAACCTGATAGACAGGTGACGGGTTTATAAGTCTGTATCCCTCAGAGGGATATTCTTTATAAATAAACATATGTCCAAACAAATATATTAATAAGCATGATTTGCAAGTAATTTGAAAAAACTAACGATTAATATTTGATGAGTTGCTAAAAATTATAATTTGCTTTGCACACCAATTTAATGGAAGTTTAGGTTTTAAGCCCAAAAAATTGACGATTTTTCTTTTCTATGAATGGACAAACAAACTGTGTCAGCTTCTTTCAGTCAATAGTAAATTCTGACATTTTTTTTTTAAATTAAAAACACCTTTAAAATTTACTGCTAAAAAACTTTTTTGCAAGACCTTCGAAATTGTGCTTAATATATACTGCATTTTTTAATACAAATAAACGACTAATACTTGTCAGATGCGTCGGTACTGGTATTTTGAGAAACTTGAACATTCTTGTTTAAAAGATGAGTTGTAGTATTAAGAAAACTGTGATATGAATTTGTAAAATGAATTCTACAAATGTCCAACGTATGTGAACATCTGGAGTGAAGAGATTATATTACAGCAATTTCCCGTCCTCCATGCTATTACAATCTCTATGATTTCAATTCCTACCATTCAAAGTTTAGTGTCAGATTGGTTTGGTTTGATGGATTATTATTGAAGATCGAAATTTCAAACCGCGGTCAAGCGGCGAGACAGATACCAAAGTGGAATTCAAAGTCCACGTAAGAGTAACACCGTACATTGCGTCAGGACATTGAACTGAAACCACTTTTAACTTCCACATTACGTTTATAACGTAAAAAGTGGAAGGTATTATAATCGTTTAGTCCGTCTGTCTGTCCGTCACCCATTTTCATAGCTCAAACTACAAATGCTACGGACAAGTGCAATACGTCAGCGCATCAAAATTAGAATACATTGAAAATTTCATAACAGAATTCGAATTCGAAGTACTTCAATTATTTAAAAAAAACTTCAAAATTTAATTCTCATTTAAAAAGCATATAGGAAGCATTTTTATTACAATTAAATAACCATTGCCATTAGCAACAATAGCTCGAGAAACTTTAATTCTTTTAGACAATAAATTAAAATAAATTTATTTTTGCGACATCGATCAGTTTGAAATGACGACGTCAAATATAGTTCACTACGAAATTCTTTGTATGTTGATATGGAATGTTTTTATTATATTTCAACGCGAGAAATATTACATATTTATTCTTTGAAATATAAATTAATTTTTGCAAACGATAAGTAATAATTATTGAATTTTCGCAATAAAATAATTGAAACTAGCCAAATGTAGCATGTAAATGTTTAATATAGAATTAATGCTGTGTTTGTCGCCTTTTTACCTGTTAAACACAACTGTTGCGTGGAAGCGGGTTAAGTGACAGATTCTGTTATTTTAGAATCAGTCCCCTCCAAAACGCATAGGAAACACAAAATCTCTAATTCGGACATTTTTATTTGCATCGCAATACTTTCATCACCTTATATTTCATATTAGGTAATTGGAAGTAAAAAAAAAGACAAATTTTAAGTATACATCCATTTTTCTAAAAGTTCTGATAAGGCTTAATTTGTGTCCTTGTACTTAATTTTTCCATGATTTATATTTTATAAATATAATTTGTGCATTCGGTTCAAAAGTGAAGGTTCATAAGCAAAAAAGTTCAGGGTTTACTTTCCTAAATTTATCCGCATTGAATTTTTAAATTATATATTTTAAATCTAATTGCAAATTTTGCAAAGTTAGAATTATTTTCTCTATATTTTCTACTAGTACTAGTCCATAAGACTTATTAGTCAAATCTAATCATACATGTATTTCTGTATTAACCCATTAATGACGTTTGTGTGAATACCATTAACACTTTAATTTCGGAACGTTTTTCGTGTAACTTAATTTATTCTACAATCTACATAAAGTGTCCCACTATGGTCTTTAGTTATCTCGTATTTTGTTTACTTAGATAAATATAAACAGAAAGCTCATTCGCGTGGCAAATTTTCTTGCCAATCTTCATGTGATGGACTGTGACTTTTTTTTATGTCCTTAACCTTTTAGATAAGGATTGTGGTCATTTCTTTAAATTCTATACATAATCTGAATCTATAATCTAATTCTAATCTGAGTAAGTGTGTATATTCAAACATTTATGATAAATTTAACTCAAGTAACAGAATATGCAAAGCAATTATAATCTAAAACCCCATAAGATGTGACTCAACACGGACTGCAAGGATAAGGAAAACCTTAAGTTACTGACCTAATACCTTTTCTTAAAATAAACTGTCGGTTTTTCGTTAGACAAGGGTACTTGGTTACGATTACCAGAGTCCAGCGCGAAGCCTCGTTGACTTTACACCATATAACTCTGTCAACGTATACTAGCCATTTAGATATACTTAATCTGTCGGTCAAGTTCTAACATACGCTATTCTTTGAAGATGCCGGTGTTTCAATACTGGTTATCTATAGTTTAAAAGAATTATCTATTTTTTCAATGTCGTGTGTGTGTTGTGTAACTTTTTTTACATAATTCCTAGAATATTAATGTGTGGGTTTTTCAGAGAATTTCGATTTTTCATTTCAAAGTGAGCTGATGGTTTTTTGTTTGCATAAGTTTTTCTTTTTATTCATTCTAGAAATCAAATAAATCAGATTAACCAATAAGATAATAAATTTAAAATTCTGTACCATAGATGAAAAAAAAATATGTCCTACTTTATAAAATTAAGCATAAGCTTTTTTTTTACTAAGTTAAAAAAAAAATATTTTTCCTGTTTTAAATATATGTATATAAACAAGTCAAATATAACAGAAACTGCAGTTCTCGTGGTTTAATTTTTTTGCATAATGAATTGAACACCATGTCGAACAAAAATGAGTTAGTGTATACTTATTAATGTTGACACGAAAACAAGAAAAACTTTTATTTAATTCTTCTATGCTTCAAATGATCAAATTCTCTAAATTGTAAATTCTATTCAAATATATAAGATCGAGCCATAAGTGCAAGGTCTATAAACTAAACACATTTGGTTTGCAATAAATATCGATATTAAAAAAAACTAGTTTATCCCAATCGAAATCAAAATATTTGAAGCTGCAATAAGAGAATTCATCTATTGCTACCTAAGAACATACGTTATACGTATTTTAAGAATAAAAATATTTTTTTAAAAAAATTTAATCATATTTTACTGGAATTTAAGAAAGAATAAACTGCAGCAAATTGTTTGATGCAACGGCTATAGAAATGGTTACAAAAATGGCAAGTAATGAACAAGTATTTTTTTTATAAACTAAATCCTCGGCGCAACAGCCCGTTAGTGGCTTGTCCATTTCAGGTTAAGTGACTATGGGTTGTGGGGTGCTAGACATCTGTATGGGTTAGGTGGTCAACCTTACTCAGAACCCTTAGGGTTTAGTTTCCAAGCATGCTTGGTCCACGTTTTATCGACCCGCTTAAGAGATGAAATTAGGAGTCAACCTCACCCAATCCGAGACTCTATCTATGGACCTGTGACATGGCAATGCAAAGCACTACCACTAAGCCACTGGGCCTCGTTTTTTCTATACTTTATAAATAAAATTGTACGATTGACAAAATGGAGTCTTTTCGTTTGGTGCTGCCATCTACAGCTAATCTCTGAACAAAATTTAAAACTGTGGTGGTGGGGATTATACATGGTGGCAATTTAAAAAAAAAAATTAAAAAAAACGGATTGCCTTTTGTGGCATCTTTTAAAATTACCACCCTGTAGAATTACGTTATTTCAATAAAAAAAACATTAATCTCCATCTTTTTTTGTTGAAAAAAATTAAATAATTCGAAATTCTATTCAAATGTATAAGAGCAATATATAATTATAATATATTTTCGTTATAAAATTTACAGATTTAAAATAGAATGCTGAGTAGTTGATTACTTTTTAGATTTTTTTTTATCAAACTTAAAAAATATACAGTGTCTCCCAAAAGTGATTGTACACCAGCAAGAATCAATAAAAAAAACTCGCTATTCGCCATTATATATTTTTATTTTGACATGAAATTTTTTTGTAGAATATTTAAACAGTTCTTAACGAAACAGTATAGAATTTTTTAAAATTATAATGCAAATTATTCTTTAAAAAATGACAATGAATAAAATGGCACAAAAGACGACACAAAAGTGATCGTACACTTTAGAAACACATCACTAAATTTGAAAATTTCTAATTTTGTATAATTTTTTAGTATTTAGTAGGATATCCTTTATTCTTTATAAAAGCTTTTAAGAGTCTGGGCATAGATTTAACTTAAGTTTTGGTAATTTCTGCACCAATCTTGTTCCATTCTTCGACCATTACTGCTTTCAGTTAAATTTTCTCTTTAATGGTGGTGACTTCTTATTCGCACCTCTAATCCTTTCCAAATATGTTAAAAAGGGTTTTGATACAAGGATTGAGGTGGTGTTTTAAGAGTTTTAGGACAATAATAGAGGCACCATGGACGAACATTCGAAGTCGTGTGTTTGAGATCGTTGTCTTGGTTATGCACAAAGTTGTTTAAAATACTCAAATTTTGTGCTGACACATTTAAATTGTTGTTAATAATTGTCATCTAAACTCCATGATTCATTATACTATTGATGAATACTAAATTGCCTACTCCAGCCACTAACATACGCCACTAAACCATAACACCTCCATTTCCATGTTTCTCTGTTCCGTTCCAACTAAGTTCTTGGTATTACGTTTTTCATTATTTTTCTCCATACAATTATGAGCCCATCAGAACCAAAATGTTGAACTTACTCTCTTCTGAAAATAAAACACGTTTCCAGTAGCGTTCTGGGTGATTTACCAATTTTTGGGAAACAATTGCCTAGTAATTGTGTTCTTCAAACTTACAAAGAATTTTCCTCGTGCAGAGCAGCCATTTATACCAGTATTCCGAAGGATTCTACGAATACTTTTACAGGAAATAGAAGTTCCATGCGTTTCATTATAATATGAATTTAATTTTATTGCACTTATCTATATATATAATACTCTTATACGGCACCCAAATTTCCTTATATTTCTATCTCTGGAATGGCAACAATCGAAATGAACAAAAATACTACTAATTTCAAAATGACCGACTGAAAACAAAAAAAAAGTGTTTCTTCAGGAATGGCTTGAAAAAGAGAAAAATAACTATAAATATTATGCACAAAATATAGATAGAATCGGTAAGTTTAAATTTAAAACATGCATAATATTAGGGACGTTTAATTTTTAAAATTTGAATTATATTTTCGATCGACTGAACTACCAAACACTGTTGTTAATAAAAAAAGGAAAAATTCAAGTAGTTTTGAAACATATTTTCTAAGCGTTGACGGCTACCGCAGTTTCCAATTTATTTACAAATGGATCTTAGTCAAGCACTCAAGCAGCGAAATATTTTCGCAATAAAACCAGCAATTTAAAAGGATTAATTTATAATTATTTTATGTTAAAAGGATACTAAAGGCGGTTAGCTTAAAGGACCATGTCCGGATTGGCGCCAGTTGAAAAATGTCGCCACGTCAAAATGACAACAAATCGAGCGTTTACAAAGTCTGTGAAATGGCAACAAATAATTACTTTAAAATGCTGCTAAAAACTAAAAATGTCTGCTGAGAGAAGATGAAAGATTTCCTTATTAAAAATATCGGGGCATTTGCGATCGTAGATCGTAACGATATTTTAATGTAAGAAAAACAGAACTCGACAGTTTGCTGCAAGTGTATGCTGCAATGTACAAAAATAATAATTTAAGAAAAGAGTTCTTTAGATAATTAATGATTAATAATATTTTAAATATATTAATACGATTTAAGAATTTTTAACTATGAAAGAAATGGATAGGATCAAGTTATAAAGAAAGTAGCAAAATAAATTCTCTAATATAAACGAAATACATAGAAAAACTGAACTATTTGATAATTATTCTCTTAAAATACGATCTGTGGCAGTTTTAGTAGCCAATGGCTGCCATAATACCAATTTGACAAGGTTACCTTATTTGACGAAAATATTGCCGGACATGCTCCTTTAGGTTAACCCTTATGGCTAGACTAAAATATTTCAATGAACGGTGAGCGAGCGAAGCGAGCCTGGATCGCGAAGCGATCCAAAGGGAACTGCGCAAGCAGTTCCCGGGGGGTGGCGAGCGATAGCGAGAAGGGGGCGTGCCCCCTAGTTTTTGAGAAATTTACTTACGATAATTCGCTGATCACTAGCTGACAAAAGTTGAGGACGACCATTTCGGGGCTTGTTTTCTACCTTTTTGCCTCATTGAAACGTTTTATTATGCTTTTCACCGTTGAATGAGGTAGATTCATTACAGTAGGCAATTATTCTAAGTGATTTTCCAGCTTTAAAATGAAATCTAATTAATTTTCGAACGTCTAAACTCGTTTCTTTAAGGACGCGCGTCTTGTCTAAAAATAAAATAAATCGAATAAATAATTGAGAAATTAAATGCTGAAATCAAACGATTCTAATGTATTCTTCAATTAGAATAAAAAAAGCTGCAAAAGATATTTTTATTATGAATTTAAAGCATTAATGTTTTGGTGTATGAAGACTTTTGTGCTTATTCTGTGACATTTTTTATTCATTTATTTTTCTGAAAAATACTACTTGCTTTTTTTTAAGTGTTACTCAGTGTTATTAAGAACTATTTAAAACTATTCAACCAACTAAATTGTTTACTTATTAGCACAATTTCTGCAAATTTCTTGTACGAACACTTTTGGGAAACACTGTATACTACCGTCTAATTGAGTAACTATGTCCATGGAGGGTAACTTTGGCCCAAACTAAAACTCTAGTATTGACTAGACTCTTTTTGAATAGTTTTTTTTTTAAGTAAAGGTCAAGGCAGAGTTGACAATAATTGAAAAAAAGTAGGTTTGAATCAAAAACTGTCACTTAGAACTGCTTCCACACAAAATAAAAAAATGCGTCTAAAAAACATCAAAATTAAACACACTATTTTTCATCAAAAATTCAATAATTATTACATATCTAAATTAATTTAAATTTTAACTTCCAGTGTTAAGATTTTAAAGATTTTCAGAAAAATACTTTTATTCTTATTTAACTAATGATATTGTTAACTCACGAAACTGAATACAACATAAATGTCTCTCAACAAAACTGTTTTCACATTAGTGATAATAAATAAATATAATCAACAAAATAAAAATTTTTAATAATAGAACTTACCTATTCTTAGATCCATGCATCATCCTACATCAAAAACAGGGAAATTTCCAATTTTAAAAAAAAATGAATTTCCTCTCGACGTAAATCTTCGCAAATTTCAATACCCGATAATAACGAAGATAAAACCACAAAATGTTACGATATATTGAAAAGAGCGCCTCGAGCAAGTACCTTTCCGCACTGAAGCGCCGACCAGATAAGACTTGACGCTTGGACCTCACTTCGGCGACAACGACCTTAGATGAGATAGACAAAGTATCTATTACTTAAAGAACTAGGGGGGCGTGAAACACCACATGACTTTCAAATACCACTCAATAACAGATAGGGTGACCAGACGCATTACATTTCGTAGTACAAGAGTACTTTTCAGTTTTAGTCCTGCCTGTTTCAAAGAGTCCTAAAATATGTAAACTGTCCTGTTTTTTGGATTTGTACTGAAAAAAGTCCTGTTTTTGGATCTGTACCGCAAAATGTCCTATTTTTTGTATTTGTACTGCAAAATGTTCTATTTTTTGGATTTGTACTGCAAAATGTTCTATTTTTTGGATTTGTACTGCAAAATGTCCTATTTTTTGGATTTGTTCTGCAAAATGTCCTATTTTTTGGATTTGTACTGCAAAATGTCCTATTTTTTGGATTTGTTCTGCAAAATGTCCTATTTTTTGGATTTGTACTGCAAAATGTCCTGCATTTTGCTGGATGAGAAAAATTTCTCAATTAGAAACCTAACCAGGACATTTTCTTTGTGACAATTCTTAACCCAATCAGAATAAAGTGAGAGAACGATGACATTATATGCTCTCAATTCTCTCAGGCAATCTGTATTCTCTTATAAATGGCAGGCAAGATTATTAGATTTTAACCTAAAACTTTATTAAATAATTAGTTTCAATTTTTATTGTCTTAGCTGCCTTAGGGAGTTTGAACCATATTACAAGACTTGAGTCGATTACAAGACTGAACCTACAATGATACTGTTAAATGAACGTGATGCCATGGAATTATAGTTTTTTTTTTTTTTTTTGCTTTTTGAAAACTGTACTGCATTGATGTTGAAAATATTTGGTCACCCTAATAATAGCTAAGTATGAAAAATAAATAACAAAAAAGTTTCACCCTGTATGTTTGTTTTGCTGTAATATAATAGTTGTAATAAGGGAACAGATTTTACAGAAACAATCTGATTATTTTAGAAAAGAAGCTTCGTTCGAATATAAAGAAAGTTGTTACTACGTATAATTTTATTCGCATATCAACCCATTAATGACGATATGCAAGAAAATTTGCACGCTAAATGAACTTAATTTGATACGCTATAATTCGGTGAGATTTGACAAGAAGGTTTTTGTTTTTCAACAATACCTTTAATATCTAAAAAGTTCGATGGCAGCTATCTTTTGCCCATGCACGATTATCTCGAAAATATTATTATGACTTCCGACAGGTATGACACACGGACCAATGTTTAAAAACCGCTTTTAGCTTCCACACTACGTTTATAACGTAAAAAGTGGAAGGTATTATAATCGTTCAGTCCGTTCGTCCGTCTGTCAGCCACTTTTACAGAACGAACCGCAAGTCGCACAAACTAGTGGGATACGTCATTTTGAAGCAAAAAAATCAGGTTAGGCTACATCCCAAATTTCATTAAAAATTTTTAATTATAAGTATATTTAATATTTAAAAAAACTAAAAATTTAATCCACATTGAAATAACATGCAAATTCCATTTTTATTCAATATTTTCAATGTTGTCATTTCGTCAAACGTACGAGAAACTTTATTTAAAACAAAAATAAAACTCTTGAAAGAATATTTATTTATGTGATATAATGGGCTTGTTTCATGAGGGATCTGGCAACAGCTCTGCAGTCTTGTTTTCATTTTTCTCGAATTACTTTTGCCTTGGTATTCCAAATTGAGTTTTCTAAGAATATTTTAGTTGTTATTTTTTTTTTACATTCCAACTTCTTTCAATGCAAGTATTCCTTGATAAATGATTAAAACAACTAACAGTACAGCAAGAAGTTGTAATTTTAATAAAAATAACAACTAAAATAGCTTATTCTTAGAAAACTCAATTTCGAATATCAACAAAAGTAATTCTAGAAAAAGGAAAACAAGACCGCAGAGCTGTTGCCAGATTCCACGTGAAACAAGCCCATTTAGTTTGGATTGTTGTAATATCACAATATAGTTCTTTTGATGGTTCATTATATACAGGGTGGTTATAAAATAACGCTCGCTATTCGGAGTGGTCTGTAGCTGAATGAATAATCCGAATGCAACAAGCATTGAGACACTTATCAAGAAGGGAGAAAAAGAATAGAATCAAAAAAAAACTAGTCTCTTGATCAGGGTTCTAAATTACGAGGTGTAGCCAATTATGGCCGTTTACGGATAACACAGCCAATTACGCCTCGTAATTTAGAACCCTGGTCAAGTGACGAGTTTCTTTTTTATGATTCCATTCTTTTTCCCCCTTCTTGATTAGTAAGTGTCTCGATGCTTGTTGCATTCGGATTATTCATTCAAGCTACAGACCTCTCCGAATAGCGAGCATTATTTTATAACCACCCGGTATGTATGAGGAAGGATGCATAGAGAATTCTAACTTTGAATAAAAAAAATAAGCGAAAGTTCGCTTTTATTTTTAAAGCATCAATTTTACAAATTATTTATTATTATCTTTTTCGAAAGAATAGTAAATAATTAGTAACATTGAAAGAGAAAAAAAAGAGTACTCGAGAAAAGAAAAGATTACTCGAAAGAAAAGAGTAATTATTAATTTGCGAAAGAAGGTTAATGAAAATAGTTAATTTTGGCGTTCAAAAGTTTGAATTAAAAATAAATTATAAGCTGAAGGCCCCCTGTTTGGCAAATTTTTTTCAGCGGTGTATAAATAGTGCGTTTTTAGTTGACCACAAATACTGTGTGGAAACGGTTTAAGTGACAGATTCTGTAACAAACCTACTTGAATAAACACACTCCGAAATGTGTAGAAACCACAAAATCTCCATTTCGGACCCCATTGCAATACTTTCATTACATTATATTTCATATTAGGAAATTGAACGTAAAAATAATTGGTTGAGTCCAATATGACCACTAAATTGGATAGTAAATATAATTTGTTCAGCGATTTATCTATGCCTTAGGAACAGGGCCGTCGGGTGACCGGAGCGAGCATCCTAGAAATATTGAAAATAAAACAGAGAAAATATCATACCGAAAAAAGAAACATATTAAAAAGGCAATAAAAAATATTGCTTGATAAAAACAAATCGGCAAAGTATTTTAGCAGCATCAGGGCGCTGAGAATAATGATAGATTTATGAATTCATGTGGCGCCCAATTACACATAAACAAACTAATCTCTGTCATAAAATCGTGTAAACATTCGTTTCAATTTCTTGCTCAATTAACATTGTTATTATTTCGATGAGTGGTAACCTCCAACTTTCTTCAACAAATTAAATTTTAAAGACTTAAAAAAAATATGGTTCTAAGTTTATCTTTAAGATCATTGTAAGTAAAATTAAGTAGTAAAAGATAGGTCAAGACAATTTTTTATCATCTTTGTTAAGTAACATCTATTGAACATCATGATTTTCAGCAGATAGTTCCCCCCTCGAAAAAAAAAACGTATTTTATGACTTGAGTAGTGTTTAAAAAACCATGTAAGGTTAAAAAGCATTATAAATTTTGCTTCAAATGAAAGCTCCTCATTTACTGTCCGCATGCATGGGAGTGGAGAAGCTCTGAGGATTGAAAATTCTAACTATTCCTAGAAATAGAGCATTTAAGTGTGTGATTAAGTCTCGCCTCGGGCGCCTAGCAACCATGCTAAGGAATATTTTATAATTTTCTACTAACGCACCCTTTCTAATAACGCACCTTTTGGTCTTAAAACTCGCCAATTTGTTGCCCCAAACTCACGTGACTTGGGTGATAGATGTTTTCAATGCTCAGCCTATGCTTATCAAGTATATCTTTGGTCGTCGAAATTTTTGGACAGCTTTCTCGTGCAATCTTCTTCCAGAAATAGGCAAGGATTTCTGGAGCCCTTACCCCCTCTGTTTGGCCCCCATCTACGGAGGATATGGACATTAGAGATAGCAGTAAATTATAAGAAAAAAGTGCGGTTATCGCATCATCGCATCTATTACATATTTACTTTAAACTAAAGACACACGCTTCAGATTGCATGGATGCTAGGGGATGTTGAGGAAGATAAAGAACTTGTTTTTTCTCCCACCAGTTCTTTAGATATTT
The DNA here is from genome assembly GCA_019343175.1 of Oedothorax gibbosus. Lineage (NCBI taxonomy): Eukaryota > Metazoa > Arthropoda > Arachnida > Araneae > Linyphiidae > Oedothorax > Oedothorax gibbosus. The sequence goes on from CM033277.1 coordinate 33,450,079, forward strand.
TGTGCAATTTAGCTCTGAGTAATATCAGAGGAATAATATATAATTTCTGAAAATATTTTAACGACTCTGGCAGAAATGGCATTAGTCAAAATTTTCAGAGTGGAAATATTGCATTAAAGACCTTTTATTTAAATACATGTAGAAAGAGCTTAAACTAGGGTCTTCATTATTTTCAGTATTGCTCGAAATTGGCATAAATTTTAAGAAAAAAATTATTAACTTCTTTTTGTGGAGTTTTTATTCACAATTTTAAGAACGAGAAGAGAAGGTGTGTGTTTTTTTTAAAAAAAATTTCAAAAAGTGAGTAAACTGTATTGAAACCCTTTCATCATAAAGCACTTTGATCAATGGAAAAAGGTTTTCGATGGCAAAACCACAATGATATTATTACAATTCTCCGTATTAATTAAATTTTACATTTAGATTTAGATTAAATCTTATTGTATAAATTTGTCAATGTTTAGGTTTGCCAAATATAGCTAAAATATGACAAATAAAAAAAAAAGATTCACCCTGTATGTTTGTTTTTCTGCAATATAATAGTTGTAATACGGAAACAACTTTTACAGAAACAATCCGATTGTTTTAGAAAGCAAGCCCAGATATTTGTTTCAACTAGATACAATTTTACTCCAATATTGATCCATTTGACGCCTTTTGGCAAGAAAATTTGCGACACGAAATTCCGAGATCAGCTTTCTGCTTTAATTTATCTAAATAAACTAAAACCCTAGTTCTAAAAATTTATATAAGACAAGTTATAAAGTTAAACGAATTTAAAATACTTAAAGTTGACGTTTTTATTCGGAAATAACTGTGAACAAAAAAAATTTAGAAGACCATAGTTTACCTAAACGCATTTCTTTTTTCAATTCACGAGTAACGTAATTTCAAGTTTGAATACCTCCTCTACTGAAGCTTGCTTTTTATCCAAAATATTCGAATTGCTTACTGTAAAAGTTGTTTCCGTATTACAACTATTACATTACAGCAAAACAAACATACAGGGATAGCACTCGATCGCGCAAATAGAATTCATAATTTTTTGCAAGATTGAAAAATCTTTTCCACATTAGCTGTTCAAATTATAAAAAGTTTGCACACCTTTAGATTAAGAAACACGGAGGTTTGTAACAAAAAACTGTCACTTAGAACAGCTTCCACACAATATCTCCCTATCCCCACGAGGGTCCGAAAAAAGCGCCTAACACAAAATAAGATTAAACTTTTAAAGGTCAAAATTAAACAATTTCACGGAGATAACTGTTAGAACTCTAATAATTTTATAAGTTTAATTAAGATGAAAAAATATATGAATTTAGTTTCAATATTATTAAGGGGAGAGGAAAACAATGATTTCCTTGGAGGTAAGAATTTGCATTGAAATATTTCTGACATTATAACAATCACCTAACTTTATTCACCTTAACTTATACAACTGCTCTATTTTTATAAAATAAATAAATCATGTACTTATAATTGAAAACTATTAAAACTAGACAAAAAAAATCACTTGAAGAGAAATGAAAAGATTTTTTCCAAATGGCGTAACGTCTCTCTCCCTTTTCTTTCTTCAACAACCCCCTTTTTTTTGTCACGTAAGATTTATAATTGAATTTAAGAAGAAAAAAATTAGAAGTTTTAACTCTGTTTGGAACTTCTACTTACTGACAATACATTATTAGAAATTACTGACAATGCATTATAAGATTTATAATTGAATTTAAGGTATAGTACACCTTTCAAAAGTCATTTTCGGGCAAATTTTGCAATTTTCAAATTTTATTTTATTATAATGTACAAATCATTAGATTTCTCATTATGACTGAATTAGGCCACTATCACTTTTAGAAGAAAAGTTATTAATATTTAAGAAAAAAAATTTAGAAGTTTCGACTCTGTTTGGAACTTCAACTTGCTGACAATACATCATTAGAAATGCGCATTGTGCTACCATATTTTGCATCGAAAAGTAAATTTTTGAAACTCACACTGGACGCCCGGTTCCGGGCATAACCCAACAAGCCAGAAACTCCACAGCCGGAAACCCGACAGGTTATAAAACCGATAGGAACGAAATTCCGAAAGTTAAAAAAAAAACCTGAAATATCAATCAACTAATGCCGTTATGCTTTATTAAGGGATATTTAATTACTAATTTTTGCATTAATATTTTTGCATTTTTGCTATCGGATATGGCCAGTCGGGTTCTGGCTTGTCGGGATTTTGGCTCTCGGGTTTATGTTCCAGACCCCTTGATGCCATTTGGAAACAAAAGCTTCAAACATAAACACGAAAACACAGCTCACCAAAAGTAGCCATGTTTTATATATATATATCTGTGGTTTGTAAACACCGTACAACAAGGGGACCCGCTCCGACTCTTGTCATAAGGTCTCGCTGAACGAGACGCTGAGTTATGACTAAGTCCTCGAGAGGTTAAAGATATTTAGTCTTGGTGATTGAAATGCACGCTTTAGATTAGGTCGGGTTTTTTTTTCCTCGATTAAATTCGATCGTCTTGTTGAAGTTTGACTTATTAAAAAATGGATTATTGAAGTGGAATGACCGATTTCGCAATAAATGTTGTTTCATGATGGATCCATTTTTGCTATAAGAGCGTATCGGTGTTGGATAAAATAATCGTCGCATTAGAGCCACACGAGGGCTATTGGCGACGGGCGTGTAGTATTATTCGCTGACATTTCTGATCTGATATATATAGATTATATCTCCTATATAGTATATAGATAATGCAAGTTTTGCAACTAGACCCTTCAATTACAGCTTGCGATTTCGCAGTAATTTCCTTTTAAAAAGAATTTTGTGAGACATTGTATATTAAAATAATAACAAAATATTTATTTTCAAACTTTTATTGACAAGAATACAGAAATACCATTTTCTTCTTAGGTACAAAAAAATTTTTCATAGAGCACATATATTCTATAATGAATATATTTAAGATAACAAGAAACACACTTTTTTATACAAATTACATATCACATTAATTATCACAATTGAAAAGCTTAGTGGAAGAATTTGCTAAGTGACACTTTCAAAAAAATTTAGATTTTTGTGTGAATGAACATGTTATTCCTTCCTTTAAAGATATTCATTTCCCTTTTTCCATCAACTTTTAGTTAAGTGTTTTTTTTTTTTTTGCCATTTGCCAAGTACCTTTTGAACAGATAAAAGCAAACTTTAAAGCTCATTTTCTCTCTTTCACCTTTTTGTCACTTAGCACGTTCTTCCACTAAACCTTCAATTATCATTCAACACTTTAGAAAATTTGACTAAGAAAATATTTCACAAGGTTTGTCACACAGAGACTATCACATACCTCAAGGTTTATATCAGGTGCTTTAACCTACTGAGGGATACCCAATTCATAAAATTTTCACTGTATTAGATTTACAAGTTCTTTACTTAAATAAGATTATTTTACAAATTGTCAGGCAAATCCAGTTATAAATGAATTTTTATAGCATTTTTACAGTATTTTCAACTGTGTGACAAATATTTCCAGTTTTCAACACATAGACAAGTCTTTTAAAATTAAAAGTAAGTAATTTAAGTAATTTTTCTGCAACTGTACTAGCATTTTATAAGAATGTGTTCATATCTTTTGGAGTGAATGCCATATACATGACAGTGGAATGAACTAATTATTTGGCATTGAAAATGTCATTGCGCACTTAATACAACATAACAAAAACAAACATGGCTAAGAAATAGCAACTAAACTTATGAACAATAGAAAAATGAAGTTACAAGAGTGAACAGTAAAAATATGATGGATTACAAAGCTCATTAAAACACTTGCACAAATGTAATGAAGAAATTATGATAAATAAAAAACTTCTCATTAAGAAAACTTTAAATGTATCAAAATGGTAAAATCTCAATGTACTAAACTTAAAGCATTACTTTATATAAGTGATTCTTCTAATAGCAAAACCCATACTTAATACAACTGAAGGAAACTAAAAGTATTACTTTTCCATATAACAATTAACAAAAACCAAGAAAATGCTGCATCTTCAATCTTTATTGAAAACAATATTACCTCAATTGTCTTAAAAAGAAAAAATAACTTATTTGTGTTTATTAAAACTAACAACATAAAAATATTTTACACTTGCTGACATTGAATCTTATGACACTGAATATCTAACATTATGGAGTAAGGAGTAATGACACTATGTATATACAGGCGTTAAAATAAGTAACATTTTGTAAAGAGTTTCCGAATATGCCAAAAGATTCACATATAAAGGGAAAGAAATACTTAAGCAGCAGTGACTAACCTTCCACAGAGCATTTTAAAAGGAATCAAGCCAATTTTGACATTGGCCCCAACTTTATCTGCCTTTTCCTGTACGCTGTCAGAAAAACTCTGAAGAATTTGGGGCAGATTTTCAAACTCTGCCATATCCTCATCACAAACAGTATTAATCGCATTTTCACCATGATGAGCACACATCTTGTTCTTATGAGACAACAGTTTCACTTTTTTCTTATGGTACAAATTGGAGCTATCAAGGTAGTGATTTAGAATGACATAGAGTCCATACAAGTAAATAGAATACTCCTCGTTGTTTTTCAGAACAGGGGCATGTAATTTGATGTCTTTGGGATTGGTGGCTGTTGCTTCGCTGACGGAATCCGGAACGCTGTTTTCATAATACTCTAATAAGTCCTTTATTTTTCGGGACTTGGCATATCCCTTAGGCTTCTCACCGAATTTGTCTTTTAGGGTGACTATATTTGCTCCTATTAAATAAGTAAAATACAGTATAAGAAGAATACGCAAAACAATAAGATAATTACTATAATAAGACATTTATTAATTCTCTAATTTTTTTTAGTCCTCTTGGAAATGTTGCAAGTTTAGCCATGATGAAAAAACAGAACAAAATCATTGGCATTACAGTCGAACCTCGTTAACGCGAACTCGCTTAACACGAAATTTTGCCTAAGATAAACTGAAAGCATTTTCCCGGCCTTAATTTGCTTTGAGCTAATGCTAAAAAATCTCTTAACACAAACAAAAAATTCAGAATTTGACTTTTTTTTCTTAGTACTAATTCGAAGAACAAATTAAACAAAACATTAAAAAAAAGTGGCAAACGAACATAATAAAAATAAATTGTCTTCTACTTCTAAGAAAATCACAAAATCGCCCATAATTCGTAAGTTTAAATTAAATTGCTATTCCTAATTGACGTTTCTTAAAAATTTTCCTACTTTTTCTATAGTAGGTACTACTCCAAATGAACTTTATTAATTGAATTAATTGTATACATATAAGTATTATTAGTGTTACATTATAAAAATTGGAATAATTTTTAATGTTTTTTTTAACTATTCACGGGTTCAATATAAAAATAATTCCTGATGGTTAACACAAAATGTTTCGGTGCCCTCTTTGAGTTCGCGCTAACAGGGTTCGACTGTATATCATTTTATAGAAAAAAAAATCATTTAAACATTTTATTAATATTTTTACCATTTTTTATACATAAAGCCTTAAGTGTCCTCAAATGATTATTAATTAAAAATGTTATATTATAAGGCCAATAATCAATAAGGCCGATAAACCAATAATCCAACTAATATCAGCTACAGCTAAATAACGCTAATATCAATAACGTTTTTGAAAATAATTATGTTCATTTTTAAACAATTAAAGAAATTGTATATGACACTTAATGCAAAGTACAGCATATTAAACACAAAGATAGCAATACTTTTGAGTTCTGAAACAAAGTCAGTGGATGCAATTTGCATTAACAAAAAATTAACTTCTAATTCGCATTTTTTATTTATTTATTTATTTATTTATGTGTGATGATTATTTATGTGTTTTAAAACATTTATTTTACATTGGATGGATACTATACCATGTTATTTTGATATCATGTCATGTTATTTTGTAAATACAGTATAACCCCGATATAGTGTCATTCAAGGGACCGCAATGTTAGACGTTATAAACGAGTAACGTTAAAAAAAAAGTTGAATACTAAGAGTAGTAAATCGTGTAAAATATGTATATTATACTCATATTATTAACAAGAGTTACAAAATGACATCTATTCTATTGAATAAATTTTAACCCTATGTGCTATTAATAAAAGTTTAATTTCTCCTTCTAAAGCTAATGAATTTTTTTTTTGGTGGAAATTAGGTGACTTTTCTCATCATTTGGAGAATAAAATAAAATTTAAATAGTGAAAATAGAATTTTTCTTTAGGAAAGAAATTTTTTCTTTATAAGAAGGCATTTTGAATATATCATATAAAAGTATATTTTTTAGCATTATAACCAAGTAGTTAATTGAGAATTGTCGTTATAAGCAAGATATTATAACATAAAGACAATTCAACGAACCCAATATTTATGGCGTTGTAAACAAGTTGTCATTGTAACCAAGTTTGACTGTATAATAATTAAAGAAATTTAAATTTATATCCTCTGAACATTAATTTAGGCCAAGATATTTCTAAAATGTTCTTTCCTTTTGTAAAGATTAAAGTAAAATGAAAACAAAAATAGAAGTTACCAATTTAAATGAAAATAAATATTAAACAAGCAAAATTCTAGAATTAAGACATTACCTTCGCGCTCTAAAAGCATAGGTACAATCTCTTTAGCATTCATATATACAGCACAGTGAAGAGGGGTTAATCCAAAATTATCCGTAGCTTTTATATCAATTGCACCTAAGAAGATAAAATCCAATGACAATCAAAATATAATAAAATGCAGCCTATCAATGTGTGTGCGAAACAAAACTATAATAACCCAATTTGTATTAACATAAAAAAAAAAGAAAGAATCCAGCAACTTTTTTTAAAAATGTACATAAAAAGCATACTCTTGATCATACTTATTGCATCACAAAAAACATTATTAAAAGCATACTTATTGGTCACAATACCCACCAATATCCTAATATATTCTGCAGCACAAAAAAATAAATAAAGTAAATACGATTTTTCATGAAAGCACAAATAAGTTTTTAGCAAGAACAGATATTATTGCAATTGCATCTTACCTTCAGTGCATCTTGATACTTCTAATAAAAATTTGACACAATAGTAACTGCCTGCTAGACATGCTTCATGAAGTGGGGTGCGGCCAACACTGTTTTTCACATTTGGTCGTGTTAAGGATTGCTGGGTAAGAACTTCATACAAATCCCCAAACTTATCTTTACGGCAAAATGTGTGTAGTGAGGTTTGTCCTATTATTATTATAATAGATAAACAAAGTTATATAGTGTTTATTATTTAACAACAACAAAAAGCTTCAATCGGCCAAAAGAAACTTGTTAGTCACTAACAAAGTCAAACTGTTTCAGATAAGAAAAAAACCTTAAAACATATCAGCATAACATTGAAAAATGGCACGGTTGTTTTAACAAATTATAAATAAACTAGGGGGGCCCCCTGCTCGCTATCGCTCGCCAACCCCCGGGAACTGCTAGCGCAGTTCCCTTTGGATCGCTTTGCGATCCACGCTCGCTAACCGTTCATTGAAATATTTTAGTCTAGAATTTAGTATCCTTTTAAAATAAAATAATTACAAATTAATGCTTATAAATGTGATATATCCAACTTTTTTTTGGTTGATTTTATGTGGAACGACATATATGTATATTAAGTTATTGAAATTTATGTTTGCTTGCTCCGAAGTTTCACTTCTTCTAGCGATTCTCCTGCTAAGATTATTGTGAAAATATTTAGCTGCTTGACTACGATACATTTGTAACTAAATTGGAAATTGTGGTAGCTGTCAACGCTTAGAAACTACGTTTAAAAACAATTTGAATTTTTCTTTTTCAACTATAAAATAACATGAACAAATATATTGACGTAACTGGATTTCAGCAAACGTGAATTCCACATGTTTTTTTATTAACAATATGTGTTTAGTAGTTCAGTCGATCGAATTTATAATTTAAATTTTCCTACATTACACGTCCCTAATATTATGCATGTTAGGTTAACCTAAAGGAGCATGTCCGACATTTTTTCGCCAAATCTGGTAATCCCGCCAAATTGATATTATGGCAACCTTGGCGATGAAAATCGGGCTAAATTGCCACAGATAACATTTTATGCGAAATTCGACAAATATTACAAACCTGCCATTTCTTAAAACCCCATTTAAATCTAAAATGTACATAATTTATTCTATTTCTGTTCAGTTTTTTTTATACCAATCTTTTATTAATTATATGCTTAACGATTTCAAATAATTATTTACTTTTTCGAATCAATTATTTGAAATTTTTAACTTTTCACTTTTTAAAAATCTGGTATGAAATTTAACTAACTTTCTTTTCCTGGTACGTAAAAGTTTTTTTTTACCTTTTTAATTTTCCAAAACATCCATTTTAATAATTATCAAATAGTTCAGTATTTTTATACATATTTTTTGCATTAGAGAATTTACTTGAGCGACTTTGTTTATAAGTTGATCCTGTCCATTTTCCTTTACCGTATAAGAGATAGATAGATAGATCGATAGATAGTTTTTCCTACATCAACGTTCCGCCCAACCTTTGGCGAAATTAGCAAATGCATTCCCAATTTCTAAATGTTAATCCATTTAAATCTTAAATGCATATAATTTATTATGATGAAGATTTTTTTTAACAATCTTTTATTAATTATATTCTTAACGATTTTAAATAATTATTTACTTTTTTTAAATCAATCCTTCGGCATTTTAACGTTCCACTTGTTTTACAAATCGTTGTGTTTTTATTCAAAAACCTGTTTTACTGCCGTGTCGAACAATGTTTTGCACATAATATTTATGGTTGTTTTTCATTTTTTGGCCTTATTGCAGCCATTCCCGAAATTGTCAATCCTTGTGTTATTTCGTAGTGCTTTTCTCAAAAAAATACATTTAATGTTTTTCTGCCGTATCGAACTATGTTTTGTGCAAAATATTTATAGTTATTTTTCCCTTTTTCAAGCCATTCCCGAAGAAACCCTTTTGTTGTTTTCAGTCGGCCATTTTGAAATTAGTAGTATTTTTGTTCATTTCGATTGTTGCAATTCCAGAGATAGAAATATAAGGAAATTTGGGATCCGTATAAGAGTATTATATATATAGATAAACAAATATTTGATTTTGAAACATAAATTTTATTCATTATCATTTGATATATAATCATATATATTATGTTATTTATCATATCAGATCATATTTATATTATTTATCGTTTGATAATATTAATTTAAAAACCATAACATGTTTTTCTGCAACTAATGAAGTTTAGAAATAAAAATAATAGTTGTTAAAAAAGAATTTGTCAAGAAAGACGATTCCACAAAATTTTAAATTTAACTTTTAATTTTTTGACACACAATTAATACAATATTTTTGGTTTGGTTAATGTCACACTAAGAGTGCATCAGCGCACCTCGACATGAAATATTTTAAAGCTAATTATAAAAAAAATGAATTGATTGAAACCTTTATTTAAAAAATGCCCATTCAACTATAAATATTGGAGTAAAAGTTCACATATTTTCAATATTAAAAAAAAATTCATGTTTACAAAAACATATAAATTTAAAGATATGTAACTGTAGAAAATATTAAATTTGATATTATAATCTTTTATTTTAATATTTTTTTTATAAAATTTAAAAAATTTCTTGGTATAAAATCATTACCTGATACACCTTTTAGAAAGAATCTTTTCTCGAAACTATTTGGATGATAGAGATTGTCCGTCCTGAAAAATGAATTTTAAATTATTTAAACTGTACCAATATATTAATATAATGAATTATAGTAATAATTCATAAAATATGTTTATATGTATATTATTTAGGTGTTAGTCTACACTGTCTGGAAAGGGGGTAGAGGGCGAGGGGGAGAAAGTGCGTGAGAGAAATGAGACAATAATCCATTGATATGAGGCTTTTCCAAATTGGGAAGAACTCTAACATGTTAGGTTAATTAACTAAGTTATTGTGTATTGTGGTTTTCAAGAATATGGCAAGTTTCGTAAAAGTCAATTTCCCCAATGCTAGAAGGTTTAACTAAAATTGAAGCAGAGGAGAAATTGAAACAGTGACTAAACTACCAAGAATATGTAGCGACTGAAGATTTCTGACATTCTTGTGTTTAAACACACACTTCGTGATCTTTAAGTCTTATTTTAACCCTCTCATTGTTTGTCCTTTGTATGAAAGGCTGCATTGGCAAGGGATGTTGTAAATGCCCCAGTCATTAAAAGTGTCAATGGGATCTTTGATATTGGAAAACTTTAATTTGTTGGTAAATAGAAAATAACTTTAAAATAGAACTTTTAATAATGTTTCCAGTACTGTTACTGATTTGATTTTAAAAAAAGTGACAATTTAAAGTTATTTTTCAAAATTGATCAAAATTAGTTCTGTGTTTAAGAAGTAAAGTAGCCTAATTGAAAGTGGGTGTGGCTCCTTCTTGCTCCAGCCTACTCATATGTTCCTATCATGATTTGTTTTAACATATCCTTTTTGAATAGCTCTTAATAGGGGGATTGATTTCAAGTACTATCATGATGAAAGTATTAGTCTCATGGTAGAAACTTTATTAATTGGTTACATGGGCCAAAATTAGGTCTATGGTTCATGGGAACACAAGTAAGTAATGCAAGTAGGAAAAGAGAGGAAAAAAGGGCTTACATAAGAAAATCCATTAAGTCACAGTCCATAAAAATTTAATTTAAAACAAACAACATTAGTGAAAATGAAGCACTTACTGTGTACAGGATCTTCTTTCATTTTTTTCCACAGTGGATTGAGTTTGAACGAAACAATAGGTGTGTATCTACAAATTAAGATGATGTTACACTCTACTTAAGTTTAACAGCTTATTTCATATTTCAAGAAATGAAATAAAAATTCTTCCTTATCATTAATTCCTGAATTCATTAACAGTTATTTATATTATAAAAATAGGAACTTTCTAATTTCTTTTCTTTAAAAAAAATTAAGTTTCTTGTAACAAAAATCAAGCCCCATTTGAATTCATTTAAAATAGTTAATCATTAAAGAGGACTTGATTTGTTTTAAGAAAACAATCTAACTAAAAACTCCTCTTAAGTGCAAAGTTTGGTCTCGGCAAAACTAAAACTTTTTTTTGTATATTTTATTGGATAGAAAAAAAGACTATAATAATCAAAATAGTTATACTAAACATTCCAATACATAAAATTTATATATATATATATATATATATATATATATATATATATATATATATATATATATATATATATATATATATATATATATATATATATATATATATATATATATATAATATATATATATATATATATATATATATATATATACATATATACCGTATATACTCGTGTATAAGCCGAGAAATTTTGGACAATTTCAGTGCCGTAAAAATCGGGGTCGACTTATACATGAGACATCAAATTTCCAAAAAAAATCCAATGTCCTTAAAATAAAACTAAATTTCAATCAAACTTAAGGTTTAAATACTATCTATTAAAAATAAGGACCCAAAAGCAGTTAAATTTTGAAGATGAAATAAGATTGGTATCTATTCACGGTATCCACCATAATGATGTTTAATTGTTAGTTCTCGACGTGATGCGTATTTTGCACGTGTAGCTCTGGCACAGGGCAGTTCAGTCAACCAGTATTTAAGGTGTAAAGAAAACAACATCGGTCGGTGACCTTGGCAGCATAGTCTTCACGCTTCACTGAACTTAGTTTCAACTAAGATTCTCCATTCAGGGTCGGCAATGTCAAGGACACTCGGAGATGAAACCCGTTTTATTTTCATTGGGGTTGAAATTTAGCTTGCAAAATAAATAAAAATTACGATCCCGTTATGAACCGGTTTCTTCTTATTTTCATCAGAAGGCTGGCCTTATTTCCAACCTCGACTTATACACGGGTTACCGATTTTGGAAGGCTATTTGGTTTAAAAATGGGGGGTCGGGTTATACACGAGTATATACGGTACATACATATACATACACATACATACATATACATACATACATACACATACATACATACACATATATACATATACATATACATATATATATATATACATATATATATATATATATATACATATACATACATATACACATACACATATCTATATACATAAAAGGCAACTTCCGTTTGTTTGTTTGCTTGTTTGTTTGTATAAGACACGAGATCTAAAGAACCACGCAACAGATTGTCACGAAATTTGACACAAAAATTCATCTCATCTCCGGAACAAACATAGGCTAAGAATTTTTCGAATCAGACCATTCCTTCGATCGTTTCGAACGTTTTTCTGAAAAAACTACACCACTTTGGCTCAAATCCGATCATTTTTTCCTTTCCTGATGCCATCGGCTGAAAAAATTAAATAAAACTTTTAACAAAAGTAATTAAAATTGAAAATGTTTATTTTATTCTGTTGCCATTAACTTCAGAAACTAAATTCATTATTTGAAAAATAATTGACATGTTTCAAGTGACGTAATTCCGGCAGTCTCCATTCCCGGATTTTATTGTGGGTTTATTTGATGATTTTTTCATTGATTTTTCTGTTGACTGCATGTATGCATATTTAAGCAATAAATTTATCGTTAAGCTATTACTGAACTATGATGGTTAATAAGGCCGTCGCACTAGAGCTGCATATTAGGGTTTTATGTCTTTATTTTTTCGCCAAATACGTTGCCAAACTCGCCAAATTATTAACTAAAACTCGCCGAATGGGCATTTTTTTTATAAATAATTTATAAGCTGGTTGGTTGTTCGAAGGTCATTGTGTTAGAGCTGTATAATGGGTGTGTTTGTAGCCATATCTATTTTCTCGACAATTTTTTTCCCAAAACGTGCCAAATGAGCTAAAAGGTTTTATCTATATACATAAAAGGCAACTTTTGTTTGTTTGTTTGTTTAAGACACGAGATCTAAAGAACCACGCAACAGATCGTCACGAAATTTGGCACAAAAATTCATCTCATCTCCGGAACAAACATAGGCTAAGAATTTTTCGAATCAGACCATTCCTTTTATCGTTTTCGAACGTTTTTATGTTTCCCATTCAATGCATTGAAGACCTTAGAGGTTTATTGCTCCTTAAACAGCACGTTTTCACGGATTGTTTATTTAGTTTTATTTTACACATTTGTTAAAACGATTTTTAAGTATATTTAGTTTAATTACAGCTAAAAAATTAGAAATAAATATCTAAAACAATAATCGTTTGCTAGCTTTTTAGCAGTTAGAAAAATATTTAATATTAAAAATAAAAATCGTTTGCTTTAGTATCTTTATCACAGTTTAAAAAAACAAATAAATATAAAAAATGCAAATCGTTTGCTGTTTGCTGGAGTAGCTTTATAACATCTAAACAATTAGATCATGTAATTCACTTTCATTAAGAATATTTTATTTTCTGCACGCAGACCAAGAGTGATCAGTTTAAAGTGAGATTTAAATTTTAACTACTTTGGAAGAACAGATTATACCAATCTTTGTCCTAAACGCATTTTTTTCTGCCATTTTGTACTGCTTATATTGTATTTATATCTACAAAGTGTCCAAAAAAAAGTTACTTAATTTATTGGAGAACTCCCTTGAATTGCGTTAAAATAAATGTTTGAGACCCTTTTAAGATTTAGCTTTTTTCTATTTTTAATTCTTACTGATTATTTTTTACTTAAATATGTATTCTTTTTAATTTGCGCTTCTTATCAAAGGTATTTTTGAAATTAATATTAATCATTACTATATCCAAGTTGGGTAATTAAATGGAAAATTACTGGGTAATCTTCATATCTTATGTAACTAAAATGAAAGAAAAAAAATAGTTAAATTGACTGTTCAATTATTTTTCCACCTCTACCCGTGCAACGTCGGGTATAACAGCTAGTATATATATATACATACATATATACATATATATATATACATATATATATACATACATACATACACATACATACATACATACACACATATACATACATACATACACACATACATACATACATACACACATACATACATACATACATACATACATACATACATACATACATACATACATACATATATATATATAACATAAATTTGAAGAAAATGAGGGAATGGGTATATACTCAATTATAAATATTCTTGAACATAGTTAAAATTCTATTCAAACGTAGCCAATTTAATAATCCTACCACATTTTAACATGAATATAAAATTTAAAAAATATTCCAGAACTAGTAATTATATATATTTGATAAACTCACTATCTTCCTCAATGTAGAAATACTTTTATTAGGTAATGTCTTCTTATATATCAAATCATAGAGCTTATATTCACATATCTTTGCTTGTAAAAATGGCAAATTAGAAAAAGCAAAGAATGCCTTCATGTTTCGGGCATTGATGAAAACACCTGTAAAAGACACCAAAAAATAGTTAAAGAATTTGTATAAAAGACGAGCTTCAACAGATACAAACTACTACAAATTTATTAGCACAAAAGTACAAAAATGTTTTTTTTTACTGATTTTCATTTTCTACAGGTGAAAGAATTAATGCATTGAAGCAGGGTATGAAAATCAAATATTCTAATTCAATTTTGATAAGATAATAAAGTATTTTTGGACATTATAATTGTAGTTGCAATCAAAGTGAAAACAAGAATTACTGAGAAAACAAAAAAAAAATTATTTTGCTAAGGCAGCAATTAAGTTTACTACATTTACTGTGTGAATTATAACACAGAAATGAATACAACATTCAACATACCTGGGCACTTTTTCAATAAAAGATGAATATATACATTTGAAAACGGATCGTTTGTAAATTCCACCTGAAGTTTCTTATCCAGTAGATTGTGCAAACTGCTGAGAATGAGAACCTATTGAAGAAGTTACAAATGAAAATGGTCACATTTAAAAATACCTAAAACACTATTTAAAACTAGTGTTAAGTGTAATTAAATTATTAGACAATTTAGCTTTTTGCACTAATATATGTTCAAATAAAACAGCAACAAAAAATAGATTAATTTACTTAGAGTGGCAATACATTTAATAATTTATAATGTTTATTATACTTCACCAAGTATTGTTTGTCATACGTACACAAATAAAGTAATAACAAAATAGCATTGAATTTTAAAAAAGTAACAATGCAGGTATTTAATTAAACTAAAATTGATAACTATATATAAAAGCATTTTACATACCCTTAAATCCGTCAATTTGTAAATCTTGTTAATCCATTCTAGTAAACTAATAAATCTTTCTTCAATTTCATCAAAAAGGTCACTGCAAAATCAAAATTTATTCACTTATTGAAATTTAAGATAGGATAGATACACTTATTAAGTTTAGTTTTAATTATCGTCGCACTAGAGCTGGCTACATACATTTATTAAGATATTTTATTAAAAAAAATATGGAATATCAATATGTTTGTATCAAAAATTAAAATATAAAAGCCTAATAATGCACAAACAGTGTTAGAAATTGGATAAGAAAATTTAGGAATTTAGGAGAACAATATATGGAAGCAATATATACATGCTTCTAACTCAAAAAACTAGGAGCGAATGTACGTTATATAGAGCATCTTTGATAAAATTATTTTTTATTAAAAAAATGCTTTTCTTACAAAATTTATCCGCAAAGATTATTTGGGTGTATAAAATAGGTTATTATATATTATAAATCATAATACGACTTTTTGATCCCACATGTTATATAATTTAATTTTACGGGAAATTATTAATGAAATGTAATATTTAACAAAAATTTTTACTTGCATCACACGACTTTTAACTATTTGGAAAAAAATGGACAAGTATGACACTTTTCTTTGTACCTCAAGTGTACAAAGAAACTCTAATCAAGAGAACCCTTTCTCTGGCACCCGTGAATTGGCTGTCAGCTTTTTACTAATGTCTCTTGTATGATTTATAAACAAAAACAATATTATTTAATATTTTTGCAACTAAATTACTAACTTAACCTTAGCCAACTAAAAAGGTAATACTTACTTATCTAGACTTAGATATTTTGTGAGAATTTTACTGTAAAAACCTATGAGAATGTCACAATTTGGATACTTTACAAAGTTGGAAGAATCACATGTGTTATTTGAAACAATTTTATGGTGCCAGAAACTCGACCTGAAAGGAAGTTTGTTCGTTATTAAAACAAAAAATTAAGTATATACTAAGAACTTTTTTTTATTGTAGAATCTATGAAAAAGTTATAATGTTTTTAATAGTAAATGATTTATGTTGTGTTGAAATGAGTCTGAGCTGAATAAAAAGCCATTGTTTTAATTTAATAAAAAAATTAAATTTAATAATAAAAGACAAAAAGTCGACTATAATAACCAATAACATTCTTTAAAATAATAATTTTATAAAAAGTTTATTTAAAAAAAAAAAATTTCACAACACAATATATTTTTTTTTAAAATTACAATGTACTTTAACTGACAACTCAACAAGACCCAGTTTCACACAAAATAACAGTTTAAAAGGCTGAGCTATATAATTATTTTCACGTGTTAGCCTCGTAAGCCGATGGCGGGTTCGAGCCCCAGCTGAGTCGTCGGATTTTCTGGATGGGAAAATCTTGTACGCGCATGTCATATGATTATGTGGCATGTAAAAGATCCCTTGAGGGCCCATTTGGCTTGGGTTCTCTCGGCATACTTTAACATCCACAGAGAGCTCAGATTGTAATCTGGGCGTCAAAATTGGTAGCGAGAGTCGCCTATATGGTGCCACAAAGAAATGACTCTCAGTTCTGGGGAATATGCCGAGTCTGCGTAAGGCTTGACCGCCAATATTGCAGCCCCATTAGAGAAAAAAATAAATAAATAATAATTCTTTTCAGTAGTAACTAGTGAAAAAAAAATTTTAAGTTCTGAACATTCTGAAAATGCTTTCTGCCATAGAGGCTGTCCCACAATATAAAGGACTAACAAAAAACAACATCAAAATTAATTTAAGTTTTAATTTTTGCAACTTACTCGACAAGATGTAAAAATACACTCCAAATATCCTTAAAATCTTCTCTCTTGTCATTCAAAACTTCTCTAAAATCATATTGAGTTGGAGTATTCTTATTTAAAACAGTCAAATAAAGGTCCAAATAGGCATTGGCATCATTGGCTACTTCTTTTTTACAATTTTTCTGCAATAATAAATATATCAGTTGTTATCAGCACTTTCTACTTAATTGTCATTACTACTTTATAATTTGCATTTCCATAAGGCACAAGTCACAACTCTGAAAGCATCTGTTTCTTGGCTTTGGTAAAAAATATATTTTTAAAAAATATAGTTGTCAGCCTAAATTCAGCAAAATACAACACTACACGATAGCATTACAACCAAATTAAATAATAATTTTGTTTCTGTATTAAGTATAAAATTCAATAATAACATAATAAGAGAAATACCTGTCTTATTTCTAAAAGGTGAGAAACATATGATGTGAAAAAAAATAATAACTTAAAGCTTCAGTTTAGGTTTTAACATTTACTTGGAAAAATCCTTCTGTATGCATTAAATGCAATGCAATGCTCATGAAAATCTTCGCATGGATGACATTATATTTAAGGCATACCTACTAACAAACATATTTCTTTTAAAAAAATTAACATTTATAAAAGAATAGATGAAATAAAATACTATACCATCAAAATATCAAAGATGATGCTATTCACAACAGCAGGAAGGGGAATTTCTTCTGATGAGAAACTTATTAACCTCAGAGCCTCTTTAAATTCCGAATCAGATGTAAATGTTTTAAATGCAGATGCTAAACTTTCATTTGCCATACTTCAAACCTGAAATTAAAATGCATTGTAAGCAGGGTTCAAAATTCACATTCACTAGTATTTACTCGATATATATTTTTAAAAAATCCAAATATTTCTCAATATGCACAGAATTTATGAATGTAAGGTTATAAAGTGTAGAATTTTAAAAAAAAATAGTGACTAGTTTTGGTCAATAGTGACCTTTAGAGACTAAAGAAAAAAAAGGTGACTTTTAGTGGGAATAGTGACTTGGTGGGAATTCTGCATATATGTTTTCAAATGGAAAATAACATGTTTAATTTTAGAGTTAAAATAATTTTTAAACGAAATATTATAACTTTACTTAAAAAACGAAAGAATAAAGTTTATATTTTAACAAAAATCTGAAACAAAGAAGGAATCAATTGGAAATAAGAAATCGAAACAAAACACACAAAAAAAGCCCGCCAAATGTTTCCTACCATAGTGCATGCAAAGAAATCTTACTCACTAACACAGAAAAACACCAATAAATACGTATGGATAATTTTTTTTAATTGTTTTTATTTTGTTAAGTTCTTACGAAGACAGAAGTTTAGTTTAACATAAATGTTTCGTGAACCACATGAGAATTACTATATAGAGACAATAAAACTTGCCTGACCTATTCCGAAAGCTTGATTCAATCTAGCCTATCTTACTTTAATACATAACAATAAAAAAAAATCAGCATAGAAACTTCCATTCGAAAGTTTTTTAAAATAATAACATCTTTTTTTAAATAAGTTTCGAAAGTAAAAAATAAATAACTGATACGAAAAAGGGCAGACGCAGAGATTATAGAATTCAAAGTTAAGATCGCTTTTGAATGCCTATTTTCGGAAACTTTATACAGACTTAACACAGTTTTTTGCGCAAAGTATATATTTTTTTAAACGAGGAGATAATTTTTGTTTGAGACAAGAGATGGAAAAGTAAGGCGTGACATTACACCCCGAAAATTTTAGTCATTTGTTTTGAAAAAGGATTTCGATTTTTAATTTAGAGAAGAGAGTGCTATTTGGACATACATTACGCAGTAAAGTAAACTACGTTAAAGCTACAAACTAACGGTTAAAAACAGACAGCCAAAAAACCAATATACCCTACGCCAGCGCCTACGCAATAAACGAATGAATAGAATAACCCGCTAACGCAAAGCAAAACTGACTTTTGATCATACAAACATTGTATTAAAATTTAACAAATGAGATTGAAACTGGGAAATTAAGGAATTTATTCTTATTTGGCATATTTTAAATCGTTTAGTGGCAATATTCAATTCAAATTCAGTGGTAAAAAATTTCAGTTATAGCTGAGACCTTTTTCCCTACAGCTCTGATGTATAAGTAGCTATTCGCCGTGGAAATTGGTAGTCAAAGAAAATTTTTGAAACAGATTTTGTCTTCTACATTTTGTTACAAAAATTATTAAATATGGATCCATGTATTATCCGCCATACAGGATCAGGCTCAGCTGGCGACGTAGAAATGGCGAAGTATTTCATGGAAAAGTGGGTGTGCAACGGAGATGATGACACAGATAACAGCCTCCATTGGACTGCCCATTGTGGTGATGTAAAACGAGTGAAATTTCTCATAAAGAGTGAGAAAGTAGATGTGAATGTTGCAAATATTGATGGGCGAACTCCTCTCATGTTTGCTGCATGCAATGGCTTCACAGGCATTGTTGCGATACTTATCGAAGCTGGTGCAGACATTCATCAAAAGGATGCTCGGAAGGTTACGGCCCTGCACTTTGCTTCTTTCAATGGTCGCACAGAAGTGGTGCAGCTGCTTCTTCGACAGCCAGGTCTAGATCTTAACCCGCAAAATACAATGGGAGAAACACCCTTACACAAAGCTTGCCTGGAGGGACATCAAGTGGTCACACGACTATTGTTGGTAGCAGGAGCTGATCCTACCATAAAAGACAATAGGAACGAAACAGCTCTGAGTAGAGGCATAAGAGAAGAAAGATTAAGTTCGGCAGACATCTACTTATTTATACGAAAAGGTGGCTTTTTTGAGGACTGCGACTATATGCCAATGAATCAAAATCCATGTCTGAGAGCACATATTCTGAAGGATGACAGTCTTTGTACCCAATCTATAGTCAACAGGTACAATCATCAGTTATTACATGCACTGAAAGGTCATCCTTTTTTTGCTAAAAAACTGCCCGTAATTGATACCTTTAAACTAAACGATGACCAGGTAGATGAAGTGAAAAACTTTGTAAGGCTTAATATGCAAGCAAACACACTCTTTAATATCATTTGGTTGCGCCCAAAAGTGCTTAAAATAATGTGTGTAGAATCGTTGCTGTCTCACCAGTCTGGTACGAAACGGTCTGCTTCTTTAGATTTCAATGACAGAGATTTATCATGTAAAATAATGAAAACTTACCATGACAAAGCTGTGTAGTATCATTTTTTTTATGAAGATGAAAAGTAAAATTATTCTAAATAATGTTTAACTATTCTATATACTTTTATTCGCTTTAAAAAATTACCTTTTGTTTAAAAAAATTTATGCTGACATTAATCATTATACAGTCCCTGGACAAATTATTAGACGCACTGTATTTTTTTAGTAATTTTGTTTCTTAAGAGTTTTTATGCAATAATGGTATATTCAAACTACAATATTATTGATTTTTATTTAAAAGAATTGTTGTGGAATGGCCATTGTTGATTGTTGTACAAAGCCACTATATTATCAAAATGGTCATGTGTATTTTACATGAAATCTTGCAGTGCGTCTAATAATTTGTCCAGGGACTGTACTTATTCCTTACTTTGTCCTTGGCATGCCAAGGCACCACCAGTGAAGCAATGGTAGAAGAAGAGTTAAAGTATAATTTTCTAACATTTTGTCACCCAGCTGGTATGTTGGTTTCAAGCCTCACTTGTCAAACAAGTGGACCCTGTTATGAATCCTGGATAAGGCATAGATATTTGTGTTGTCCCGAGAAATGTGCTCGTTAAATATGCGGTTCCAAAAGTCATGTGGTCGATCATGGCCCAGTTATCATGGGTGCAGGTTGTCTGAAGAAAAATGCTCTTCCCCTCCAGCGACATGCCGGAATTGAGGAGGTGGTGCCCTCTTTCAGCAGAAGTCAGACTTCCACTCTCGGGGAGCACTAGGACTTGTGCCAACGGAAGCTACTGCAACTCTCCTACTTTCCAGAATATGCTCTGGACCTGACCTGAAGGCACACAACAATAACTAAAATTTTTACATAGTATAGTAGCCACCGCTTAAATGAATCACATCGGTCCCCCTACATTTTGATACAATAAAATGGCCGATTCCATACTAGGGCCTTCATTGATACTAGGACTTATTTCGGATTTTTTTTTATTATTTAAAATTCCTAGTAAAACAATAATTTGGCTTTTAACGACAATATCTACAATAACTACTTCTTGACTCTCTTCATTACATTTAAGCATTAAAAATAGTCCATGAATTCATGTAAAGAAATTCTGACTATATTTCTGAGCCATTTAAACAGCGGCAAAATAGTGGTTTGTTCCAGAAATGTGGCAAATTTTCAATGTAAACAGTAATTTTATTCTGTTCTGTGGAGGTTAATTCCATGCAATTTACCATTTCTGTAATGTAAGTCATATGTGTAAAAACTTATTATCAATTCAACTTTTTAACTTTAAATAAAAAAAAATAGCAGATCTACACTTATTGCAATTAATTAGTATAACATGCTTTATTTAATTTGATTTTTTTCCAATTCAAAAAGCTTTTTCAAATTGTGACTTACACTACAGTTACATGGAATTAGCTTGTACTAATTTAATTCAATTAAGTGGTTGATTCAATTAAAGCAGGTCGGTACCTTGTATATGGCTAAATGCTAAGTTGACCTTTTTCATGTTCCTTTTTCTTTGAAAGTAACATACAACACAACAACAACAAAATTCTGTGTATTATATGCACTTTGAAGAATACACTGAAATGAGATTTTATCATTATAGGGTAGTTTCTTTTTTAATATTGTTTAAGGTGATGTGTTGGGTGTTTTTTTTTAATACCCATATTTTTTTTTCTCCTTCAAATTTTGAGAAATGCTCATTCCAGTAAGCAAACCACCCTGAAACAGTTATCCTGTAAAAATTGTAGGTCTATACATGTAATAGTTTTTAAGAAAAAGTTCCTAAACCTGAAAAAATGCCATTCTGAGAAATGAGATTTAAAGTTGAAAACTTACATTATGAAAATACTGCTGATCCATATCCAAATTAAAATTTAACTAGGTTAAACTTCTTTGAATGACATACAAAGGACATCGTTGGAAAGATCTTGAAACGTATTTTACACAAATACTAAAAAAAAATTTAAAAATCGATTTTTTGAAAGTTGCATGGTACTGACCTGCCTACTGATCCCAATAGGCGACTGTACTGTATAATACTGTAGTTTTAAACTTTGCTTGGTTTTCTTTGATTTTTGCTGTGTTGCTACCTGTGGGAAATGCTGCATCAAGCCTTCTGTGTCTGCCATGTCCAAATAATCACAGTTTGTGTTGCTCTATTTTTTACAAGTTAATAATCTTGTATTTTGTTTATTTTTCATTACATAAGGTCGCAAAATGTTATTTACTATCCTTTAACTTGCATGTAATGCTTGAGCCAGTGGATATTGAGATTTACTGTAAAAGTATATAATCTCCAAGAGAGCCTGTCTTATTTAAATATTTTTGTAATTTAAAATATATTATTTTAAAACGTAAAGTATACTTTGTTTTAACTTGAAATTTATCATCAATGTCTGTATTGTCATAAAGAATATGTAGTCTAATAATTTCATAATTTTTATGTAAATGTATTTATGTGTATTAAATTGTGTTTTTTCTTCATACATTATGTAACGCTCTTCAAAAGTTTATTCAAAATCTGCGATAATAAAGCTGGTTATTGTATAATTTTTTTTTACCACTTGTATTGGTAAATTAAAATGCTTCATATGTGTCATTGTGTATTAATCAATTTGAAATTGTTTTACATCAAACATTCATTCTTATTATCGACATTATTGTACTATATTTAAAAAATTTATTTAATTTCAGAACTAACTTCTTACTATTAATTTTATTAACAAAATAATTGTTGGGCATTATTTCTATAAATTAAAAATTTTTTTACTAAAAAACAAGTGTCAAAAATGAGAACATCACAATTTTAAACTCCAAAACCAACTTAGGAAACCAAAAATTTTAGTACTTTAATAAAATAAGTGAAAAGTAAAATATTTCTGATATGTTGTTTTTAATGAAACTGTTAAAACTAGGGTTTTATTCCATTTTAAATTTTCTTTTTCTCCAATATCTTGTATAAGTAATTCAAAGAAAAATTAAGAGACAACACAAACATTAACAGAACATTTTTTTGCAATGTTCTGAAGTTAAAGCCAATCATTGCTATTTTAATAAAATTCCTTGCTCAGATAATTTAAGGGTATATTTTAGTTTTTGTCAAAAATATTAATGACTTTTCCATATCTGTACAGCAGTGTTGGGCATTAATCAATTAATTTGTCAATTATCTTGTTAATTGACTAAAAAAGTAATTGCAATTAAATTAATTATAATTAACGTATGTCAATTGTAACTCACAATTAAAATAATTGCAATTAACTTTTTTAGTTGTTTTATGAAACAAAAACTAACAATTAACTTTATGTATTAAAACGAAATGAGTAAAGATTTAGGAAAATTAAGCTGTAAGTCTTAGACTTAAGACGTATAAAAAAATGGTTAATTGTTATTTGTAATTAAAATTAACAAAACAATTGAAAATTAATTAATTGTTACTACTACAGTTAACAATTAAATAATTGTTAATTGTAATTTTCCACAATTACAATTGATGAATTGTTAGTTGTTGTGGTTACATTTACCAATTAATTGTTAATCTTTAATTGTTCTTGTAATTAAAATTTGCCCAACACTGCTGTACAGATATCTAAAAAACATTGATACTTGTATAAGCTGAAAAAAAATTATTTTGCGCCAATATGTACTAAAAATAATGTGGTTTCCGAACTTCCTCTCTGGTCTCTGCCTATGATTTAAATCGGAAACACTAATACTGGTTTGTGTACTTGTAACTTAGAATACGTAGTGCAATTGTCGCACAAAGAATCAGGAAACAAAAAAAAATTTATAATCCTCTAACTTTTGTTAAACCAGTGAAGTAACATTAAAACCTTGTATGCAATGTTACAAATATTTTTTACACATGATTAAAAAATATTACCTATCCCAACATTGTATGTGCAGATTAAACTTTCAAATACACAAGGAAATTATATGACTTTCTTATCAAACAAACATCATTAGCACCTCATTTTAATAAGTTTTACTTTACACGCTTGTTGCATAAATAAATGTTCGGCAACAAATGTGTAAAGTAAAACTTCTTAAAAGGAGAGAATGGTGTTTATTTATGGATGAGGTAAAGCAGAGTATCTTTAGCACCTTGTTTTTTTAAGCAATTTTTTGCACAACGGTTTCTTATATTTATATCGAGTTATTAAAGTGACTCAGTGGCTGAGAGGTATTCGTGTTTGCCTCATCGGCCCAAATTTGCGGGTTCGAGCCTCGGCTGAGTTTAATTTTCTGGTGAATTTTCTTCGTGAAATTTTCTGGATGGGAAAATCAATCTCATATGATAATGTGACATGTAAAAGATCCCTTGAGTAGGTACTCATTTGGCTTGGGCTCTCTCGACATAAATTAACATCCACAGAAAACTCAGTTTCATTGTAATCTAAGCATCAAAATTGGTAGCGAAAGTCGCCCAGATGGTGCCACAAAAAAATATGTCTCAGTTCTGGGAAATATGCCGAGTCTGCAAAGGCTTAGCCGCCAAATTGAAAATATATATGGTTATTAATTTGATTAAGTAATATTTTTGGCACAATGAACCGTTGTTAAATTTCATTAAATTTTTTAATAGATTAAATATACCCAATGCACAAATTGAAACTATTAATTATTAAAGTAGAGTAGCAGTTGGATGGGGGGGGGGGGGGTGAAGAATGAGGCATCAAAGCTGACTTATCAAAGAAAAAGCTTCGTGAACCAAGGAGGAGACATCAACAATGCGCAAAACAATTTTAACAATATAGTAACTACCAGTTTTCTTAATTTTTAGGGTGCAGAGTATCTTTAATGAAACTGATGATTTTTTCAGAACTTTATCTAGACCAAATTAATCACGAAAAAACTTTATTTGGTTGAGAAGCTACTGAAGACATGGGAGAAAGAATCCCTAAAATAAATTCAATAAGGATTATTCTGCGCCACTGGAATACAAAAACAAATTTTAAACTTCAAAAATGCCAATTTTTGTGCCAAACTTTAAATTTTCCATTTTTTATTTATTTTCTTTTTAATCCTAAAACTAGATCAGCAACATTGCAGAAAATAAACAAAAAAAATTAAATTTATACAAAATTACTTTTTATACTATGGATTTTTTTCTAAACTTGCAACACAGGCAAATTTCCTATAAAGGAAATGTATGTAAATAATCCAATATTTTAAGAACATTTATATACCATATTTTCTTCTATATTGTTAAAAGCCAGTTTACCAAAGGAATGGTACTTCAGCCCATTAGTTTTCTCAGCAGAAAGCCCTGAGTACAGTCAGTTTAATTGTTAACACCCTATGTTTTGTTAAATAAAAATAATAAAGCATTTCCTGTGTTCTCAAAATTTTTCCAGATTAATTTTTTGTTTGCAAGCTAAATAACTTTTTCAAAAAAATCCTGCACAGATATACATTATAGTCACAGTTCACAAAACCGTGCAAAGAATAATGCTTATCACTATTAGGGATTGCCTATATAAAAAATTTGAAAAGTTGTATTAAAAAAATCTTAATTATTTGAATTGATAAAAATTAAACCTAAAATTTTAAATACAAAATACCATATAAAACCTCTTGATCTTTATAAAATACACCTTGAATAAATGACATGTACTACATTGATTCACTCAGGAAATTGCATAAATATTTTTAAATTGTCCATGTTTCATTTTAGTGTATTTATTTTTTAAAAAAACACTTCGAAAAGTTAATTAAATAACCAAATGAAACAAACCCAATCATTCTCTCTTAAAATATTAACAAGTAGGTTTGTAACAGTACCTGTCACTCATCCCCCCCTTCCACATAATATTTATGTTCAACAGTAAAAAAGGAGCCAAACTCAGTATTTATTCTATATTGAACATTTACACACTAAATTTGACTAGTTTAATTTATTTTATTTTGAAAATTCAATAATTATTTCTTATCGTTTTCAAAAATTAATTTATATTTCAAAGAATAAATATGTAATATTCCTCCCTTTCAAATCGAAGCAAAACATTTCATATCAACATACAATCAACAAATCTTTTTGTGAAATATATTTGATGTCTTTTCAAACTAATTTATGCCTCAAAATAAATTTCTTTTATTATTTAAAAGAAATAAAGTTCTTGAGCAATTGTTGTGAAAGGAATGGTGATTTAATTCTAATAAAAATGGCTTCTTATGCTTTTTAAATGAGCACATTAAATTTTGCAATTTTTTTAATAATTGAAGTACATACTTCGAATTGGAATTTTTTTTCTTTGTGAGATTTCCAATGTCTTCTACTTTTGATGTGCTGAATTTCATGACGTATCACACTTGCCTGTAGCATTTGTAGTTTCGGCTAGGAAAGTGGGAGACGGACTGGACGATTAAAATACCTTCCACTTTTTACATTAATTATAAACGTAGTGTGGAGGCTAATAAAAAGGACCTTGTTAATAAAAACCCAATGAATTTATTATTTTCAAATGAACATAGAATACAGAAAAATTCAAGCTTTTTCTCATCAATAATAAACAGGTCATTCTTGCTTAGAAAAAAAAATATGTAGACATATATAGTTTAAAGACATAACACCTATTACTAGATTTTTTTTTTATTGAAAACACATTAAAAAGTTAATATACTGTTAGGCAATGTTTTAGTATAGCACTTAAGATTTCTTTTTCAAATTTTCTTTGATAATGTTACAAATTAGTGAACCTTAAAAAATATATATATATATTCTTCTACATGATTACCTTAATAGTGAAAATAAAGTTAGTCAGGAAGAATAAGGATTGTCAGTAGTTGGTAAAAAAATTATTTGATACAGAACATTAAAAAACAAAAGACTGTAAAAATAAAATTTGCCAGATCCTGAAAAGTTTTATTGCTTTTAACAAAGTTATTAATATAAAGAAAAAATGTTGAAAAAGCAAGTTTTTAATATGAAATTCAACAATGTGCATACTATGTAATATAATAATATATATAATATATATATATATATATATATATATATATATATATATATATATATAATATATATATATATATATATATATATATATATAATATATATATATATATATATATATATATATATATATATCCCTGGCATCATTTGCAAAATCCTGCATACAAACTTATGTGTTTTCATCAATACATAAAAATAAAACATTCCAAAAATCCCACCAAAATCGTATTCTTGTAGCTATAGAGAGTGGCACCATCAAGAACAATAACCTGACATGTGAGCTTAGGCGTTGCCCTCGGGAACTGAATATGTAAAAATGCATTTAAAAAAATCTCGCCAATGTCTTATTTTTGCAGATATAGTTAGTCTCCTGTGAACAGAATCTTTACATATAAATTCAGGTGTTGGTTGCAATCAAACATCAAATATAAAATCGGATGAAAATAATTAAAGCTTTTATAAACAGTCCTTACACTGAAGTGCTGAATCAAACATTCCAATTCTAGATTTAAAAAAATTAAACCATTAAAGAGAAATCTCTTGTCAATTTATTTTTGAAAGAAATAGATTGCACTTTGTTCTTCCAATTCAGTCAACTTTTTGTTTTGTGAATGACTTCAGGGATATATAGAATGTAACTAACATATGCTTTTAACTAATTCTAGTACATTTTATGTTTTTCACATAATGAAATCTAAGCTTCGTCATTCTGCACTCAGTGTACCATTTCAATATAGGTATGAAATTACCAATAATTTCTTCGTACCTACATTTCAATGGCTCCCTCATTTTAATAAAAATATATAACAAATGAATAATATACATATTCTTCAAATACTTTGCAAAAAGTGTATAGTTGCAAAACTCACATTCTCCTAGGTAGTATAACTAAAATATTGGTGACTTCGTCCTGTTGAATTTACAATTGTCCAAAGTCACCAATAAGTGGAATGGGCCCTATACCGTAGTTATACTTAGGAAAATGTGAATTTTGCAACACGACCCTTCAAATAAAGCATGACTGCAATTTATAATGGCGTTGTTTCAGGTGACGTAACTGTCCTGTTTTCAATTTTGGGATTCCTGATATTTCATTGGTTGTTTCGATTTCACTCTCAAAATGAGCTTTCTTAGTCTGCTGTGTTCTATTTTAGTTCTTTAGTGCAACTAGCTTTTATTCATGCTATTTATTACTCTTTATTGGTTTTAATTTGATTAAATTTCAAGTATACAAAGCATCACCAAAACCACAATGTTGTTGGATAATCTTGGTTTTAGTTTAGATGATATTTTGTCTTAGCGGAGAAATCAAGCGAAATTGTGGGACAACACTTTAACTTTACTCAAGAACAGAGAAAAGCTTTAGTTCTAATGAAAGAAAAGTTTGTACACAGCATTCGTTTCAGTAAGGCAAGAAAATATTGTACTGTTCAAAACAAATGTAATTCCAGAAGGACCAAAAATGAAAACAATACCATTGGAACTGTTGACACTCATGACAAGAAACATGCCCATTGTCGAAAAACAGAAAAGGTAAAGGTATTAATGTAATTCAGAATATTTTAATTTTTCAGTAAATAATTTTAAATGTATTTTCAGCTTAAAAAAAGCAATGTTTAACATGCTAAAGTAGAAATATATGAAAATTACAATTCAAAAATCAAAGAGGATGATCTTGAGAAATTAGTCAGACATATATTTACAAATACTTAGTCGCATGTGGCTGAAATCTAATGGTGAGAAACATACAACTTGTAAATAAAAATTTAACAAAGAACATTTCTTTGTTCACAGAAAAATAGTTCTATCCAGGCCATGTATGTTCTTTCTGAAAAATACATTTGAAAAATGTTAACAAACTAATAAATAAGAATAAGAAAACAAACGTAATATGTTTTAACAAACTTATAAATAACAAAACAAATATCATTCAGAATATTAAGCGAAAGCATAAGTTTTAAAATTCAAAAATTATTATGACAAAATTTAAGTTGCTGGAATAGTTTAAGACCATATTAAAAGTTCTTGTTTTCTCAATTTTAGATGTTCCTCTTTAATGTTTAATATCAAAAACGATTTCTTTTTGAAAAAAAAAATGAAAAATAATTATTAAAAAAAATGCCTGAACTGCTGCTACTTAGTAGCAAATTTAGCTTAATAACGAAATTTTGTCTGACCTTTTATTTAGCAGATATATCCTGCACATCAAATTTACAGACAGTGACTTTTATTTAAAGCAGGATTAAATAAATAGATAATATATAATAGATGAATCAATGTTTAAATGATTTTAAAAAAAATTTTTATCACAGTTATGAATGCAAAGTCCTATACAGAAGTTCTAAATCAACAAAAAAGAGGTACAGCTATAGGCCCCTTTTGTAAGGAAAAAGGTGTACATTTTTTCACACCATATTTTAGTAAAATAATTCGTACATGTAACTATGATGTTGATGACCGACTACACTAAAAGCAGCAACTTTCCATTTATGAGAAAGCGTAATAATAAAAACAAGAAGTTATAAAAATAATAGCATACTTTACTGCTACTTTAATACTCACAGAAGTTCTTATAAAATGGATAGACAGGCAGAAAAAAAGCTTTAAAATAAAAGATTTTTTAAAAAAAGAATCATAAATAGGACTGTTGGATCTTAGAACCGAAGTTAAAATAGACCATCATAAGGCGCATGGACGGAAAAGCATATAAACGGAAGGACAAAAAGTATAAAAAGGTAGGTGTCTTACATATACCTTTCTAACAAAAGAACAATTTCAGATGGTGAGCATGAAAATTGGTTGAATGGAGGTACAGAGAAAAACAGAAATATTCATAATGTCAAACCAACTTTTTATATTTTTAAAAACTTTTGTATTGAAAATACTGACAACTTAAGGCTTTTAATAGAAGGGGAATTAAACTAAACTCCTAGGCGCAACAACCCGTTTCCGTTAGCATGCCAAGGCCTGCCGTGCCCATTTCAGCTTACTTGACCAAGGGCT
Source organism: Oedothorax gibbosus (assembly GCA_019343175.1). Taxonomy (NCBI): domain Eukaryota; kingdom Metazoa; phylum Arthropoda; class Arachnida; order Araneae; family Linyphiidae; genus Oedothorax; species Oedothorax gibbosus. The sequence continues at coordinate 33,480,307 of CM033277.1, forward strand.
CTGGGGTGCTAGGCATATGTCCCGGTTAGATGGTCAACCTCATGCGGGATTTGCGGGACCCCCAATGTTTAGTTCCCAAGCATGATTGGTCCTCAGAAGGGGGGAAGCCTCCTAAAAGGGGAATTAGTATTAAAAAAAGCCATAAAATTATCTTACTTAACCTACATTTTAATAGTCCTTTTTCCTCTTGCTACGCTCTCTATCATCACGGTCATCAGTGGGGCGCTTGCTGGCCTTCTTAGCTTCCGTCAAAAACTTATCAAGTCCAAAGGGATCCTCTTCTTCCTTCTCAAACTGTACTGGTCCTTCACGACGTGCCGAGCGATCGGTTCCCGCAAACTCCTTATCAGGTACGAACCGGTTCGACTTCATCATCTTATCAAAGTCTTCTCCATACACTTCGTTATCCTTGTTACCTCTGGGTCGGTAGATGTTGCTGCCAACTGCCTGTTGCGATCGCCAAGGCTTGTCGTAGACATTGTATTCTTCCTCTTCACCAAAGCCACTGTCCATGCCTTTGTTGGTGTTGAATAGACGTTGGTCGAACTGTAGCTCGTTGGACTGCCTTGTGTTGGGCATGCCCAGGGCGATCTGTTCACTGATGTCCCTCTCTCGTTGTTTCTCCAGTTTATTTCGCTTGTCTGGGGCGGCACGGGCGATGTTTCTCTCTCGTTGGCGGTCTTTATGTCTCTCTTGGCGCAGTTGATCACGTTCGACGGCTTCGTGATTGGGCTGGGCCTGGCTGGTCGTACGTATACCGGCTCTCTGTTCCCTAGCCTGCTGAGCCAGCTTTCTCAAGTGCTCCTCCTTCTTTTCTTTCTCCTTCTGGGCTAGCTTCTTTTCTAGTTGCGATCGCATCTCCACGGCCTCTCTGGCTTTCCTATCCGCGACGTACAGAGCCTCGGCTAACTTGGCGAAGTTCTCGTTGACGTGCGTCTGCTGAAGACCTCTGCCATCTGCTGCCAACCTTTTATCTAAGGGAATAGTGTAACCTTTGGCGTTCTTCCAGTTGGAAATGCATGGGGGGATTCTCCATTCCTGCTGTTCCTTAACTGTGACTTTCCTTGTTGGAGAATGCATCACAGGGGCCGGAGGGGAAGGTGGACCCCGAGGAATTTTCTTGTTGATCTTGAAATGTGGTGGTTCCATGGGATCCTTTTGAGCTTCCACCATACGGATAATTCTTTGGTTTGCTCCGGAGTTAAAGGCATAACCCTGTTGTGCTGGAGTATATCGAATATACTGCACTGGACCAACCTTCTCGGCTGCCCTAACTGGCATGGCGGCGGATATCTTAGAATGCGTTAGCTTTTCGAGAGCTAATCTGGTGGCTTCAGTGGTTTCCTTGACATCTTCTTCTGAGGGTTTTTGCAGAGTTGGATCATCGTCGTTTGTAACTTCGGAAGGCAAAAGGTCTTGGAATTTGTGATAAACAACTCGGTCTTTGCTGTGCCCTTGACGAGCAATGACATCGTACTTGATTTTACCTTGGGCATCTAATTGTACAGGTAAATTGTTAGCGTTAGTTTTTTCTTTTTTCTTACCCAAACCGAGTGGGTACTGGGCGACGGGAATCTCAGGATAGGCACCACCATCACCAAAATCTTCATCGGATCGAGGGACCCAGCTTTTTCGTGCTCCATAGGGAGGTGCAGAGCGTGAAGTGGTAACGAGCTGCTTACTTGAACTAGTGCGCTTTTTCCAACGCTCGATCTCATCTCTGTCGCCAAAAGTCTGAGCAGGGGCTGGAAGCATAGACTTCAAAGAAGCCATCTTAATAGCAAAACAAATTGATCTATAATGTAATTAATAAAGTGGTTTTAGATTTCATTAATATTAAACAATCGAAAAATGTATGTAAATAGCCAATTTTTTTTTGTCAAATTGGCAAAACTTTTGAGTTGAGTTGTTTATGAAGTATAACTATACTAATATGCACATTTAATAATTTTTCCAGTTTTTTTCTCTTTTTTTTATTAGTAACGTCTTACATTTTTTGTTAAATTCATTAAATCGTTATATTTTGCTAAAAATTGCTCTTTATGTTTGAATTTAATTTAATTTTTTAAATGATGTTTGCACAAGGGAAGAACACGATTTCGAAGTACGTGACGTCACTTAACCCGGGGTTTCATTTTTGTTTTCTTGTTTTTACATTTAACCCAAAACAATCTCTACGTAAACATGGCACCTGTGGAAGTAAGTGTGTGTTCAAATGAGGCCGAAGTTATATCGAAATTGGCGAAATTAGTTGAGAGTAAAGCACAAGAAACCCTGCATAAAAATAGCTGTTTTAGAGTAGGGTTATCTGGTAAGGAAAACAATTTCGTATTTTATCTTTTACTCGCTGATGTGTTTATAAACCCGCTGCGTAGTAAATTATTCATTAATTTAAATTCTAATAGAATTTAACGGTAAGATTCAGTTTAATATTGTTCAGTAATGATATGACTTGTTTAGAGAATTCTCTGCTTGTGCCATCCTTTCATGCTCTTTGAATTTATCTTGTAAAGTTTTCAAGGAAACAGTGCAGAAAATTAAACTTTTACAAAAACAAGTTATTTCATTTGTACATTAAAATGTTTGCAGTGTTTGTAAATATTATTCATCTTTCTTGCAGTTTTATTTGTTTGCACTTTTACAAAAATTGTTTCTTTAAAAATACCTGATACCAGTGATTGCTTTTCACTGTATTTAATTTAGCTATTTTACACACCACTCTCTATTTCTATTATGCCTCAAAAACTGCCTTCTATAACTCAAGTTAATATAGCTCTAACTAATCTTCACTAGTAGTTCTGAAACAGCTCTGATGTGCTATCGAATCTAAATGAAGAAACCTGGAATAGGTTGTTCCCATTAACTTCCAGAACAGAAACCTGACTTACATAGATATTTTATTCAAAAACTAATTTACTGTCTACATTTACCCTTTTTAAATTTTTAGGTGGAAGTTTGATCAAGTTTTTGTGCAAAGGCCTTCCTACTATAAGCACAGCCTGGCCTAAATGGAAGTTTTTCTTCTGTGATGAAAGATTGGTTCCTTTTGATAACCCAGAGAGCACTTTTGGATGCTACAGAAAAGATCTTTTGTCTGCGACACCAGTTACTGAGGATCAATTTGTTACGATTGATCCAAACTTAAATGGTGAGTTTAAAAAATTTAACTTCAATTCAATTATTGTGTAATAAATCTGAATATAAATGATGACTTTTTTTTATAAATGATGTTGGATAATGTTATTTTTTGAACACTGATAGAAACACCTAAAAAAATTGTTGTAATGGTCAGGGCTTTTTTTCTCTTTATAGAGCATTCCTAGCATACTAGCATGAAATATGTTGGGGGAAAAAATTAAAATTCTCAAAATAGCATATTATATTGAAATTTATTGAAAAATTGAGTTCAAGCTTATTTTGTACTACCATATTGTTTTTTTTTGTTTTATTGAATAAATTGAATTTATACAAAATATGTTTACACGTTTCCATTGTTTTCGTGTTATTTTGATGTATTTTATTAATTATTGAATAAAACTTACAATGTTTTAATAAAGGAAAATTTTAATATTCATTTTTCAACTTTAACATTCTGGGTATTTTCTCAAAACTTTAAATTTTGCATAATAAAAATTGTGACAAATTCATTTTCATATTTCACCAGTGTTATAACAATTATGCAATATATCTTAGTATTCAATTAATGATCAGGTAAGGAAAAAACCTAATGCCAGAAAACTATTTAACCAATTTTAAATTTTTAGATAAAAAATAAATAAGATGTTACAGGACGTCCATAAATTATGTGACTTGTTTGGGGGGGGGGGGAAGGTCAAGCCAAATATCACATAAGGGGGAGGAGGAGTCTCGTCAAATATCACTTAATTTTTTTCCCGCCAAAAAACAACGTAAAATTGGAAAAGAATGCAGTTAATTTCCAGTAAATTTATTTCTGGACTTAAATTTGCAAAATCTGACATGATAATATTCGTCTTGGTTTTCCGAACTATTCTTAAAAATGTTAGGAAAAAACAGGTCATTCTTTTATAGTGTGACAGCTAGAGTTCGTTTCTTTTCTTTATTAGTTTCAATTCAGACCAAAGGACACATGTTCAAAGTATTTTCCCAATTCACAAAGAAAAAGGAGCCAACATGGGCATCCTATGTGATTTTGAAGTACTTTAACACCAATTATCAGATGATGCAGCTGCTGTTTAGACTATCCAAGTTTGGGGTTGGACGTCAAGTAGTATGTGCTTTGAAGTTTTCCGGGAATCAAACGTCCACGTCCAACCTTTCAAATAAAAATACAAATTTCATATAATGTCACATTAGATTACGGAGGAAGGGGGGGGGGAGCTAAATATCACCATGGAGAGAGGGGGGTCAAAAAATCGTCAAAAATAGCATCACATAATTTATGGACGCACCTATGGGACAGTAATTACATTTCACCTATATAGCAGGAGGAGGAAATACAACATTTTAAATATATAATTTTGTATATTACATAGGATATAAGTACCTGTATTACATAAATTTTAAGAATTTTGCTACGGAATATATATCCCCATATCTCTACCCCCTTCCCTCTATACTCTGGCTACATATCTATATTAGCTGGCATATGTTATGTACTAAGATTTTTTTAAAGATGTCTTTAGCTAATTACAATAATAATTAATATAAAATGTTGCTTTAAAAACTTTCTCATTTTATTTATAAACTTCTATGTCTTGTAAACATTCTTTTGTTATTCTGTTCCAGTTGAAGAAGCTGCAAAAGATTACTCTAGAAAAATTGAGCAAGAATTTAGAATATCTTCCTCTTCACTTCCAAAATTTGATCTCTTGCTTTTAGGAATAGGTCCCGATGGTCATACTTGTTCGCTCTTTCCAAACCATGCTCTGTTAAGAGTAAGCCAGTTTTTAATATTTCAACTTTTTTTTTAGTGAAACAATGTTTATATGAATTTAAAATTATTTTATAGTTAAGCTTTTTGTCTTTCTTACTGTGAAAAATAAATTGTAAATAATTTAAAAATAAGCCTGCATAATAATATTGGTAATTTGATCATGCTAAAATTTTAAAGAAGGTTCTTTGCACTTTTTGTTCTTCATTTTGACACCTTATTGACTTGGCAACTCAGAAAATACCCCGATTGGCTAAACTAGATATTTGTTCATATATTCAGATCCAGGCATTTTTATTTTAATAATGCAGGTTTTAAAATGCTGTGCCTTAATGAACTATCTAATTTTCTTAGTATGACTGTTGTTGCTATTAACTTTCATCTTTTCTTATAACTTTCTTAAAGTAGAAAACTCAAATATTTAACTTTTTATCAGAGATTAAACTATGGTTGCATTTTTAAATAAAAAAAAATGAAAATAAAAAAACCTGTTTTTGTTAAAATGCAAAAGCCTATTTCCCGAGAATTGTCAGAAATTCGTTAATCATTTAAACAATAACCCCCTGCATTCTAAAAAATTGAACCACAAAGCATGTTGTCTATTTCCAACGTAAATGACATCCTTATGGTAAGTGTAGATGAGCCAGATTGGAAGCTGCTTGATTTCAAAGATGCATTCATAAAATAGACAACTTTTAAAAAAATAGAAGAATTATGAACTGTAAGCCAAAATGTTTGGATAAATAAAATTGCTCCTTTGTAATGTTATTTGAGTTATGATAGCCTTGTATTTAAAATATATATTTTTTGTATTCATTGGTAGCATTCCTTTTTCCTCAATTTTAAGAATTTCTTAATTTTGCTAAAGCTTTTGCCATTTTGCTAAAATAAAAAAATTTCATTTTTGCTTTTTTCTAAAGAAAAAAACTGCTTTTTCTTAGTTTATTAACTTTTTATTAGTTTAAACACTGCTTTTTATTGTTATTAACATAAAAACCTATATAAATTATTACTTCTTGTTTCAGGAAGAGAAAAAGTGGGTTGCTCCCATAAGTGATTCTCCCAAGCCACCTCCTTGCAGAGTTACTTTGACACTACCCGTACTTAACAATTGCAAGTGTGCTGTATTTGTTACAACTGGAGAATCTAAGGCTGAAACATTGAAGGTAGGCATTTAAATATGAAGTCCAGGGGAAGAACCCCTTGATTGCACATCTTCCCCAAATCCGATCTGCTTGGTGGACGTTGGCGAGTGGCGACAGGAAACCTATTTCTCCCTTGCTTCTTCTCTCACGGTATAAGCATGGGACTCAAATCTGGCGTGAATCAGGGTTGCCTCAAGAGAAGAACCAAGTAAGAAACTAGTTTCCTTGCATCAGTTTAGTCAATGACTCGCTATCATCGCCAAAGAGGCCTGATGCAGACAGATTCCTATGCAATGAAGGGTTTTTCCCCTGTACTCTTCCTATATCTAATGAAACCAATACCATGGCTTTTTTATTTTGTTTAATGATAGTGTTATGCTATTTCAAGTCATATTTTTATTCTCTACCTTACAGCCAAAAACTTCTACTTACTGCATTTTTCTTACCCAATTTCCACTTACTGCATTTTGACTGCCGAAACGAACTTTTTTTCACTTACTGCAATTTGCAAAATATGGTGAATTTGTGAGGAAGATCCAAAAAAAAATGTTGCACATGCACATATAAATTAAACAGATGCCAAAAGTGCAAAAAAAATTGAACTCAAATTTTTGAAGTTACTGCAGCTTTTGTGCCCATGACAGAACCACCATGGGCAGATAAACTGCAGTATCTAGACTACTTACTTGAACCATTATTGTAAACACTCAATAACTCTAAATGTTAAGAAATTTCTTGAGCCTGTTTGCCTGCCCACAGCAAAGAATAACCCCCTATCTTTTCAGGAAATCCTGGAAGGTACAGGATTACAACCACTTCCAGCAGCGCTTGTGCGCCCCAACCTGGGAGAATTGCACTGGATTGTGGACAAGGAAGCTGCAAAACTTCTGTTGTAACTGTACACTTGATCGCTTCTACATTAAGTTGAGCAAACTGGCTGCAGTTTCAGGCCTTACATGTTGTGATATTGGAATTTCTCAATTTTTTTTTTACATTTGAAACGGATACCTAAACTTTTATTTTATTTTCATATAAAAAGTGTTACGTTTTTAAGAATAAAACTGTTTTCTTTTTAGTTTGTTGTGTGTGTTTTTTGTGTATACATTAGACTTTTCCAAAAAAAATTTCGAAATTTGTCACATACCAGATAATAGTGTGAAAAACGAATTAAAGATACTATGGTGAAATTTTATTTGTATTAATAGACAGCTCAAGAGCTTTGAGAATTCACCAAATATTGGCTGCATTTATGAAGATTTGTTTCCCTTCATCCAGTTAAATTTACAACTCGTTAAGTTGAAACAGGGTAGACTATAAACTAACTGGTTAGATGACTGAAGTCTTTACGAACAAAAGCCAATAAAATTACAACTGATTAGGAGATCAAGTATACAAGAACTCGAAAATATTGGCTGTGTTAAGAATCTGTTCGTCAGAGGCTGGAATTGGGTATTCTTGAGCGTTCATTAAACTGATCATTATTAATCATATTGTTATTTCGATCATAAATTTTGTACCATCCGAAAGTTGAAAAGTTTAAATTGTTAGGTTTGGTATTGCAATGTGTTTCTTTGTCAGTCTATGATCTTGAATTGTATTCAACTTTCCACTTAAAGAAACATATTCAACTCTAATGATCTGTCTATGAATAGTTCAATTTAAAAAAAAAAATGTCTGACACTTCTTGATCTATTGTCATATGGTAGGGTGTGCGTAATGGTAATCCTAAGATATTTTTTTAGCGTAGACCTTTGGAACAGTCTAGTACACATAAAAGTTTAAAACAAATCTAACATTTCTATTATCTGCAATTTGTTAAATTATGTCACCCACTTTTTACAACCCTAACTGAAAAAGCTAAAGAAACTTGTGATACTAAAAATAAAATTTAGAGAGTAAGTTTTTATTCATGAAAAAAGGCGTATCTTTACTAGTCAGATTTTAAAATAATGTTTTTCAGAGTAACCTTCAAAAAATTGAATTTAATCACTTGTTTTAAATATTTAGTTAATCACTTTTTTTAAAGAGAACTTCTTAATCTAATTTTAATTAAAATTCAGTGTGCAAAACTATTTTTAACTAGTATAAAATGTAGCAATTCATTTATTTAATTATTTTATTGAAATACAAAATAATTTTTAGAAGTGCTCCTATTTTAAGATAGGTTTCCCTACTATGTTTTAATTAATTTTTTTAATAGCAGTAGCCATAAAGAAATACCAAAGATAAAAAAGATTGATTGTCTAAACAAAAAAGTTTTCACCGTTAATTTTTGTTTTGAAGTAGCAGTCTAAGCATATTTTATTCCATTTCTTCAGATACTATAATATGTCAAGCATAAAAGGTTTTGTATTTGAAATTATATTAATATTGACTAAAATAAACTTATTTTATGCTAATTTTTTTAGACTGAAGGAGGTTAAATACAAATTTCTAACAACAAAATAGACACCAGTTTTAACAAAAAAAACCTTTATTTATATATACTATGTACAAGCATCAATTAATTACAACATGAACAGTTAAGAATAAATTATGATATTGTTACAAAAAATAGGGTGTAGTCACCCTTGATGGTATAACTCGCTCCGAGTCTGGAACAGCGCTAAAAAGTTTAGGTTTACGCGTGTCTACATCAGTGAAAGCTAAGACTGCAGCTACATTACCACATCTATAGCAGTAGTTAGGGGCTGACCATACTGTAACTAATTTTTCATCAAACATGTATTTGTAACCTAGGAAAGAAAATTAGAGAGTTATGTGGTTGTAGATATTTTTGGAAAAAACTTCAAAATATTAACTTGCAGTAGAACAATTATCCGAAGCAATTGAGACCTAACCACATTCGGATAATTAGAGTTAATCGTAAAAAAAAGGGTATATTCAATCAATTACTTTATATATTTTTGGGCTGGCGAGATAATGTAGTTCTAGTTTCGATTGTCATCAACCCAAACCAAAGTGTAAGATGCTGTTTTGGCAATTTGAGAAATTTTTTTAATAGTTTTTTTATTCAACTTATGTTAGAATCTTGGTTTCACAAAAGTTTATATGCGACAGATAAACATTTTATTTTATACCCGGCCTAATTGTTATTGTTTGGCTCTGTTGGATGTCATGCAATTATTTTTGGTTGGCCTAAAAAAATTACTAGGCATGACATACAACAAAGACAAACAGTAACAGGTGGACGGGAGGAATTTCTTTCTGAAATTCGGATGATCAGGAATGCGTCGGATAATTGGAGTTCTACTGTAGTTGAAAATTGTATAATGCAATGAGAATAGAGTATGAACATACATATTTTAATGAAAAATGAAGGTTACCTTTTTAAAAAATGATATATTTCTGAAATATTACAAAAAGTTTTTTAAAAAATCTTACAATTTTTAATCAAAATTCCCACAAAATAAATGAGGACAACTATTAAGAAACCAAAATTAAAAACCAAGGAATTTGTGGAGTTTTAAAATCAGTTTTCAAAAATAAGGAGATTTTAAAGGATATAAAGGAGTAGAGCAACACTTCGAGATTTCAAAACTAGGACTGACCATCCCTTTTAAATAACCGGATAGTTTCTCTTCAAATTTGTTGTTATTACTATTTTCATACCTGGTGAATAAATTCTTTCATAACAAAGCAATACTTTTACAGAAGTTAGGCTTAAACACTAATGCACTTGGTCAATGGGACTGTCATTACTCATAAATGTTTTTCTCTAGTTATAGAAAATACCATTATATTTGAAATTCATTTAAATAGTATTTGACTTTAAATTTTTCTGTAACACATAAATTTATGAGTAACACTGAAAAAAAAAGGACAATTCAATAATAAAAATGAAATGAACATTACAAATCTAAAAAGATCCGAGATTTTTTTTTTGTTTCTTACCTTCATGAACCAGCTGATGTGCTCTGCAAATCAGTTTTAAATCATTCAAATGCATAAACTGCAAGAAAAAAGTTAATTTTACAAAAAAAATTAAGTAAAAAGTGGTAGAATTATTAAAAAAAAATTAGAACAAGCAAACCCCAATGCAAAGTTTTAATTAAATATCTATAAGAAGAAAAATGGAAGATGTTCTAGGTCAAAACATAGTTCATCTGCCCTTTTTCAACTGATTTTATACATACCTCGTGAGTAACTTTTGCTCCAAACAACCACCCAGCTCCTCTAGGGCTTACCGACCATGTTTCAACATCTTCAGGATCAGACCATACTAGATGTAGGCGTGGTTAAGGAAAGTTTCTTTTTAACTATTTCAGAAAACATATCTAAATAAAATCCAAATGAATGGTCAAGATTTAATCTATAGTCAAGATTTTATTAATGGACATTTGAGGATTTACAAATTTTGCAAATCGTACAGAGATATACCAAAACTTTTGATAAACAACCATAGTCAGGACCAATGACTACTATGTTTTTAATAACAGATAACAATCATTAATTAAACACAAATTGGATTATGATTTCTTCTGTACAAAAAGCTTTAATTATGAAAACTATTTTGTTTGGCAAAAAATAAGTTAGCATAATACAATGATTGAGGATTTACCAATCATATCAAAACTTTGATAAACTGTCATGGTCCAGACTACTGTGCTTTTGAATAACTAGCTAACACTCATCAAATAAAAACGTACAAGATTATAATTTATTCTGTTTAAAAAAAGCTTTAATTATGGAAACTATTTTGTTCGGAACAATATAATTTGTATGTATTTGTTTGGAATAATTTCCTTCTACAACAGATAATGTTCTTACTTTGAATGGATCTCTAGCCCATACTGTGAGCTTATTATACTCATAATCTCTTTACTAACCTTCCTTGCTACCTTATTTTGCTTGCTCCCCTACAATCCAATATTTAAATCATAAATTTATGTGCAACCATTTATATCTTTTAAACAATGTCATATGCTAAATTCACACAGTGTAAGGTCAAGTATATTTAATAAATATAATGTAAAGGATATCACAAAAGGCCCCTTTATGAGGTATTTCTTGATTACGCTCGATCGTTCTTATTTGATCTAATGTTCTGATTAGGGGAGACAGTCCACCATGGACACATAATACTTGATCATCAATAATCTAAAAAAAGACATTAAAAGATTCTTTAAAATTACAAATTTATTTATATTAACTAAAAATGTATTTTAATTTAAATAATACCTTTAACAAATTTAAACTTATTATATCCTTAGAAGGAAAACTTATCATTGGTATAACATATCCAGACCTGCCAAATCTCCATATTTAACCCGGCAATATCAAATTTGTAAGTACTTACTTTCTGAATTTAAGTGTTAAATGAACCAACTGCTGGATTTTTGAAGGGGGAAACTTTAAACTTTCTCTTGGTGCGGTTATAACCGAGAAAAATTCAGAGAGTTGGCAGGTTAATTGGCTGAATTAATGTAGCACTAGAGCCATAGTTGGCAGGTCTGCAATCTGCATACCTATAAACCATAGCTTATCTTAAGCATTTGATGTTATTGTGCTTTAAAAAAAAAGATTTTTCTTTAAATATTTCACAAAGCACTTTGGAGATTCGCAAAACAAAATAGCATTTAATAAACATCATTATTTTAAACATGCTAACAATAAACTCACAGCTGCAATGGTAAGTAAATCAAAGACTTTGCAGCAATATCGCCAAGCATTTGCATTTCCATACTTGGTTTGACATTCATCTAAAAAGAAAAACAGTAACGTAATGTTAATATAATTTTATAAAATACTTCTTTATTTAAAACTATTGTTACCACATATTTTTTACAGGATTCATACAACTCTTGGCTACCCAAATTCCAGGCCTTGTTGATGGTTTTCCAGGCCACCATGTTACACAGCGAGATGAAACTTCCACAACTCAAAATCAACTTACTTAAGAGTTATTGAAGATCAACTAGTTAAATTAAAATTCGAATGTAAAATTACTGTAAGTTACAGAACTGTTAGGGGTATACCTATGAAATGACCTTTTTTTTTAGAAAACTTACCAGTGAATTTTGTATCCCTGGATGAGGGTAATCAATCAAAGTATGCACCATCAAAATCAGTAACTTATGCCCATCTTTTTGTTAAATTATGGATTCCTTCATGATAGAACTTTGGGTCTTGGGAGGTAAAAAAGAAAGATGTCCATTTTTCAACTTCGTAAAAAAAAATGTGTTGCTTAGTCAGACCATGTGCCATGGATCTGAACAAGTGATAGTCTGAAAGAACAATATCTGGAGAATATAGCAGGTGTGATAGAACATCCCATTTCAGTTTTTTTAAGGTGTTTTTCACATTATTTGTGGTGTGAGGCCGCACATTGTCATGGAGCAAAATAACGTTTCCATGTCTGCGAGCCCATTCTGGCCGTTTGTTGATAAATTCCGGGTTTAAATTAGTTAATTGTTGTTGATATCGGTCAGAAGTGACTATTTCACCAGGGTTAAGCAGCTCATACTAAAAAATGCCCTTTTGGTCCCACCAAACGCAGAGCATTGTCTTCTTTTCAAAGCGATTTCCCTTTGGAGTCGATGTTGAGGGTTGGCCTGGATCAACCCACAATTTTTTTGGTACAGTATTGTCGAAATATATCCATTTTTCATCATCTGGGACAATTCAATGCAGAAAACTCTTTCTTTGATGTCGATTCAAAAGTTGTTCGCAAGTGACTTTTTGGTTCTCCATCCGTCTTTCTGTAAAGCATGTTGTACCCATTTTCCTTCCTTGCGAATTTTTCCCAGAGCATGCAAACGTTTACTAATACATTTCTGAGTTACATTTACAGGGTTGCCAGTCAAATTTAGGGAAAAAATAGTCGCTTTAGTTGCCTGGAATTTCCAAAATAGTTGTACATTATCTCGGACCATTATTGAGAAAAAAATATTTTTACCAAAAAATGTTTTTATTTTAAAATTAATCTGCAATATTTGGATGTCTAGTATATTCCACTGAAAGGTTTGTATTTTTACGAGCGCCTAAGTTTCGAGATTATAGAATCACTAGAGTTTTGCGATTATAGAAGCATCAGAGTTTCGATAACTACGTTTCAAAAAATTTTAGAAATCACCGTTTACAAATTTTACAATAACCAGAGTTTCTTATTATTAAGATCGATGCAAGTTGTAAGATTTTAAAAACAGTTAATTTTTTTTCAAGTTCAAGCTGATTATTTTCGGCGAGATTGTGGAAAATCACGATGAAAAAAGTTGGTATTAACTGTTCTGATAATCTAGTCTCCGTAACTTTGACTACAATTTGTTGTCTCAAAATTGAAGGATTAGGTCGCATTTTGCGACTAGGCGACTAAATTTCGAACCCTGCTAAACAGTAAACACCTAATGTGAATTTGATTTCCTTGACCAACTCAGAATGTTGTTTCCCTTAAAAAAGAACTGTTTGTTAAAATATTATGTCTTAATTCATCTTGGAATTATTTTAAATAATTTAATAATTAAAAAAGCATTTTTAGTTTGATTTTTTTTTACTTTCTCCATCAAACACAAAACATAAAGGTTAACAAAAATAATATAGACATTTTCACTTTTTTATAAATATGAAAATATTATATCAGGTAGATATGTACAATTTCTTTTCACTACTATGCACAGAATATAAACATCATTTAAGTAACATTTTCCAAAAGTCAATAAAGTAATGTATTATTTAAAAAAAAAGTTATTTAAACACAACTCTGATAAAACAAATTTCACTATTGTAGTTTGATTTATACTCAATTAAGTAGTTACAAGTCAAATTAATCAAACATTAAAAAATATTTGAATCTCAAGTGTTTTTGTTAGTTTATTTTTTTAATCAAAAGAACAAGAACTATCATAAAATTTTGAACAATCACTACATGTCAGTGTTAAAGAGTAATGAAATAGCTTATTTGAAAGTAAATTTTATGACCTTTTTACTCCCCCTACAATTTATTTTATGGCTCTTGAATTTGTGAATGAAAAGCTTATTGTACAATGAAGTATTACACAGTTTATTTGGCAAACTAATTATGCTACATTAATGTTTAATCAAATTATTTTAATTTGTTAAAAGAACATAATTTTAAGTTTTGCATGTATCTTGTCTATATGTACATAAAAGTTAGTGAAGTTTGCTTTTAAATAACTTTTACATAACTTTCAAATTCACATTTAATATTTTTTCGAATAACTAAAAAGTTATAATGGTTTACACAAAACTTCTGAGATGTGCCAAGGTTCAACCAACAGATTAAAAATATAGATTTTTATTACCAGAAACCTACTTTATCCGCACGTAATCGCGCAAGTCTCCGACGATTCTACTATCCCAAACCAGAGGTGACCATTCTATCCCAAACCAGAGGTGACCATTCTATCCCAAACCAGAGGTGATCCTTCTGTACCAAACCAGAGGTGATCCTTCTATCCCAAAACTCCCGCGATCCAACTGTCCCGAAACTCCCGCGATCCAACTGTCCCGAAACTCCCGCGATTCAACTGTCCCGAAACTCCCGCGATCCAACTGTCCCGAAACTAACGCGATTCAACTGTCCCGAAACTCCCGCGATCCTACTGTCCCGAAACTCCCACGATCTAACTGTCCCGAAATCCCGCGATCCAACTGTCCCGAAACATCCGCGATCCAACTGTCCCGAAACATCCGCGATCCAACTATCCCGAAACTCCCGCGATCCAACTATCCCGATACTCCGGCGATCCTACTGTCCCGATACTCCCGCGATCCAACTGTCCCAAAACTCCGGCGATCCAACTGTCCCGAAATTTCGGCGATCCTACTGTCCCGAAATTTCGGCGATCCTACTGTCCCGAAATTTCGGCGATCCTAGTATCCCTAAACTCCGGTTATGCTACTATACTGTCCCGAAACTCCAGCGATCCTACTGTCCCGAAACTCCAGCGATCCTACTGTCCCGAAATTTCGGCGATCCTACTGTCCCGAAATTTCGTCGATCCTAGTATCCCTAAACTCCGGTTATGCTACTATACTGTCCCGAAACTCCAGCGATCCTACTGTCCCGAAACTCCCGCGATCCATCCAACAGTCCCGATACTCCGGTGATCCAACTGTCCCGAAACTCCCGCGATCCAACTATTCCGAAACTCCCGCGATCCAACTATCCCAAAATTCCGGCGATCCTACTTTCCCGAAAATTGGTTAGACCATTCTTTATTCCAGCGATCTATATCGCGAAACTCCGGCGATTTTACGACCGAAGGATTTTGGCTATTCTGCGATTGTAAAATGTGGCATTCCGGTAATTTTGAGGGGGGAATACCAAAATAAAGGATATCGACGATCGCGCGGAAAAAAATTTGAAAAAGTCGCCCATCCTTGAAAATAGTTGACAAAATGCTGAAAATAGTCGCTTTTGGCTTGATTTTGACTAAAAAAGTCGCCATAGTCGCCGGGGGTTGAAAATAGTAGCAAATAGTCTCCTTTTAGTCGCCACTGGCAACCCTGCATTTAATGTTTCTGAAATATGTACCCGAATCATTGTTGGGTTTTCATCCAAAATTGTTTGCAATTCTTCATCTTCAAATTATTTTGGTAGTTTTCCCTTATCTTTGTCTGTCGCATTAAAATCGGCATTTTTAAATCAACCAAACCATCATTTTGAAGTTGATTCAGATGTAACATTTCTCTATGAAGCTTTCTGAAGCATTTGAAAAGCTTCAGCAGCAATTTTTTTCAAAATAAAGTAATGGATTAAAATTTCCCGCAAATGACCCTTTGTTGGCACGAAACACGACATCTTCAAAGCCCAGAATGACTATGAAAAAAACACAGCAGTAACTAATGACCCCTGCCAGATGAAAGGTTAAAAGTAGTCTAACAAAATGCTAGAAGGGGGATACCACACTTTTATTAACTCGGGTGCAGTGCCATCTGTTCAATCAAGGTCATTTCATAGGTATACCCCTAATATATATTAAGTTAAATCAAATGATTCTATTTTGCAGCCATATTGCCTTAACACAGATCACAATCAAACTAATTTCTGAAATTATACCATAATATGTGGGTATATAATAATGAATAAACCGCCACACCCATACTTGCCAACATTGAAATTTTGAAAACCTTACAATTTCAATCATGGGATTCGAAAGAGCAGGGGTCAAAGTGACAAATTCAGAATACATAGGATTTTAAAAAAACATAGAGGATATACAGGATTTAAAAAAAAACAGCACAACATAAAAGTAAAACCTCAAATAACTGCATACAGTTACCGATCCACAGGGAAAGCATTTTAAAATTCCCGAATTTTTCCCTGTCGGCGCAATTTTTACGGCATAGTTTTTTTAAAAAAAGTTTTACACTGTTCATACACTTATTAGAAAAGTTCAAGCACTCTTCAAATACTTTTCCAGGAAAATTCAAGGAATAGAAATTACTAAACTCATAAAATCCGAATAGATAGGGTTTTTTTTGTTAAAAATAAAACCTGTATAAAATCGGAAAATCCGCATTAGGACGAAGTAGAAAAAGTATCAACTAAAAAGCGTCAACACAGATTTTTATTTTTTAACATTCAAGCTTTTTTTGCCATCACATGATCACGACTCACGGACCCTTGATTAGAAGCGATAGAAGAAATGTTCTGGTTGATCCAACTTGACCTGAAGCGGAGCTACATAACTAAAACAAGACTTCCGATAAATGCGGAACCAGAGAACTGTTAATCACTATGTGCCACGCAACATCACTGGTAAATTTCGATAAAATTACTAGGCAGTAAAAAAGTGAATCAGGATGCATTGTTGGATTGCACTGGCAGTTGGGTTAGCTGATATTTGAAGAAATCTTAGCGTAATCGAACCTTAATTAATCTTCAAATTTTAATTAAATTTTTCATCTTTATTATTAAAATTAAAAATTTAAACTGGCTTTTTATTGAAATTTAAGTTTAGTTTTCATTGAATCACATGAAGGAATCCCGAGTGATTGACACTTGCGGGGTGGTTTGCGCAGAACAACGGAGAGGTTTCGTCCACCGTTACGCTAGTTTGATTCAATTTTGAGTCGTAAGAAAAACTGGCTGTATTTGAATTTTCCAGGCTATTTTAGGCCTTGAAATAAAAAAAATGAAATTCCAGGCTTTTCCAGGCCGCGTGCAAACCCTGTTTTTAGCACTACCCAAGCCTTGCTGTTATCACTGGCCAAGGAATAAACGATTAATTTTTAATGACATTGCAAGAAACGCTGAGAAAAATAAAATGCCCCACCATTAATAAACTATACTTTCTGATATACATAATGCGTTAATAGACAGAATTAATCTAACACATGCATTATACCTTAGCTATGGCAAGTCTATGCTTTGATCCTAAATACAGGGTTTCTGCCAAAATGAAATGTCTCAAATTCATGACTTTTCATGATTGAAATTAACAATTTTCATGACTCCAAGAATCGGACCAAAAATAACAAAAATTTTAATTCGAGCCATTATGAAATTTGATGTGCGTGTTAAAAATGTATTTAACTGATAGGAATAAAAAAAAATATTTTAACTCCAAAGCACTTTGACTGACATCGTCACATAACATTTTTCAATTTTGCTGTCCTTATGATGACAATCGGTATCTTATTGCATTTAAACAAGGAAATCAATTGATTATAATCCTTTTGAACTTATCTTAGAGCAAGAATGAACTCATCTTGAAAAGATTCAGATTTTGGGAGGAGCACTTTTTATTTTTTTAAATGAAAGTTACAGAATGGTTAATGGTAACAAATTAGTCTATTTCAATAATTAAAAGTAACTAAATAGTAGAAAAAATCATATTACCATAAAATCCATATACTTGTGTTATCTGGCGACTTTCATGGTTTCCACGCAGTAAAGTTATCTTATCTGGCCATCTGCATTAAAAATTAACAAAAGTAAATTATTATTATAAGAATCTAGTCTATGTTTTGATAAAAATTTATTTTGAAAACTTACTGTTAAAACCATTAAACAGATATACTTATAACAAGCTCTAAATAACTAGTAATACACACTTACTTTGCCTTCAAGGTAAGAAGCCTAGTGAATGTTTCAAGACTGTAATATCCTCTGTCCACAAAATCTCCCTAGAAAAAAATTTATAAAGAAAAGTGTTGATAGAAGATTCAATAAACATATGAAAAAATAAACTAAAATATATATTTTAATTATAATAACATTTAAATTTGTGTCACAAGCTAAGGAACTCTGATAATTATAAATATTAAAAAGCCACCAAATGGTAAACCCTGAGAAATTGTTTGTTGTATTAAGAACAATTAAAAGTCTTAGCCTTACTTAGGAAAGTCTTAGACTACAAAATAAAATTCATGTAATGTAGTATCTAACTAAATAGGCTAGAATAGATATCATAGGATATTAATATAGGAAATTAATGTCTAAATAGGATATTAATGTACTTTATTAGCTGTGATACAAGACTTCCTGAAATATTGTTTCTAATGTAACAATAAACGATAATTTAAATAATCAGAATTAAAACAAATAGCTATTTTACTTGACTTAGACTAGAATAATGTTTTCAAATACTGAATTCTTACCATGAAAATATAGTTAGTGTCTGGGGGTGTGCCGCCAGTTCTAAACAATTCTTCAAGATCATAGAACTAAAAAATAATATTCATTTTGTCAAATAAACTATACTAATCATAAAAATAATTTTTGTGTTCAGAAGAAGGAAGATTAAACACTTCAAGGAAATGAAAATCTTCCCTGATGGCCACTGAAGTTTCAAAAGCAGTCCTCAATGCACAATACTTTCTCCAGGCCATATTTTTGATAACCTATTTAAATTTCCCTTCATATTTAAAAAATAAGAATATCCGTTTTTCATTTTTTTCTGTAATATTGCGTATTTTGTTATTAGTTGTGCACGCACAGATGCTTTTTTTACACTCTTTGCGCATATGAGGAGAGGAGTATACAGAGGACTTTTGTAGAATTCAATTCACATTTGACAATATTTCTAACTTAACTTCTATTATAAACTAGAATGTTAAAGCTTTCCAAAAATACTGAAGAAGCTGATTCATTGATTGTATAAAAAAGTAACGTCAAAGTAACATAACGAGAGGATTGAGCAGATTTTCTAGGTCTTGCAAAAAAACAGTGATATATTTATAAGACATTTTGCATTTGGGCAAAAGTTATAATGAACTAATAATTACAAGAAATTGACAGAGATCATTTATTTCTTCATAGCACACAAAAAATGTGTATTTTTACCAAATGAAACCTAAAAATCCACTAAATTGATTTGCCCCTCAGTTAAATATTAAATGCTAATTTTTCCCAAATTACATGCAAAAAGTCCTTTTGACTATAAAATTGTTTGAAAAATATGTTTACATACAGAAAGTATACAAGGGATTTTTTTACAGGAGTGATAGGGTCATATAAGTCCACCACCCATTCAGGATTCACTAGTTCACCATTCACTAGTTTGGCTGCTATAATAGCAGATCATTAATAATAATAAAGAATTCAAGAAAAGACAGGGTAATACTTCAAAGTAATATTTATCCTTCTTTATGATTTACTTCATGTATCTTTAAGATTTTCATTTTATTTGACTAATTTAATAATTATATAATTACATCTTTTATAACTAAATGGGCTAAATAACTATATCTAATTTCTTAATTCTGCCAAAACTTGTATACTTTTTTTTGTTTTCAAGACAATAGTTTACTTACATAACTTTAAGATAAAGGTAAAAATGAGACAAAAATTTTAATTGCCGGAAAACACACTGCACAGAGCCTTCTGGAAATTCTGCTACAGACATTGAAATCTATTTATAACTTTATGCTTGCATATTAAAATGTACCTTGATTTCTTTTAAAGGCCATAGCGAGGTAAAAAGTGATTTAATCCACTAACTCTCTCTCTCTCTTAGACCTCTCCACCACAATTTTTTTTTATTTTACAATTTTATAAAACCTGTTTCCTATTTACAATATTCAAAAGAATGTTTCTTTTACCATGAATCATATAACAAACAGAAATGCATACAAACCATTGAAATAATTTACAATAGGTAATCACTGTTATTTATTTATCAAGATTCAACAGTTTTTCTTTTAATTAAGGTAAATACTTGAATTAGGCAGCAATTTATTAATTAAAACATATTTTCATTAGTTACAATTCACCCATTTGATACTTAGCTATGTGATAAATAAAATTGCGTGACCATACTTAAAATTTTATATATTAGTCTGTAGTCACATAACTAAGAGGCCCAGTGGCTTAGTGATAGTACTTTGCATTGCCACGCCACAGGTCTGAGGATCGATTCCCGAATTGGGAGAGGTTGACTCATCCTTTCATCTCTTAAGTGGGTCGATAAAATGAGGACCAATCATGCTTGGGAACTAAACACTGAGGGTTCCATGCTAGGCTAACCACCTAATCGGGACATATGCCTAGAACACCAAAGCCCTTGGTTTAGAAAGCTGAAATTGGCACGGCAGGCCTTGGCCAACTAACGTGCTGTTGTGCTAAGGAGTTTAGTTTAGTCACATAACTAACTTTTACTGAAAATAATGGTATATTGAAGCTTTCTTATAAAGTAAACTATTTTATTACTTTAAAAATCTTGCTTTATTTTCAGCAATCAGTGTAACACAATAGACTTATTCAAACATACAGTAATTGGATCAGATTTACTGTACGGTCCCCCTTGGCGTGATTTTTTTCGGATTTGGCGATAAATATTTTTTTCTGGCAACCTGTCCTGTCTGACTTCGACTGAAGATTCGAATTCTATGACTTCGCACCGATGACGTTTTCCGGCAACCCTATCGGACCGTTGGTTGAGTTTTCATGAGAAATATTCCCATACGATCTTTTCTTTGAATCGTGGTTTTTAAAAAAAAAGTCGCCAAGATATGGACTTTTGGCGGGATTTTGGAAAGTTGGTTAATTTTAATTTGACGGTACTTCTGTCGCCAAGGGATTTGGCGCTTTTGTAGGGAGCGATAAACAATTATTTTTGGTGATGCGGCATTTTCTGGTGAAATGCGTTGTGGCGTCTTTGTTGTGGCTAGGTGGCGCTGGTTATACTTGCGCGGATGTTAGGCGCGTGGGATTTATTTGTTCTAAATTAGTTTTTGACCAATCGCCGGCGCTGGTAATACTTGCGTGGTATTTAGGTTGTGCGCACGGAATTATTTTTATTCTATTAAATTTCTTTTGTTCTATCGTCATTACGTTTGGCTTTTGAACATCCGATTATTATATATGGTGCGTATTAAAATTCTGAATTTTTTATCGGTTTGAAAACGGCTGGACAGCTAGCTATCATTCAGTTTTGAAAGAATAAAACTAAATTTTCTTAGTTTAAATTTTTGTTTTGCTTCGTAAAACAAAACTGCCCGGGGCCCCAAACCAATATTTAGGCTTTCAATGGGCCCTACAATACTGCCCCATGTTGGATACTGATGTTTTTTTAGAGAAAACAAAATTGCCCGGGGCCCCAAACGAGTATTTAGGCTTTCAATGGGCCCTACAATACTGCCCCATGTTGGATACTGATGTTTTTTAGAGAAAACAAAATTGCCCGGGGCCCCAAACGAGTATTTAGGCTTTCAATGGGCCCTACAATACTGCCCCATGTTGGATACTGATGTTTTTTTAGAGAAAACAAAATTGCCCGGGGCCCCAAACGCGTGCGTACTGGATTGCCACTCATTCGTGTAGCTCTAGTGCGACGATAATTCAAACTAAACTAAACTGGATTGCCACTCGTGTAGCTCTAGTCCTACGAAAATTCAAACGAAACTAAACTGGATTGCCACTACTAGCCCATTGTGTAGTGTAAAGTTTGTTTTGTCTTGCCCAAAGCAAACCAAAACTCTGAGTCTGGTTTTTTTTTCAAAAGTAACTAGGGTTACTGCATCGGCGGAAAGGAATCTGGCAATGCGGAAACACGCGAGTTTCGCCAAGTTGTTGTTGTTTCTGGAGCCGCGCCAAGCAGTACCGTGAAATTAAAATTTACCTGGAAAGTTTGCCAAGGGGGACCGTACAGTAAATCTCTACCCAGTAATTTAAATATTACCTGTCCATGTATATCTCCACAAACTGTCACTGGTGTAAACACAGGCTGAATGTTTGATTCTTCTAGTAGCAGATCACAAACTATGTCACATAATTTCTAAAAAATAAAATAGTTTTAATTAACATGACTTAATTCACTCCATTATATCAAAATCTATTTAATTAAATGAAAACTTTTATAAAATACTGACTAATAGAAGTAGCGAGACGGTAAAGTATAAACAAATTTAAGGCATTTATATTTTAATTTATTGTTGATTTTTAATGATAAAACAAAACTTCAATTATGCAAGTTCGGCTAAAGATGAGGCGCACTTTTAATATCGATACGAAATAAAAGAACTGTGATATACTTTTTGACATCCTTTGCTTTAATTAAATGAATATTCAAAACTAGAATTTAAAAATAGCACTAAACCCTGTCTAATCTTCTAAATTTAACAATTTTGAGACGTTAAGCGCAAAAATTCCAACGGAAACACCTCACAAATGAACAAACAATGGGTACCTTGAGATCATTTTCAGGCAAATATTTACAGTCCTTGGCTATGTCTACCCATTTATCAATATCAGTCATAATTGGTTGTTAATAAACACTGTAAAACATTAAAAATTATATTATTTGTATCAACAAAACCGAAATTTCGTTATTTTGTTTATATGCCTCCAATCAAAGAAAGTACTCATTTCACTTCAGTTCAATAAATGAGTGGGCGTTATTGATTGTGACATTTCGAACTTTCGAGCCATATTTAATTATATTTCTTCGCTTAAAAATTCGTTATACTAATTAAAATGCCCCTCAATTCCAAATAATATTCTCTAGACAAGGATAAAGAGTGTTTACATAGTGTCAAATGTTAAGTATCATGTAAAGACGAAGTGAAGTGAGTAGATGAGTTCCTGTATTTTATTTTATTTTTGACGGTAGTGTTTTGCGGAAATGTGTCGGCTCATGTGGTAGGTTGTTGAGTCGACATTCCAATCTAATGCCTACCGATATTTATTAAATCTATCAATTATGTCAGACGTCGATAAGTGGGCCGACATAGCCAAGGATTGCAGCTATTTACCTGATAATGATCTAAAGGTATTAAAATTAATAAATAATTAAAACTTTAATAATTTAAATTTTTTTAAAAAGTTTTCTCCCAGCCGAAATTTTGCGAAACATCGAATTTTAAACAATTTGCACTAAAAAAAATCGCCAAAATTTGCAGCAAAAAATTTCGCCAAATTTTATTTAGCGCTCCCCAAATCCAAAAAGGCAAGTTCTTATAAATAGCCGCTTTTCAGAAAGCAGGAAGTTGTGAAAGGGTGGGTAGGTGCTCAAGAAGTAACCATTCCTCTTTCTAACTAATTAATTTATTAACTATTTTCTGCAATTAATAGTAATATTTCATCCTTATTTCACTAGGAACGGTCACAAATAACGAATATTTCACTCGAATTTAACTTTTAGCTTTGCTTACGTGTTTACTTTACGGTGCAGTAACCTGTGTATTGGCATATGTTTTATTGCGCAATTAATTTATATATATTTTAATGTTATTAAAATTTTCAAAAAATTCTTTACTTTTAATTATGAGTATTTGAAATAATAAAAATCTATAAAAGATATATAAAATTGTTTCCATTAAAAATTAAGTTGAAAATTAAATATATATTTGTTAATGTTAGGGTAATGCTGTATTTATTATTCTTTTTTTAATATAAATTAAAGAGTGCATATTATCATCTATTATTTCATTCATCCTTCTATTTCTCACTTTTTTTCCTCCTTTTTATTTTAACAAAGAAATTAAAATTTCATGTCAACACATACACCCTTGAAATAATAATTTTATGATCAATATAAATCATCAGAGTTAAGATTGCAAAAATGCATTGATGCAATTTACAGTGAAATGTACAGCTGTATTTTATTTTCACTATAGCCTTCATTTTGAGTGTTATAAAATGTGTATAAAAATTATTGTATTGAGCTGGCATTTTAACTAGACTTTAAGGAATGAGTCAGCTGCATTTTTAATCTCACTCTTAGTCAAATTTCAAGGTGATTTACAAATATATAGGAATATAATGCTTGGTTTTATTTCAAAATCAATAAAATCTCGTTGTGGTGTAGGCTGTTTTCTTTGATAACTGTTTATCACAGTAGCTAATTTTAGTTTTTCAATTCTGGAAGAATACTGGCTGCTTATCTGCAGTTTATAGGCTTATCATAGACCTCATGGATTCTTAGAAATGTTACTAGGTTTAACAACTCAAAATACTTTTAGTAAAAGTAGTTTAAAAATTCTCTACACTCTACACATGAAATTTGCAAGTAGTTGTCCAAGAATTTTCCAAATGGCATTGGCATATTTTTTTAATGAAAAACAGTGCTTAGGGATAAAAAAAATTATCTACTGAATGAAATATGGGACATTTGTTTTCTGAACAATTAAATATTTAAAAAATATTTGTTAAGTTAAACATATTTGTTGGAAAATTAAGAGAAAAAAACAAACAGCTCTTGTGCCTTGTTTGTATATTACCTTACTAACAATATTGTTGATTTTTTATATATTGAATTTGATACAAAACAGTTAATTTTAGGAAAGGGTCTATTAGAAAGGAAATATCTGAAATGTTAAATATTTGCATGTCATTTTAACTGCATCTATTTCAAGAAACTAAAAATCATGCTAAAACTTATCCCTAATGAAAAGTCACTCATTCATACCTACTCTGAAACAAATTTTCCATATTTTTTTTGTATGTATTTAAAAAAAATTATTTTATCATTTCATCAATTTTTTCAAATCATCATTTCTCTTCTCTGAATACATAGTTTCTTAGCTTTTAATAAAAATTATAACACCATCACTTGCATCTTTCTTAAAATTTATTTTATTTTTTTACTTTCACACTTAGAACACATATATTGGACTTTAAAATGCATGAAGTTATAAAGTTAAAGTTGAACTCTAAAATCATAAATTACCTTCTGTGAAGTTAAAGGGATAATATGCTGTATGATAACATGGTAAGTTGAGACCTTGAATAACTCCTGATTGTCCTACTGCATGTTCTCTGTCCTAAACTAACACCAATAGCCCTTGTATAGCTCTAGTGCGACGATATTTCAAAACTAACCTAAACTAACACCCTACTAATTGCAATTGTGGTATAAAATTTAATCTCTCCATGCTAAGATGGTTATTTCAAAAATATTCAGTTTTGTTTATGCTCCTTTCCTGTCTAAAAACTTTTTAATTTTGAAAAATATTTTTCCTTGTTTGTAAAAGAGCAGATGCGAGATTTTAACTTTCTTAACCACTGTATAGTGTTAAACATTTTTTTTTTAAATTTATGTTATTGAAATATATTTGGTACTTTATGAAGAGAGCAATTTCTGGTTTATATTTTTAATTTCAGATTGCAAAAAAGCTTAATTATATTAATACATAAAACCTTTAAATGTTCACACTGAATAAATTTCTTTAATCAATAGCTTCAAGTTATTTGGATGTAAAGACATAGGGGAAAAACACTACATTTTCTTTTACCTTGCTTTCTATTAAGTTATTAACTTTTTGTCTGTCAATAAGCTATTTTTATTAATTTTTTATTTTTACTTTTTTTTTATTGTAAATGTCCCCCTTTTCAACTCTGTATAATTTAAGTTTGTATAATGTTAAGAAAATAGCAAAATAAATGTATTAGAGGGAGATTTTTCATCTTTGTGACCATGACCTTGTAAGAATAAGTTCAGATGTTCTTTTATTTGAAAGGTTAAAAGTTAAAAACTATCTGTGATTGTGCTCCCATAAAAAAAATTATTGATCCTGAGACATGGTATCCATTTAAATAATTTTGCTAATGTTAGAACTGCAGAATTTATTTTAATTTTTAAGAACTGAAATTTTTGATAGAAGAGAATCTAAAACACTTTTCGGGTTTTAATTGCATGCAAGTATCAGTCGGTTTATTTGTATAAACATTGACATAGCATACGGGTCAAGCATTTTTTTTGGAGTTCTTGCAAGTTTTTTTAGCAGTAAATTTGATGGGGATTTTTCATCCCCATTTGAAAATTGATGTTCTCCTCAGGAAAGTATTTAACATTAATTTTTTAAAAATTCCTTTGCAAAAACCATACTTGAAAAATATATTTATATATAATAAAAAAAGATGTGTTGGATTTTGCTGTGGTCTCAATAGAATATAAAGTTATCAATCATTAAACTCGAAATGTTCATTTAAACAATATAAATATACTCATAAAAAATATCTGGAATTACTCTCATCTTAAAACTGGTAACTGAAGCATTTATATTGTGAATTTTTTTCTTATAATATAAATTATTTACTAGAAACTTTCAGTGAAAATATTTCATTAGGTAATTCATGAAATTAGTGGATATTGAGAAAAATTAAATTAACCCTAAGAGGGATACAGACAAACCGGTCACCTGACTGTCAGGTTTTCCAGCAACACACATAATTTATGAAAAATATAATTAATTTAATAATTTTATTGAATTTTAAAATTTAAAGCACAGAGTAGCCAATTATAACCATCTACTACAAAAATATAATTTTTAAACAATTTAAGAAATCAAATTTCCGGTCATAGATTTTAATTTAAATCTCATGCAGTGAAAACTATTAGCTTATCAATATCACTCGGAGAGTTATAAAATAGAAGCATGTAAAATAAGATTAAAAATGTTTACTTACAAATTTAGATTTTTCTTCACTAAAGCTAAATTTATTAAATTTTCTTTAAAAAATATTTTTTTAATTGCAATTAATCTCTATAAAATATTTAAATGTTGTAGATGTACCTGTATTTTTTTTATTTGATTTTTTTTTATTTGGCCACTTATTTTATGGAAAAATTCCTCAATATGCAGGAATTAAAATCCAAAGGTTAAACTTAACTTAAACTATCCAAACATAAACATATAGCATTATTTTATCAATGGCTTGCTGACCAGTAAATAGTTTTTTAAAAAATAAACTTTAAAAAATATTCTTATTTTATAATGTAATTCACTAATAATACAATGAGTAATTCAATTAATATAGTTCATTTGGAGTAGTACATACTACAAAAAAATTAGGAAAATTCTTTTTTGTGCAGGTTCAAATTGGTTTACTGCTTAAGTCACTTCAATTTTATCTCAATATTTTAAAATCGTTGAAATGGTGCTTTTAGCTACACCATAATTTTTGCTTTTTTTTAAAAACATTTGTCATCAATATAATTTAAAATTTTTGTTTCTAAAGGAATAGCCTTCTACTTTTGATTTGAATTTTTTTGAAAATCAATAAGTTTAAATTCGAACCAATTGTAGTGTCATATGTTTATCTTTAACCTCTGTAGAGAAACACCTATGCTTTTCATGGCGTAATGGGTCATCCGACATCAGTTGATAAAAATTGACGAATCATGGAAGATCTCGTGATTTTCTCAGAAAAAGAAGACAATTTATTTTTAGAATGTTCGTTGCCATTTTTTTATGTTTTGTTTCATTTGTGATTCGAAAATAAGGGGGAAAAGTCCAATTCTGAATTTTTTTTGCTCGGGTTAAGCAGATTTTGATTAAAAAGATTGCACGTTAAGAGATATTTTTAGCATTAGCTAAGAGCTTTTTAGTCCAGGGAAATGATTTCAGTTCATGTAAAGCGAAATTTTGTGTTAAGCAAGTTCTTGTTAACGAGGTTCAACTGTAGTTTCAAAACAACTTCTGTAGTATTTCTAAAAGCTAAATCTATTTTTAGGTTCTTAAATATTCTAAGATTTAAAAATATTTTTAACCTACAGAGATACAAACATTGAATTGTTCCAGGGACTGTTATTTTTCCCAACAATACAGTCAACTTTGATAAATTTTATTTAATTAAAAAAAATTTAAAGCATTGTAGAGTTTTTAAAACCATTTATTACAGAAATGTAATGATTTTTTTACTAATATGTTAAAAAAATTGCAGTATTAATATCATGCAGTCAAAAAGCAGTGTTAAGCTTTTCATTCTAAAATGTTATAGTTTTTAATTCATGTTTTTCAAAATATCACAAGGGAACTTGAATTGCAGTTCAGCATTTTTTTTAATAGGTACTCAAGATGGTGACTGCTTTAGGGGAAGTAACTGATGGCTCGGAGTCAGATTTCGATGACTCTCGCAAGAGACCATTGGATTCAGAGCTGGACAAGGAGGCAACTAAGAGATCTCACCAAGGAGCTTCCAATGGGATATACCACTTCAAAATCTTAATACCTTCAGTAGCTGCTGGGGCAATCATAGGAAAAGGAGGCGAAACCATTGCTCAATTGCAGAAAGAAGCTGGTGCTAGGGTCAAAATGTCGAAAGCAACAGATTTCTACCCGGGAACCACTGAAAGAGTCTGCCTGATCACTGGAAGCATTGAAGGCATTTTGCATATTCACAACTTCATCATGGAGAAGATCAAGGAGCGGCCTGATCCTAACGCAAAGATGGCAATAGATTTCGACCACAAGCAGCCAGCGGAAAGGGAAAAGCAGGTGAAGATACTGGTCCCCAACAGCACAGCTGGAATGATAATGGGAAAAGGAGGAACTTATATTAAGCAGATTAAGGAAGAGAGCGGTGCCTATGTCCAGATATCTCAAAAATCAAAAGATTATGCCCTGGCCGAGCGTTGCATTACTGTGATTGGTGAGATGGAATGCAACAGGAGGGCTTGCCGCATGATCCTAGTTAAAATCATTGAAGATCCCCAGAGTGGTAGCTGCTTAAATGTCAGTTATGCTGATGTAACTGGCCCAGTACCCAACTTCAACCCCACAGGCTCACCTTTTGCCAATCCTGATAGTGTTCCTAATGGTGCTGTCAAGAACAGCAGTGCTAGTTACAGTTCCAACAGCAGCCTCAATAGCCTTAGCCCTACTGTAACTAACAACTTCAATAGTCCTCGAACTGATACCTCTAGCATGGCAGGAATGACGCCGTTCACTGACATGGGAATTAATGTTCCCTCCATCCATCCTAATGATGCTGCTCAAGCCATTGAATCCATTAAGCATGTCTTGAGGGGAAACGGCTTCTCAGAGCAGGCAGTAGCAGATATAAGCTCAGCAATGAGTACATTAGTTAGCTATGGAATTTTAGGACTTGATATTAATGGAGTAAATGAACCTGTAGTTAGTGGAATGAGAATGCCCAGCTCTGCCATTGCTGGTTGCACAATGCCTCCTGGTGGTATGGTCAACATGAATATGTATCCATCTGCTTCTGGTATCCCAGGGATGGATTCCAGTTCGATTGCCACATCTGGTACAATGCAAGCCGGATCCAACATGTATAACCCAGTAGGAAATTATGGAAATGCCATGACTGGATTGGGTCTTGGCCCAGGAGGCTTTAGCACCCCAACCAGCTCTCGCTCAAACGATCGGTACTTCATGCAGCCAGATGCGGCAGTCTTTGAGCCATTCCAAAGAACCTCGCCCACTCTGGCTTCCCCCAGTGCAGCTGCCTTACCTGTCAATAACAATTCCTTTGGTCTCGGAACAAGCCTGAGTTCAGGGTCCCCTAGCTTCAGGAAGAGCCCAGTGGCCGGCGACAAGCCTTCCGGTCTGGAGGTCACGAAAAAGACTGAGATAGGAGTCGCCGAGAACATCGTGGGCGCCATCTTGGGCCCCTGCGGCAAGTCCCTGATCGAGATCCAGCGATACAGCGGCGCCAACATTCAGATCTCTAAGAAGGGAATCTACACTCCTGGTACCCGTAATCGCATTGTCACCATCACAGGTACCCCTGCGGCTGTCGACAATGCTCACTTACTTATTGAGCAGCAAGTGGCTGCCGAGGAAGCCGAAAGAGCTCAACAAAATGCCCTGGGGGTTTTGCACTAATGGAATCCTCTAAGTATTATTCTAATGTTATCATCTTATCATACTACTTGTCTCTGGTTTTTATTATCTACTGCTGCAAGTGCCGTAAAGGTGCCAAGTGTTTAGAACCCGAGCATTTTTCCAACACTGAGTGAATAAATTTGCTTAATAATCTTGTGATCATACATTAATATATGCATTGGAAGCTATATCATCTAGGAAGTATATACTCATAATTATAGATTTATTTGCCTTGTGTTATGTACGCTCAAGATTCTGCAATTTTTGAAGGTGTGCACTGCATGGTAAGCATAACTGAACATTTACAATAAATTAACCTCTAACCAATGAAAATTTCCAGGTTTGAAGAGCTCTGGACACTTTTGTACTTGTATAAGAAATTATAATTTATTTAGGAAATCTTTATTTTGTGAATTAAAATTTTGCTTTTTGCTGACAAAGCCTTTGGCTGTTCAGCAATTATGTTTACAACTAAGTCATTTTTACTTCCTCCTTGCTTTGGTTACTTGTTGAACTTGGATGTTGAGAAGCTGCTTTCTGAGTGAAGCTGATGAATGGAACAAGACTGTTCGGGTGCCCAATTCTTCATTTGGAACTTTATTTTGTAGATTGGACTTTTGCTTCTACTAACCCACAATTTATTGTATTTGTTATTAACATTATGATATTGTTCCTGGATGGAAAAAGCAACTGACCCCAACCTCATTGGACACCCATAGTGGGATGAGTCCCTCCGTACAAAGCAAAAAAAAATTGTTGAATGTGTTAATTTAAAACATTATATTTGTTTGTGTATTTATATTATTATATGTCTACTCTTTGTTAATTTCTTAAGCAAATTAATGATAATTATTACATTAAACTTTTTTATTTATTTATTCATAAATTACTTTGAGCAACATATTTTATACTTTCATACTTAACACGATTGTTGTAAATCAGCCATTTTAATGTGTATCTGATTCGGATCTCATCACATCAGCCATTATTAGAAAACTAAACACAAATTGTGACTGATAGCATCTGTTGAAACGGATTTTCTTATTTCATTAGATTCTCAGTCCATCCTTTCAAATTCCTTAAATGAAAAGGTAATTCACTCTTTCAATTCATAAATACATTTCCCATTAGTTCATAATGCTGCTAAGTGTAGTTTTCTTACAACTGTAAAGACGTTTGACCCTCCAACCGATATCGAAGACAAAAAGTTGGCAATTGATGTAAAGCTTTTTTCCATTTGTACCAAATGCTGATTTAGAAGTACTTAATTTGTTCATCTTTCATTATAGATGCTTATATTTAAAAAATTACTTAGGGAAAAATTTGATTTTTTAAAAATATATACTTATCTAATTAGAGGGTTAAATGAACTAAAGAGAGAATCTAACTTAATGCAGCTAGTCATTAGAAACATACACATGCTAACTCTTGTTTAGACAACATATTGATCTATTTATTGCATAAAGTTTAAGAATTCTACATAAGTAATGATCGTAACCATAACGAAATCCATATCATCAGACATTCTCAATCACAAAATAAAAAACATCAGAAAATATCTAAAGTGGGTAACGTTGCAAAACTCATTATCCATAGTATAACTAAGATATAGGTTCCTGCCCCTTCATTAGCGATTTCGTCCAATTTATTTAACCATTACCGGAAGTCGCCAATGAAGGGGCCGGTCCCTATATCATAGTTGTACTTTTTAGAATGCGAGTTTTGTAAGTACACCCTTCATTCAATATATTTTTTTTACATTAATCTATTTCTTTCAATAGTGAAAAGCATTTTATTTTAGTAACATGAACTTTAAAATATCCTATCTATTTTGTTTATAATAAATTAGGTTTGCATGAGTTTTGTTATGAGATATTCAAATGAACTTATATTTGATGTTATGTTACAAACTTTTTATTTCTGCATGTAATTGTTTAAAATGTATAACTAAGATTTTAGGTTGTAATCCGATAAGAGTGTCTAAATCACCTTTCTTTGAAGCACATAGCTTTTTTTCCCTTTAATTTCTTGTATGCCAATCTCTAATTGTATAAGTTATTTTACAATTGGGCCTGGAATATTAATAGCATTGTATTTTGTGTGAAATTATGCAAAATGCCTAAATTCGTCAAATAAATATTTTCAAGAAATAATGGTTCGATAATTATTTTCAAATATATTTCATAAATTTTTAGCAGTAAAGGGATAAGCGTCAAACTTTGATGAGGAAAAGAATAAAACTATTGCCACTTATTATTGATTAAAATCTCCGTTCCACAATCCACTTGTCTGTATGACGTCATCACGAAGATTCGCTCTAGGGATATTAAATGTTGATACTTTAAAATAATGAACAATAATCGAAACATCTTAAAATCGCCTATCCTATAAAAGCATTCATTGCACTTTTTCGTTGGACATAACGTTACCTATCGTTTTGGAATGCGGAAGAAATCTACTAAAATCTCATTGAGGGGTAAAAGAAGAATGACCCTTAAGCGAAAACTTCTATTATATGTTTAATATTCTTTGTGTTTAAAACAATATCGTAGGAACTTTTTTCGTACATTTTAAGATCTTTAAGGTTTAATATGATTAGTAATAGAGTTTTATATAAGCTTTTAAATTAACCATATTTATATATGACCTTAAAATGGTGATAATCAGTTTATAATTTTTTTGGGGCTCAAATGACGTTCAGAAAAAAAACTAATTAGTTTTTTACACCCCAAAATAAAGGTCGGTTTGATTTTTATAAATTTTAGCTTAAAATAGAATTTTATTTAAAAAAAATTCGCGTTTATAAATAGCGGAATATACATTTGTTTCTTCAAGGATAAGATATCTTTATTTTGTCTATGTTCTTGATTGAAGATATTATTTATAAATATTTTTACTTTTGATGGTCAATTAGTCAATACCACGTAGCAGTAGTACGGCGTTAATCCAATCAATCTACTTCGCAACTTAGATTTTAGGCATGACATGACGTATAACGTCATTTCATCTAAAAAAGACGTCATTTTGTCTAACTTTGAAACTTGATTTAGCGCAGACGAAAGTGTGTGGGGTTCGGGATGGGTCGAGAACTGGAAATATCTGACGAAGAAATGCTTGCCTGCGTCGTCGGTGTAAACGTGTAAATCGATATGCCCGAGAAAAGTTGTGGCAAGTGAAATGTTACAACTGCATCATTTTATTTGAGAATTCGCGATTGCTTCGAAGATAAATGGTTGAATATTTTTATGAATAGGGATTATAATGTAGTATATACTTATGGAGAAAACTGTGCTATAAACTAATGTAATAGTATATAAATTAAATCTAAAATTAATAATGAAAATCAATTAAAAAAAATGATGGATATTTAACTCTCGATGGAAATCTTGTACTCTAGGGAAATTGAATAAAGCGGGCATTTAAAAATGTCTTATTGCGTGCCGTACATAGACCCTTTCAATATTTTATCATACTAGGGTGCCTCAATAGCACAAGTACAGTGACAAAATAATTAAACTCTTGCGCTATCAAATCGTGACTATTCATAACATTTTAACCAATTAAAATTATTTTTATTCAAGTTTTAGTTTATACATCTATCTTTTTTTGAAAATTAATATTAGAAAAGTCCCATTTTAATTAAATTTTTGTATTTCTTTCAACTTTCTACATACTCAGTCTCTTAGATTTTATGATTCGCTACGGGTTACTCTTGATAGGCATAACTGATTTAATGTCGTGAAATTTTTATAGTTAGGTTCGAATTCAAATTTTATTTTTTTATTTAAAAATTAATCTGTTATAAACCCCAACCAAACAACCCACCCGGCAGCTTATTCGTCTGAACAAGAACGGTCACTTCTCAGGCATCGTCTCGTCACTTGCCTGTAGTTCTAAATTATGACGCTCGTCGCCGATAGCCTTATAGTGCGACGATAATTCAATCTAACCTAACCTACAGTGACGCTATAGTTACGTCTTAACATTATCTTCTTCACCACAAACAAACCACGCTTTACACAGGTGTAGGCTCATCATTTGATTGTGGTTCTAAATTATGACACCGTCGCCAATTGCCCTCATGTAGCTCCAGTGCGACTATGAACCTAACCCAAACCAAGCTACGCCCCGTTCGAATCTGCCATTCAAACAAACCAAACATTCGTGTAGCTCAAGTGTGACGTTTAAAAAAAACGACAAATTTCATTCACCTCCAACCATGACACAGGGTTAATAAAACGACAATGTCTGCGCATAATGCAGGTCACAACAAATAAAGAGGAAACTTCTGAGCTTAATCGAGCTGTTTGTTGATTTCGCAGTGCCGAATAAATCAAACATACTACATAGCACTTCAAGTATCCGGTTAACCGGCGTTTCTTTCTAAACAAGAAAACTCATCAGCGGCGAAAAACTCCAAGAGAAGAAAAAAAATCATGAGAAAAATTCCCATTCACATTTTGTCTCTTCAAAAACCAGAAATGGTGCGAGTTATTGCACTTCTTTTTGAAGGAGCTGCTATTCTTGCGACTGCTATTGTTTTTTATTGATCAGTTGGATTGATGTCACTCTAAAGAGACATACTATTTGCGACTGTTTGGGAACAGAATGACCCACTTGTAATAGTGGTAAATTGCTCAGACACTTTTATTAACAACCTCAATTATTTAAAAAAAAATATTATTATCTTATACAATCATTTCTGAATAATTTAACAAAAAATTATATTTCTACCTGAAGTAGACAATTTATTGTTTCATGATATCTGTGTTTTTCGAGAGACACACCTAGCAGAAAAACATTCATGAAAGCAAAGAGTACGTTTAAATCTGTTTTTAAAAAAGTTGAAATTAATAAAATTAAGGGAAATATGTAAGATGGTATACCTTATACTCTCCAGGAGATTTTATATAAACAAATGTATATATAAATTTATATAGTTTAAATATTTCATTTACTTTCTAAATTTAAAAGCTGTTTCCCTCCTTGAACGTTTTTTCGATGATTTTCTGACTTTTAATTTAATGGAATATCGCAAAATCTACTACTTATGGAGTGTTGAAACGTTCCATGCATATTTTTCAAATTTCTTTCTTTGATATGTCTGTAAGGATTGGTTGCCATTGAATATTTTTTTCTTTTATTTATTTTTAAAGAAATAGTGAATCAGTGAAATTATTTTAAGAAAACCAATAATTAAAAAAAATCTTTTAAAAAAACACAATAATTTCAGATAAAGATCAGTTTCAAAAATAATTTTTGGACATATCAGAAATAAGAATTTTTT
This sequence comes from Oedothorax gibbosus, assembly GCA_019343175.1. Lineage (NCBI taxonomy): Eukaryota > Metazoa > Arthropoda > Arachnida > Araneae > Linyphiidae > Oedothorax > Oedothorax gibbosus. The sequence continues at coordinate 33,515,630 of CM033277.1, forward strand.
TTACATAACATAATATTTTTTTATATGCAATAAAAAAAATTTAAAATTAAAAAAATAATATTGTTATGTTTAATGAGTGTACATTTGTGGGGAAAAAATTAAATTATAACTGTAATATTAAAGAAAAAGTTAAATTTGTCACATACCTCTTTGAAAAACTTATTTGCAGTTATTTAATTTAAAGTTTAAAATTACACAAAATAATTATCTGTCGCACAATATAGTCCAATCGATAAATGCAGCTTTGGATTTGAGGGTAGAATGCAAAATTTAGTTACGTGTATTGCTATAACTTCCATTCATTTATTTCAAAATTATTTTAACAATTAAAAAATAAAATAATCGAAATTATTATTTTAATTTTCAAAATTTGAACCACTTAAACTTAAGTTATCGTGAGTAAAATGTGTTATGCAGGATCCTATAAAATACAAAGGATTTCAAATGGAGGAATTACAAAATATATTAGAAATTACATATAATATTTTTCTACTAAGTTGTTCCTCTTTTTTCAAAATTCAAGAAACAGATCGTTACTTATGATTCTAAAGAACAAGGGGGAAGATTAGGTCGTGCATTAGAAACCAGTTCTTCAGCGATCACGGATGGCTGCGAGTTGCCCTATCGAAGTAGATAATCTCCTGAATTCCTCCCCATCAACGAGACAGAGTAAAAACTTAAATGAAGATCAATAAAATCAAACAGAGGGAAAAAATGTAAAGTTTGTATCAACAACACCGACTATCGAAACCTTTAGGGGTGTGCGAAACGAAAAGTGCTCGCACAGGGCCTCGCACTTAAAGAAAACTCCTGCTGAGCTTATTGTTTTTTTATATCTAATTATATGATTCAGTTAACTATAGACGCACTTGAGACATTTTCAATGTACACAGTAGGCTAGGCTCCCTCTTTACTGGACGGGTTTGGGACATAAACCCGACAGCCAGAATCCGACAGCCATATGCCGACAGCAAAAATTAGTAATTAAATTGTCTCTAATTTCTTTGTCGGCATTTTCGAACCTGTCGGATTTTATCGGGATTTTCACCTGTCTTGTGTCCAGTCGGGAATTCGGCTGTCGGCATTCTGGCTTGTCGGGTTTAAGGCTGTCGGGTTATGTCTGGAACCGGACGATGTTTAATTCTAATTTTCGCTTTAATCGGACGAATTTTTTTTTATCTTTAAAATATAAAAATTTGCTAAAAATAAATTGTTTCGTTAGTGATCCCCCATCCATATGATGCTGATAAAAAAAAATTGAGAAACTATGTGACAAGTTTCCGATTTTCTAGGCTTCAACAAAAAAAGCAATGAATATTTTTAGAGTGGGTATTGTTGCAATGATTGAATACATTGTATAAAATGGCGCATTGCTTTAATTGTGTATTTATTCATAAAGCAAATATCATAAATGTAAAAACGTACAATCAAATGTGTATCGGTATTCAAAACGTAATTAATTTCACTTCTCCAGATTAACCGCATTTTCCGGCTTGCCCACGGTCCCATTTAAGCCGGTTAAAAGGGATTATTTAGGGATTAAAAAAGGGATTATTTAGCCGGTTATTGCAATTAATTTTAATAAACCAATAGGAAAATTATAACTATGTTTTTAATAACAGAATTCATTCAAGTAAAAATATAAGGATCGAGAATGTTTTGATAAAAAGTCGACACTGGCGTAAAATAATGTAATGGGGTTGTTTCACGTCGTGGAGGGTAACAGCTCCAACGGTTTGTTGTCATTTGTTACCTGGAATTACTTTTGTTTTGGTATTCGAAAATGAGTTTTCTAAGAATATTTTACTTATTCATTTTTTTAATGCCAACTTCTTGTTGTGGTGTTGGTTGTTCAAAACATTTGTTAATGAAAGCTTGCATAGAAAGAAAAAATTCTTTTCATCTATATCAGTCATTTTGAGAGTGAAACCGAAGCAACCAATGATTTTGCAGTACGTGAAACCGAAACAACCAATGAAATCCAGTACGGATGAAAATGAAAACAAGAGAGTTACATCATCTTAAACATTCCCATTATTTTAATTAAAAATTAAGAACATAACATATTCGTAGTATATATAAGTCGCACAGTCCACGCATTTCAAACGTCATTGATGATTGTTACGTCACACCCGCCGCTGTCAAGAGAATACAATCGATGAAAAACTTAATCTTTAATTAACTTGCTCCAAGTTGTGAAATATTTTCTTGTTTTAACGTAATTAGAGCAGTGGGCGATAGTGATTGAATTGTTTTCAAAACAACCAATTAAATTTAATTAACACATGTCATTTTCAGTGAAAAGACATCATGAAATATAAGGCGAAATAAGGAGCTACACAAAAAATACTAGTTTTTATGGAAGTCTTCGATCATTTACCTTAGTATATCCCTTTAAATTCGACAAATTTGTATTATGGGATGTCGACCTACCCCCTCCCACTTCTATAAAGAAATACGCTAATATTCGGAGTCCACACAACAATTATTTCGAAATATTTTATGACAATGGAAAATAATTAATAAGTATTTAAAAGAAGAACGCAAAATGACGACATGCCCACAAAAGGTTTTAAAACATTTTTTTTAAAAAAGCTATTTTAATGCAGAGCATATTTGAGATGAGTTCTGAATATTCTATGGGATAAAAAAAAATATTTCTTTGTATTCTGAAGGTTTTTTATAAGCAACTCAGGCAGTTCGTGACACCTTTATTATTTTACACACTTAAGAGCACCCAGTAATTTTACATAATTACATTTTTAAGCGTTATCTAACCAAAACTCTCTTTTACCACTATATAATATAAAAGGTTTTTTTTAAAGAAAATCTGCTTTTAGCATCAACGTCACTATTCATCATGAAAACCGCACTTATTATGAAAAGATAATTATTATACCATTTTGTTTGAATATATAATTATGTATTTATTTTACTTTTTTTAAAAATCTCGTTTCAGACTGAATATTTTCACAATTAAAATAAACTCTTAAGCTAAACTTATTTCTTTTAAATATTTCTTTGCGTTTTCAGTTTGATTTTTGTTAAAGCTTTTTTGTATGGATATGTCAGAATTATGTATTCGAATTTGACACCAAATCAAATATTGGTTGATTAATTTCCTTTTCTGCGTAACTAATGTTTTATTACATTGGATCTCTAAGGAATCCATCACATATGTAGGGCGAAATGTTTAGTTTGCTTTAATATTTTGTTTAAATATTTAAATGTTATTTTTGAAATTCATATAGATCAACAATTTTTCATTTCTGGTATCCGTTGAAATCTATGTTATGTAAAAAATAGGGGTGTGTAACACTACGAGACTTTCAATTATCACTCTACCTAAAAGTTATACTAAAGTAACTCTTTGCGCATGCGCGATATTCTCAAACACCTTATTAATGACGTCGAACCGACAGGTACTAGGAATTTGTTGTACCAAATTTTAAGTTCTTAGCTCTTTTAGTTCGAGCTGTAGAGTGGTTTCAGACAGACCAATGTTCGAAAACTACTTGTTTAGAATCAGCGCCTCCAAAAACGTGTAGAAAACACAAAATATCCATTTTGGATTTGCAACCGCAATACTTTCATTACCTCATATTTCACATTCGATAATTGAAAGTAAAAAGACAAGTATTAAGTATCCAAGAGGCCCGTAGTGCTTCGCATTGCCACGCTACAGGTCCGGGGATCGAATCCCGGATTGGGCGAGGTTGACCCATCCTTTCATTCCTTGAGTGGGTCGATAAAATTGGTACCAAGCATGCTCGGGAACTAAACACTGGGGATTCCGCGTGAGGCTGACCACCTTACCGGGACATATGCCTAGCACTCCAGAGCCTTAGGTCACGAAAGCTGAAATGGGCACGGCAGGACTTGGCCCAGTAATGGGCTGTTGCGCCGAGGAGTTTAGTTTTTTTTTATTAAGTATCCATCCTTTTTTCTAAACGTTCGTATAAGGTTTAATTTGTGTCCTCACACTTAATTTTTTAATGATTCATACTTTAAAATACAGTCTTTGTATTTGGTTCAAAAGTGAAGGTTCTTGGGCAGAAAAAGATAAGGGTTTTACTAAATTTATCAGTATTGAATTTTTTGATTATATTTTTAAATCTAATTGTATAAATTTAAAGAGGTTACAATTGTATATTTCCCTCTAATCCATATAAGACTAATAAATCAAATTCTATAGTTCTATTCAAATCCTGCATCTTAACGGAAACTTGTATAATATAATCCTCCCTTTTGGATAACTTTATTCTGCCCCTAAGTATCTTTTAAATCGTTATGATATTGCGTGTAAATGAACAGAGCAAGGCAAGCCATAAGTAGAATTCTGCAGGGATACCAGTTTGAATACAGAGGATTGCACTTTGTCAGCGCAACTTTGTCGGCTAAATCAGTGTTGCGAAGATAATAATAAGAGCTTTGGTATGTTTACCCCCTGGGGTGTCTTGAGTCATTCATTGTCCATCTAGTTTTTGAAAAAAGACTATATTTTATTTCCTAAAAATGGGAACAAACTGGTAAATATTCCATGTAAATTAAAATTAGTGATTTTTTAAATAGTTAATTCCTTAGAAATAAGAGGGATTCGATCGCACATATATATTTTGCTAAAATTAAGTAAAAGAAAACTTTAAGAAATTGATAAATATTGAGTTTATTACCAAAACAAAATATATTTGTTGCAAGGAAAAGACTTTTTGATGGCTAGACAAGACTAATGCATTTTTGTATTGCAAGATATATATTTAAATTGTAATGGAATAACCAGTAAATTGTTTCCTCAATTTCAGAAATCACATGACGTTTACAACGTAATAAATGGAAGTTATTAAAATAAGTATTTTCTGTCTGCCACTCAAATTCCTAATAACTAATGCAAATTTAATTTTAATATTCTGATTATTTCATTTAAAAATAATCGGAACACCTACTTTCTTATTTGAATTTTATAATTTTCTATTATATTTATTTAAATTGATTGCTTCAAAGTTTTTTTTAAAAATCTTTAATTATTTACATTAAAAAAAATAAGCATGCTATAGTAAAAGAAACTATCACTTAGAACCGCCACCGCAACGCAAAATTCATGCGTCACAGATTTTCATTTATTTTCTTTCGAAAATTCACTAATTATTTCTTATCGTTAGCTAAATTTATTTGTATTTCGAAGAAAAAATTTAATATTTCTCGCTCTAAAACAGAAGTAAAACATTTTATATCAGCCTTGAAATTATTTATCACCTTCGAAACATAAATACACGAAGAGATTTTTTAAATAATATTTTTTTTAAAAATCTCATCAAATAGAATAATTTGTGCTAAAAATTTAATTATTCATTAATAAGCATTTAAATGTAAATAAAAAATTACGTCTGCTTTTAAAAATATAAAAGAACGCCTTGTACCGCATTCTCAACAAATTGTGCGAACCATCAAAGAATCCCATTGTGATATTTTTAAGACGTTATTCCAAATGAATATTATCCCACAAAAATTTATATATTTCTTCAAATTTTTTTATTTAAAATAAAGTTTCTCGTGCGATTTTTCAGTGGCAATGGTGATTTATATACCTGTAATGTTATTTAAATGAATATTAAATTGTGCAGTGTTTTTAAGAACTGAACACTTCGAATTCAATTTTTTTTCTGAGATTTTAAATGATTTCTAGTTTTGATGCGCTGAACTTTTTGTAATTTCTGCTGTGTAAGTGTGTGACGGAAGGACATAGCCTTTATAAAAACGAACGAAAAGGAATAATAATTGAATTTTTGAAGGAAAGTAAATGAAAATAGCCAAGTTTGACGTTTAAAAGTTTACTAAAAAAATAAATACTGTGTTGGGTGCTTATTTTAGACATAAATTTTGTAAGGAAGCTGTTCTAAGTGAAAGTTTTTGTTACACACATAACGTAGACTTAATTAATGGTTCAATTGAATAAGACTTAATAAATTACACTTTAAATTAAAAGTTTTAATTTTTATCAATTAAAATAATAAAAGATGATAATAGAGTCAAGAAAATAATATCGTTTCCGTTGCATTTCCTTTCTGGGGTTTCCTTTCTGGGGGTGTCTGCTTATACTTTAAAACTTACATCAAACGGTAGTTCTTAAAATATTTTAAAATATTGTTAATAAATTAGTAATTTTAACTTCAAAGTTCAAAACTCTCTTTTATGTCACTTTTTGGGGAATACCACTATTATCTGAATAAACTTCTTATGCAAATTTAAAAGAATTTATAGACTTAGGTGATATACAGCTGTACTTCCAGAACCGGGTAATTACATAAAGGATGTATTCCTTTCGCATTAGTTATGAACACCACTATTATTAATTCAATGAACCCAGTTGCATATTTCATAACTGTCTTTCCCTATTTATGTAATCTTGTTTACTTACAAGCTACCGAAATGATACGAAGTAGAGGTAGAATTTGGATATTGTATTGATTGTAAATAAGCCGAGCGTCAAAATTGGTAGCGAGAGCAGCCTAGATGATGTCACAAAAAAAAATGGCTATCAGTTCTGGGGAATATGCCGAGTCTGCAAAGGCTGAACCGAAAATAAAGCAGGCCCCGTTTGGAGAAAAAAAATTGACGACATATAGGGTGAGTTATTAAGTTGAATCACCCCAGCACTAGAGCTACACGAGCGCTATTGACGACGATCGTCGTAACTTAGAAACACAGTCAAGTGACGAGCCAACTCCTGAGTAGGCACCCGGCGCAACTTTTCCTACGCCAACGACGTATGTACGTGCAACGACATCATACGCCATGACAGGGACTTATACTTAACGTGCACTCCCTCTACACGGCACGGGGTATTATTTGTCGGACTTTATGGCTGCTCAGACCGTTTATAAGTCGACAGTTATTTTCTCAATCCCCGGACCCGGACCTGGGACCTTTCGCATGCAAAGGCAAGCGCCTTACCGACTAAGATCCCCAGCCTTACATATCTTCAACAATTGCATCCCTCCTGAGAGGCCACAGGGTGAACCGGCTGAAATATATAGCACCAGCCAAACATACATCATCTGCAAAAGTTTTAAAATAGTTGATGTTGTAACAGTGTCAGTAGAGCAGCTTTCTTCATGTTTCAAATGTACTTGAAAACTTGCACTTCCACTATTATGAAAAAAATAGTATTACAAAGTCATTTAATCGCATTTATTAATAATTAAAATAACAATTTTCTCCATTTGAGTCACTAATCAATAGCGGGTCTAGGGGGAGGGGATAGGAGTCTTTAGCCGCCTCCCCCCAAAGTGGAATTATCTTGCACCAGATAAATAACATTTCAATGAAAACATGTATTATAAATATTTTCTAATTCATTAAATTGATAATTAGGGATTTTATTTTATTATAATTGATAATTATTGAATGTTATTAGTGATTTTAATGTATTATAACTGAAATTAATGAATTTTAATTAGTTTTAACGGGTGATTATTAAGCTCCTCAAATGAAAAGGGTTGAAAATAGGTCTTAGCCCCTCCCTCCAAACCAATATCTAGATCCACCACTGACTCTAATCTAATGGATTTATTTATTTTAATGTAATATTAAGACTTAGCTAAAGTCATTGAAATGTTTACGTAGAAACTTGTAATCTGTTGTGTTATAGTGCAGCATATACTTAGACCATTGTCCAAAAGTTTGTCGCCTTATGACCCAACACAGACGCATTATACAGCATAAGACGGCTTTAGAATTACATTGTAATGTCGTGCAGCTCATTATGTGAGTGAAATGTGACGTGTTGGATTGTATTTTGTATCCATATCACGTTCGAATTATTCTGCTTCTATTGTAGAAAAACGGCTGATGTTTATTGTTATTATAAGGGACATTGGCCGATTTGATACTTGTGTACGGAATTTTTGCTGAATTTCGATTCATGACAAAATGCGACTTGCTTTTCTTGGTATGGTGCGAACAATATTTGCTACGATTTCCCATCCAAATAAATGTTTCCGAAGAGAATTTATTCATTCATTCTAAATTGAATTTCAAGCATTAAAAATTTCGGAACAATCTTTATTATACATACACATAAGTACAAAGTATTATTTTTAATTGTTTGATTTAGAATTTTATCAACAATGAAACTTTTGAATTTAGTTTTTAAAATATTTTTTTAATGCTTTCAACTTGGTTTTAAGATTTATAAAGCATGAATCAAGTTTAGTTTGATAATACATTTATAACAAATTTAAGTTTAAAAATGCTAAATCGATAAATATTTGTTTGGTTAAACGTTAGGCTATGCCTGTGAAAATTATAAAACATATAACAGTTTTTATCTTGACGTTACATATTGAAATTATCGTGAATAGTTTTGTGAACTGAAATCATACAAAAGAGGACGATATATGTTATAATTTTTTTTAATAACAACTCTTCAATCTATAATTAAACACCACTGCCTTGTATATGGGACTGGTGCACGTTAAATCCGAAATGGTTCTAATTCCTGATGTCGTTATAAGGATAAGTTGTGTTCAGGTGCCGCCCTCGTTACTTGACCGCGGTCCAAAGTTAAGTCAGTTTGAATTATCGTCGCACTAGAGCTACATGAGGGATATTGGCAACGGGCGTCATAATTTAGAACCGCGGTCAAGTGACGAGCCGACACCTGAGTAAGCACCCAACGCAACCGTTAAGGGCGACATGCGGTCCAAAGAAAATTCGGCTCGTCGCCAAGCCTCTGCACTCAAACGATGACGTGGTTGCAGTAGTCCGCTCTAACTAATCACAAAAGCGAATATCCATGCCGAGATATAATTCGCCAACTTTTTTAGGTAAGTGATTGCTCAGAGTGGACTACTCTTACGACGTTACTCGTAAAATGGCAACCCGTTTGCAGGAGGTCTTGCGACAATGGGACTCGTGTAGCTCTAGGGCGACTTTAATTCTGACAAACCCATTTTAATGCCCTTTGGAGGAAAAGCTCTCTTGCAGGGAATGTTTTTCACGTGATCCCCGCCAAGTTTCATTTACGTGATAGGCAAGTGTGCGTGTGCTCGCCGAACAGCTGATGTGTCATGCACTGCGTTTCTAGGGGAATCGAGCAGAATGCCCATGTAAACAATGACAACTACAAAAAGTCTCAGTAGTTCTATTATACGCAGCTAACAAGAATCATACAAATTGCTCAATGTAAAAACAAGTAAAATCGCCTATAGGATAATTTCCATCCGCACTTTTCCTTTTATCATTTTAGTGAAATAAAAAGCGTGTGCGAAAACATTCCTGGGAACTTTACTTCTTTTTTACATTTAGCGTTTTATAATCAAACAAAAAAATGGCTTTTTTAATAAATCTGTAGATTAGTAGGAAAAGGTCGGATGGCATGCTATAATATAGGACAAATTATATTTTTCTAATTTTTTTCCTAAACAGAAATATTTGGATAATTTTCATAATGTGATTCTCTAAAAATACGATTAAATGAAAGGTAAATCGTGATCTACTAATGAAATTTTTTGGAAAGGTATTTTTGTGTATGAAAATTTTATTTGTATTTGTCAATTAAAATGTATGTTATTGGTAGCATTTTTTTTGTTGTAGTACAGTACCATGGAGCCTGAGAACATTATCAGCGGAATTGCTCAGTTATTTCAAATTTCTGCTACATTAGTTGTCGTTAATTAGGCTATTAATTATATAAATTATCGTTAATAATTTATTAATTCGTGTTAATTAAATATCATATTATCGTTAATTAATTCTTAAGTATCGTTAATTAATCCTTAATTATCGTTAATTAATTCTTAATTATCGTTAAATAACTCTTAATTATCGTTAATTAAATTTTGATTATCGTTAATTAATTCTTGAATATTGTTAACTAATTCTTTATTTTCGTTTATTAATTCGTTACTTTCGCTAATTAATTCTTAATAATCGTTACTTAATTTAGAATTACCTTTAAATAATCAGTATTAATCAAAACATTTCTTTACCATTTCTTTTAGCAATAATTACGAAGAATAAAAAAAATTACTATTACTTTAATTAATATTATCATCTATTATCTATAACTTCCATATTTGAATAATAATCATTGACATAAATGGTTAATTACTATACGGTATTAATTTCCAAAAACAAAGCTTAAAATATTAATTGTCGATAATAGAATATTATTAGCACTAATTAATTTACGTATTAAAATTATCAGTGAATTATAGTTAAATTATTATTTATTACATTGTTAGTTTAATTTTAAAAAATTAAACTAATTATTTATCCATTTTGGGGCTGTTAAATTGGTTGAATTAACTTTTAATACTAATTAACATCCTAGAAACCGACAGACACGCAAATTAAAATTCCGTCAATTAAAATCTTAGCAGGTAGTTAAAAAATACATTCACAAAGAAAGAACAGCTAAGTTTTTTCCCTCACAAATTTCTTCCCAGTCCAAAGTATTTTTTGTATGAATAAATTAGCAAGGAGATAAATCTGTGTTTGATAAATTGCTAAACTTCTTAACGGATCCTATAGATACGTTAAACAAATCGATAACATCATGACATTAAAAAAAAGTCAAACCCTTCATAACTTATTTTTTCGTATTATGTCGTTAAGATTGCCTTCTCCTTTCTGTGACAATTCAGCAATACAATGAGCTAAAACAGAAGGAAATTATCCTTTAACAAAAGATAGGAAGGGGCATTATCAGATTTAAATTTTGATTGCATTATCTTTACTCTACTCTATCTGTAACGTTTGCCACCGAAACTTGGAAAGGATTTTATGTTCCACTCAAGTTTTATTTCTTATTATTTTCCTTCAATTAAAAAAAAATCAAGTACGTTTGTAACAGAATCTGTCACTTAGACAGCTTCCCCACAAAATGTGTGCTCAATAGGGGGAAAATAAGCACCAAATTCTATATTAAACATTTGCGCATTTAATTCAATATTATTTATTTACAAGCTAAATTTAATTTAGTTTCATTTTCTTTCGAAAATTCAATAATTATTCCGTATCGTTTGCTAAAATCATTTATGAAGAATTTATGCAATATTCTTCGCTCTTTTATAAAAGGAATACATTTCATACCAACAAACAATAACAATACATCACCTTCAAAACCTATGTACATACACAGAATGATTAATTACCATTTAAAAAAACAAATTCAACAAAAATGACCTCATCAAAAGGAATAAATTGTATTAAAACGTAACAAATCAAAAATCCAAAAATTAATAAATTAACGATAATTTAGAATTAATTAACGATAAGTAAGAATTTATAAACTATTATTAAGAATTAATTAACAATAATCAAGAAATAATTACAATTAAAAATTAATTAACGATAATTAAGAATTATTAACTATAATCATGAATTAATTATCGATAATTAAGAATTAATTTACGATAATCAAGAATTAATTAGCTATAATCAATATTAAGGAAACCCGGATTAATGATTTATCAACGATAATCAATAAATACAAATAATTAATTATATATTAACGATAATCAATAATAATTACCGATAATTAATAACCAAATCAATGACAATTATTCTAGCAGAAATTTAAAAACTAGGTAATTTAGCTAGTAATTTCCTCCGGCTCCAGCTCCATAGTACATTAATACAACATTATTTATCAATAATGCTTAAATGTTATGAAAATTATTCTTGGTCTTACTTTAATAAAAATAATAATGCTTGATTTTGAAAAATTAGAAACTAGTTCAAAGAAGTATTTCGACATCTTATGAATTTTAATTGTGTGTTCTAAAATTTCAAATAATTTTTATGTTTTATGCTTATTTATTTTTTAACAATAAAGTTTTTAGAGCTATTATTGAAGCATGTGGTTTAATAAAGGATTATAAATTTTGATATTAGTGTTTCATTAATTTTCAATTTTTTAAATAGTTGAAATAACTCGAAATAGGCTTTCTGTTTAAAAGAATATTTAAAGCTTCTTTTCGAAGGTAGTGTAGAAGTATAATGGGTGTGGGACATATCGTATCTAAAATATTTGACTAAATGAGCTAAAAGGTTTTAGATTTATGATAATGGTATGACATTTGAATGCATTTTATAGATCAAATTTAAGCTCTTTTTTATACATGAGTATCATTAATTTTTTGAATATCTTTAATTAAATAAATTCGTGTTTTTAATAATTATTATAAACCAATATTAAATATTGCACTTAAATTTCATGTATTTTTTAAAGCAATTAGAAGCGTTAAAAAAAAAGAGAGATTATTCTAGATTTTTTTAAAAACTATTTTATACATAGATAATCTCATGTCATCAAAGGAAAACATCCTTATTTGATATTTCTCAACTATTATCAGGAATAGTCAGAGTTTTCGCGAAAGTCTGTGTGAAGTAAAAATGTAACTATTAGTGTAAGGTTGATAAAAAAAAACTATAACTTCTGCCTGCGAGGAATTTGGAACGATCAATTAACTAATACTTTTTTTTATCACCTGTTCCTCAAAAAAAAAAAAAAAAAGATTACACCGATTATTGAATATTTAAAAATAACACTATTCGCGTATTCATATTCAGATATTTGTTTTAAAAAATGTGATTATAAAGAATTAGTTTAATAATTTTTATTAAAAGAACTTTTCTTATGATAGGTTAGGTAGGTTGAATTATCGTCACACTAGAGCTACATGAGGGCTATTATTGGCGACAGGCATCGTAAGTTAGAACCACAGTCAAGTGACGAGCCGACACCTGAGTATTTTTATGCTAGCATTTTACTGTAAAAGTTGAACTGTTATTAAACAGGATTTAAAATAGGGAAAAAGACTATTTGTTTTTTTTTTGTTTTGAATAAAAGAACACGAACATCTTCGTAATGTAATTTTGGCTGTCTAAAATTGATTAATTTCCTGTTCTCCTTTCGTGTTGGCCATGGTTGAACAAGATAAATAGTTTAAAGGGAGGATACTCGTTCTTTAAAACGAACGTGAACTTCAGAATTTCTACTTGAATATCCAGAATCCAGTAATAGAAATAAGTTAAACGTAGGTGGCCCCCCGGTGGCCGAGAGTTGTAAGCTACGAGCCTCTCACCTAAAAAGTTCTTGGTTCTGTTCTTGTCCTAGCCATACTATAGACATATTCGTGCTGGAGGAAAAATTCTCTAAAAATCACCGGGGTGCCCGAGTACACTGCGATATACGTACTCGTTAAATCTGTAGAGTCGAAACTCCTGACGGCGTTAGCGTACGATGTCGCTCTAAGTTCCGTTGGGTGCCCGCTCAGGTGTCGGCCTCGTCACTTTCCCAGGGTTCTAAATTACGAGGCGTAATTTAGCTGTGTTAAAGCTCCTAAAGGAGGCTAGAAATAGGCAGCCGGAAACGATTACATTACATTACATTAAAAGTAAAGAAAAAATAATATCTAGATTCCACAGGATAAACTTGACCTTGGAAGTTTGCTTTTCGAACTTCAACTTTATCCGGAAGGTCGTTCTGGGAGATAGTAAATAAATACTATCGCGGAAATCTAGGGCAAATAGTTTTTTCTCCCTTCGAATTGTTTTCGTTTGCATTTGAGTAGCTTTGTCGTGAACCAGACTTGAATAAATAATAATAATGCCCTAAACAGCTATAATATACACTCTTGGCCAACCTAAATTGGATAAATAGAAATATGCTCTGGAAAAGATCCTTCGGCGGATGTAAAGAGTTCCGTAAATTATTTGCTAATCCGTCCAGAAAACTTGTTTAAAACATTAATTTCGTTTAAGGTCTAACAGATTTCAATAATATTTGAGAAAATTTGGCAATTTTATTAAAATGAAAAGTGTATTTTGGTTAAATTGTATTCAGATCATTTTGTATATAAATATTACTTTACAAGAGTTTCCAGCCAACGGATCAGTGTTTCTTTTTCGCGTTCCATGGTTGCCGATTCGATCAGATTTTGTTTATTATGACAGTAGTCAAGTATTCAATAAATGTTTTTTTATTTCCTTTGTTACTTTTTGAGTCGAACTGTACGGAAAGTGAAAACTTGTGATGTACGTTATTTAATTTTTTTTTAGTTTTGTTAATATAGTTTTATAGTTTCTAGATTTTCAGAAATATTTTTTTATGCTTTTTATAAAGGGCTAGAAAAAATCTCCAACTATAAATTCAATTTTATTTTTAAAAAAACTTTTTGTACAGTTTTTTTTTGTATCGTTTCTCAAGGTTTTTCTTCGGTTTTAATTGCAATAAAATTTTGGAATTTACACTTTACAATACCATAAAACATTTGGCGTTTTTTGCGGTGTTATACAATGATTAAAACATAAACTCTCGTGTTTATTATATGTTTGTGATGTATTCTTATTTTTCGCTTAAAAATATTAACCTCTTACGGTTATAATAAAAAAAAATTGCGATTTTTTTTTCAAAAATAATTATTACATTTGATTTTCATCCGCGGATGTAGAGTGTGTAGAGTGTGTGTTCTAGTTAAAACAATAAATTATGAAAACACTGTTACAAAAAAATGGTGGAACGTTTACTCCACAAAATTGGTGTCAGCACCTACTGCCACCGATTTTACGGAGTAACGTTCCACCAAATTTTTATATTGGGCACAAGAAAAACTATTTAATAAAATGAGATTTTATGTAGTTAGTGTTGTTCTTTGAACATTTGTACTCACAGTGTACAGTTATTCGAAAGTTTATTATTCTTAAACACAAATGACAATTCTAGGTTACTATTTTCACACAAATTGTTTCTAACAGTTTTTTGGGGTAAAGGTTACACCAAAGTTTTACAGTGAACTTAATTAGCCTACTTTATTGTTACAGAATTTCATAGTAGGTGTAAGTGTGTCGTAGAGATACAAACGGAGGGTGCGGATTCTGAAAAAGATATTATTTGAACATTGTGTCTGTCTGTTATTCTGATGTCTGTCTGAAACCACTCTACAGCACAAACTTAAAGGGTTACGGGCTTTAAATTTAGCATACGAGAACCTAGAACCTATCGGACGTCACATCAATAAATTAAATTAATTACCCTTTCCAACATAAATCTTATTGTGCATGGTTTTTTTTAAGAGTAATGAAATTCCTACTGCCTTGAATACTACCCTGAATCCCTACTGCCTTGAATACTACCCTGAATCCCTACTGCCTTGAATACTACCCTGAATTCCTACTGCCTCATATTTTTTTTAATTATATTTTAGAGATGTGTGCTTATTTTTAGCTTAAAAACATTAACCCCTTTTACAGTTACAATTAAAAAACATATATTGTTTTTAAGTATTAATTTTCAAAAATATTTTTTTTATAAATTTCTCATCAAAATTTGAACTATTATAATACTATTCTAGAAGGCTTTTAATCAAAATTGTGTATTTTAATAAATTTACCCCACCCCACTCACCCTATTTTTTTTTATTCAAAGCAAAACAATGAAATTTAATGTAATATTATTATCGAAATCAAAACATCTTATAACCATCATTTATTTTACAATAGAATCGCCGCAATTCCCGGGGGTTGGCGAGCGATAGCGAGCAGGGGGCGGAGAGGAAGAATCCAAGAATGCAAGCTTGCGAGCCAGTGAGATTGCGCAGCAATCTGCTCGCTTGCGATCCTAGGGGCGCAGCACCTAGTTTTCTATATAAAAAAAGTATTCTTTGAAGTCTATGGGAATCCCTTAAACTCCTCAAAGGCCTTGAATCCCATTGGACATTATTATTATTGTTATTGTTTTTTTTTGTTATTATTATTGTTATTATTATTATTATTATTATTATTATTATTATTATTATTATTATTATTATTATTATTATTATTATTATTATTATTATTATTATTATTATTACTGTTATTGTTATTATTGTTATATTTATTATTATTATTGTTACTGTTATTGTTGTTATTGTTATTATTAATGCTGATTATATTAATGCTAGGGAGGGATTATATGTACTAAGATAAGAGGTTTATGAGAAACTGAGCGGTTGTTGACCAGTGGAGAGGGGGATTGATTGACATATTATAAAATAAAAGTTTGCATAAGATACAAGTTACAGTTATTCAGGGTACACTCGTGAAGGGCCGTGTATATAAGACTAGTGTAGTGCGTTATTACAAAATTCCGTTAGCTTATTTCTTTGCTATTTCTTTAATATCTTTAAACACAACGTATTAGAGACTTATGTCATCATCCATACACAAAGACGCAGAAAATCCTTGTTAATTAGCGCATCTAAGTAGAAAAAAGGTGCATGCGCATGTCATAAGTTTAAGACTTAGGTCCTTTTTCTATTAAGGAAAAACGTTTTTATTCCATTACTTTTAATGGAACAGGATTAAATTGACCAACATCACATGAATTCCATTCACCTTAATATAAAAGGACCAATGTTCTCTACTATAACCTTGGAGTTGAGCCTTTTTTGTACTTTGGTGCTGAACAATCGAATAGAAGGATGCTATCTCATTTGCTCATCAGTTAGAAACTAGAATTGAATATAGAAAAAAATATATACAATGAAAGGATCCCAACGAACGCTCTTGTCCGAGTTCCATTGCAAGTTATGAATCACCTGTGAACAGATCACAAAGAAATAATTAACTGGTATTTTTCTCGTGTTAAATTGAAGAAGCAGGTTGGTCATAGGTTATTTTGGCAATACTCGGTCCTGAACCTGGGACAATTCTCGTGCTAGGCAAGCGCCTAACCGACTGGAAAAACTGTATGAAAGTCAGGAAAATGTTTTGTATTGAAACAAATATAAGATTTTTAAGTTTTTTTTATTAAATTTTAATTTTACGATTGGTTTTATAATGCAATATTTTTTTAGGTTAACAAATTTCTCAGAAAACTCCTATGTTTATGCCATTGGCTAAAAACAATTCTGCTCTATACACTTGCACGAATAGGATACAAGGAAAATGTTGTGAATTTACTTCCATGAATACATGCATGAGAAGGATGTGGTGACGTTAATATTTCATTTTTTTGAATTCTAAAATTCGAAAAATTATCTTTTTCATACATACAGCTTCTCGTATTATTTTATTCAATAAAAATGTTCTTTTTAGGGGCATATAGTATGCAAAACTATTATTTTGGATACAATTATATTGGATAATATTATGTTTTCAACTATAAATTTCAAACAAAAGGGTTTTAAGATTTTTAGGAATTTCACTACAATTAAAGAAGATTTTTTAAGTTTAAAAACTTTTAATTTTTGATATTTTTTTATTTTGTAAATGTTTATGCGTGAAAGTGTAAAAAAAGTATTTATTGACGAAGCCTTTAGCGTTTATATAAAATACTTTCTACGCATAATATATATACCTTTTTCTATTCACATTTTTTAAAATTGCACAAATCTCAATGCAGGAAAAAATTGAGCTCTAGCGTTGATCCGAAAGCACTTTATTTTATCGAAAAGCTTGAGATATAAATATCGTATGAAGTAAATAAAGGCGAAAATGAGAATACTGAGGATTTTATGCCTGTACGCTCTCAAATCCAAGTTTAAAAATAAATTTACATCTACAAAATAAAAATAAATATTTTTTTTGCACCGATTTCCAAACTGCAAGCTATTTTCCGCTCAATTGAGTACATTTTCTGACATATAAGGGTGTAGCAAGTTGGTGACTATTAATAGTATACTACTTTCCTAAATAAAGTTTATTGATTTTTACAACAACAAAAAACTAGTTGTAGTAACATAGGGGTGCCTAAAACCATTTAGACAAGACATACACAATTTTCTGAACAGTTAAAAGTTTGCTGCCAATGTGGGAAGGAGGGGGTAGAAAAATAGAGCGTTGTCTATTAACTATTATTTGTTAAATCATATGTTTAAAGGTTGTTTAATTGGGTGTTGTTGCATTGTTTATTAATTTGTATCAGCTGCCATCAATCTAAATGAGTTACTATAACATGATATTGATAACTATTAAGTATTTGAATAAATAAGATAATTGAGAAAAAATGGTTTCATGTTTTCATCATCTCTCGCAGCCACAGCCTCTGAGGCTAAAGAGTAACATGAAAAGAGTAACGTAAACAAAGAATTTCAACTCCTTTAAAAGAACGAAAATACCACATTCATCCACGCACCTTAAAAAAAAACCTGTTTCTTTTTTCTTTCTTCGGACTTTAAATCCCAGTCACATGACGCATCATGAACCTGCTAAACCAATCACGAAGCTTCAGCCTTTTCGTAGGGGAAATTCAAACCTGCCAACTTTCTCCGGCGATCGGCTTTTTCTCCTCATGTAGAGTAACGACAAATCTCGATCGTCTTTCATTTTCAATAAATAATGTATTTTTAACAACTAAAATCGACATTTTAATACTTCGCCGTTGTTCGTCAAGATAAAGTTTGAGTTTATGTGTGTTTTATAAGAAGGAAAATTATCCGGGAGTCGTACCACGCGGAATTCTAGGTGAGTGTTTTGATTTTGGTCAGGTGTAAAAACCAGTGCAATGGTAGCTTCGGGGAATTTTTTGAGGGTGGGTTTGTTATGATTTCTTCGTGCATGATTTTTACGCTTTTACGATTTTATTCTATTTTCTGGTAATATAATTTAAAACGTATTGTAATATATATACTTAACCTTTTTAAAAAATACTATCAGGAAAAAAAACATTTAAAATGCCTTTGAAATTTTAAGTATATTTGTTTATAGTTTGTAAATTAAACAAATATAATTGAAATTTGAATTTTGGTGGCCTTAACTAATTAATTAAATAATTTATTTCACTAAATAAATTTGTTAATGTCTATAATTATTTAAGGAATTAAAATTCTTTCATTAATTACTACATCATTTAAAAAATAAAAAAAAAAGTGGTAAAAATCTGTTTTTAATTTTTGTAAAAAATGAATGTTTAAGTATAAAAATGAATGTTTTCATGAAACCTTTTGTAGAAAAATGTGCTTTTATTTTGACGTCATTTGAAAAGAATCCCCTTCAAAAATGTTTGTTCATTTTTATCAGTGTTGATGTTTTGCAATCTTAAAATTTTTCCATGTGAGGAAACTTTTATTTTTTAATTGCCACATTGCAATTATTGATTATATAGCAATTAATCAATTTACTATTATTTCAAGTTTATAAATTTTAAGATATTAACATTTTTTGAAAAAAAATTGCACAATATTTTTGCACATTAGAAATTTTTTATGACATTTTATTGCTTAGAAAAAGGTTCAATATTTGTACTAAGGAAACTACTCTTGTCACTTTTGTGCGATGTTTACTTTTTTTAAATAACCAATTAGGATTAAAACAGCTAATAAAAATACATTAAATTACAAATAAAGTTTAGTTTAGTTTGAATTATCGTGCTATTCCCTCTACACGGGGTATTATTCGTCGGACATTTTTGGCTGCTCGGGCCGTTTATAGGTTGGCAGTTATTTTGGCGATGCCCGGACCCGAACCTGGGACCTGCTTCCGCATGCATGGCGAATGCCTTAACCGACAGCCCCCCCCCCCCCTGCCTTCATTACAAATAAAGATGAATAAAAAAAAATAATTTATATAAATTAATTGTTATATATTTTATTGTTAATCAACCAAGGTTACTGATTTTTTTCTTTATTTATATGTGTGGAGAGTGGAGAACACCGTCAACGTCCGTTTGAGTAGCGTTACAACTGACGTGTTTCGAAAATAAAATAAGTAAATTACTACCTCTGCATTACATTTCCGCTGTATCGCACAAAAAAAGTATTGTATGCAATGTTTGAGAAAAATGTAAACCAAATATAAATTAAGCACTGAATATTTTAGGGGGAAAATCCTATACATTTTATAGTAGAATTTACTTTCCTGACAACAGTTTAAACTTATGCATAGTGATTTTCTACATAAAAGTATGCAATGCTGAAACACAATTATTTAGGGGGTCGAAATCCTCTCTTTTTATGACGTATTAATACTGTGTATAATCAGTTAAGAATTAAAACAACTTTAAAAAAATATATTCGAATGAAATCTCCATATCTAATTGTTGTTCAAATAATTTCTGATATTTTTTTCCAATTAATATGCCTGAAGAAACCGTCAACGTCCGTTGCTTTAGCGTTACAGCTGACGGGTTTCGGAAATAAAATTTACCGATTTTATTATAGATTATACTTCCGCTGTATTTCCAAGAATCAGCAAGACACACCGAAAACTATTTTAAGAGCTTTTAATGATTCCACAAAGATATGATAGAAAACATGATGTTTCATTTGTTTAAATTCCTTTTATAATTATTTTTTTCAATTTTGTTTATATAAAGTATTTGTTGATGCAAATTTATCATTTAATTTTCTGCTTTATTTTTAAAAATTACTGAACTGTCTATTTATTCATTCATTCATTCATAGCTTTAAAAAACCAAAATTTTTGTATTTGGTAGAAATATACATTTAGAACGGTTTAATTTTCTCGATAAATAATAATTGTTTTTCTAGGTACCTTAAATGTAAACAGAATTAACTTACATTTTTATTAACTTATGTAGTAACAGAACATTATAAAAAATTATTAAATTATGGCAAATAGCGAAATTCCATCCAAGCTAAAATGGCAGAATTACTGACATGATTTATACACAAAAAAAATCCACAAAAATGACCCCCGGTTTTTTTTTAAAAATTAATTTAGATACCCTTTAACAGTTATGCCAAAGCAATGGACTTTGACGCGCTTTGGAACCTTTAGAGTGACTAATAAAGAATTACCAATAAACTGACTTAAAAAAAATAATATATATCAATATTATTCTTGCATATGTCCAATATGCACGTTGACCCGGCCCCGCCCCCCTAAATCTGTTATCTAATGTATTAAGTGCCACACTTATCGACAATTTTCTCTGACCGTGAAGCTCAGATCAATCGATCTATAATTTCCTACTAAGTTCCTTTTATACATCTGGCTGCCTCCCTATTGGGAGACGCGCCAATTTTGCTGAAACTTTCTCTCTTTCTTTTGGCCACACATCTCTTTAAGAAATTTAACAGCAGCATGCCTCCTTTTAAACAATTCTTCTTAAGGGCAATGTGGTTAAATCACCAACACGATTTCTTTTATTTTAAAGCACAAGGGAGTTTTACGCAGAAATATCATGAGGATATGTAGAATTACTTCAAAGATTGAGTTCTTTTTGATCCAAATTTAAAAATTAATTAAAAATTTTACATTTAAAAAAAAAATTCTAAACCAAACTACCTCAATGATTCCTTACACTTGATGCGAAACTGATTTCATTTATAATTTAGAATCAGCTACCTAAACAAATCAGTTCCAAAATTCTAGGTACCAAACCAGCTGCCCTGTGTTATTAAACTGTTAAAAAGATTGATTAATTTGGATGCTTTTGAAAAGATTTCATTTAACAGAGACCAGAAACTTAATTTAGTTTCTTCAAGTCCATTTTTTTAAACAGTAATTATTAACAACACTTAGTAAAATCTTTGAATATCTATTTTCTTTCAGTTACTGTTTTCAGTTGCAACGCACTTTAACAAACAACCTATAACATGGCTCAGCAACAAGAAAAGAAGAAAAGGCTCTCATTTTTAGGAAAAATATTTCGCTCATCAAAAAAATCTAGCAAAGATACAAGTACAACAGCTGATGACTCTTTCCGTCGCCAATGCGCTCTGTACCACAGTTTTCACAGCACTAATGCTTTGCAAGACAACAACATTTCAAGTGACGAGGCAGGGAATTTTACAACATTGGAAAACAGTGCTTTCATGGATATGCACAAAGATGCTGGCATAATATTCTTAAACAAAAATTCAATAACTAACAGCATCGTTTTGAGAGAAGAAGACAGGCATGTTCAGTTTGTACCGACTCCGATGAACAAGTACTACAACGTTGACGTCAAATCAGCACCAGCCAAATTCGTAAAGAAGGACGAGAACAAAGAAAATGTAGGACTGAACAAATCTTTGAAACCGACAAGGCCCATTCTTAGATTCGGAAAAAGCAGAGAAAACTTACCGCAAAAAGAAGACTACAAGTCAAATCAAAACTTAGTAGATTCTGGAAAACTGAAATTTAACGTCACTTATATTGATGGTCCACAAGTCAAACAGACACCTACTATACCAAGAACTTCGACGAAGATGGTACTACTTGATAGAAAAAACGGTTCCATGCCTTTCTTAAATATATCTGAGATAACAAAATACGGATCACTCCCAAGATCAACGAAAGCCAGTGATGAGAGATACAGATCAGGAAATGAAGTTCAAGTACAAGGGGATTCTTATGACATAAAAGCAAAACTGTTTTTTCCTCCAGTTGAGAACCGTAATTTGGGATTCAATCGTCCTTTGACAGAAGCTGGAATTCAGAGCAAGTATCTACGAAAAACGGATAAAACCGGTTTCAATAAAAGTATTTCGGATATACCAAGGCACGTTGAACAAAGAAGGTGTCTACAGCAAGGTGTTTGCAATGATGCTAATAGGTACAACATGGGAGAAACCCACATGGTCGTACAAACTAGAAGCCAAGATTGCCAGCCTCTTAAAATTGTTAAAGATCATCTCCAAATCCACAAATTCGGTAATATGAACTGCTTCAACCAAGTTAACTGCCAGTTACCAAACAAAGCAATAAATGAGATTGGCTTGCCAAGTAACGTTCAAAACTGTCAACAGAGAGATTCAAATAAGCTTCACGGTACGTCAGATAGTCCTCATTACATTCCACTTGCTGAAGCGTACTCTTCTAGCAGACACGTGAAACAAATCCAATCTGAAAATCTTAAAACTCAAACAGGTTATTACTTAAAAAACTCGGACTTCGTTCGACCAAACACTCGCAAACAACTACCTATTCCCCTAAACAACGGACCCAGAAATTCTTTAAACACTACTAACCTGAAACTAACCAATCCACCCCATAATCCAGCAATGCAAGGAACAATGACAATTGAAGAATACTCTCATTTCGTTAGCCAAGCAAGAAATCAAGTAATAAGATCCAGCATGATCAGTCACAGAAGAAAGTTTGTCAATAAAATTTGTAAATATAAAAGCAAGGAATGCGAGGATGGTTTCTCTTCTATGGCTGATGATGAATGTAGTTTTAATTGCAGTTGTTCCAGCTGTCTGGCGAAGTTTTCCAGGGATTATAAAAAGAATATGAATAGAAACTCTCTTCATCTTAATGCAGATGACAAATTCTTTTTCATTACAACAGAAGAGCATGGAGTGCATGAAAGAGCTTCATTACCTCCTGTACCAGAAATACCACATACAACTGAAAATGACCGAAACATGTCTGTCAATGGAAAAGTTCAAAGTGCAGAAACTACATGGTATGAGTGTAATGATTCCCTGTGTAAAACTCCAAAAACTAGCGAAAACATTACTGAAGGAACTACTGCAATATTAACTCCTCGAGACTTCCAAGGAGATAGGTTGGTAGAAAGCATTTACGAAAACATAACGCAGATAATAAACAGTGCCACCAAACGAAATTTCAATAAACAAGATATTCAAACAATGTTTTCTACCCCCCTGTCGCGATCTAAAGTAGCCAAGGAAGTTGCAGAGGTTACTTCCAACAAAAAGGTCTCCAGAGCTCTTTTCGCTTCAGCGGATAACTTAACTTCAACTCAAACTAAACCCATGCCGTCAACAACAAAATCTCCAGTTGCCTTCAGCGATTCAGTTATCCTTCTCCAAGAAATTTTCCAGAAACTTTCCCAAGAATGCAGAGAACTGTTGCAACCCAACGCGTCTTCAGCAACACCCATCAACCAACAGAGCAGCAGCAATCCATCGCAAATGAGCGTAAGCAGCTCAGGAAGCAAATACGTTAACGATTTGGTGAAGAATCTACGTTCTAAAGAAATAAGCGAAGGCGATTTCGCTTCCATCATCGGCGGCATCGCTCAGAATATATTCCTGGAAGCTAAACTGAAGCAAAAGGTTCTGAGGATAAGCCATTCGACGTCTCTTCCTGATTTGACGAAAGAAGAACTGCAACCCAAAATTCAAAGTGCATCGTCTGTCGAGAACGTTCCAAAGTGTACTGAATCTCAAATCAAAGAATCACCAGAAGACAAGGGTGATTTGACGACAATTTCAAGTACAGCCAGCGACAATCTGAACGACAGGAGCCAACCTGATGGATGGAGTAAGAGTCCCACCACCACAACAGAGAACAGTAGCGGTGATTCGATTGCCGAACATTCGAACAGCTCGAAGGATGACTCGAGAACTTCTGATTCTGATGCTCAAATACTGGAAATGGCAATTAGACTTGGCATGGGACTTTCTCCTATCAGCAAAGAAGAGAAAACTACCTATTTTTCGGCTTCACCGGCGAAAGCTACCAAGTATAAATCAAAGGATGTCCTCAGTGGTAAAGGTAAGTACAAATATAGACTTAAAAATATAACAAAATATTATTTAATAATTTTAGGTCTCAATTTTTTCAATTTCCAATTTTTTTTAACAATGCTTTAATTTTGCAGGAAAACTCAAACTGAAAATCTATCACAACAGTGGTTTGGTAACAGTCAATGGTAAAATTGCATAAATTATTTCTTAGTTCTTGATTTTATATTTTTGGTTGTTATACTAGTTAAGTAGTATACGTCAATTAAATAATTTTACTATATAGTTTTTAATGTTTCATGCAATTAATTATTAGATAGGTATATCGTAAACAAAACACATCCTTTGAAGTTTCATAAAAAAGATAGATTTTATAATTCATTCTAAAGTGAAACAAAAAGCGAGTTATCTTTTAAATTAAAATGTAATAAGGCTTCCAAATTATCTTGATTAATTTGGCTAAAATAAAAAAACTTTTATTTCATGTACAGGAAAATAGCCAGATTAATTGAGAATCTAATATTGTTTAGTTTCAAGTAGGACATGAAAGTATAGTTAAATCTTTGTTACACGTAAAAAAGAACCAGGTCTGGAGTTAAGACTTTTAAAAAAAAATTACGTCCGTTGGCCGTTTTTAAAGCAGTACTTTCATTAAAAGTTCTGCAGTGACGCCAGAGGAGATGGGATGTGATCAAGTCTGTTTAATAAAATGTGTTCAATTGGGTCTTGGAAGCTTTTGCTTTTTAGCTCTTTGTAATTGATGTAATAAACCAATTGTGAAGTCAGTATGTCCTATTTATAGAAGAGATTTGTTTTAAGTAACGTATTAAATAAGTTTAATCACGGATTAAGAAGCGATTTTTCGAAATTCGAACCCAAACGGGTGTAGGAGTGCAAAACGTGAGCTGATTTCCCCATAGGAATATCATTGTAAGATTAGAATTTATATTTTTATTTCAATTTAAAAGAAATTTCAGCGCGTTCAGCGTGAACGAAAATTAAGATAAGAAAAAAAAAAGAACAGCTGGGTTTAATTTTCTGGATTGTTATTTGAACATCAGTATTTTATTTATAGATTTTAAATCTTTTGATTTTTTTTTTTATGGTGGACCAGATTTCCTCAACTAGATTTTAATTATGTTTCCGAATTTAATTGAATTGATGTTTACAAATGGTAAGAAATGAAGATATGAAGGAATATTTTCAGCATAAATAAGGAATTTGTACTTTATAAAACTTTTCCAACCATACAAGAGGATGTTTTGTTTTCTGATGTTAAAATAAAATGGCCTTATGGCCGATTGAATTTTGGCATTGGCGGCCTTTGGCGAAGTTGAAAATTTAACGTAGGGTAGCTATTCCCATCCAGTTGTATGGGTTAGGGTTAGTTTGAATATCGTCGCACTAAAGCTACAGACGAGGGCTATTGGAAACGGAAGTCGTAATTTAGAACCACAGTCAAGTTACGAGTCGACACATGAGTAGGTACCAACTTTTAAGGGCGACATCGTACGCAGCGTCGGGAATTTGGAGGACATTTAAAGTGCTCTTCCTCTAAACGGGGTATTATTCGTCGGACAATTTTTGGCTGCACGACCCGTTTATAGGTCGGCAGTTATTTTGGCGATGCCCGGACCTGAACCTGGGACCTACCACATGCCTGGGACATACTAAAGTCTTTTCCGACTGAGCCCCCTCAGCCCTATCGAGTTGTATGAAATATGAAGTGGAATGTTTACCGCATTTGGGCAGTTTCGTTGCGCTAATCGTGAAATAAAAACAGGCTATTATATCATAGCTGTTCTGTCAATTTGAACAGGGGCCTATGGAAAAGCCCTCAAACTCTTGGAAGGGCCTGGATAAAATCAACCCCTCATATCAGAATGGGAGGAGATTATAATATCCTGATGGAGTGGACCACACACAGTGGAGAGGGGATCAATTGGTATAAAATGAAAGTTTACATAAAAACTACTAATTAGAGTTATTAAGGGTACACCCGTGCAACGCCGGGTTTATAAAGATAGTGATAATATAATTATAATCAATAAATTTAAAATAATGAAAAATATTTTTCCTTTAATGACACGTTTTGACTATTAAATAATAAATAGTAATTTATTAACAAATAATGAAACTTAATAGAAAATCATAATAAGTCAGATATTTTAATTGTAAATCTAAATTTACAAATTTGACATGTATCCTGAAATCCAATCTCCCACGCTCTAAATGACGCATCTAAAATCAGTGTATATAAACAATGTTTTTTTTTATAGTTATGAGAGCCGCAAAACTAAACAGGATTAACGGAAAAGACTTGAATCCGTATATAAAGGTAAGTTTTTTAATTTCCAATTTTATAAACACAACTTATACAATAATACAAGAGTAGTATTTTGGCGGATAATGGTTGGTATTTTTTTTAAACACATGAAACAAATATAAATGTTGAAAACTTGTCCCAGAATGTAGTTTAGTTTGAATTATCGTCGCACTAGAGCTACACGAGGGCTATTGGCGACGGGCGTCGTATTTTAGAATCACAGTCAAGTGACAAGCCGACACCCGAGTAGGCACCCAACGCAACCGTTAAGGGCGACATTGTACGCAGCGTTAGGAAATCGCTCTACACGGGGCTCTATTCGTCGGACATTTTTGGCTGCACGGGCCGTATACAGGTCGGCAGTTATTGTGGCTATGCGCGGACCCGAACCTGGGACCTTCCGCATACTAGGCGAATGCCTAACCGACTGGGCTCGATTTTTTCAATAGTTAGTAAGGATAATAATACTATTGAGAAATTGTGTTTGTGAAGAAATTTACAGTAATTAAAAAAATATTTCAACATGCTCCATTCTACTAAAATAATTCACTTTTCAATTAGATTTTATAATGAGTATTGAAAAGCTTTTGCTTTACTGGCGATGGTTTTGTAAAAAAAAAGTCTTGCGTATCTTTTAATTAGAGCTTATTAAAATGTGCTCGTTGTCTGAAAATTACAACATGTAATTCCCCAACTTTTTTAATGAATAGGAACCTCTATATTTTTAATGCTAGTACAATTTTAATAAGATGTTAATAAAATATCTTAATTAAAAAGCGTAAAGTATTGAAAATGTAATTTAAATAAATGTAGTTCAGTGTAGAAGTTTAAGATTTCAACAAATTTTAAATTTAAGACATTTTTAATATCAGTTTACCCATTTTTTGTAATTGTACGCAAATAATATAGTTCATATAATGTAAAAAATAATATAAGGACATAATTTCTAAATTTCAACGGAAAGGATTAAAAAGGACAGTATATATATTTTAATATAATATATATATATATATTATATATATATATATATATATATTATATATATATATATATATATATATATATATATATATATATATATATATATATATATTATATATATATATATATATATATATATATATATAATATATATATATATATATATATAATAATACATACTATACATACATACATACATACATACATACATACATACATACATAATATCATATACATATACATTACATATACATTACATACATTACATATTATGTGAGTTATTGTTGTGTTGTGTATGTGTTGTGTACGTGTCTGTGTGTGTGTGTGTTTTGTGTTGTCATGTATGTATGCTATGTTATGTATTTAAATATATATTATATATATATATAATATATATATAATATATATATATATATATATATATATATATATATATATATATAATAATAATATAATATACTATATATAATTAATATAATAAATATATATATATATATATATATATATATATATATTATATATATATATATATATATATATATTTATATATATATATATATATATATATAATTTATAATTAAAACTTTCTGATTATACAATCAAAAAGCGGACTCCCTTACTTTAAAATATCGACATAATTAATGCACCTTTACACTTTATTTGAGTACCTCAATAAATTTGAATTTTGATTTTGTTCTGTGTACAGGGTCTTTTTTATTTACTTTATTTAAAAGTCCAATTTATTAAAATTGAACTATTGATTTTATGTCATTTTAAATTTAAGTGATTGTCTATTTACCCAACCCAGATCTCCATGGTGCCAGACTGCTCGAAACGTGTACATTGGAGGACGTCAGTGCAAAAAGGATATAAAAATCCGATTTTTAATCAAAAGTTTTCTTTGTAAGTATGATTTCCCAAAAGAATTAATTAAAAAACTTTCACAATTTCAATTTAATTAACTTGTTTCTATGTAAATTGTTTTTGCTTTTGTATAGTGAAATTTTGGCTGAAGATATTACAAAGAGGTTGGTGTTTTCTGTTTGGCATCGGGATTTTACCAAGGAGTAAGTTCATGTATTCATTATTTACAGTTTGATGAATTAACATATGATTTCCCCTTAGTCTTTTAATGGACAATTCGAACGAGGCGGAGCATGGTTTGTTTGTGGGAAAGAAGATAATGATTGACGTCACTATAGGCGTGGCCGTTCTTAGTTTAGACGAATTAGCCGCCGGGTGGTTAGTGGTGTTTAAGACAACGGTTGACGTAACTTTGACGTCACTGCAGGCGGTGCCGCTATAGTTGTCCATTTAAGTAGTATCCTCTCTATAATATTTTTAGTGTTTTTAACTGAATTTCGAATAAGCAATAGTTTTGTCTTTCAATGTGCAGAGTTTTTAAGGAACGAATATAACTATAATTTGTTTTAAGGGAAGAATTTTTATACTTAAACGCAAAGCTTCCTCGCACGGAAGCCACGACCACGGGCGGAGCTATAAAACGCGCGGAGCAATCTGATGAAGACAAAATATAACGGCTGAAATTTTCTCTTCATCTGATTGCTCCGCGCGTTTTATAGCTCCGCCCGTGGTCGTGGCTTCCAAGGAAACTTTGCGTTTAACTATAGAATTTGTGATTCATAGTTATGTTTAGTGTAAAAAAATATTTTTGTTATTGTGTGTGGGCCTTTGCTGAATCTAAAGATTTCTATAGTATGCCTCCAGCTAAACTCTTAAAAAGTGCTACATGTAGTGTTAAAAATTGGATAAAAAAAATAGGAGCAATGTGTTCTACTAACTTAAAAAACTAGGACAAATACACATTTTGTAGGAGCATTTTTGAGATTTTTTTAAAATTTATCTTCGCATTCTGGGCGTCTACAGTGTCGAACTGGACAATTTTAAGAACGCAGGAGTTGCGTGCTTATGGAATCACCATAGTTTCGCGATAGAAAAAGCTTCGCAATTTAGATCTGGTAGTTTCTTAGATATTACGGTCTCCTGATCTATTATGAAAATTTTTTAAATTGTATTTTTCTCTAAACTAAAGTAAATCTTAAAAAACCCACTAATGAACTTTATTGTATTGGTATACAAAACAAGGAAATATCTGCCGTGGGCAGGTAAACTGCAGTCACTAGCTTGATGCCTTGGACCATTGTTGCAAGCACTCGATAACTCTAACATGCAAGAAAATATACTAAAAGGCTAATTATTTCAGGACAACAATGGTCCAATTCATTGTTGTGGTAACTGCAGTTTACATGCTCACGACAGATATGAACAGCAGACTTATGATTTTTGTTTATTTTCAGGCGAAGTGAATTGGTGGGTTGCATGTCATTTAGCGTGAGGCATGTAATGGATGATTCCCATGTAAGTTCAGCAGGGCTATGCAATAGACGCACGAGCTTTTTATTTTCAGTGTTGTGTTAAACGCAACTTCTTTTTAGGCAGATTGAAAATCTATCAAGCTGGTCAAGCGTGAATGCTCAAAAAAAAAAAAAAAAAAACTAATTATAAACTGAAAAAAAAATCCGGTTCAAAATAGGTCTAATTTTAAACTTATTCTAGCGGGTGACGCAGAAGCTCTTCCAAGTGATTACGAATTTTACAAGCTGCTTCTTGATTTAAGGTCGGATGAGCCCGAGTGACCCCTGGTTTCCAAACCAAAGTGCCTCTGTGTTAATCCAGTGGGAAAACTATTTTCTAAGCCACATTTCCCTGGCTGTATTAAATATTTTTACATACGTTTTTTTTGTATGATAAATGTAGCTGACTTACAGGTCCCTAATCTCACTTTTTTGAAAATTAAAAATATTCGAACCCATTTCAAAAAGTGGGATTATAGAGACTTGTAAGTCAGCTACATTTCTCTCTATATTAAAAAAAGTAAGGGCTTTTAAAACGTGTCCAACCATAACAGGATGAAATATTGATATTAGAACTCCATTCTTTTTCTGGAATGTGTATCTCGCCTGTATCTCGGGACGGAATTTTCTTTTTTTCAAATTTCCAAATAGTTTTTAAATTAAAAATTAAAATTAGTCGATATTAAAACCTAACCTTCCAAGAGGCGGTACAAGTCGAAAAATTGGACCAATGAGAATCTACTTCGGAGTAACGTCAGCGGATTGTTTACGCCTTTTGTGGGATTCCTAATAGATCATTGGTTGGTTTTTTTTACATGGTTTCTCTCTTAGTAGTTATTTGGTGGGCTTTTGTTAGTTGTTTGACTAGGGCGAGATTTATCAGTGTAGGCCGAGTGTGTGGTATTGTTGCGCCATCTGTTGAAAAATAAAACTATTAAACTTTCTCGATAAGAATATTAGTAAATTTGATAAGAATTTTAATAAATGAAGATAATTAAATATAATTCAAGTATAGAGCCTTTGAGTATTATAATATAAAACTAGGGGTGTGTAACACTACACGACTTTCAATAACCGCTTAATAAATCAAAACACATTTAGAGGAAAATTATTTAAACGATAATTAATGTTTTATTTTTTAATAAAAATGTAGTGTAATACATAGGAAAAAATCAATTATCGAATGTTTTTATTTAAAATTTAACTACTTAGATAATTTACGTAATAAGATGGAGAATTTCTGTTTAAGCTTTTAGCGGGATACTGGGTTTTTCAGTGCATTAATATTCATCGATACAAATTGAATTGTCAGTTGAATTTTTTGGGGAAGGGGCAAAATAAAAAGTACTTTAAAGTCACACTTAATTGTTTCACTGATGTGCTTGCTCTTTTAATGTAGGGCGAAGCATATAGCAATTTTAGTTTGGGGGGTGGGCGGGGGGTTGTCGAGCAAAGTGGTCAAAAGTTAATTGGGTAGCAATTCCTGAGGAGGTCGGAGAGATTCATCCACAGATTATCCATCCACTAATTTGCGAGCTTGCTCGCCTAGGGGCGCAGCCCCTAGTATCATAAAAAAAGTTTGTAAAAATATTCAATACAGTAGGAGAAAAGTGACTTAGAAAATAATTTTTTCTCCATTGGATTAGCACAGAGGCACTATGGTTTGGATACCCGAGGTCGATCGGGCTCATTCGCCCTTAAGTCGCTATCTATATGAATCGCTAAATATAAAAAGGGCTCTAGTCCATAGAAGAATTTCCACATATATTTTTTTAACAGCTAAAGTGAAAGAATTGGGTAAAGGAAATCGTCCTGTAGACTAACCCATATTTATATTTTGTTAAAGTTTGGTTGCATCAAAGTCGTACTAGATTGACTCGCACGCACGATCGTAATGTTGAACCGTAGTATAGTGATAATGCCCAACTTGAACGGGCACCAAACGCAACGTTATCGCCACTGTGCGCTTCCTTTTAAGATTTCCTCGAGCATCACCTTGAGTCCCTTTCTTTCAAATTACTCTACAACTTCTCTCACTGCCGATATTTGTTATTTTTACATTCAAAGTAAACATTTAGTAACTACGTATACGATTTTCTTTTTATGTTTATAGTACTATTAATTTTCAATATTTTTCCATCAATACAAAATAGGCTACTTTCATTTATTATCATGTCATGACAATAAATAATAAGGATTATAAGCTTTTATTTATTGTCATCTCATGATTTGATTAAGTTAAACTATAACACGTAAAATATACCATCAATATTTATTGTAATAAAATAAACTTTTGAGTTTCTTTCGATCATTAAGTTATCGTATACAAAAAATTTAATAAAGTAATCTATGTGGAATATCTTTTATTTCACATGTTTGAATTCATGGCAATTGTTGTCAATCAGTAAATTTATAGCTTTTGAATTTTTATTAAATTGCAAGAAAATTAGTATTATTCGTAATTATATTTAAAATTTTATTTTAATTTTAGAAAATCGATGGATGGTACAGACTTCTACGTGAGGGTTTCGGAACTCAAAAGCATTTTGCTGCTCATACACGAAGCAATTCCTGCTCTTTAAAACAAGTGAAACAAGGATTTTAAAGCTTGCTTAAGCTTTATTTGTCACTATGCAATCATTTATTCATGACATTTACATTAAAGAACCCTTGTTTAAAGTATACATATGTTGAAATGATTGTTAATTTGTTAATGTTAAAAATAAACGTTTTCCATAAATCTCTTGTGTTTAATTATAAAATTTTATCTCTAAAAGTATATTTCAGTTTAATTTGTTAAATAACATATATTGTATAGTTTTTTTTTTACGATGTTAGTGTTCTAAAGTTTTTGTTATTATTCTTAGATTGAAGTTAAACACACATTTAAATGTAACAACTTGATGAACTAACAACTAAACAAAACTTGAAAAAAATTTAATGAATCAAAATTTAAGCACTAAATCACTGGTATACATAAATAACTTATGAAAGTTTTACCAGCAATACAATTACTTTTGATCGATACTTGGTAATGTCTTAGGTTTAAAACCAACTTCAACAACATTTTATGGAACAATATAGTCCCGATTATCTAAATATAATTAAAGGGAATTATGAATAAATAAATTATTACATTCTTTTACTCTATTCTGAAATAATAATCAGTAATACACTGAAAAGCTTGAATATGCATATACAGGCTATTTTCACAAAAAAAATTATGGCACATAAAATGTATACATGGTGTGTTTCTTTTGCTCAGTCATTAAATTGCAAATATTATATCATCATATATTACTTCATTAGATATCTTTAATTACATATCCAAGAATATATTGGTTAATTTTAATTTAGACAATTGGGACTATGTTGCAATATAAATTTGATAAATAACATTACTGCACATTCAAATAAATGGCTCAACATGAATTCTGCAAAATACAACAAATATATTTAAACAAATAATGACTAGCAAATAATTTAGCTGCTTACCACTTATATAAATATATGTTTTAATCACACAAAAACGTAAAAATATTCATACAACCAATTTTTTTTAATGAACTTACATTATTTTCCCGTCTGTTATGGGACATTAAATGCTGGATTCCGCGGTTTCTGACCGGACGGACGGCTTTTGTGGTGACTGATTGCTTAGTTGGAACATCGACAAGCCAACCAATCAGACATCCTTAGGCTGTCTGCGTCCATTCTGACAGGGGAATATAGAATCAACCTTAAAAAATCAATTTGCAATTTTGCAGCTTAAAAATTTTATTCTGCATAAGAATATATATATTTTTAATCTTTTGTATGTTAAAGGGTTATTTATTAAAGAGCAAAATTAACGTTTTTTGCAGTTGATTAAGTATTTTTATAGAGTCAATTGTTATAGAAGTAATATTGGTTTTAAAAAAAAAAAACTGTCTCTTCTATTTTGTCCAAATGTAGAAAATTTGTCCACAGATCTTTCTTTTGCTGTGAAAACCTACTACAATTCAGTTAAATCAGATAACGTCTAAACTTATTTGGCCAACAAAATCATCCAACAGCAAATAAAAATATATTCTAAAAAACTTCAAAAATCAACAGCAACTCAAAATAAAATAACCATTCTACCAAAAAAAAATCTAACTAATAAAAAATCATTGACCACAGAAAAGAAAACCAAAAGATATATTTTTTTATACATGATATGAAATCATAATATTTAAGGTGTACAAACATATTGCAAGCATTTTTGAAATTCATTAACATATTTAAGTTACATCAATATGTATATTAATAAAAAATATTTGTCTTAGGAAGTACATTTGACACTCCAATTTACTTACGGACAAATATATTTAAAATTTGCGACCATTATACATACTTCTTCTTACAACAACCTGCAATAAAGCATTTTAAGCTTTCTGATAAACTTAACTGTCATCAATAGACTGTTCAACAAAATATTTTTCAAATAGTGTATATTTTTTTATTAGTAACTATACTTTTTTTAAAAATTGAATAATGCTTTTTAAGTAATGCAGTTACATGCATTATAGAAATGTGCAAATGAGGAGTGAATGTGTAGCAAATAATTTCTGATCACAGATAAAGGTATCTCCTTTAAACTAAAAAGGTATTCACTAAAAATATCTCCTGTTGATCCAATAAAATTTATTCAAATAGATATCTAATGAGTAATGAATGTCTACAATCACACTTCGAAATTAATTTGGAGTTGTTTTAGAATGAACCAAAATGTCTGTTTTACAAACAAACCGGGGTCAGGAAATTGTAGACAAACATTAGTTGTACAATATAACAGTTCAAATGATCAGCAAGATAAAATTCTACTTCGATATGTATTTAACATTTACATATATTTTTCACATATTTCATAGTTTTAAGCATCGAATGTTTAGAAAAAAATTAGTAAATTTTGAAACCATATAAATAAATTGCAATTTACAAAACATAATTAAGTATCTTTAATTCAAAGTAGGAACACATTAAACAATAAAACTTTCAATAAAGTTAGTTACAGTATCAAACACAAAAGCATTTATAGTATAAAGTTAGCAACCTTGCCATTTTGAAAATACAAGAAATAAAAAAAAAATCCTAATAGAATCTGACCAGATACTTTTGGCCTATAAAATTAGACTAGATGTTTATATAATCTATAAAATCAGACTAGCCATTTATATCAACTATAAAATCAGACTAGACACATATTGCCTAACAACTTTATATCAACAAAGCACCAAACCATGCAGCATTTAACATGGTTTCGAAAACAAAAATGGCAAATAGTGAGGGGAAAAAACTTAAAACATTACAAATAACCAGAGTTAAATAAACAAAATTTGAATGCTGACAACAAATTTTGATTTTAAGACACACACATTTTAGACTTACACATAAATTTAATCACTTACTACACTACTTTTTTTTAAACAAAATATGATATTTTTAGCTTAAAGCCATAAAAATGATTCATGAAGAGACTCAGTGTGGAGGAAACAGGCAATAAGTTGACGTCTTATCTAAGCATTGATCCGTCGAGTTTTGTGGGGAGACTAGCGACAGGCGGTCTTGAATTGTTTGAACTATGATACTGATGGCAACTATAAAAATAAAACGACATGGTCATCATCTGTGGTATAGTATAATAAAGCACAAATATACATTTGATATACAGTAAAGCTTAAGAAATGTGCCATAAAATAAACAGAAAGGTTCTAATTACAATTTTGCTATGGCTATTGGCCCTGAATAATAGTTTGGCTAGTAAAACGTTGTGTCAAATTTAGTCAGTTATAACGAAAACTATAATTAAAAGTAAATATTATTGTCTTGTAAGAATTTAATAAAGTTAGTTTAGCAAATATACAAAATAGAATCAAAGCATGGCGATACAGATTACGGTAGAAATTATTCTGCAATGCAATGCAAATTATTCAGCTATGAATCTTACTTTCTGCTTTTAAATAAGAAAAAAAATTATACCAAAGATTCATAAGCAGAATTACCAATTTGATTTGGGGATCAGTAATTTTGTGACAATATTCAACATACAATTATCCAAAACAATCTTACTACCCAACCATTCCAGACAAACAAGATTTTATTTTAAATATTTATAATTGCTAATATTAATTAAGGGAAGTCAAATATCTACCCATTTTTTTCGCTTCCTATGTTGCCGACAGAAAAATCCAGAAAGAATAAAATTGAAATTTTATATTTATTTTTCAAAAATATGATAGAGTAAATTTAAAAAGTTTAACATAGGATACAGAGAAAACTGTTTCGATTTCATAATTTAAAATACCTACTAGTTAAAAAACTTATAATAATACAATTTTAATTTATTTATTAGGACCCATTTGTTTTGTGTCAAAGCAAAAATGACCTATAATGCTATAACATTTGTGTACTTTTTTCTCTAATGGGGCTGCAATATTGGCGGTCAAGCCTTTGCAGACTCGGGATATTCTCCAGAAACGAGAGCCATTTTTATTGTGGCACCATGTAGGCGGCTCTCGCTACCAATTTTGACGCACAGATTACAATGAATCTGAGCTCTTGGTGGATGTTAAAGTATGCCGAGAGAACCCAAGCCAAATGGGACCTCCAGGGATCTTTTACATGCCACATAATCATATGACATGCGTGCCCAGGATTTTCCCATACAGAAAATCCAACAACTCAGTCAGGGCTCGAACCCGCGATCTTGGGCTTACGAGGCGGACATGCCTCTCAGCCACTGAGACGCTTTACATTTTTGTACTAAAATGCATTCTTTTCTTCTTTTTTTCTTTATTTTGTTTTATCATAACTGTTTTATAATGGGCTTGTTTCAACACTTTGTCAAAGAAAACAAAACAACCAATGAACTTGCAGTTCGGAGAGCGTGACATCATACAAAATATTTCCATTGAAGTGGGAAAAGTGAAAAATAGATTTGAATCATTGTTGCTCTGATACGTTTATTAAATTTTGATTAATATCCACTTATTTTGGAATCAGAATACAAACACTAAAAATTGTATTGCTGGATAGCATAATTAAAATATGTTATGGCCATAATTCAATCATTTATCTTACTTAAATTTTGGCTACAAACCTTAAGAAACTTAAATCAGAACAGCAAACTTAGATTGAGTTTTTTACTGTGTTCCTTGCCACAGTGTAAGTAAACAATCATTCAATCAGCAATATAATTCCTTAAATTTTTTTTTTTTCAATCTGATAAGGATTTTTTTTAGTATGGAGAAGTAACTTTTTTTTTACAAAACGTGATGGAATGGAAAAACAAATTTTGCAATTTAACAATTAAAACAGTTTTAAACTTCAAAGGGGAAATTGTGAATTTCGAAACATGAAAACAAGGTTTCCCCGTTTTCGATGCTATTAAATGCTACATGGATGGCTTTGTAACTTTCGGACATGAAAACTGTTTCAAAATTGAAGAGCGGTTTTTTAACAAAAAATTCAACATATTAAATTTAAACTTTCTTTTTACATATACATATTACAAATGGTCTAAAAACTGCTAATTATAACATATTTGAGAAATATATTGATTATACACAAGTTTTGCATTGAAAAAGACAATTGTGCATCAAACATTTTAAAGGTCAAATATAATATCAATAATTTTATTTTGAGAAAAAGCTTTTAAAGCAAAAATCTTCCAACAGATAATTAGGTTTATTCTGTTGTCAAAATTTAAAAAAAAAAACAAATTACATACAATTAAAAACTTCAAGCTAACTATCAGAAATTTAAAAAAAATTCAGATTGACTCATAAAATTGTTTTATTTTGTTTGACTCGCAGAGATTTCAGCATTTCTATTGTACTCTTTTAAATAAATTTTTTCACACAAGTTTACAGACATTAAGACCCAGAGTTAATTTTAAAATAAATAATCTCATTTATTTAATTAAGGTTTCATTCTGAAACTAAAGTTTTAACTTAAATGAGTTGGTTTGGTAAAATAAAAGGCTTAGTTAAGTTTTTGTTGTAAAAGCAGCAAAATGTACAGTCAATATATGTTAAAATTTACTTTCCAGCATAACCGATATATATCATGAAAATCAGACTGATATATATTTTTTGGTGGGTTTACTACGATTTTGTCCCAAAATACTATTTAAATATCGAATTTTAATTAGATGGGTTTTTTTAGAATGCTAAACTAAATAGTATCATTAGACGCATTTCAATATAAACTTTGGTTTGGAAAAGCTTAAGAAAAAAAAATTTGGAATCATTAGTAAGTACCTGTTTTTTTTTATCCAGTCAGTTAACAAAAGTATTTTTTTTTAAAGATCAGAGAGTAAGATAAAAAAAAAGTGAATGCAAGGATCCTTAGAAAATATCTTGAACTTCAATTCGCGAAAAACTGCTAGTTGAAAAACTAAAAACCAAAGGTGGCCTATAAAACAGTCCCATAGACATAACAAGCAAAGCGCATAAAGAATGGGAGGTCTTAGACTTTCTTTTAAAAGAAAATAAATAATCAATTTAAAAATAATTTTTAATTATATATATATTGCCTAAATATATAAAATAACCATTTATATCCATGTACACTACTTTGAAATATTGAATATTAAGAAATATTTGTTGGAAATGTAATAAAAGTGACTACGTATTTCAAAAATGTAATGACCACAAAATATTAAATTGAAACATAACAAGTACTTTTAACTATAACTCATACTTAGTTTATCTAGGTTAAGAATTATCATGCCAGTCACAAACTGTATAGAAGTTTTTGTTCGTCCAAAAGATATGTTTTTGTTGTCTATGTTTAATGAAATTTAAAATTGCACAAAAAATATATGGAAAAAAAAAAGACAAAGTTGAAAAGAACAGATTAAATAATCACTAAGTATAATAATAATTATATACGATTAGGGCACTATAAACAAGAAAAAAAAATACTTTATTGAAGCAGATCCTAGTATTTTGTTAGTGGAAGAAAGATCTCTGACAGAGTAAAAAATTTAAATATATAGCTAACAACTAGTTTCATTACTATAATAATTATGCAGTATATTAGCTGTGCCATGGCTTAAAAAACTAATTTAAGTATATGATGGGTATGACTATTATGAATTAAGCAATTATATGTTGTGAAAAAATCTTTTATGAACCGAGTTCAGGATTTTAAATGAATTGTTAAAATCTGTGTTTTTTTTAACATTTATCCAGAAATTAACATCTGGGTTCCCACTCTTATTTCAAAACAAAAATCAAGGAGTTTTTAATGACTTTTCAAGGACTCCCAATTTTTTTTCAAGGACCCTTAATCATAATGTGCCATTTCAACAAATAAGACAAATTTCATAAAACAACTCATTTAAACACAAAAAATAGAATTTATGTTCATTTATTATTATAAAGCTGTATACATTATTTTAAATTTGTTTAAACAACATGTTTAAGACTTAGTTGTAATCAAAGTGTTCTAAACAGTAAGAGGTTAGTTCACAATTACCAAAAAAAACCCCACCCAACTATTGTATTTTAAAAAATTATAACAGAACATTTTGCAATTAAACTAAATTTAAGAAAAACATTAGTTTAAACATTTCTGTTTGTCAAAAATACTTTCTTCTATATCCTTTATAACAGTTTTAATTTACTAATTTTTTTAAATCATGGTTCCGCGTGGCAAAAATAATTGCACAAGATTATATTGTACAAGATTAGATTGCACGATTAACCGTTGTTGTTATAATTCAGGGACGGATCGGCCAACCAAACCTTGAAGCCTTGTAATTTTTGCTAATTTGTGGCAAAATCGCAGCCGATGTTTTTTTTTTTTAAAAAAAAGTTCAAGAGTTACAAGTGTTTTTTTTTCCTCCAAGTTAACATATGCAGCTAATTTTTCAACTTAAAGGGATGATATTCAAGAATTAAGAATTCAAGTTGTTTATATTTTTAAAGAAATTGTGCTTAAACAATCGTAAGGAAGAAGTAAAGAGAAACTACGTAATGAAACAGCAAATCGCAATTTTAAAAACAGATATATAAAGGTGACAAAATCTGGATCCATAACAAAGAATTAAAAAGAAATCCGCATTTGCAACATTAAAATAAAATAGCGTTTGAAATATCAACACGCCAGACGTTATGGTAACCATATCACAAGAAAACACAGGATCTGGCAAAAATTGTAACTGGTCAATAGGCATTGTTTTGTAGAATGCTGAAGTGCTATGAGCGCTATTTAGTGCCGAATTGGCAACGAATTGGAATTGGCATTAAGAAATTACTTCATGAAATTCGAATGTCGTGAACGAAGAAAATTAGACTTTTCAACGATTGTTTGTCAAAATGAAGGAGTACAAAGGGATACTTGAAATCAAAAACCCAAGATCAAGGACTTTTCAATGATTTTTGGAAAAAAATCAAGGAGTATTAAAGGGTCATTGAAATAGAAAATCAAAATCGAGGACTTCTTAAGGACTTTCAAGGACCAGTGGGAACCCTGCACATAAAATACAAAAAAATCCAATAGCAGCACTAGAGAATATATATGTTAAAATATCAAAACTAGTGTTTGCAATAAGTAAATGGAAATACTAATTTGTATACTAGTCTCTCTAAGTTGATTTGAATTTTAAAAAAAAGTTAGTGAGGTGCAATTTAGCATTTGCCAAGACAGATAGCAGCTGCTGTTTCTGCTAGGGTTGCAGAAACAAACCTATGCCAATTAAAACAAGAAATATCTCCAAAAATACAAAGTAAACGGTACGGTTTTAAAATTGGTACCATTGGCGTAGTTCCCTCACTGGTTTCTACTAACCATAATTTTGCTAGTTTACCAATAACTTTATTTACGCATGAAGTTAATGTAAATGGTACATAATATGGATGAGCTGAAGTTTAAAACAAAAATAGAAATAGTACTTTATAACTATGATTTGTGACTTTGTATTTTACTGACTAAGTCGCAAATCAATATAGGAGAGAATGGAAATATATTTAAATTTTGCTATAAAATTGTAGGTATTTCACCTAAAAATGTAGGTATTATGTGTATGTTTAAGTTCTGAAGTAAGTTTGGGCCATAATTAAGAGATTTGAGTACAAAAATGTAAATTTTTACATAGAAAATCTGTTTTGATATGATATTGTTTTAAGAAAGTTTTTGTTTCAGAAGTTAAATTTAAGTTTTTGTTTGTGAGAAATGTAGTTTATTTTTGATCAAAAAAGACAGCCCAAATATTGAACATTATCAAAGTAGTTTATTCAGCCAGAGTAACAAAATATGCTACAGTAGAGTAACATGGTACATGAAATAGCAGTACTTTTATTACAATTCTCTTATTGTAATATCAGATAATAAGAAGGACACGTTACAATTGTTACATATTTAAAATGTTGATAGAATATACAAAATTACCATTGATTTAAATATTATAAATGTGTGTGTGTGCAGGAATGTTTAAACACTGTTTGATGGTAATAAAAGTTGCAGAGAGTTAGTTACAACTCAAACTATCGATTAAGCACTCTTGTGACATAAGAAGGAACATAAACAGTGATTCATCCAAATTTCCTTATTCATATTAAGTCTACTGATTATGTTTTCTTATGTTAAATTAGAATCTGGATAAAAAAAGGAATAAACATTTTCTCCATAAAAAATAATTATAAAAATGTATTTTTAATTAAAAGATTTAATCATACTTAGTAAAGGGGACTAAATAAAATTTCCATTTAATGAAATATTGTTGATTGAAATGTATTTTATTAGTATAGAACAAAAAATTGCTACTTTTTTTAATTAAAAAAGGAAGAACATTGGTTTTAAATTTTCAATACGAAATGTTTTGTTGTCTGTAAACACTCATTAATTTGGGTATGGATAAAAAAGGTTCATGTTTAAAGAAATATATTCTGAAGAAAAAATAATAAAAATACGAGGATGTAAAAACATAGGCAATTCTTTTTAAAGACAGACAAATATAGTTGCTTTCATAAAAATGAAAGAAAGTTTTTAAAAAACGAAATGTTTTTTAAAAGATATTTTTTGTTATGTTTGAAATAAATAAAATAGTTAAAGGATGTCTTACACGATTAATATTCAAATGGAATGGATCAACTAACCTGCTAAAAGTAATTCAAGCCTCTAATTCTATTGAAATTCATTTATTCCTTACACAAAAACTATGATAGGCAAAAAATACTTTTAGCAAAATAATTCATAAATATTGATAGATTAATATAAAATTTGGTATTCTTATACTTGAGTTGGATTATAAAAGTACAAAATTATAAATTAAATGCACATTACATGATATTTTTATAAAGAATATAAAAGCACAATTTTAACCATATATATTTTTTTTACTTACATGAGTTATATAATCGCATGTAAGATTATTAAAAAACTATTCAATAAAAAAAACAGTAAATTATAAGTAAATCCTGTCCATAATTGTTAGAAAAATTCAAGCATGAAATAAAGATGTTCAGAATAGAACTACATTGAAGGAAAAAATGTTACGTTAGGAATTATACTTAAGAAATAAGCATTTCCAAGCCCATTGTAAATAGAAATTTTTTCCGCAAAAAAATTATTAAGAATAGTATTTTTTTTATATAACGAAAGCCAACAGCAAAAGCAAGCAAATTGTAATATAAAAGAAGTTTAAGAAATAGAATTAAGAAAGAGAAATAAAGGCAGTGGCCAAATAAACAGATTACCAAATAGTAGGAATGTTTTATAAAAATCCAGTGTGGAATAAAGAAATGAATATTTGGAAAAATGAAGTTCTAAGAAACAAAATATAATAGCACATGAGGTCATTTTATTTTCCTAAACAACTAAACCAAAAAGAATGCAGTCAGTCATTTTTGTAGGCTACTTTATTCTG
Organism: Oedothorax gibbosus; assembly: GCA_019343175.1. Taxonomy (NCBI): domain Eukaryota; kingdom Metazoa; phylum Arthropoda; class Arachnida; order Araneae; family Linyphiidae; genus Oedothorax; species Oedothorax gibbosus. Next base: position 33,558,578 of record CM033277.1, read on the forward strand.
CTTCTAATCACCTCAGTTAAGCTTATTCATTATCTATGTATCATTAAAAATTATTGAAATAAATATCATTACAAATTCATTTCCTAGATATAATCTGCACAATATAGCTACTAACTTTTAAACAACTAAAGTAGTCTGGTTCATCCTTCAAATATTTTCATTGTGTTTTTCATAAAAAAAAGATTTACAAATTTCTTGTTATAGATTCGTTAAATTAAGCTTGAAATAACACTTTAATAATTATGCTAAATCTTTTGAAAATATTTAAGAGAATAGCAGCAATAACATTTTCGAGTTTAAATAATAAAAAAAAAAAGTTTTAATATTTTGCAATAAAAAGCTCAAAAATAACAAACACAATTCTAACAAATAAAAAAAACTTTTATAGTAAAGCATTAAATTTTTTTTTTAATTTGAGGAGCAAATGAAAACGAGTACTTTAAAAAGACATCTTTTAGAATTAAAAAAAAAACCCTGACACCTGAGAAGGATCAAACACTATTGTTCAAAATATCTTGTCATCACAATGAAAGCATGCTGGTTTTGGAAGAAAAAAAATAAGATCCCTACCACTTCTCACAAGCACAGATTATAATCTATACCATAAACATACAACATGCAAACATATACTATTCTCAGACATAATCTGCACATCATATAAGCAATTTTGCGGGTGGCACAACATCTCTGTCCTTAGACCACGACTGGCGTAGTATCTCTTGGATGTGCTTCACAATCAGATCTATTGCAACTGGAAAATAGGGGAGGGGAAGGGTAACTATAGAGATCTCAATCTGGCCACCGTCACACACACAGCTTGGAAAGTAAACTACACTTTGTGACAGCTTAATTTAATCGCAGTAATGTGGCTTAATAGTGTAAGTGCTACTAAGTCGTATGAATTTATTAAATGATGGTAGAGTAAATTATTTAGTAGAACAAAATTATATAATTCAAAGAAAAAAAACTTTTTGGCTATTTTATCTTCTTATATAAAATATAACTGATGCTGTTTAGAATTCAATGATAAAATGCAAAAGATAAATGATGGTCAATGTTTTATTTTAAATTATAAATTCTTTTCTTTTTGAATTATAATTACGAGAGCATCCGGAAAGTAAGTTTCTCTAGCTAAAATAAAAAAAAGAACTAACTTTCAGGAACATATATATTGGAAACAATTACAGAAATGTTTAGGCTATTTTTCAACATAGCTCCCACCAGAATTGAGACACTTGTCATATCGTGTGATCAACTTTTATATCCCTTTGTCGTAGAACTGTGCCTCCTCTAAATGGTACCAGCGTGCAACATATTTTCAGTTCTTTGACAAAACGCTCACCGGAGGACAGGAATTTTTCGAAAAATTGCTGGGCTGAAGATCAGGGCTGTAGGGTGGATGATCAAACTATTCGCAGCGAAATTCCATAAAACCAGCTGCTGAATGTTGAATAGTTTGGGAGTTGTTCGATCGTCCACCCTACAGCCTTGATCTTCCTTCCAGTGATTTTTCTAACACCAAGATTCCTGCCCTCTGGTGAGGTTTTGTCAACGAAGAAGAGCTGAAGAGACGTCTGTCAAAGGATGGTTCCATTCACAGGCAGCACAGTTCTACAACAAAGGGATATAAAAGTTGATTGACGATCTGACGAGAGTCTCAATTTCGGTGGGCTATGTTTAAAAGTAGCTGAAACATTGCTGTACTTGTTGCTAATAAATATGTTCCTGAAGGTGTTTTTTTCTTACTTTAAATAGGGAATTTTACTTTACTTTCTGGATGCCCCTCTTACATTAAATATGTTACTCTTATTTATACTGCAAAGATTTTTGTTATACATGTTTATAGATATTGTTATACCTTCCTATACATGTTTATTCAGGACTCATTCAACATCGATGTTAACAATAGTGAAGAGATGTTCATTTGGATAAAACTATCAAAAAGCCATTTTTTAAAAAAAAAATTTCCATGTTATCAAAACAAGGAAGACTTTGAAAATGTATTTGTGTAAAAGTTTTAAAAAAAATATATATATAAATAAGAGTATAACCCTTCAGCAGCAAAACCTAGCCTATTACTAGTTTGGATGTTATTAAAAACTAGACCTGCATTCCAATAAATATTTCTCTATAACTTAGACAATAGTAATAACAAGATCGTTTCCAGCATAATTTGTGCTATGATTAGTTTGGATAATCATATAGTTAAACTCATAGTTTCCTTGCACAAAAGCCACGACCATGGGTGGAGCAATCAAATTAAGACAAAATAAAACGGCTGAAATTTCCTCTTCATCTGATTGTCCACGCGTTTTATAGCTCCGCCAATGGTCGTGGCTTCTGTGCAAGGAAACCGAGTTTAACTATATAAACAGACCCTCCCCCCCCCCCCCTTCAGAAAATGTCATTTTGTCATTGGTTTGAATTATACTATTAAAAACAGAATGAATAATAAAAAGACAATATCCTTAGTAAGTCATCTGCTATCATTAGTGCAGTTAATAATCAGAGAATTTATATTTAAGGGGGAATGGGCGAGCTGGACCATGGGTCTCCAAACTCAAGTGCCTCAGTGTTAATCCAATGGCAAAAAAACTATTTTCTCTGCCACATTTCTCCTGCTGTATTGAATATTTTTTTTCAAACGTTTTTTTTTAAAATAATAAATGTAGATAACTTACAGGTATCTATCTTCCCACTTTTTGAAATTGCTTCGAATATTTTGTGTAAAATTATTTATTGAAAATTTAAAAAAAATATTATAACCAATTTCAAAAAGTGGGAAGGTCGGGACCTGTAAGTCAGCTACATTTATCATATAAAAAAATCCACTTGTAAAAATATTCAATACAGCCAGAGAAATCAGGCAGAGAAAATATTTTTTTCTCCATAGGATTAACAATGATGCACTTTGCTTTGGAGACCCCCGGTCCAGCGCGATCATTCCCCCTTAAAGAATTCATTCAAAAATTAAAACCATACCATTGGAATACGATTTTAGAGTTAACCTTATTGTAAAAAAAATCAAACAGTACAATAGTGAGGAAAAGAGTTATAGATCAACTAAACTAATCAAATTGATCATGTTAAATACATCAATGATAAAGAAAGCAATATTAATTGGACATGCAGTTTATGCAAATGCAAGATCACAAACCAATTATTTCTTCTAAAAACTACATTAGTATCTAATGTCAAAATTAAGGAAATCGCAAGCTTACTCAATGTGTTAAGTTTTTAGGTTAACAAAAGTTGGTTTTGCCTATCGTTATAGACTTAACTATATTCACAGAACAAATAGAATGCATGTTATATTTCAACACATAAAAGGGTCACAGCATGTGTGTGAAAAATAATTTTTGCTGCAGAAAATATAATACTGTAATAAAACACTTGCTAAACCAATAGGTGTAAGGACAACTTACATCAACTTGTAAAACTAATTATGAATTTAATGATAAAAATAAATCCAAAATTTACCTTTGAATGTTAAATGCGAGAAAAAATGAAGTAGGTAAAACAATTTAAAAAAGTAGTAAAAAAAGTTATCAAGTATTTAAAAAATATTTATATGTTTGCTGGTGGCATTTTACACACAACATCAAAATTCCCAAAAATATATTTATCAAGTTTAGTTGAGTTGCAAGAAATGATATTAATGCTAATTGATAATGAATGGCATACAAAATAAAATAAATATAAATTTTAAAAAATTTATCAAAACTTAAAGGCATTGGAATTGATAAAAATGCATAACATTACTGGCTTTAGAATATAACATCATAATAAGATACACAAATTTCTGTAATTGCAAGCAAGATAACATTTGAAATTACAAAACATTTTATGTGAAGTCTACAAAGCATAGCAATACAAATTTTGACAAACTTCGGTGAGGTGAGGTATAATAAGTATGATTCATTTTGGTTTTTAGTTATTCTAAAAAAATATTTACTCTTTACCTAATCTGATTGATTATCCCATTTTTTTTTAATGTGAGAGGTTTACATTGCCATTTTCGATAACTGATAAAGAAATAAATTTAAAAAAGTCTAAGAACTAAATAAGATCAACCAAATAAATTATCATAAAATATTTAAGTCATTCTTTTACAATCCATAGCAATGCTGCAATATGAAAATATATAAATCTCAATTGAAACAAATATATATAAAAACAAGTCTTACCTTCATTATCTGCTCCTCGAGGAATGATGACATCAGCATATTTTTTGGTCTGAGAAAACAATAAATAAATAAGCAACAAAATTGTCATTTGAATTCTTATTTTACAAGAGAGCTATTTTTTCAGAGCATTATTTTCAAGTAGGCCCCGTCTTAACCAAATTACATTTAATTGGATACCTGCTTTAACCAAAAAAATTTTTTATCCCGAAAATTTTAAAATGAGCTAAAAATGACTAGTTTTGTTATCGATCTACCATCCATAAAAAAAAAGATGAAACTATGTGGCAAATTTCCCATTTTCTAGACTTCAACAAATAAAGTTATGAATTTTCTTAATGGGGTAACTTGCGATGTTGGAATCAAATGGTGCATCACTTCAATTGTGTATTTATTTACAAAGCAAATATTATCAATGTCAAATAAATATCCAAACCCTAATTATTATCACTTCACTGGTTTAACCGGATTTACACTTAACCAGCCTTCCATAAGTCCCATTTAAAACCGGTTAAGAGTGCATCTACTGTATAGAAAACTGAATATTTGTGCTGATTTTAGAAATTTTACTTTGAAAATACAGTAATATGGGAGATTCAAAATATCTGAAATTTTTGACTACAAGTACATTAGAATAACATTTTAATAAGCTTATCTTTTAGTTTGCATTAAATTAATTAAAATAATTTGAAATGCCATCAATAATTATTTAACACCTATACTCATTGTCAACAAAAGATAATCAAACAGGGAAAGGATCCATCTGCGGATTTTACGAGTTCCACAAAAAAAACTTAAGAATCCATCAAAAAAATTGGTGCAAAATATGAAGTTTTTACCAAATTAATAAACTGTATTTGTAAAAATTAAGTTCATAACTTAAATTCATAACATTCACCATAATTCTTATTTATTACCCGAGTCTATTCACTTTGTTAAGTTTAGGGGAGCTTTATCTTAGCCCCTTTGACACGGTAACTAACAACAGAAAAAGCTGATAAACAGAATTTTCTTCTTCGAATTTCCCCTACCCCCCCAACCCTATTCAGACTACGCCACACCTGTTTACGAAAATACATTTAATTTATTAAATCTGCAACTGCTTTTGTCTGAAAACTGTTGGCACTAAATTTGTGTAAAGAAGGCTTTTTTTGAAATTTGACATTAGGAGTTTTTTAAAGATAGAGACTTGAGATAAACATGTAAAAAATAATTTTAACTTGTAACTGCAGAATATTTTGAAACTTCAGACAAATTTTTTCAAGAATAATGAGTGCGTAAGACAGGATCGACTGTAAAAATATTTTACAAAGAGAAAAATAAAAGAATAACAATATTTTACAAAAGGAAAACTTAATTAAAGTAGATTTCAGCAATAAAGTCCAACGCGATATCTAGATTGCTGAAAAAAAAAGGTGAGGGTTTATTTATGAAAAACTATACAATCATATCTTCAGTAAAATACTTACAGGCAAGCAAAAGTCTTCAAATGCTGGCTTCACGTAAGTGGTGTACTGTGTTAGTATCTGATCCAGATCCCGTCCTCTTTCTCTTGTATCACGAAGAACTAAGAAATAATTATTAACTATGAATATGAGGCAACAAGACACTTTTACATAAATTATGTAATAAAAAAATGCATTAAAAATCTAATAAAGATGTTATGGTAATGTAAACTATTTTAGTAATAATGTTGATCCTAAACTAAGGTAAGCCAATTAAATATTGTAAAAAGTAAGATAAAATATTTATAAAAAATTATGATACTCGTTGGAAATGGGTGACTGACATCACAATTTGTTTTGTATACCTCCTTTTTTCGTTGCTTTTTTGGTGAAATGGCAACAGTGTAGTGTTCTTATTCTGGATTCGATATAAATCAACAGAAAATGGCATAAGTAATGCGTTGAGTATGTTCTCTTAAGTTAAAAATATCATAAAAAATATAGTAGGCATATTTTTTGTGCATATTATATGGAGTCAGAAGTTTATGAATACATAAGAAGCACTACTGGATGAAATAACACCCAGGGAGATACTATCGTCAACTATTATGATTTAACCTCCTGCGGCCTGGCATCCCCACTTGGTGACATTTTTTTAAAACCTCCTCACAGACAATTAACCTGTTAATTAGTTCCGAAATTGACTTGGTCCGATAGAAAAAGATCCAAATATCAGTTTTCAGCCTTTGATTACAGGTGTCAGTCATTTATTTCTATAAAAAATGAAGTTGAACGAGGGAGAGATTAGTTCTCAAAAAAATTAATTTAAACTTTTTTTTTCAAAAAGTTCTTTTAGTAATTAATTTTAAAGGCATTTTGCATTAACAGTTTATTTTAACATTGTTTGTAACTACAAATAAGTGATACCGCCTTTCTTTTTGCATTTATAGCAAAATGCGTATTTTTAGAGCTTAAAGCGTGTCTCTCAGTAACCATTAAACATAATTTTTTTAAAAATTACTTTGCAAAAATACTTTTTAGCATACATTTGTATGAAAAGTATGTTTAGATTAAGAATAGATTTTGGGATTCGCGTAGGATTTTGCTCGGGTCTTAAGAGGTTAAAGTTTCAGGGAAAATTGCTTATTTTTGAATCAGTGCACAGTTTATAAAACCTATGACAGTTAAAATACCACATGCCTTAAATAGCTTCATGCCATTATTATTTTTTTGAAGAAAAAAAGAAGCCAAAACAAAAATCCAAGGTTGCAGATTCATAACCTAAGCAAAATATAATAGGACATACAGCATAAATTGAAATTATTAAGTGGACAAGGACTTAAATTTAAAACCTAGGAACTTTTAAGGTACACAAAAAAGTTTAAAAAAAGATCTTTTATGACATGCTATTTTTATGAACAATGTAATAAAACCTATGAAACTGAAAAATCTGTCTTCAACGACATCGTTAATAATAACCATACTAAAAATTTAGTTTTCAATATAACAGACAATGAAATAGGGTCTTAAATAAGTTCATAGCAAACCAACAGAGGTCACTATTGCCTTAACACCTAAATTTCTTCAGGTTCTTTTCAGCACATAGAATTTAAAAAAAGGTGTCTAAATTTCTCCTAGACATACCTTTATTATTACAGATAAAACACTGACTATTAGAGATAAAACCAAAGAATACTTCTGAATTTCAGTTAAACAAAATTGTTCAGTTTTTTTATGAAAAAGAATTTTCAGTTTTGTTTTTCAGGGTTTTTTTTTATGAAAGATTTTTCAAAGTTTCAGGTTTTTTTTATGAAAGTCTTTTTCTTTTAAATAAAACTCAAACTACCTCTTCTAGATAGTCTTGTGTCTGGGTCAGTGTCAACAAATAGTTTCATGTGGAATAGATTTCTAATTTCAGGGAAGTAAAACACCAGGATGCCTTCAACTAAAACCACATCTGCCGGTTGCACTGTGATAAATTCATCTTTCTTTCTACATAATAAAAAGGATAAATTGTTACATTCATTACATGATTTAGTATTCGTAGGGGTATGAACAAAGAATCCTAACAGGGTCATATTTTTAGGAATTAAAAGTATAGTGTTTAAAATTTTGGATTAAAATCATTGTTTACAAAATTTTACACTGGATAAACCTATTTACATGCTTGGAATATTATTTATTATATCCAACCACTTGTGGTCAGAAGACAGGAATGTAAGATGCGACTGTTTCTAAAATAAATGCTCTTTAAATGTGCTAATTTGAGCTTAATTCTTTTGTTTCTATTTTTGTTAGGCTTCAACCTAAGCTAACATTTTTAATGCACATTTCTACAAATTCTATTTATAATAAATACAGTTAGGTAGTGCTTTCAGATAATGGAAATTATATTTAACAGATAAAATGGTTCTTCCAAATTTAAATTACTTACCTACAGTTAGATTTAAAATCATAAACTGGCAGTTGAACAACCTTCCCAGATAGTATTTCTGTTAGAACATTGTGCATCAAGTCATTGTCAAAAGCATCTAAAAGAACAATTGAACTTTCAATTGAAGGGTCCAGTTTCAAAACTGACATTTTCTATAGTATAACTAAGATATACCACTCATTGTCAACTTTGTCGGATTACATTTACTATCGTCAAAAGTCACCAACGAATAACATATCAAAATTAGGGCGCTAGCAAAAAAACCCACCATGTATGTTCTTAGAAGTTATTTAAACAATAAACTTGTATTGCTTCTTTTCAAACTAATTTATAAAAGAACAGCGATAAGCATATAAATTCAATTACAAGTGCTTGGTAACAAACTGCCTTTAAAATGGCAAATTAGTAACTTTTGCTAAATTGAGCCAGCAAATCAGTTTATATTGTGCTCACATGTCAAAGAATTTAAAAAGACCATAATTAAAATAGCAAGCTACATGTATTTATAGCAATAAATATGGTACTGACTGGTACTAACTATGGTACTACTGGTACTAACTATTGTATGGAAGTAATACTATGGTAAATTAATATTCTCTCCACTTAATCACTAAAATTAATTAGTATTAAAGCATAAAATAACCATATAAGTAGAAAATCAGATATTTTATCACCCTTTCCCACTGCCATAAAATCACTGTTAACAAGGCACAGCTTTAAAATGAACAACCCACCAACGTCCTTAACCTGACCAGATTTGTTTCAGCGATTAGCTTTTTGAGTATGAAATCATTATTTTTTTTTCATATTTAAGGAGGAAGGGCGCACTGGATTGCGGGTCTCCAAACTCAAGTGCCTCAGTGTTAATCTAATGGCGAAAAAACTATCTTCTCTGGCACATTTCTCCAGATGAATATTTTGAATATTTTTACAAACGTTTTTTTTTTAAATAATAAATATAGATAACTTACAGGTCTCTATCTTCCCACTTTTTGAAATTGCTTCGAATATTTTGTGTAAAATTATTTATTGAAAATTAAAAAAAAAATATTCGAATAATTTCAAAAAGGGGAAGGTCGGGCCTGTAAGTCAGCTACATTTATCACATAAAAAAATCCGCTTGTAAAAATATTCAATACAGCCGGAGAAATGCGGCAGAATTTTTTTTTCTCCATAGGATTAACACTGGTGCACTTTGCTTTGGAGACCCCCCCGGTCCAGCATGCCCATTCCCCCTTACGATATGTTTCTTTTGTAAGAAAACCATAAAAAAAAATAAAGAGGAGCACATTGCACAATTTGTATAGCTATGTACACGAATAACATAAACTGTAGGCACTTCAAAATGCAGTAAATCTGGTCACCCTTAGCAAAGCAATAGTAATTTCCAGGGAATGGAGTATCGCGTTACTTGTAACAGTTACTATTTTCAGGTAACAGCGAGCAATGTTGTTTATATTTTTCAAAAAGTAACTGTAACTTAGTTAGGTACTTTTAGCAGTAGTAAAGGAACGAAAAAATGTCATCTTTTCCGTTACTTTGTATGCCGCTCTTCATGGATATGCATTTCGGCACAGTTTAGCGTTCGACCTAAATTTTATTATTTAAAATTAAATGTTGAATTTTCGTTCTTAACTTTTTCCGATTGTCCCTATTTCTTTAGCCTTGGTTCTCTTTGAAAGACGGCAAGATGGTTAAATTTCAATTTTTAGTATAACTTGAAATTTGTAAAAGTAACTTTCCAATCCCAGGTATTTTCTGTTTTATATCATTAAATAACTTCAAAACACAGGGAAATACATTGCACATTTGGCCCATACCTGGGTGGTCGAAATTGTACTTTCCTTTGGCAGCTTTTGCTTTCTGTTCATTCGTAAGTTCCTTGTAGAAGCTATCTTGACTGATACAAATCACTTGTCGCTGTTGATGATCTACAGAATACTGTCCGACTTTGTCCATTATTTTTTGGCATACTGTTGACTGAAAGCAATTATAACACTCGGTTATAATACAATAAAATATACACAGTGTATTAATTAAATTATATAGATATTGTATAGGTTAAATTTATAGTGGTATGATTATAAAAAGCAAAAAGTTCACGTTTCAATATGCTACCTTTCCAGATGCGGTTCCACCAGCAACACCAATTAAAAAAGGGCTTTTCGCATCAAATCCATTATAAACTTTAACGCCATTGGAGTTGACATGAAAGGCCATTTTATAAGAAGTATTAAAAGTGTTCACAAATTTCTTCTAAACAATAAATCATTTGGACAACATGATATTACTCCTACGCAATTTCTTTTTCTTGGAATGACAAAAACAAGAATAAGACAGACGACCCAGCAACATAAGAACGTCTAGGAGTATGACTGGCCGGATACTCCTATTGGTCAGATTAAAAATTGCTCCATGGATTTTGGTAGCCAAAGTAGCCAGGTTTAGGGATGGGAAACCAGATGTTATGTTCTAAAAACAGAACAATATTGTCGCCGAAATAGTGAGTTTTAGCTAAATCTGGTAGTAATCTTTTAGTAGCGAGATCACGTGCCTAATTTTTACCAATAGAAGAATCCGGTTGGTCAAGCCCCTAGACTCTCATCGGTAACGAATCTGAATTTAACGACATAAATAGAATGGTATACGTCACCAGAAACAAGCCAATTAAAAACACAAATGGGCATGTTTCACGATTTGCCAGGTTATTATTCATTGGTACGCAATGCAAATCCTTTTAGATGTAACATTTATTACATTTTCAACTTGATAATATTTGTTACTTTCAATTTCCTAACCTGAAACATTAGGTAATGGTCGAAGTATTGCGATAAGGTCGAAAATCCGAAAGGGCGATTTTTTTTTATGTTTTGGAAGGTGTTGATTTCGAAAAAGTGGGTTTTGAACATTAGTCCGTCTATCCAACATGTTCTGAAAACAGGACCTCTGCGCGGGTTACCACTGTCAGTGTGACGTAGTGAAAGTAGTCCACTCAGACAAATCACTTACTTAATAAAGTGGACCAATTATGACTTGGAATTGCTTTTCGCTTTTGTGATTGGTTAATCGAACTACTTCAACCACGTCACTATTTGAGCTCAGAGGCCTCCTCTAAAGAGGGGTTGGTGTGTTTGAAACCACTTCTACAGATCGAACAAAAAGATCTACCACGAATCTTTTTAGGTTTTTAAAGCTATTATAACTACTTAAAAGGACATATAATTACTTTTAAACGTATCAATTTAATGAGTGGTAATTAAAAGTCGTACAGTGTTACACCCCCCTAATTTTTATTTATTTTTCACTTTTAGCTTAAATTCTACAATTTAAAAGGTTTTATTCAAGTGTGATCGTCCTTCCCTTGTTTCAGTTAGTAATAATACAATATTAGTGTATCCACATATATAACAAGAGAAGTTCGATACAAATGACAAAATAGTACCATTAAAAATAACAAACTATCAGTATAAGTGTACTTTGATCCATGATGTCAGATATAAATAAGGGACACCAAACATTTTAAACTGTTATAGTTTATTTTAAATGTACACTGGTGAAATACCAACACTATAAAGAACTAAAAAAAAAAAGACATTATACAGATGCATTTAAAGAATCAATCACCAATTTGCCAATGAGTTTAATTCCAATTTATGCACATAATACACAGCAATGCTCGTCACTAACAATAGTTGTTTTTGTCTAGAACAGTGGATTAGAACTAATTTGAATTTCAGTAAATCAGAAATAAAACGTTTTAATCAGTATTCCCATGATTCTATTTGCATTTCCCTCTATTGTCATGCTAAAATAATCAGGATATTGAATGTAATGCATCAGTTAATTTTTTTTCATACTTCTATATTTGTGAAAAACTTGAATTGACACAAGAGTTCAAGAATTAAAAAGTTAGTTTAAAAAATATAAGTAAACACTCTTCCACCAATTTAACATAAATTAAAATGAACAGTAATCACATCACATTTGCAATTAAAATTAACAACTAGAATAGATTACACTTGAGATCAGACTGGATTGATATATAACTTAAAATTTTTGCAAACATGTATTTATTTTATATAGCCTTTAAAAAGTACAAAATTTTCTGTAAATAGATATATATATATATTTGCAAACACAGGGCTTTTGTAGCAAATCCAGTCACTTCAAGGAATGGGTTGTCAACAGCTTCTCTGCTATTTGCTTCATCAACATAACATGAACCAAAAGATTTGACCCTGAAGCGACCCAATTTGTTACACGGACTACAAGTCTGCAGTCAACTTCTGAGGCACGGAAATTGATGTGGATAGGTTTTCATTACTTATACAATCGAACCCTGTTAACGTGAACTCGAAGGGAGCACCGAACCATTTCGTGTTAACCGTCAGGATTTTTTTTTTACATTGAACCTTTTAATAGTTTAAAATAACATCTAAAAAATATTCTAATTTTAAAACGTAATAGTACTAATAATACATGTACATGCAATTAGTAATTCAATTAGGTAATAGAAAAATTAGGAATTTTTGAAGAACAGCAATTGGATTAAAACTGACAAATCATGGGAGATCCAGGGTTCTCTAAGCAGGAAAACAATTTATTCTTAGAATGTTCGTCTGTTTTTTAAAAATAATGTTTGATGTGTTAAGCGAGTTCGTGTTAATGAGGTTCGACTGTACCAATTTATTCAGAATGAAAGGAAAATGTATGATTGATAGAGTACTAACATAGATGTTACACTGAAGTACCTAAAGACTAACAAACGCTTCAATATTTCTCAAAACAATAAGATGAAAAAAATAACCAATAAAAAATATAAAAGTTCCTTAATTTCAGAAATGATTAAAATGATATTTACTAAGGACTTTACCACTGTAGAATGAGATAATTTTGGCCTACACATAAGACCCTAGTACTCACTTTCTTGAATATCTTACAGACAAGGTAGAGTTGCCACTAATTGAAAATGCAATCACAGTTTTAAAGAGTGTATTTAATGAGAAGTTTAAAGCTTGTGCCAAAGTTACTCCATTGGATGGTATCTTAGTTACTTTTTGTTGCTAGGATGTTACAAATTTTAAATGTTCCATTGTCATTACGAGTATTTGGCAATGATTTGTATGATAAAAAAAACAGTAATTCAAATGTGTTCTATCACCCAGTAATGATCTCAGTACACCTGTATACAATAATTAAAAATGCATATTCAATAAATACAAGCAATGAAAATCAATGTTTTTTATAACTGAATTTTTAATACTTTAGTTGTCACTATATATTGCTTTAAAGCTCCCAAGATATAAGCTGAAAATAATAAAGTTACCATGCACTAACATACCTGCGGCCATCATATAACTATCATTAACAAAACAGCTATTGTCATTATTTGGGCAAGACATACATTATCATGGATGCTTTTTAAAACAAAGACACAATCAGTATGCTGCCGTAGGCAGGTAAACTGCAGTATCCATACTAATGACTTGGACTTTTGTTTTAAGAACTGAATAACCTACAAGAGAAAGTATACTAAAATGACTGAGTATTTCAGGGCAAAAATAGTTCAGGTCATAATTGTGGTTTGTGCAGTTTACCTGCCCACTGCAATATGGAAGAATAACACAAATTCGAAAACAGGTTGTGAATAATAAGAAAGGATAATAGTATCCAAGTCCTATTTACTTGACCAGTGTAGTCCTTTTGATTACAATGCAAGCTTCGAAATTACTTTCTTCCACTACCTCCTCCTGTGGTTTTCCAGGAAGCAGTGTTGTATTCGTTCCCCCCCACTTGGAAAGCAACTGCTATTAGCCTTACAGCACAGCTTCAAACAACGTAGGTTTAGAACAGAGACGCTTACACCCTTTCGTGGAAAACCGCAAGAGGGGGTAGGGGGAGAAAGTGCTTTGCTTTTGAAGCTTGCGTTGTAATCAGAAGGACAATTGCTCAGTTTAGCGTAACATGGAATCATTACTTGTTGCAGAATGGTGAAAACGGCACACCCATCCAGTAATTTCTTAGCAACCCTAGCATTAGTGACAGAGTTGCTATTATGTTTCAATGAAGTTGTCAGCAGAAACCTAACTACTGTGTAGGTTAGAGCTGTTCTGTTTTAAAAAGCGAAAAATGTAAGAACTTAGAGATTAATCCTAGTGTCTGGCCTGGCAAACTCTTGAAGATCAGGTTTTCTAAATACTGTTTTTGCTTGCAATGCTAGTTTAACATCAACTATGTTTGATTAGTGTACATGGTTGCCAGAAAAATGTATTTATCTCTTAAAAAACTCGCCAAATTTCGTAATTTTTAACCCGGCCAGCAACTAGAATTTTACCCTAGCTTTAGTGTCTCTCAGATGATATTAATAATTTTTCATTCAAAATAGATACAGCAGTTAGAATTACACATTGGTAGGCATAGTGTTTAATACACTTGGTAAAAATTGTCTTCAACCGGTTTTTGAAATAAATAAGCTAACTATTATCCTTTATTGCAGAATATTAGACTAAAAGTATTAAATTTTTCAAAAAATTGAAAACAAAGGATTTGCAAATTGAGTTGAATAAGTTAATAAACTATCAATCCAAATTTAAATCTTAAAATTTAAATCATATTAAGAGACAGCTCATTCGAGTTAAAGATTTTTCTAAAAAAGATGTGTATTGTTTGGAAAGTGGAATACTTGTCCAGTGCCCGTACACGTAAATACCCGTACACATAATGTGTGAACGGTGCCCGTATGGGTAGCCTCTGCCAAAGAATATTATTATGATTTAATGATTAAATGATAATGTTAAAAATTATTATGATAAGTTAAATGAATGCTAATGACTACAATTTTAGCCTCTGACAAACAGATCCTTAACACAATTAATATTTCCTCATACTACTTGATTTTTCGGAATCAGTTGAGATTTTTATTGACATTTGTTTGCAAAGACTTATCTTTATTAGTTGTATTTTATCTTATCTATATTATCCTCATAATATGTTAGATATCTATCCAGTCAGTCAGTTGATATTTCATGTACACTGTTTCAATTCAAGGATTTGTAAATTTAAAATCGTTCAAGCAGAAAGATATTAAAAAATGCAGCAATTTTTTATGAATTTCCAAAACTCTTGAACTGTCTGTTAATATAAACAAAATTTCAAATATTTCCCCCAATATATCTTTAATTTATGATATTTCACATCATTAGCTGGTATGTGGAACAAATTTCAAATTTTTTTGGAACAGTCTAAGTTGCACTTACATTTGAATGAGTCAGAGGAATATTTTGTATTTGTTATAACAAATTAGAAATTACTGTCACATCCAAAGTTCATGCTAAATTAGTTAGGTATTTGAAAAAGAATTAGAAAAGTTTGTAGCATAGATAATTAAAAAATAACTATATTAGAGCATTTTTAATTTAATAATTACCTTGGTGGCATTCATATAATTTGTAGCTTTATTACTTATTATTTATTTTAAGTTTTAAATACTAATAGTATATACATATGATATTTAAATTAAATTCCACCTGGAACCTTACAATAAAATTTTAAGCTTAACTTACGAGCATAAAAAATCTAATGAATAAGTACACCTAAATAAGAATAAAAAATTCCCTTACCTTTCCTTTATACTGTCTTTGAAGGATTTTATATATTTATTACTGTGTCTTCAGATGTCTAATAAAGAGGCTCAACCTTTGCATATACTCTTCCCAAATATACCATACTATAAGATGAGCACCGTTATATTCTCTTTGGAGGCATGACAGTGAAGATATACAATGCTTGAACTTTATTATTCAGAATTTAGCATCAATATTCCCCATGGATTACATCATAAGCTAGAATATACAAGTACATTTCAGTTTCTTAATAGTAGTTGGTTCTTTGCTGCACGCCGCTGCTTGTGGCCGAGCTTCTGTCGTGGACTCTTCGGTCATCCAATCTTGCTGACGTCCTCGCCGTCTTCCAGTCGTCCCTCGCAGTTTCTCTTCGGGAAGAAGTCACTGTTGTCCGATCTCTGGCGGCGGGGAAGTTTCGACGTCCGTCCCTCTCCCGGAATTCTGCACGATCGAAAGCAGTGGGTCGCTCCGTTCTGGCGGATGTCATGGTAATCTCTCGGCGGGAGTCGCGGTGTCCCCCAAACTGGGATCTTGGTGTCACGGCGACCGCTTTGGATGGGGCAAATCTCTCTGCGGGACGTCTCTCGATGTCATGACGGGAACTGAAAGTCTCTCGCTCCCTCACTGGATAGTCGGCGTATCTGGATGGGGCGGCTTCCACACGAGGCTTTTTAGCTGGGAAGGCGGCTCTGTCTTCATAACGAGGGGCTGCCTCTTTTCTGTAGTCCAAAAACACATCAGCTTCTCGAGAGGTACGGGCTAGGGGTCTTTTGGAAACAACAGCAGGAGCAGGGACAATCCTCCTCAGCTCAGCTAGTCGCCTGAGTTCTTCTCGTTCACGTTCCAGCCTCTCCCGTTCTAGTCGCTGCTTCTCCCGCTCCATCTTCAGCATTTCTGCCCTCTCACGCTCGAGGAGTTCCCTCTCGATGCGCAGCTTTTCCTTCTCTCGTTCAAGTCTGTAGGCTTCCTCCCTCTGCTTTCTCTCGATGAACTTGTGGTGTTCAAGTTCCTCCTGTCTTCTTCGGTCTGCTTCCCTGCGTTCACGCTCCCTGATGCGGTCTCTGCGGATACGCTCTTCTCTCATCCGCTCAAATACGGACACTTCTGGCCTGGCTCGGTAGTTGGAAGCTCCAAAACGAGACCTGCCTAACGGTCTTGATCCAAAAGTTCTCCTGGTGGCAGCAAAACGGGGTCGATCGTTGGCAGCAGCAGCAGGGCGAGATCTGTGAACAGGGGCTTTTCTTGTGGATGACTTGCGAGAAGAATCCCTCTCCTTATCTTTGCGCTCACGTGACCTCTGATCCCGTTCTTTGGACTTTGATTTTTCAGAAGCCTTGGGTTTCTCCTCCTTGGCTTTTGCTGTTTCAGTCGAAGGCTTGGAATCGGCTGCTTTTGTGTCCACTTTAGCAGCAGCTTTGGGTTCAGGAGCTGCCTTTCCACTCTCAGCAACTTTGGTGACTTCTTTCTTCACCACAACTTTCTTGGTGCTGATAACTACTTTCGATTCAGACTTCTTTAGCAGGGCTCCTGGTTCACTTTGGGTTCTTTCCACTGATATGGTGCGGCCACTGAATTCTGTGCGATGAATGTTTTGAATGGCTTTTGTGGCATCTTTGCTTGTCAGCATAGTTACATACCCATAAGTCTTGACAGGTGTCTGCTTGGTACTCTTCACTATCTTAACAGAAATGACTCTACCTTGTTTGCTAAAGAGATCCTTGAGATCTGCCGCTCTGGTGGTGTTAGGCAAACCGGAAATCCACAAGCTTTTTGCAGGAATGTTGGTAGTCTTTGCTTTATCATTCTTTCCAATGACTTTCGTTTGTTTAGGAGAAGCAGCAGTAGTATTTTCAGGGGTCTTGGATGTGCTAGTAGTTTTTGGAACTTTTCTTTCTTTTGAATCTTCATCAACTGGCTTGGACACTTTAATTGGGGTAGACTCTGCACTTGGAACTTCTTCATAGGTAGATTCGGCATTCTCTTCAGTAGATTCAACGTCTTTTGCTTTCGTACTTGGTTCTTCTTCCAACTTCTGTTCACTTTCACTATCCTTCAAACTTTCCATCACCTCATCTTCATTTAATTGAGCATCTTCTTCATCTATAGATAATAGGAGAGTCACATCATTCACTTCTTCAGAACTAGCATTTTCTTGGGAGGCACTTTTTTCTTGAATTTCTTTAGATGACGCACTTGTTGTCTTAGATTCTTTACAACTAACACTTGCTTCTTTTACTTCTGCATTATTAACAGTCTTTTCTTTAACTTCTTCTGAGCAAGCTTCTGTCTCCTTACTCTTTTCTGACCTAGCTTCAGCCTCTTTAAATTTTTCTGAACTATCTACAGTTTCTTTAGGGTCCTCTGAACTAGCTATCGTTTTATTAACTTCTTCTAAACTATCTTTTGTTTCTTTAACTTCTTCTGAACTAGCTTCTGCCTCGTCAACTTCTTCAACAGTGTCTTCTGTTACTTCTTCAAATGTTTCCATTTCATTAATGTCAACTGTAACTTCTTTACTATCAACTCCTCCATTGGTCTCAGAATCTGGAATTTTCTTTTTCACTGGACTTTTGCAATTTACGGAATCTTTTTCGAAAGTGAATTCTTCAGGATCTTCACCTGCTTCTACTAGAGCTTTTTTCAATCTTTCAACTAACACAGATTTAACCCCACTTTTGTCAAGTTTACGTTTTTCCAGTTCTACTTTTAAATCTGCTACTTTCAAATCAGATAGCTTCATTTTATATACTTCAGCTTCGTTAAGCTCCATACCTTCATTTTCACCCACAGTTTTCATGGTTGCGTTCTCCGATTCTTCGGAAGAGGTGGCCATATTTCAGTTTATTTTAGAAGCAAATGTTGATTTCAGCTTGGTACAACTACTTTTTCCTTCGATGTTTTTTCGCATAAAAAATGGAAAGATGACTATCTTTGCTATTATTTTTTCAATACCCTGTAAAAATACACAGTTTAGAACAAGAATCGTGTCATAAGTAAATAAATAAAAATAAATGGCGCCGACAATGTTGGTTGCCAAATTACGGAAGTAAAATTTATAAAGGCAGTTTTAAAACTCGAAAAAAAATTGTATAATTGCGAAATATTCCTAAATTGTTATTAAATTAATGTATTAAATATATGTTGCTTATATATTGATTACATGTATATTTATGCTTAAACTTCTTTAATAACGCGAACTTTTTGTAACTACGCAGAAGTTATTCAACTCAACCAACGCCGAGCAGAAACAGCGTCAAATAAATTTTTCAACGCCATTTTCATATTTTATCATCAAGATTTTTAGATTTGCCGGTATACGTTTGGAATCATTATATTCAAATCAAGCTTGAAGGTATGGCAATGAAATTAACTGAGCTCAAAGTAGCTGATTTGAGGTCCGAGCTAGAAAAAAGAGGGCTAGATAAGACAGGCGTAAAATCAATTTTAATTGAAAGGTTGAGAAACGCTTTAGAGGAAGAAGGCATTGACGCTGATGATCACGAATTCGAAAACAGTATCGAGTCTAAGAATAGCAAACGTCGAAGTGACGTTGGAGAAGACGAAGAAATGGATGCTTCTGATGACATTAAAGATGCTTTAAATTTAGACCGAGACGACGAGGATACTCCCTGTAGTGACGAAGAAATGGACGAATACAAGCACAAAGAGGATACTGAAAGTGCTCGCTTCAAGACTCAGTCCCGGCAGGAAGCCCAATCAAATGAAGATGATGGTGAACCGAATTCCGAAACATCTAAAAGCGAAGCTATGGAAGAAGGAGAAGCAAAAGATGGCTCTGCTAACGGTGGTGAAACTAATACTTCTGAGACATCTGAAACCGCTGATGGCAAGGGAGGGAAAGGTAAACTATTGAAAGTTATTGGTAAAGGTCAGCAGGTAGCCCTTACAGCCAGAACCCTCTGGGTTACTGGTTTAGCAAGTACTTCGAAAGTCTCAGACCTGAAAAATTTATTCACTAAACACGGTAAGGTTACAACTGCTAAGATAGTAAGAAGTACAAAAGGCACCCAAAGAAAATGGTATGGCTTGCTAACAATGGCCACCAGCAAGGATGCTTCAACCTGCATCCAGAAACTTCACCGCACCGAATTTGGAGGGCATGTTATTTCAGTCGAGAGGCGCCAGACAGCCCCGATTGTGAAGAAGTCTGACCCTGCAGCTACTAAAAAGCCTGTTGCCAAAGATGGGGTCAAGGAGGCGGCATCTAAGACCGATGATGCCAAGAAGTCTTCCGAAGATAAGAAGCGATCAGAATCGGGCGAAGACAAAGTGGCCAAAAGCGAAGACGGGAGACGTAGTGTTGAACGTGGGTACAGGGGATACGAGGGAAGGTCTTTTAGAGGGCGTGGCGGTTTTACTCGAGGCTTCAGAAGGCCCTTTGGAAGCAACTACCGCGGTCGCATAACCTCATTTCGTGGCCGAGGTCGATTCACTGGCTTCAGGCGACCTTTTCAACGATCAGGCGGCTATGAGAGGCCAAGCTTCCGCCCGTTTTCATCCAGAGGAGGCTTCAGAGGCTACGATGAGGATCGCGGCTCTCCTCGAGGGTACATGCGGGAACGGCAGGACAGGATGCGAGAACGTGAAGAAGAGATGTTCCGTCACAAGATTATCGTGCGCAAGCAGGAAGAGGAAGCTTATCGGCTCGAGCGAGAGAAGAAACAGCTGAGGATGGAGAGGGAGATGCTCGAGCGAGAAAAGGCCGAGATGCTGAAGCTTGAGCGGGCAAAGCAGAGGATGGAGAGGGAACAGATCGAGATGGAACGAGAGAAGTTGAGGAGGCAATCGGCGATGGCCCACACCATCAAGCGACCCTTTAACCGTCGCGGCGGTGGCCCGCCCCACGTTTGGGCTGACAAACGAAGAGATTCGCCCCCGCCTTTCGATGGTCCTTCCTCTGGTTTTCGAGAGAAGTTCGGCGGTGGAGATAAGTTCTACGATCGTGACACGCCGGCTTACAAGAAGCCCGATTTCCATGACGATTTCCGAAGAGATAAGATGGATGTGCCCCATAAGTTTGTTGAGAGGGAAGAGCGACGCGAGGTCACTTACCACGGTGGTGCCCCAGAACGGCGAGTTTACTCCAGAACCGAATTCAGAGGACCTCACCCTGGCCCTAGTTCTTCTCCCCGAGATAGGTTTGGCCCTAGCAAATCTCCCAGAGATGAATGGAAGTTCCAGGATAGAAGAAGCGATAAGTCAAGTTACCCACCAAGGGGAGGTGGTGCTGGTGGTAGGAAGATGCATAGCTATTATTAAACCTTTAGACTTATCATCTTATATTTGTGTTATTAACAATTTCTCTTGCTGAGTGAATGACTATTTGTAAGTGTGGCTTTCATTGTCGAAAAGTATTGTTAACATATATTAGTTTTGGTAAATTGTATACCTTTTCCCCCTCATTATTAGAAATTTGTTGAACATATGTGACGAGTTAGTTGTGATTTGACTTGTATATCTATATACTATTTCTTTAATTTCATTTTTAATGATGTATTTTCCTTGTACTATGTAAACTTTTTCCTTCAAGCATGTGAGAATTTTCAGAACAATTCATTTTTTATCAATTGAAGTTACAATTTCAAGAGTAGAAAGATAGTAGTTGTTTTATTATGCAAGAAGGAATCTATAGAGATGATTTATAATATTGGTATTTCTGAAGCTATTTGTTATCGAACACTCAATTTGAAAATAATACAAACACATTGACTGAAGTGAACTTTTTCTGTTAGATGATTGTCAATTTTTCAAAAACAAGAAGAAAATTATGAGATACCTGATTATATTACCAATGTATAATGTAATAGATGTATGTGCTAATTAGATTCATTAAAAAAATGTTTCGACAACAGTCTTGACCTATTGACTGTCAAGTTCAGTTTCATGAATGCTTATGAAGAAGATAAATATACTTATTGAAGATATTGCAGGTTAGTATAAGTGGTGCGATGTACAAATGAATATTGTTGATAGTTCTGGTATTATACAATTGGAAGATAACTTGGCTAAGATCAATAGAAAAAAAAGCATACTGAAAATTAGATGATGACAAGTAATTTTGATAAGGAATGCCATTTTTTTTATGGGACGAAAAATTGCTATGATAATGGTTTATGGCTTTTCAGTATTTTTCTTTCAGTGAAAAAAAGTTGCATAAAAAGGTGCAATTGTTATAGAATACTACTTATGGAGAAACTTGTAACTGCTGGGTACAAATCCAAGCAATGAATGAAAAGTAAAATTTTAAACGGTTACAGGTATATAGTGTGTAGTTTAAATATACCAAAAGAATTGTGAGGTTTTTTGGATATCATTATTTCTGGCAACTGATATATATTTAATGGGAAATTTGCATTGTTTATCAATTCTGAATAGTTTCATTTTCTTAGAAAAATTTACAAAGAAACCCTGATTGATAGAAATTTACCTTGTAAAGTTTCATTTTCTGTCAAGTCTGTTGAAATTTTCACTTAAAAATAAAGAATGATGGATAAAAAGTTTATAAAATTTCTCAAACCTTACTTAGCATTCTGATGTTTTCTGGCATTGACTTTCACTAATGGAATTTCAGCGGTTGTGAGAATATTATGTTGTTAATCACTTAACAGTTCATTTGAACTATCAATTTGAAGAGTTGAGCAAGATTCTTTTGAATACCTAGAGGCTCACTCTTGAAGAACTTAAGGTAAATTTATATTAAAAAAAGTAATCAGCACAAGTCTTGGCAATGTAGAAAGTCCTGAGATGTACATTCTAATCTGTTAAGTGGTTAAACAATGCATTTCGGCCACTGCTAAATATTATCAAGAATTTGAATTTCAACATTATTTTTCTCTTGACTGATTGTCTCTTGACCGTGGTTCTAAGTTACAAGGTCCATTGCATATAGTCCTAATACTCCTAATGCAGCATTAATTTAAACGAACCTGAAACCTTCAAACAGCATATTTGAGTTTAAACTTTTGTCCGTTTCCCAATAGAATATTGGTCATCCAGAGTAAGTTGTTTCTGACCTTATCAAGTGGGTAGTGTATCTCTAGTGTGACATTAATCCAGGCAATCCACAAGGCCCACAGTTTAGATTTAAAAATTGTAGTGGGGTTATAAAGAAGACAAATTGCAGGTCAAATTAATCTGCAGGTCAATTCTTAAATAGAAAAGTCGTGGTTTATGTCTTAACTGCAAGCAAAGTACCCATTTTTCGGAATATGTAGTTTTAAATTATTCTTAGAAAGAAATATTTTTTTATTTTGTGTGATCTTGGGTTTGAAACCGAATACAATGAATATATCAACTATACATCACCTGTGATAAATCTTCTATAAAACCTTGGAATAACTGCTTGCAATCAATAGAAAGTGCTAAATAAGGTTTTCGAGTAACTATTGTAATATCTGGAAATACTGCAGATTATTCTATTTTTTAAGTTACCCCTTTAATCTAATCACAAGATGTATATATCTTAATGAAATTTTACCTGTATGAATCACATAAGTTAGAACCTTTTGATTTTTGGATGTCAAAAACACCCACAATGTTTTTTCTCTTAGCAAAATTGAAAAATTACTTCAATCACTGGAAAATTTTCAAGTTATATATTAGGCCAAACCTTAACTTATTTTGGCAAACTTTTTATGAAAATATTGAAAATTGTTTATTTGTAAGCAGTGTTAGAAATTGGAGAAAAAAAATGTAAGAGCAATTTGTGCCTTAAAAAACTAGGAGCAAATGCACATTATCTGGAAGCCTTTTGGTGAAAAATATTTATTGAAAAATGCTATTCTTATTTAATTATCCACAAACACTGGATGTCAACAGAGATTTTAAGATGGTCATAGTTGTGCACGTATGGAATACCCCTAGTTCCGCAATTTCTTAGCTGCTGAAGTTCAAAACTTTTGGAAATGTACGATCGAAGCTTCTTGATTTCATGATCGCCAGAGTATCGTAATTTTTGTATCGCCAGAGTTTTGCAATTTTAGAATCGCATAGAAGAATTTGACATATTCAAGATCGTTAACAATTTGGGATTTTAAGATAATTATTTTCGGCAACACCTATGGAAACCACTTAAAAAAAGTCATTAAAAAAATCGCGATAACTGTGGGCAAATTTATTTTAAAGTCGCAAAATTGTAGGATTCGCACCGTGTTTGAAAGATATCAATTATCAAGTAAATTCTCCATGTTATGTAATGTGTTAATGGCTTATGGAGTGATTCCAAAAGCATGCATTCGCTTTAACATAGTTCAACTTCAAAGTTACACGTCCCATATATAATGTTTTGCTTTAGTTCAACTTTAATCCTACCACACAAGCTTCAGTTGAGGCCTTCAATTGTTTGTAGTAATGCAGAATTGTACATATAGAAATATAAACTTATTTCAAAAAGTATTTGGTCAGCGTCTCAATAGTCAAAAAAGCGTTGTTAGAGTAGCACTGCAGGTTAATTTTGCAGAAAAGTTTTAGGAAAATATCTTTTTGACCTTGGAATGCTAAAAAATCTACTTTTAGATTTCTTGAATGGTTGGTTGTAGACATATATATTCAGGTTTGTGTGCTTGGTCAGCGACCCGCTTATAAACCTTCGTCAAGTAAGACAGACACAACAGACAACACACACACACATAAGTGGATCCATCTAATTTTTAGAGACAGAGGCCAACTAGAGGATCCCCAGAATTGGCTTGTCACCCCCAGAGGTATTGATTTGGTATGGGAACTTAGATGACTTTCGGACCCAACAGATTTAATGAGCACGTACTCCGCATCTACTCGGTAGGTCTTCAGTGGTACCGGGACTCGATCGCAAGACCTTCCGATCCCGAGACCGATTCTTGAATGGATTTACAATGATATAAATTGGGTTGTTGCCACTCAAGACCAGAAACATGCCACTTCTATCTATGAAAAATTTATTTTATATAGTATAGCCTCTGAGTATAGCATGCAATTTACCTTTGTTAACAAGGTTTTTGTGAGAAGGTTTAGAATGCACACATTTGAACGTGGTGCTGGTGCGTTTGAAAATTCTGCTACTTTGACCTGGTTTCTGAATAATCGCGTATTACACATCACATTACAATCGCGTAACTACAAAGGAAAATTTGAATGAAGCCAGTGCAATGACATTTCAAAATTTGGGAAACTCCAGAGGGAAAAACTTGACTTCAAAATCACCTTAAAATGTCCCATGCTTTCCATAAAGTTCTGTTTATTTTCTCAACTTGTTTCCTTTAGAGATTTCTGTTGACTTAAAAAAAAACTAGCTTGAGTTATAGGGAAAAAAAGAGCTAATCTTATTACTACCATCTAAGTAGATTTTATACCTAGCAGCATAATTTTGTTGATGATAATTCATTGAAAATCTAAAAAGTGTCTTGGAAGCAAATTTACATTATTTTAAAACTGAATCTTTTTTTTGTATTTTTGATGTTTTTTTGAGAAGTTGCCTTGTGGTTGTGGCTTTATTTGGAGTTAGTTTCTACTGCGCTTCCATCAAAAATAAATTGGTTGAGGAAGAGAGTGAAATACATACACTAACTAAAGTTTTCAATATAAAAGCTACCCAAGCTAAAGTTTTCAATACAAAAAAAAAACCCAAAGTAGTTTTATTGATTCATTGGAACTAAGCATCAATATTAATACATATTTCTTTGCATGTATTTTGAATTTTAAAGTTGTCAAATTGAATCTGGCATTTTAAAGCAACTATTTTAAAACGTTGTAGCAACACAAGGGACTGCACAATATTGCTGCATAAATAATACCTTAATCAAAATCTATCCTCCACAGTGTTCCTTCAAATATTGAATTTCGTATAAATTAAGGAGGCTATAAATAGACGGCCGGAAATTACTCTCTACTCCTGTACTAAATTTTCGTAAATCTTGTTTAATGCATCGTATAAATGGAATCGTTGCTTCATTTTACCATCTTGAAGATAAATAATATTTATAATAAATAAAAAAAAAAAGGCTGGTAGCTGATATCGAAGAAAAGAAATGAAATTTGACTTTTTATTAACAGTCTACTTTATGTAATCTAATTCTTGTCTATAAATATTCTTTTGCAATTAATAACTTAGTAAAGGGTAAAGGAAAAAACCCTCATAATTTTTTTTTTGCAAAGAAATGAAATCTGTTAAAAGTATGCCAACCCTACAGACTTGCTACTACTCTGAAAAAAACATAAATAAGGTAAGATTTATTTTGTACTCTTTAGGCTACAAAGCTTCCTATAATATATTTTAATTATATTTAAAAAAAAAATCTATTTGAAGTAGTTTCTATATTAGAATTATTAATTAGGTGTTATTTAAATTGTAATTTCAGAGAATAAAATTTAAATTTAATGTTTTTAAAACAATAGTATGTATTTTTATTCCAGTAATACTTAGATCTAAAAAAAAGTTATACAAGGAAAACCATAAAATAACCATATAAGTAGATAGTAAATCCATGTGCTCTCGCACACTTGCTAGAGGCGACACAGGGGTAAAAATCCGTTTCCTTTCTCGTACAATTTTGAGGAGTTATGTACAATAAAGCGGCTCTAAAATTTCTCTTTTTAGAAGCTTTTCTATCAGTCTACTAAAGCTAGAGTAGATTTTTGAATTTTTTTTTAAAGGTTGATAGTAAGTACTTTAGAGATTCCGAAGCCGGGATTATTTTATGGATATGGATCTATTTCGATTCGGCGAAATTTTTTCAGATGTCCAAATCTTTTTTTTTCTCAATAAACACTTATAAATGGCCGTAATTCAACTGTATTATTTTTTTAAAAATATGTTTTTGAAAATATAAATTATTGAGTATTAATATTCGTATTTGTCTAGATTAATTACAAATATTTTTATTTATAATTGAAAAATACAGTAAAATTGGTTTTTTTTAATAAAAAAAAAGTATAAAAAATTAATTTTACGTTAATTTAATTGTTTTATAATTTTAACTACCAATACTTAATTATGGGCCATTTATAAGTACAGACGGTACCACTCGGAGAGATCAGACCAAATATTTTTGAAAAGCGTATGGCTTGATTATGGAATTGCCTTCGATGAAAAAAAAAATTGTTTTCAAGTTAAAAACATATTTTTTTATTAATATATTTTCTTGTAAGGCTATCAAATCCTCGTTTTTCAAGTTGAGAAAATCTACATAAAATTTTGCATTAACTGATACCTAAAGTATCTTTTTAGACCGACAAGTCTAAAAAAAAATGATTTTTTGAAAATAGTAAATTAATTGTTCAGCTATCAACTTTATTTTACAGTTTTTACAAAATATTTGCATCAAATGACACCAAAAGTATTTCTGTAACTGATTACGAAAAATAAATGATCTTTGTAACGTTTCAATCCGTTTTGGTAAAAATCTGTTTTTAATCTTTTTTTTAGTGTTTTATCGTAAAAGTTTTTCTTTAATTCTTTCGAATTGAAACAAGTAGGTTTGTTACAGAATCTGTTACTTAAAACGCTTCCACACAATATTTGTGCTCCACAAAAAAACGCACTATTTATACACTTCAGAAAGAACCAAACAGGGCCTTTAGCTAATCATTTATTTTTAATTCAAACTTTTAAACGCCAAAATTAACTATTTTCACCAATCTTCTTTCGCAAATTAATAATTACTCATTTTCGTTTGCTAAATTTATTTGAAATTCGAAGAATAATGATGCAATTCTTTTTTTAAATAAATTTCTTTTAGTCGCCACAATTTCCCGTGTTCATTAACTTTCTTTCGAAAAAGAGAAGAATAAATAATTAGTAAAATTGATGCTTTAAGAGCCAGTTTTTTTAAGAGTCAGGGAGGCTTGAATAGTTGACATTTTTAATTTTGCTGAAATTTGCAGAATATGTTCTTTATGTAAAACTATTAGACACGTATATTTTTGTTTTTGCCAATTTTTTTTTTTATTAAAGTTTTGGAGGGTCAAAGTTGATGATGTTGAAGATCGTCCGTTTTTTGAAGAAAAACGAACCAACTTACATATTACCAACTTACATACTTTTTGTGTAAAGAGTTAAAAATCGCAGTGTAAATTTTTTTCGTGTTCTACTTGTTCCATAGTACATGTTAGGACATAAAAACTTATGGTTGACATTTGGCACAAGGGTCACAGGTCAATCAAAGTCATTCGAAAAAATGTTTTTTTTTCTGAACTTTTGACCTTCAAAATTTTCTTGTGCCAACAGTGAACCAAAAGTGTATATATTCCATCAGTGAATGCATACTAAAGAGAAGTACTCAAAAATAGAAAGTGATGTGTTGTGAGGTGGAACTTTTGGTTGCAGAAATATCTGACCTTGAAATTTCTTTGTGCCAACATTGGAAAGGTATAAAATTAGCTGAAAATAATCCGTATGTATTGTAGAAACAAAATCAATTCACAGACCTATAGGTATTTGCTCCAATTTTATTTAATGAGGCTCTAAACTTTGAAAAAAACTCACAATTTCGTGCAATTTTGTGTTTTCTGCAACGTTTAGAGCTACTTAACTGCTTGTGCCAAAAGTAACCAGTTATAAAATTAGCTGAAAAATGATCCTTAAGTATTGCAGAAATAAAATCAATTTAATGACCTATAGGTATTTGCTCCAATTTTATTTAATGAGGCTCTATACTTTGAAAAAAAACCTCAACATTTCGTGCAATTTTGTGGCCTGAAACATGCCCATTGTATGCAAAAAATATTACAGTAAAATGTCGAATATATATTTTTTTAAACTAACTTTTATTGTTCCATAAATGTTTTGATAAAATGATAAAAATGTATGTATGATTTTTTTTGGATTTGTTTTCCCTAGATGAGCACTTAACCGCTGGAACTCGTAACTTTACTAAATTAGACCTTATGACAAGTCGTTATGATCGAAAACTTAAACTTTCTGAATTTGCGTCCATCTTTATACTAAAAAAAGTGGAAACAGTCACTCAGTTGACCCCAAATAGACATCCCATAGGTCTGTGAATTGATTTTATTTCTGCAATACTTAAGGATCATTTTCCAGCTAATTTTATAACTGGTTACTTTTGGCACAAACCGTTAAGGAGCTCTAAACTTTGCAGCAAACACAAAATTGCACGAAATTGTGAGTTTTTTTCAAAGTTTAGAGCCTCATTAAATAAAATTGGAGCAAATACCCATAGGCATGTGAATTGATTTTGTTTCTACAATACATACGGATTATTTTCCAGCTAATTTTATACCTTTCCAATGATGGCACAAGGAATAAATTACCTTGGAAGTCGTGCAATTTTGGATTTTCGGCAATTTCAAGGTCAAATATTTCTGCACCAAAAGTTCCACCTCGCATCACTTGCTATTTTTGAGTACTTCTCTTTAGTATGCATTCACTGGAATATATGCACTTTTGGTTCACTGTTGGCACAAGAAAATTTTGAAGGTCAAAAGTTCAGAATTTTTTTTTCCGAATGACTTTGAATGACCTGTCACCCTTGTGCCAAATGTCAACCATAAGTTTTTATGTCCTAACATGTACTATGGAACAAGTAGAACACGAAAAAATTGTCACTGCGATTTTTAACTCTTTACACAAAAAGTATTGCCATATGTAAGTTGGTTCGGTTTTTCTTCAAAAAACGGACGATCTGCAACTTTGACCCCCAAAAACTTTAATAAAAAAATTTGTTTGACAAAAACAAAAATATACGTGTCTAATAGTTTTACATAAAGAACATATTCTGCAAATTTCAGCAAAATTAAAAATGTCAACTATCCAAACCTGCCTGTTTTGCCCGGTTTTTAAAAAAACTGGCTCTTAAACATAAAAGCGAACTTTTGCATATTTTTTTATTCAAAGAAATTTCGCTATGCATCTTTCCTCATACATATATAATGAACCATCAAAAGAACTCTATTGTGATATGACATCAATCCAAACTGAATCATATCACATAAATAAATATTTTTAAAGAGTTTTATTTTTATTTTAAATCAAGTTTCTCGTACGTTTGACGAAATGGCAACAGTGAAAATATTGAATGAAAATGGAATTTATTTCAATGTTATTTCAATTCATGTTATTTCATGTTATTTCAATGTAGATTAAATTTTGTTATTTAAATTTTAAATATACTTCTAATTTAAATGTATTTTTTAATGAAATTTGGGATGTAACCTAGCCTGATTTTTTGCTTCAAAATGACGCATCCCACTTGTTTGTACGACTTGCGGTTCGTTCTGTGAAAGTGGGTGACGGACAGATAGACAGACGGACGGACTGAACGATTATACTTTCCACTTTTTACGATATAAACGTAGTGTGGAAGCTAAAAAGGAAAAGTAGGCCAAAAATATATAATAATCACCTAGTGCGAAGAAATACGAACTCCATTATACTTTATACTATTAACTTAATTTATATACTACTATAATTTAACTTCTCAAAAACATATTAAAAAATACAAAAAGATGTTGAATCTGCCATATATAAGATATTATGAAAAATAGTTGACATTTAAAAAATCATGAAGAATAAATATCCAAAAAATTATATGGTTTAGGAATCACCAAAGTACTATCAATGTCTAAAAAGTTTCAAAAAGCTACTTCTAGCAATGGACTCTGATATGAAAGTTTCTAAGAAGAAAAAAAAAATGTAATTTTATACAATTGTCTTATTCAACACCGAGCAGGCCTCAACATTGCGGGAGAAAAGAAACAAATTTTTACTCCCCGTGTGTCCTCTAGAAAGTGTTAACACTCGGATTACTATTTCTATGTTTCGAACCGACTAAACGAGCCTATAAGAAATAAGTAATTTTTTTCAAAAATTTAGTTTTTGAAATAATTGGATTATCATATTGAAATTCGAGACAGAGGAATTAACTTTAAAAAGATTTTCATGTATCCCTTCAAGTTTATTTAAGACTGGTGTTATAAAATATTAGAATGATGTTCTACATTATCAACTTATAGTTGAAAGGGAATTAAAACTTACTAGAATTATGTACTTGTTAAACTTAAACATTTCAATGATTTATCAACTTCAGTCTGTTCAACTTATTTCCAACTTGAAACTCAACTATCACCAAACAATAAATAATGGCAAGATTGCAGTAAAAATCACACCAGTACTTTTTTACAATAAGCACCCTCCAAAACACTCTTAGAAAACCCAAAACCTGCATTTCGAATTTTCGACCCCACCGCAACACTTTCATTATCTTATAGGTCATAATTAGGAAATTGAAAGTAAAAAGAAGTACTAAAATAGCCTACTTACTTTCCTATTACCTAAATTATTATCAATCTAATTGCTACTTAAATTAAACTGTAATGTTGTTTTATTAAAACAAAAAGCTTTATTTTGACTTGGTTCTTTCCTTCCAAGAAAGACATTTTGAATACAATATTTGGCCACGTCATAAATTGTCGAAAATATAATTGTAATAGATAATGCCTGATTTTCATAGGAAAACAAATAAAATAACACTAATAAATCCTTTGACGTCACAGAACTCCGACAATGTCGAACTTGCTCTTCTAATTCCAGAACGCCCCTTGAATTCGCTTATGGAAACTCATCACTTCATGGTGTTATCGAATTATCCACTAATTAGAGAATTTTTACTGTGAGTGAACACATTGAATTGGAGGGACTGCAAGAGGACTTAAAATTCAGGAAAGCTTTCCAACGACTTTGGGACTTCGTTAATCAGTTTAAATCGATTAGTGCTCTACTGTCGGCTGAAACTTAATGACCCTGAGTTTGAAAATGAAAGGACGGATAACAAAGATAGCCTCGCTTAGGAGGCTAATATTAGTATTTCTAATAAGGCTTCACTTGTAAATTGGTACACCGAATTATGCTGTCCTTGTATTACAATTCGATTGTTTACGGTAGTTGTTGAATCGCTTCGGTCTGCATTTTAGTTTAGGCATTGTGCAAAACATCTATTTGCATGTCCATTGAATAGCTTGAAATTTTCCATGAGTATAGTGTCCAATTAACTCGCTTGTTTACTTTATTGTCTTTAATCGCATTATCATGAAGTCCGGTAATTTGGAGGCGGATTTATAATTCGATCTATAAAACTATTAAAGGGAACATATATTTTTATTGGCATCTGTATGTTAGTAGAATTGCTTTGCAAAGTAAATTTTAAATCTTCTTTATACAATAGGCTTACTGGTTTTTAAAAACTTAAAATTAAAAAAAAAATCTGTTTATTGCGTTTAAAACATTTGTATAATACTTATAAGTGGTGAAAGAAAAATCACCGAATTCTGATAACTAATTTAACTTAATCGTTTTGTAAATTAAGTTGTGTAAGATTAGTTGTTTAACGAAATAACTAATTTTAGTTTAATCGTTTTGTTTCATTTCACTGGTTTTTATGTTTTAGTTAATTAGTTCATAGTGAGAAAGAGGGGAAAAAAAGGGGGAGAGGAAGGCAGAGAGCCTAAGTTTTATAAGGGTATTTGATTTGAAAAGAGAGAGTTCTAACCACACATTTTTTTGTACCTATTTATAATATTTCCAAAGTGTTTTTTGTTAGGGATCAAAGTTACAGTAGTCACCGAATGTATTTATATAATACAAGTGGGATTATGTATTTTACCTCTTCAACCGGTTGTTAAAATATATATGTTCAGTAAGGACAGCCGTAAAAAGGCAGAATTCATTGCAATCAAAATATGAGTGGTATCCTTTTATGACTTTCATGACGCTATAAAAGATCGCAAAAATCCTTAAAGTACAGTAAAATGCTACACCCAACGAACTTGAAATGATTTCTTGTTAGGAAGCTCTTGCTCTTAGTTTTGTGCGTAAAGGACTATGGCTAAAATACCTAAATGTTGTGAGATAAATAAATACACGAGTACTGCACTGTCGTGATAAAGGTTAATTATCCCAGTTAGTATTGCCTGTAATAGGTTTATCGAAATATTTTTTCGAAAGTGTTTTTCCAATATGAAGTAATGCTGTAACATAATTGTGCTAGAAAATAATGATTGTGAAAATGGATTTTTTTTTCTTTAAGGGAAAAATGTTTTAACTATTAAAACTATTACTTTTCTAAAAGATTTAATTTTGGAAGTATAAAAGTTTGTTGTTTTCTTAAAGAAAAAATTTCGAAATTTGAAACTGTATCATACTATGTTTAATGTTTTGTTAAGAGGGATTGCCAGTCCCATAGAGCTAATATATTAGTTCTGGAATCACAACTTCCGCAGAAGTATTGCTTTGCCATGTTAGCCCTTTTCCCCCAGGTATGGGAATCAACATAACATCGAAATGAAACAAATTTGTAACGAAAATGTTATCGATTCATTTAATTATATATTTTTGAAGTTTTAAAATTCCAAAAATATACAGCAGATGACGACACTATTTTATTACTTTATCAATTAATAATTAAATAACCGGATGTTACTTTCTTTTCAATTTTGTTTTAAATTGATGTTATGATGATTCCCATACCTGGGGGTGAAAATGAGATAACACGGCAAAGCAATTCTTTTGCAAATGTTGTGATTTAACTAATGCATTAGGTAATTCCATGTAACTGTAGTGTAAGTCACAATTTAAGAGGAGATTAAAAGGTTTTTAAATTTGAAAAATAAATCAAATTTGTTAAAGCACGTTACATTATTTAGTTTTAATAAGTGTAGCTCAGCTATTCTACTATTTTTTTTCATTTAATGTTTAAAGTTGTAGTGATAATCACTTTTTACACATGTGACTTACACTACAGAAAGGAGAATTTTGCATGGAATTAGCCATTAGCTCTATGGGACTGGACTGACAGTCCCTCTTAAAAGATTAAACAATTCAATTTTAAGTCAATTTTTTTACATTTCAAGCACCTAATCTAAGATCTAAAATAAAAAGTATTGCAGAACAACATTTAATTATAACACTGCTTATAATTTATTTTTTCTCCTCGAAAAAAAGGAGTGTTTACATTTTATGTACCAAAAATATATAATGAAAATTTTAAAGTAAAACACAATCTTTGTAATTTTCATAATTTTATTAAAAAAATTTGATAAAATCACTGAGACCTGGAAAACGGCTATTTAAGAAAACAAGTAGGTTTGTAACAGAATCTGTCACTTAACTCGCTTCCACATATTTGTGTTTAACAGGAAAAAACGCGCCAAACACAATATTAATTCTATATTTAACATTTACAAGCTAAATTTGGCTAGTTTCATTTATTTTATTTCGAAAATTCAATAATTATTACTTATCGTTTGCAAAAATTTATTTATATTTTAAAGAATAAATATGTCATATTCCTCGCTTTTAAATAGAATGAAAACATTTCATATCAACATACAAGGATTCCGTAGTGAAATATATTTGACGTCATTTCAAACTGATCGATGTCTCAAAAATAAATTTATTTTAATTTATTGTCTAAAAGAATTAAAGTTTCTCGAGCGATTGTTGCGTATGGCAAATGTGATTTAATTCTAATAAAAACAGGGCCTTTAGCTATTTGTAATTCAAAGTTTTAAACGCCAAAATTAACTATTTTCATTAATCTTCTTTCTCAGATTTAATAATTAGACTTTATCGTTTGCTAAATTTGTTTGAAGTTCGAAGAATAATGATGTAATCTTTTTTAATAAATATTTTTGTCGCTACAATTTCCCATTTACATTTCTTTCGAAAATTCACTTATTTATAATTTGTTAAATTAATTTACAGTTCAAAAAATTTATAATTTGTACAATTGATGCTTTAAAAATAAAAGCGAAACTTAGCATATATTTTTTTATGTTAAGTTTTATGTGTTCTCTATGCATCTTTCTACATACATATATATAGAACCATTAAAAGAACTCTATTGTGATAATACAACAATCCAAACCGAATTATATCACATAAATAAATATTTTTTCAAAAGTGTATTTTTATTTTAACAAAAGTTTCTCGTACGTTTAACGAAATGGCAACAGTGAAAATATTGAATAAAAATGGAATTTGCATGTTATTTCAATGTAGATTAAATTTTTAGTTATTTAAATTTTAAATAAGCTTCTAGTTTAAATTTTTTAATGAAATTTGGCATGTAGCCTAATCTGATTTTTTGCTTCAAAATGACGTATCCCACTTGTCTGTGGGACTTGTGGATGACAACAGTGAAAATATGAATAAAAATAGAATTTGCATGTTATTTCAATGTAGATAAAAAAATGTTAGTTATTTAAATTTTAAATAAATTTCTAATTTAAATTTTTTAATGAAATTTGGAATCTAGCCTAATCTGTTTTTTTGCTTTAAAATGACGTATCCCACTTGTCTGTGGGACTTGTGGTTCTTTCTGTGAAAGTGGGTGACAGACGGACAGACAGACAGACGGACTGAACGATTATAAAACCTTCCACTTTTTACGTTATAAACGTATTGTGGAAGCTAAAAAAACAGGGCACCCCCAATTTAAATTTCCGAAGTAAGAAATCATAAAAATATCCTTTCAACACCCTTTTCCCATCACATAGTCCTTTTGTGATAAAAAAAAACTTTTGCTCATTGACGAAAAGAACTTTCTCTCGAACCCAAATGAGTCTTCCTATTTTACTTCATTGGACTTTCGGGACCAGATTCACCCCATCCGATTATACCACCATCAACTTTGTCAGCGCTTATTGCCTTCTCTGCGAGATTCCTACTAACCTGGAGTTGGCTGTGTTAAGTTGACAAAAATTGTAAGTGAATAATGGGGTTGTTTCACGTCGTGGATGGCAACAGCTACAACAGCTTGTTTTCATTTGTTGTCTGGAATTACTTTTGTTTTGGTATTGTATTATTCGAAAATGAGTTTTCTAAGAATATTTTACTTATTACATTTTAAAAATGCCAACTTTTTGCTGTGCTGTTGGTTGTTTAAAACATTTGTTAAGGAAAGCTTGTATAGAAAGACAAGGTTTTTTTTCATCTATATCAGTTATTTTGAGAGTGAAACCGAAGCAACCAATGAAATCGTAGCACGCAGAAAAATTAAAACAAGATTGTTACATCATCTGAAACATTCCCACTATAGAACTGGAAGATATTTTTCCTGTTTTATTTTGTTGTTTTTTAAAGTTTTATACCTGGTGCAAAAAATGCAGCAAAGCGATACTCGTCGTACGAGGGTTATTGGCGACGAGCTTCTTAATTTATTCAGAACTACAGTCAAGTGATGAGCCGACACCCGACTTGGCACCCAACGCATATTTTAAGGGCGACGTCACACAGTGGGGTATTTAGCGAATTTAGGCGGCCAAAAGTCGCTTTTCCGAAATTTGACTGACAAAAAAGAATGATGCTACGACATGAAGAAATAAACAAAGAATGCGATACCGCAAATTTTTTTGCCCACAGTGACTCTGGGGGCCTTTCTTATCAGTTGCACTTTGACCCTCTGCGGGGGAGCGTCTTTTTGTTTTCAGTGTTATCAAAGAGAGTTAACTTTGAGCTCGCTGTATTTTTTTCTAGACATTTTATTGCAATATTTCACGATGGATTTTTCTAAAGGAGATAAGCCAAAGTAATTAAAAAAACGTATGATGATTGACACCTATGTATGATTGACAAACAGTTACAGCTCTACCAAACTATGGCTACCAACTCTGCGAAACTATGTCCTATGGCACATATCCAATTAACAACTACATGCATTATTTTTTGTGTGTGGATATTTTGGAAAAATATGGGATGCACAGCTTTTGATGTTTTTTGAGTATCTTGATGTAGCAATGATTTTTCTTGTTTCTATTTGATACGTTTTTTATGACTTAAAATGTTTTTTGACTATTTATAATAAAAACAACACGAATAATTTAAATTGTATTTTACCTTTCAGTGTTCCTTTTTTACAAAAACATTTTTAAAAAAAATAAAGGTGGTTTTATTGTCTTCATTTTGATGTTCACGCTTTATGTGCGGCCCGGCCAATAACCTAGGCTTGCTTTAAGGCTGTGATATCCACTAATCTCAATATAATCGGCCAAAGATATAACAACTTAAATTCTTTTGATCTAACAAACAGTTTTATAAGAATAATAAGTTTCGATTAAGGAATTTACATGATTTTGAAACAAAATATAGTTTTGAAACTGTGCCGTATTTGAAAACGCTTTGAACCAAACATAATATGTCATTCATCTTTAGTTAGTTTAGATAAGCACTCTACTATGGAGTTGGTCCCAACCTAATGGATCTTCGCGTAACGAAAAAGGCAACTGTTTAGGCAAATATTTTGCACTAAATTTTGAAATCGAACGTAATACAGTTACATTCCATTTGCTACAAATAATGCATCAATAATTAAAGTTTTAACAGTAAAAATTGGGCGCGGACAACGCAGAAAATGACAGCTTGTAGTCAATCTGTCTCTGACCAATTTGCCACAAGATGGCTCTCACGAAGGAGTGCTTTCATAATTGTTCATTTCAAATTGAACAAAATTAGAAACGGTTGTTTATCGATATTTAAACTAAAAAACGCTTAACTTTTGAAAATCAGTATTTTTGAAACTAGTTCTAAAAGAACTAAAACACCCTACTTTGTTACTTTAAGTTCTTACAGAAATTCATATTCTACGGATTGACAGACGGATTGAAAGCATAAAAGATAGGTCTCTGATGTCATACTTAAAAAAAAAGAATTTTTAATTTGGTCGAGTAGGACGGAAGTTGAAAGACGACCTAGCGGTGGACGGAAATTCGACATGCCAATACCCTACTTTCTAATTTTTTAATCGTTTTAAATAAAAAAGAAAGGTGGGCTAAAAATATATTATAAATGTACTAGCAAATAAATACCCGTTCTTCGCACGGACTAAAAGAATATCAAATCGATCCAAGTATATGTGTCATTTGATTTGCTATAGGATAATAAACTTTGCCTTTGTTCCCGTTCATTATAAACAATAAAATCCCGTTACTTATGTTGCTTTAAAATTCCAAAATAAAAATACATCACTATAAAATGCACATCCTCATATCACAAAAATCTTCCTCAATATGAACTTACTGTCATCGCTATTTTCCTGATAAATTCAAAATTAACCATAATTGTATAACAATGTTATTTCACGTCAAAACCTCCATTCTGGGTTAAAAAAAAAATTAGCTCATTGGCACGTACAATTATTTTTCAAATCATTAATTTAGTTTCTGAAGGTAATGGCAAGAAAATAAAAGCAATTTTAATTAATTTTTGTGTTCATTTTAATTTCTTTTCTGGAATGGCAACACAAAAGGGAAAAAATGATCGGATTTAAGCGAAAGTGGTGTATTTTTTCAGAAAATTAGAATTATCTCTAAAAATGGGACAAATATGAAAAAAATAAGGCTCAGGTGCACACGTTGGTATTAAAGGGAATCTATCTAAAAAAATTTCGAATTTCTGAGGGCAGTATAAGTAGGTCTTTTACGATCCACAGACAGACAGACTCTTTCTTTTATTATTATAGATGTATCTTCACTGAATGCAAAAAAAAGTGAAAAAAATTGGATAGAAACTGAAGAGAACAAACAACTTGAAATTAATAAGAAGTCGGAAACGTCTGTTTTCTGAGTCTATAAGTTACACACCAAAAGCATTAACATATATTTTTAATTATTTTACATCAAACATTGTATTAAACTATTTTATAGTCGTTAGTTGCTAGGCAATGAATTGAAAAATTGATTTTTTTTGGTGAATCATTAGCATTTTTATTAGCATAGATATCTTTTCATCTAACACATATCTTGATACTATATAATTAAATGGAAAATACGTGCTGTCATAATTTAGTTTAACTTGTTTATAAATGAGCATTACATCACATTAAAAGGCTGCGTGCACGTTTATCATTATAGAGTGTTATAACTCCTTAAATTGTTGCGTGTATAATTATCATTATCTAGTAAAAATACCGTTTGTACAATTGCGTTAATAAGGTTCGAAGATGATGTTTTGAAAATATTTGTGAGTAAATTTCGAACCAAAGAGCTATAAAAAACAAATTATAGCGACATGGCTTTCCAATTCTACTAACTTCTTAAAATAGGAGTTATAAAACAATGTCTTTTCCTCGAGTTTCCAAGGTAGCGGCTTGGCAATCTGAAAACATCGTAGAAATTAAATCAAACTTAAGGTGTACGTATACACTTGAACTTTTTTTTCTTCTAAAATTTCACTTAAAAATCCAAATGTTTTATATTTTATATAATTCATAAGTGTGTGAGGGTACGTGTAAGAATATTTAAAAAAAATTAAAATGTTAATTAATTAGCATTTTATGCATTAATTAGCATGTTTTTTAAACACTCATAACTCAAAAACTAATTAAGTTAGACCTTTACAATTACCATGCAATTTAATCACCAATTCATTTTGAAGGGCGTGAACCTCAAACCAAGTTTGTGGCTCTTTTAGTTTTTTATTTATAATTTTTATAATAAGCAACATTATATATAAAAAAATATTTTTTTTGTTAGAAAAAAATAACTTTGACATGCAATATAAAATTAATTTAAAAACCAAATATTCTTTTTTGAGGTTCACGCCCTCCCCCAACTTATTCCACAAATAAATAAACAATTAATTTGACAAAATGTTAATTTTAACTTTAGTTATCATTGTTTAAGCAAAGTAACACATGAGAAAAATGAAGTTTTGAGAAAATTGAGTTTAAAGGTTATAAAAGCCAACTACCTTTCATGATTTGGAAGATTAGAAAAACCTCTGTAACTTTTTATTAGAGTGGAGTATCAGTACAAACTTTGCATCATTTTAAAGAGGAAGAATTGGAAATTCTAATGAACTTAAAAACAAAATAAAATGCATAATTTGGTTATTTTTGGCCTTTTCTAGTGTGTATGTATACCTTAAATGGCAAGTCTACGTTTTCTGGTATCGAAGGTACATTTTATAACATTGTACTACAGCAGTTGCAGTTCAAGTATGACATAATTACTCCAGGAGACGGGGAATATGGCGTTTCAGATGATTTCGGAAACTGGTCTGGTATGTTGGGTCTTCTGCAAAGGAATGTAGTGGATATTGCCATGGGACTTGTTATTTCGGAAGAACGTTCGAACGCTTTCGATTTGCAGCGTACCTTACAAAATTGAAAACGTGGCATTCATGACGACCACAGAAAGTTCGTCAGACAATAGCTTTTTGTTTTTGGACCCTTTTAGTGGAATGTTTTGGGTATGCATTCTACGCAGTCTCTTCTTAACATATTTACTATATTCTTTTTCTTGGAACTGTTTTAAGTTACAAACACTTTTTGAATTTTTCGGACTTTTTGTGAGGCAGCCTTTAAATTTGAAAGACTATCAAGGGACATCTGCTTTTATATTAATTTCATGGTTGTTTTTTACATTCATAGTTTCCTCCATTTATTTGGCAACATTTTTTTCCTACTTGTTGCTGCCTCCCCAATCAAAACCACTTCAGGATTTCGTTGATGTTTCGAATGCCGTGCAACGTGGAACACACAGATGCTTTGTTGCAAAAGGAAGTTCTGTTATGGCATTTCTGCAGTCATCACAAGAAGAGCATCTGAAAATATTGTCTAAACATATCGTTGAAAACGATTGGTTCTACAAGGGTTTGGATTCTTTTTCTGCGGACAATTTACAGAAGCCAACCGTTATTATTGATTCGCCAAGTATGCTACAGGCTCTTATTACAAGATTCGGTGCACTGAATTTCGAATTTCGGAGAGATATACTCAAGTTCCGGCATGTTGCTTTAGCTTTCAGGAGAGATTTTTGTTGTAAAAGGCGGTTAAATACATTCTTGAAGAGACTTGGATATTCTGGTCTGTTGGCAAAGTTGAGTTCGGACCATCAAAGCAACAAACGAATTATAAATAGGCTAAAAAAGGTTCAAACTAACGATGATAAACAATTATTTTTCAAGCAAGTATTGAATGCGTTTAAATTTACTATTTATATTTATCTTGGTACTTTTGTAGTTCTTGTCATAGAAATTGTCTGCTATCTACTACACTGTAAAAAACAGTGTAACGTTACTATGACTTTTGGGTGTATTATACTCCAATTTAGGAATAACCTTACTCGGCTGCAAGTATGTGAAGACCGTTTCATAAAACGCTGTGTCACCCGCTGTTAACTTTCATTGAGTCCGAGATATCGTGAAGCAAGAAGGATATTGAAATAATGAGGAATTTGCATCCTACCCGAAATGACGGACTAACTTTTTTTCTGCATGAAAAGCAGTAGATTCTGAATATCAGCTTAAAAATCTTTAAAAATGAATAATTTCACTCGGAATAAGTATTCATTTTAAAATTCTATAAAACTTACGTGGCCAAAAACGGCGTCTGACGTAATTTATGCTTTTGGCGGTTTTTCTGAAAATGATGGCGCTACAATTTACAAACGTTTCATTAAAATAGACGTACAAACATTGCATTACGTTCTGTCAAAAATACCAAACCGCTAATTTAAACCGCTTTTTGGACATTTTTTTTTAATAGCCCGTACATGAGTTGGTTGTTTAGTTTAAAATCGTACTAGAGCGCGCTGTATGTATTTCAGACCTAGTCAACTATTTGATTAATCAAAATATTCGTTGGAGATCTACTCATTTTGTTAAAGTACCTGGATTTTAGAATACCCTTTTTGATAACTAGTACTTCTTTCATTCTGAGATCTTTCAAAATACATCTCGAAGTTTCAATAGCTATCGCCCAGAAGTTGGTAAGAAATGGCACGCCAAAGGACAAGAAAGAAAATTTTGACGTCATAATCCATTTCAAGAGCATTGTGAGTGTTTTTACCAGAAGTGACGTATAACTTACTTTTGAAGGTATTTTATTGTGAAGCAAAAAGGATTACGAAATATTTGCGGATTATATCAAGCCGGCATTGAGTAGTTTGGTTAACGTTAATGGAATCAGAGGTCGACCCTGTCTTTAGGACTAAACATAGATATCATAGTTAAAGTATTAGATTGGCAGATCACGTGACCTCCAATGCTAACGACGCACGGGACGCGCATAGAGGACCAGAATAAGAGGGCAATGGGGCCAGTGTTGCCACCACTTTAAGGAGAAAAATGCTACGGCATCATCGGAAAAATACCATTTAATTCTAAAATTACAAAAAAAAAAAAAAAAATACTAGAAAAGCCAAAAATACTAGAAAGTCACTAAAACGATTAAAAAAATGCAGCTGGTATTTTGACGATATTTTTTGTAATTTTAGAATAATTATAAAATTCTTTTGTAATTTTTGAATTATTCTAAAATTACAAAAAAATATCGTAAAAATACTAGCTGCATTTTGGAATCTTTTTAGTGACTTGAAATGTTCTAGTATTTTTTTTGTAATTTTAGAATTAAATGGTATTTTTCCGATGATGCCGTAGCAATTTTCACCTTAAAGTGGTGGCAACACTGGCCCCATTGCCCTCTTATTTTGGTCCTCCATGCGCGTCCCGTCGTTAGCATTGGAGGTCACGTGATCTACCAATCTAATACTTTAACTATGATATCTATGGGACTAAGTCAGTTTTTCCCTAAAGAAATAAAAAATAAATGTACAAATCTATAATAATTATTTTAAAATATCGTTGTTTTACCTATACGTCATTTTTTCCCTGAATGTATTCTTTCCTGCCTTTAAAATCACAATAATGAAATTAATTACAGGAATGATTTGAGCAGGGATGTATTGAAAGATAGAAGATAGAAGTCCTAAAATAGTTTAGAATTTTTTTTATCTTGCAGTCAGCAGCTTTGTCACTTTTTACAATCAAATTGAATGGAAACACAAAACTCAAAACTTTTCTGAAATTCTTTCTATTTTGCCTTGTATGTTACTTTTTCGCTTACAGTACGAATAGTCAAAGTGACCCTGAACGTTTCTGTACTGGTAAATCATAATAGTAAAACAACTTTTACAGGGTTCAAAGTGTTGAAGTTCTTAATTAGATTATTAAAGCAGTTATACAACAATACGAAGCTTCTTTTCTTTTTATAATCAATTAAATAGAAACCCAAAACTTGAGATTTTCTAAAAAAAATCATCTTGTTTGTTGGGTATAACGTCACTCGACCGCTTTTACAGTGCGAAATAGTTCAAGTGATTCCGAATGTTTCTTTGCCTGTCTTTACGTAACCCCAATAATAAATTAACTTCTACAGGGTTCATTTGAGCATCTAGCGTAGAATAAAGTGATTCCGGTCTTAATTGGACTAGTTCTGTAGTTATACAACAATGGAACAGCTTCTTTTCTTTTTTTACAATGAATTAAATAGAAACGCAAAACTCGTGATTTTCTGGAAATCATCTTTTTTGTTGAACATAACGTCACTCTACCGCTTGCAGAGCGAAATCGTCCAAGTGATCCCGAATGTTTTTTTCCCTGCCGTTAGGGAATCACAATAACAAAACAACTTCTACAGGGTCCATTTGAGCATCTAGCGTAGAATTATAGTGATGAAGGTTTCAATTAGATTAGTACAGCAGTTATACAAGAATAAGCAGCCTCTTTTCGCCTCTTTTTTTTACAACGAATAAATGGAAACGCGAAACGCGATTTTCTGAAAAATAATCTTTTTTGATGCCTGCCTTTTTTTAATCCCAATAATGTAACAACTTCTGCAGGAGACATTTGAACATCTACCGAGGAATAAAAGTGAGGACAATCTGAATAAGATTAGTACAACAAATTATAAAACAATAA
Organism: Oedothorax gibbosus; assembly: GCA_019343175.1. Classification (NCBI taxonomy): domain Eukaryota; kingdom Metazoa; phylum Arthropoda; class Arachnida; order Araneae; family Linyphiidae; genus Oedothorax; species Oedothorax gibbosus. The sequence goes on from CM033277.1 coordinate 33,601,972, forward strand.
GCAGCTTCTTTTATTTTTTAAAATCAATTAAATGGAAACGAAAAACGTGATTTTCTGAATAATAATCTTTTTTGATGCATATGACGTCACTCTACCATTTATAGTGAAAAATGGTCCAAGTGATCGTGAATGTTTCTTTGCCTGCTGTTAAGGAATCACAATAATAAAACATTTTCTACAGTGTTAATTTGAACCTGTAGTGTGGATTAAAAGTGATGAAGGTTTTAATTAAATTAGTACAGCAGTTATTCAACAATAAGAAGCTTCTTTACTTCATAATCAATTAAATGGAAACGCAACTCTTGTGATTTTCTGAAAAATCACCTTTTTGTTGTGTATAACGTCTCTCTACCGCCTACAGTGCGAAATGGTCAAATTGATCCAGAATGTTTTTTTACCTGCCGTTAGTAAATCATAATAATAAAACAACTTTTACAGGGTTCATTTGAGCATCTAGTGCAAAGTTAAAGTGAGGGAGGTCTAAATTAGATTAGTACAGCAGTTATACAACAATGTACAGCTTTTTTTTTACAATGAATTAAAAGGAAATGCAAAACTTTCTTGGAAACTCTTTTTTCGCTCTTTTTTTCGTTGCATATCGAAAAAATGAGCTTTAAAGTTTTTTGTTTGCACTAAGATATGGTAAAAACCGTAAAAAAATATTCTAATTTTAAAAATTATGAAAATGGAGAAACTTTTTATCGTTAAAGAAGGTAGTAATATGTTCATTGGCACAAAAATCTCAATTTTTTCAAATATGGCACTTAGCACGTTCTTCTACTAAGCTCTTCAATTATGATGTAAATAGATCTTTGGCGACTTTTAGCGACAACAAAAAATTAAAGTAAGCTTGCTATAAGGAACAACTTTTGTTGAATCGGAATATATCTCATTTGTCCGGTCTTTATACTTGGGAACGTAATGCAAATAATCAAATTAAGACCTGTCGCCGAATCGTCGCTGTTTGGTGCATTATTAGAGTAGACGCGTGTAACGCACGCCGGGTATATAAAGCAATTAAAAACTTAAAAATTGATTACATTTCAAAATATTATTTAAATCTAAAATCTAATTGTAATGGTAATGTAAATTACAATTGCATGAATTGTAATTGTTTGTAATTGTTAATTTCAATTATAATTAATGTAATTGTTAGTAATGTATTGTAATTAATGTAATTGTAATGTAAATTGTAATGTCAATTTTTAGTATTTAAATAATAGTTAAAATATTAAGGAGTCTTTTTAAACCATTCACAACAGAAATATAATTAAATAAAAGATAAATTTTTTAGTCAATAATGACAAATTAAAAACAAATCTCACGCAGAGAAAACAGATTTAAACGCCTGAAAATTATTAGCTTATTTCTCATGCATTTCATCAATTGGCTAAATTGGTGGAAATCATAACTCTTCGAAGAAAAGACCATATTTGATTCGTTTCTTATTGAAAGGTTCTCATTTCTTGCCATCTTTTTTCAAGGTCACACTAAGTCTCAGTTACCAGGGCAACGGATGACGTAGGCATATCACGTTCTATCATCCGTGGATGAAAAGTTTCTTATTTATCGCTGCTATTTAGATGGTGAAAATGTTTTAGAATCCATGAATACAATGAGAAAGTATACCATTGTCTAGCAGCGAAAATGGAACGAATGCCTAGGGGATCAATATTTTCATTTTTAGAATAGTGATCACGTGAAATGATTCCCGGTTTGATAATTTTTGAAAAGCTTCTTCTATGTTTGTTTTATGGTATTGTTATTTATAGGGTCTAGTTACAAAACTCACATTCTCTAAAGTATAACAAAGATATCAGTCCGGCAACTATTGACGCTCGTAAATTCAATTGAACGAAGTCGCCAATAGAAGGGGTGTGCTCTTAGTTATACTTTGGAGAATGTGAGTTTTACAACCAGACTCCTTTATTTGATGATGTAAAAATTTTAATTTTTTTAAATGAACTAAATTACAAAATTTTATAATTGAAACGTATTTCGTAAACTAAAATGTATTTTGTAAACTAACACGTATTCTGGAAACTATTCCTAAAGTTAAATCTATATATATATAAAAGAAAGTCGTGTTAGTTACACTATTTATAACTCAAGAACGGCTTAACTGAATTGGCTGAAAATTGGTGGAGAGGTAGCTTAGAACCAGGAATATTCTATAGGATACTTTTTATTCGAATCCAAACGGGTGTAGGAGTGAAAAACGTGAGTTGATTTCCCCATAGGAATAGCATTGTAAGATTAGAATTTATACTTTTTAATTCAATTTAAAGACATTTCAGCGCGTTCAGCGTGAACAAAAATTAAGAAAAGAAAAAAAAGAGCACGTGGGTTTAATTTTCTGGATTGTTATTTGAATATCAGTATTTTATTTGTTGATTTTAAATCTTTGGATTTTTTTACGGTGGATCAGATTTCCTCAACTAGATTTTAATTATGTTTCCGAATTTAATTTAATTGATGTTTAAAAATGGTAAGAAATGAAGCTATGGAGGAATGTAGGTTAACCTAAAGAATCGTGGCCGGATTTGGCGAATTTCCAAAAATGTCGATAAGTTGAAATGGTAACAAACCCCGGCACTTGCCGAGATTATTGCCATCTCGAAATGGCCCAAAATACTACCTAATTTTAAAATGGCCGACTTAAAACAACGAAAAAATTCATTAAATTGCAGACCAGATTTATAAAAAAGTGGAACTTTAAAATGCTGAAGAATTGATTTAAAAAAGTAAATAATTATTTAAAATCATTAAGCATCTAATTAATAAAATATTAGTATAAGAAAACTTCAGAATAAATTATATGCGTTTAAGATTTAAATAGATTAACATTAAGAAATTGTCAATGCAATTGCTAATTTCGCCAAAGGTTGCTATCGGGGTTACCAGATTTGGCGTAAAATTTCCGGCCACGATTCTTTAGGTTAACCGGAATATATTCGGCATAAATAAGGAATTTGTACTTTATAAAACTTTTCCAACCATACAAGAGGAATGTCTGTTGTTTTCTGATGTTAATATAGCGTAATGGTCGATTGAATTTTGGCATTGGCGGCTTTTGCCGAAGTTGAAAATTTAACGTAGGGTAGCTATTCCTATCCAGTTGTATGGGTTAGGGTTAGTTTGAATTATCGTCACATTAAAGCAACACACGAGTGCTATTAGAAACGGAAGTCGTAATTTAGAACCACAGTCAAGTTACGAGCCGACACGTCAGTAGGTACCCAATGCAACTTTTAAGGGCAACATCGTACGCAGCATTGGGAATTTGGAGGATATTTAAAGTGCCCTTCCTCTGTACGGGGTATTATTCGTCGGGCATTTTTTGGCTGCACGAGCCGTTTATAGGTCGGCAGTTATTTTGGCGATGCCCGGACCTGAACCTGGGACCTACCGCATGCAAGACGAAAGTCTTTACCGACTGGGTCTCCCAACCCTATCGAGTTGTATGGAATATGAAATGGAATGTTTACCACATTTGGGCAGTTTCGTTTTGCGCTAATCGTGAAATAGAAACAGGCCATTATATCATGTAGCTGTTCTGGCAATTTGGAACAGGGGCCTATGGGAAAGCCCTCAAACTTCTGGAAGGGCCTGGATAAAATCAACCCCTCATATCAGAATGGGAGGAGATCATAATATCCTGATGGAGTGGACCACAGTGGAGGATCAATTGGTATAAAATAAAAGTTTACATAAAAAACTACTAATTAGGGTAATTAAGTGTACACCCGTGCAACGCCGGGTTTATAAAGCTAGTATTTACCTAAATAAAAACAAAATTTATGTAAAAGAACTGACATTATTGTTGTTTCTGTCGTGTGTTCAGTGTAACAAAAACAACAATGTCAGTTCTTTAAATATTAAAAACTATTTTAAAGAAGTATGAGTACTTCAAGAAAATAAATATCCGCTCTTGCGGTTGATATTGTTCATTAAATATTTTTTTATAATTGCGTGAAAAAAATCCGATTTTTACATTATAATTTTAATATCAGACGCGTGCGAAAAGTTATACTTTTTAGAAACAGTGATACAAAATTACTTTTTTTCACCCAAAAGCAGTGAAAAAAAGTACTTTTTTTCACTCTTTTCATAAGATGCCAACATTTCAAGTAAAATTTCTATTTCATAATCTCCATAAAATCCAGAAATTTATTGATCTGCTTTATTTATAAATATTTTGCGCGTGAATTTTATTATTTTTTTTATTTTTGAATCAGTATCCATGTTCAAATGTTTGACTTTAAACTAAAAAATTAGTTTACCTTTTGCAGTTCCAGAGATTTATCGATGCCGATCTTCTTTACGTAAAAAAATTAGCACGTGAATTATTTTTGAACCAATGAGATTTGATTTTTTTCACGTAATTATAAAAAATAGTGTATGAAACACGTGTGAAAAGTAAACTTTTTAAAACACGTGTCATTATTTCACTCGCTCGTACCTCGCTCGTGAAATAAAATCCACTAGTTTTAAAAAGTGTTACTTTTCAAACTTGTTGCATAAATAACTATTTTACTTAAAATAAAACAAGACTTTCTGGTCAGATAAATTGTAGAGTAAAGTATGATTTTAAAACTAGTTAGTAATATTAATAGTAATTGCTTATTTTTTGCTCATGTGTACGAAAATGAGCAGTTTCTATTAATACTCATAACTACTTTCAAATATTTTTTTGCGCTACAATTTTTACGATATTTATTTCATGCAATATGTCAAATAACCAATAATTTTTTTTATGTTAATAAAAAAAGATTTAAAAAATAATATTAACCACAATAACTAATTTTTATAAACTATATTTGTAAACCTATAAACTATAATGTACAATATTTATAAACTTTTATGCATGATTTTACACTTAACATTTTTATTAGTCACTTTTTACTAGTTTAAATCTTCTCTACCGAAAGGTAGAGAAAACAAGGGGACGTTTACAAATTAAGCTAAGAAAACTAGACCATACTTAAAGAAGGACTACATTCTCCTTTCTCTTTGCTCAATTTGTGGAATCCAACTTATTTTTTTCTCCTTCTTTGACGAGAATATTTTAACTAGTGAAAAATTACTCCTCAAAGTAGCATGTATGTTCTATAAATTTATAGGTAAGAGATTTTCGCTTATAAATAAATTACATACATTTGTATTATATTAAATTATACCAAAAGTTTAGAAATATTGTACGCATGTGAAAAAAAAAGAGAAATTACTATTGTTACTCAGAACTACTTTTAAAAACATTTTTTTGCACTACAATTTGTATTACATATATTTCATACAGTATGTCAAATGATCAGAAAGTTTTGTGTTATTTTAATCAGAAAAATAAAGATTTTATGAACAATATTAACTTCAAGAACGGATTGTTATTTTCTTTAAGCGCTCATAGTTCTCAAAACATTGTATATAAATATCAGTTTTTTGACAGAAATTTAGTTTTTGTTCAGATAAATATTTAATTATAAGGACTAATAAGGATTTACGGTTTTTAAAATAAGAGTGCTGCAAAACGTTTCTTTATCTTTGAACCCATTCTGCGTACAATATAATTATATTAGAGGCTATATTTTTACGCAAAATTGCATGCCGTAAAAGCGTTACATGTTGTCACAAGCATTTTATGTATTTCGTAGTAGTGTATGAGAAATGTGAAAAAATATATAAATGACAAAGTATGTCAATAATTTTTCCAACCCCTGTAAATGTATTTTTCATTCAAACCTTTTTTAAGCAAAACAAACTTTGGGAGAAAATATTAAGTATAAATAAGAATAACTTAACAAATGATGATCAAAAGGTTAGAATTGCACACTCCAGAAAATAACAGCCATCCTTGAATTTTGTCGCTGAAAAATGGAAGGATTTTTTTTTGTAACTTGATTAAAACATGACTTTGACGTACTATACTTGTTTTAAAGTGTGTTCCCTGCTGCTAATATTTTAAAGTTTTTCCATCTTATCCTCTTCACTTTGTAGTGTAGACAAAGAGTATATTTGTCCCATTGAGTGCTCAAGATATACTCTCAAGTTTATATTTGAACTTAAAATTCAATACAAAGTGCAAAGTCAACAGTTTTAAGTCAAACTTAAAACTTCACAGCTTATCGAGAACTTTGGACAATGGACTCATGTATTATGGAATGAACAATTTTGTTTAACTACTGTTTTCACTCTCAAACTATTTTTTGAATTTAAAACGATCTATTGTTGGACTATTTAAGTTTTTTTTAAAGTAGCCAAAGCATATTGCTATTTTAGTAACAACATAATGCAATACTTATTAACTACTATACTTGTACAATACTTATTAATTACTTAAACAACAAAAATGAGACGATTTTATCCAAGTTTTTTTTTTTTTTGAAACTCAATATCTTAAAATATGAATTCAAGGTTTATTTTAGGAGAACAATACAAAAGCTAAAATGTTAATTTCAGAAACTAAAGCTACGAATGAACAACACATACATAAAACAAAAGTTACGAATGAAAATTTCAAGAAAGCTTAGATTAAACTTTTAATTAAAAAAAATATTTATCGTCTGAGTTACCCAAATCCAGCAAAGAAGACAATGGACAATTACAGCGTTTTCCCCAAACATTTTTATTCGATTAAGCACTTTAAGAAACCTCTAAAACTCAAGTATTTCTGGTTTTTAAGATGTATTTATTTTTAAATTCAATTTTAAAGTTAGTGATACGTCACTTCCGTTAAGCCTCTCTTGGCATAACAAAAGACGTCATGTTTGGTTTTTTTGTTCTTGGTGTGTTATTTCATATCACGCTTCGCTGTATCGCTTTTGAAACTGTGAAAACGTGCTTTCATCCTTATCAAACTGCTAAAGAAGTTGTGCTATTTTACAGAAATATGTCAAGTTCATTCCAGTTAATTTCTTCAATCGTTCAACGATTTCACCCGTCTATTCCGATTAGATCCAACAGTCAATAGTTCTGCAATAGCTCATACGCGCTCTAGCTTGTGTATTTTAACTGACAACCAAACTTGGACCAAGCTGTTTAAATTCCTTGATATAAACTGGTTAAAATAATACTTTGTTCTCCTTTTAATAGGTTTTCGCAGAAATTCTAAGGTGTACCATTTTATAACATTACGGTGTATTATTTTATAACATTATTAAAACATTACGGACATAAATAGAAACATCGCCAAAAACATATAATTTGACGTCAGTGCTGTTTTCAGTGACGTACATTTTCGGAAAAATTTCAAATGTATTTTTTGCTGAAATTAAACATATTTGTGAATATTTAAGCTTATATTCGGAATCTGCAGCTTCTAATCTACCAGAAAAACATATATATTCCGAATGCAACTTGTCCATTGTTTAAGTCATTAGGCTAGTTACTGCAGTTTACCTACCTACGGCAGCATACGAAACAAGATTTCTCACAAATTACCAGAAAAATACTACAAATATCCCAGTGAGGGATGAAAAATAACAGAATTTTTAAACATGAAGGTTTAGATTCATCTTATTTCGCACAGAAATATCCAAAAGAAAATCATATTTCTACGTTTTCTGGTTCCACTGAAATGTAAAAGAGTTGTAACACTTTTTACGTCGCAATACCATGGAGTACGTAGACAAATAGATATCTGTGATATAAATCATAAGTGTCAGTAGCACAGAAAAACATTTCAAAATTTATAGAATAAATATCTTCTGGTTTAAATTGAAAGATCTGCCATCAAGTAATAGTATTTGTGTTTTGCTAGTTAGACATTTTTACTACTCTACTAAGTTTTATAGTTAGACTTGTTACTACGTATTTAATATCCTAAATCTATCGAATAACAATTTACAAGAAAATACTTAATGGGTGTGTTGAGTACAGTTTTTATGCAAACGAAGTATTAAAATTATTGATACAAACAATACTCAGTGCTTTTGTATAAAGCCTTTGAATTATATTGAAATTGTTATTGTAAAATTGCAGGACAACAATAAATTATTACTGTAAAATATGATGAAACACTCGAATATTTACCATTCCAAATCATAGAAAATATTGAAAATGCATGTAAATTCTGGGAAGAATAGATAAATAAAATATTTATCCAGAGAAATGCCTTATTGTCAATAAAAATCTAACGTAAAATTTCTGAGTTTGAAATACGTCAAATTTTTATGCTTGGAAAATCAAGTGTACAGGCAATATGTTATTCATAGACTTTTTTTATTATTATATGGAAAGCAGATATTTATAGTATGGTATGGAATACATTATAAGCATAGATGTACACGTATTCGTCCAATAGCTTACCAAATGGTCCGGGGTGGACACGTTGTTAAAAAACAGCACTATATTCTTATATCTTTGGTTTTTGTTTTTAAATTATTCTAAAAAATTAACATAAAAAGGCACCTGCTTACGTCGAAGTAGTAAATTTTGATAATAATATCTAATTCTTATGCGAAAAAAAATTCTTATGCCGGTTTTCAAAGTGAAGCCATCGATTGCGTTGTAGTAAGCTCAAATAGACGCTCTTGGCCAAATATTTGGCGAGATTCTAAAGTGGAGTTTGTCGAGCCTTATACATCAAAGAGTTCTATAATAGGTAGAGGAACGACTCGTACTGAGCTGCCATCGGCAGCCATGGCTCACTACGGAGCGGGAATAGAGTGGCAAAAGAGCTATTTTCGGTTTTAGAGGCCAATTGGAATCGAAGCTATTTAGGGTTTTTTTTGACTATATTTCAACTGGCTTATAAATTTTAACAAATGCAGCAGTTGATTTGACATTTTGATACTGAGAAAGGAAGTAACCCAGGGCAAAGGCGGTAATCGAACCCGCACCCGTTACAGAGCGTGAACTGTTAGCGTTATGTCCTGCGATCCCAACCACTCGGCCATCGGGCCCCACATGCCACCCTATATTTTCTGCGTGTTGGTCCATGGTGCTGTTGCCAGGTTCTACCCTACTATAGAACTCTTTGTTATACATAGACTTTTCGACTCTCTAATATAAACTGTACTTATTTTTCTTACCTGTGAAGGGAATTACCACCACCTTGCTTAAATTCAGATCTCGTGCTACAGCTTACAACTGCTTTATAATTTTATTACTGATGTCTTTTAAGGAATATAATGAGCGTTTCATAATGAACTAACATTGAGTGATCGTTTTTTTTAGGCTTCTAGTGTTACTTGGCGACATTCTGAAAGCTTCACTTTTTTTGCACTAAAAAATCCTTCAAGAAGTATGTCGCTATTTTTATTTGCTTTGTTACACGTGCAATTCATCGCGAAGTTTGTAGCGATGTCGTTTCGCAGGCATTCATCGCTGTTTTAAAGCGATTAATTTTTCGTCGTGGGAAGTATGAAGAACTTATCAGTTACTGTGGAAAAAAACTTCAAATTTTTGGCCACCGGTCAGGTAAATAAATTATTTATTTTCTTTTCAATTAAGAGGAACATGTAAGCATAAACATTCCTTGAAAAAGGTTTCATTATGTAAAAAAATCACAAATCATCCAATTTTATGACACACAGTAAAAGTACGACAAAATTTATCGATAAAAAGGAACTTAAATGAAGAGTCCATGGGAAAAAACTCTTTATCGAATTGATCTCTCTCCTTATCAAGCCTCATTGGTGACCACAGCGAGCCATCGCCTAAACTGTTGTAAGGAAACCGGTTTCTCACCGGTTTTTTTTCTCTCGCGTCAACCCTGAAATTTAATACGATCGTTTTACCGAGAGAATAGCCAAGGCAGAAACCGGTTTCCTGACGCCGATGTCCGCCAAGCAGACCTGAATATGGGATAATTCCTTGTCAATCAAAGGGTTCTTCACCTAGACTCTTCAAAGGGAAACCACAATATACATTAAAGATTTTATTAAAACTAAGAGTATTAACACTATCCATGGCTATAGTAACATGAAATTCAAAAATTATTCGTACATTGTCTAGGGATCAAAGTATGTGCTTATCTAGCAGCAGAATCATCAGTTGACAAATACTTCTTGGAAGGCAAGACTGAACTGCTGAGGGAATACATTGACGCTGTGGTCTTTTAGTTTCCATTAACGGTCACCATTAGTGATTAGTCACTATTTCTTCAGAATAGATGCACAATAACTAATTTTTATAAACTATATTTGTAAACCTATAAACTATAATGTACAATATTTATAAACTTTTATGCATGATTTTACACTTAACATTTTTATTAGTCACTTTTTACTAGTTTAAATCTTCTCTACCGAAAGGTAGAGAAAACAAGGGGAAGTTTACAAATTAAGCTAAGAAAACTAGACCATACTTAAAGAAGGACTACATTCTCCTTTCTCTTTGCTCAATTTGTGGAATCCAACTTATTTTTTTCTCCTTCTTTGACGAGAATATTTTAACTAGTGAAAAATTACTCCTCAAAGTAGCATGTATGTTCTATAAATTTATAGGTAAGAGATTTTCGCTTATAAATAAATTACATACATTTGTATTATATTAAATTATACCAAAAGTTTAGAAATATTGTACGCATGTGAAAAAAAAAAGAGAAATTACTATTGTTACTCAGAACTACTTTTAAAAACATTTTTTGCACTACAATTTGTATTACATATATTTCATACAGTATGTCAAATGATCAGAAAGTTTTGTGTTATTTTAATCAGAAAAATAAAGATTTTATGAACAATATTAACTTCAAGAACGGATTGTTATTTTCTTTAAGCGCTCATAGTTCTCAAAACATTGTATATAAATATCAGTTTTTTGACAGAAATTTAGTTTTTGTTCAGATAAATATTTAATTATAAGGACTAATAAGGATTTACGGTTTTTAAAATAAGAGTGCTGCAAAACGTTTCTTTATCTTTGAACCCATTCTGCGTACAATATAATTATATTAGAGGCTATATTTTTACGCAAAATTGCATGCCGTAAAAGCGTTACATGTTGTCACAAGCATTTTATGTATTTCGTAGTAGTGTATGAGAAATGTGAAAAAATATATAAATGACAAAGTATGTCAATAATTTTTCCAACCCCTGTAAATGTATTTTTCATTCAAACCTTTTTTAAGCAAAACAAACTTTGGGAGAAAATATTAAGTATAAATAAGAATAACTTAACAAATGATGATCAAAAGGTTAGAATTGCACACTCCAGAAATAACAGCCATCCTTGAATTTTGTCGCTGAAAAATGGAAGGATTTTTTTTGTAACTTGATTAAAACATGACTTTGACGTACTATACTTGTTTTAAAGTGTGTTCCCTGCTGCTAATATTTTAAAGTTTTTCCATCTTATCATCTTCACTTTGTAGTGTATACAGAGAGTATATTTGTCCCATTGAGTGCTCAAGATATACTCTCAAGTTTATATTTGAACTTAAAAAATTCAATACAAAGTGCAAAGTCAACAGTTTTAAGTCAAACTTAAAACTTCACAGCTTATCGAAAACTTTGGACAATGGACTCGTGTATTATGGAATGAACAATTTTGTTTAACTACTGTTTTCACTCTCAAACTATTTTTTGAATTTAAAACGATCTATTGTTGGACTATTTAAGTTTTTTTAAAGTAGCCAAAGCATATTGCTATTTTAGTAACAACATAATGCAATACTTATTAACTACTATACTTGTACAATACTTATTAATTACTTAAACAACAAAAATGAGACGATTTTATCCAAGTTTTTTTTTTTTTTGAAACTCAATATCTTAAAATATGAATTCAAGGTTTATTTTAGGAGAACAATACAAAAGCTAAAATGTTAATTTCAGAAACTAAAGCTACGAATGAACAACACATACATAAAACAAAAGCTACGAATGAAAATTTCAAGAAAGCTTAGATTAAACTTTTAATTAAAAAAAATATTTATCGTCTGAGTTACCCAAATCCAGCAAAGAAGACAATGGACAATTACAGCGTTTTCCCCAAACATTTTTATTCGATTAAGCACTTTAAGAAACCTCTAAAACTCAAGTATTTCTGGTTTTTAAGATGTATTTATTTTTAAATTCAATTTTAAAGTTAGTGATACGTCACTTCCGTTAAGCCTCTCTTGGCATAACAAAAGACGTCATGTTTGGTTTTTTTGTTCTTGGTGTGTTATTTCATATCACGCTTCGCTGTATCGCTTTTGAAACTGTGAAAACGTGCTTTCATCCTTATCAAACTGCTAAAGAAGTTGTGCTATTTTACAGAAATATGTCATGTTCATTCCAGTTAATTTCTTCAATCGTTCAACGATTTCACCCGTCTATTCCGATTAGATCCAACAGTCAATAGTTCTGCAATAGCTCATACGCGCTCTAGCTTGTGTATTTTAACTGACAACCAAACTTGGACCAAGCTGTTTAAATTCCTTGATATAAACTGGTTAAAAATAATACTTTGTTCTCCTTTTAATAGGTTTTCGCAGAAATTCTAAGGTGTACCATTTTATAACATTACGGTGTACTATTTTATAACATTATTAAAACATTACGGACATAAATCGAAACATCGCCAAAAACATATAATTTGACGTCAGTGCTGTTTTCAGTGACGTACATTTTCGGAAAAATTTCAAATGTATTTTTTGCTGAAATTAAACATATTTGTGAATATTTAAGCTTATATTCGGAATCTGCAGCTTCTAATCTACCAGAAAAACATACATATTCCGAATGCAACTTGTCCATTGTTTAAGTCATTAGGCTAGTTACTGCAGTTTACCTGCCTACGGCAGCATACGAAATAAGATTTCTCACAAATTACCAGAAAAATACTACAAATATCCCAGTGAGGGATGAAAAATAACAGAATTTTTAAACATGAAGGTTTAGATTCATCTTATTTCGCACAGAAATATCCAAAAGAAAATCATATTTCTACGTTTTCTGGTTCCACTGAAATGTAAAAGAGTTGTAACACTTTTTACGTCGCAATACCATGGAGTACGTAGACAAATAGATATCTGTGATATAAATCATAAGTGTCAGTAGCACAGAAAAACATTTCAAAATTTATAGAATAAATATCTTCTGGTTTAAATTGAAAGATCTGCCATCAAATAATAGTATTTGTGTTTTGCTAGTTAGACATTTTTACTACTCTACTAAGTTTTATAGTTAGACTTGTTACTACGTATTTAATATCTTAAATCTATCGAATAACAATTTACAAGAAAATACTTAATGGTGTGTTGAGTACAGTTTTTATGCAAACGAAGTATTAAAATTATTGATACAAACAATACTCAGTGCTTTTGTATAAAGCCTTTGAATTATATTGAAATTGTTATTGTAAAATTGCAGGACAACAATAAATTATTACTGTAAAATATGATGAAACACTCGAATATTTACCATTCCAAATCATAGAAAATATTGAAAATGCATGTAAATTCTGGGAAGAATAGATAAATAAAATATTTATCCAGAGAAATGCCTTATTGTCAATAAAAATCTAACGTAAAATTTCTGAGTTTGAAATACGTCAAATTTTTATGCTTGGAAAATCAAGTGTACAGGCAATATGTTATTCATAGACTTTTTTTATTATTATATGGAAAGCAGATATTTATAGTATGGTATGGAATACATTATAAGCATAGATGTACACGTATTCGTCCAATAGCTTACCAAATGGTCCGGGGTGGACACGTTGTTAAAAAACAGCACTATATTCTTATATCTTTGGTTTTTGTTTTTAAATTATTCTAAAAAATTAACATAAAAAGGCACCTGCTTACGTCGAAGTAGTAAATTTTGATAATAATATCTAATTCTTATGCGAAAAAAAATTCTTATGCCGGTTTTCAAAGTGAAGCCATCGATTGCGTTGTAGTAAGCTCAAATAGACGCTCTTGGCCAAATATTTGGCGAGATTCTAAAGTGGAGTTTGTCGAGCCTTATACATCAAAGAGTTCTATAATAGGTAGAGGAACGACTCGTACTGAGCTGCCATCGGCAGCCATGGCTCACTACGGAGCGGGAATAGAGTGGCAAAAGAGCTATTTTCGGTTTTAGAGGCCAATTGGAATCGAAGCTATTTAGGGTTTTTTTTGACTATATTTTAACTGGCTTATAAATTTTAACAAATGCAGCAGTTGATTTGACATTTTGATACTGAGAAAGGAAGTAACCCAGGGCAAAGGCGGTAATCGAACCCGCACCCGTTACAGAGCGTGAACTGCTAGCGTTATGTCCTGCGATCCCAACCACTCGGCCATCGGGCCCCACATGCCACCCTATATTTTCTGCGTGTTGGTCCATGGTGCTGTTGCCAGGTTCTACCCTACTATAGAACTCTTTGTTATACATAGACTTTTCGACTCTCTAATATAAACTGTACTTATTTTTCTTACCTGTGAAGGGAATTACCACCATCTTGCTTAAATTCAGATCTCGTGCTACAGCTTACAACTGCTTTATAATTTTATTACTGATGTCTTTTAAGGAATATAATGAGCGTTTCATAATGAACTAACATTGAGTGATCGTTTTTTTTTAGGCTTCTAGTGTTACTTGGCGACATTCTGAAAGCTTCACTTTTTTTGCACTAAAAAAATCCTTCAAGAAGTATGTCGTTATTTTTATTTGCTTTGTTACACGTGCAATTCATCGCGAAGTTTGTAGCGATGTCGTTTCGCAGGCATTCATCGCTGTTTTAAAGCGATTAATTTTTCGTCGTGGGAAGTATGAAGAACTTATCAGTTACTGTGGAAAAAAACTTCAAATTTTTGGCCACCGGTCAGGTAAATAAATTATTTACTTTCTTTTCAATTAAGAGGAACATGTAAGCATAAACATTCCTTGAAAAAGGTTTCATTATGTAAAAAAATCACAAATCATCCAATTTTATGACACACAGTAAAAGTACGACAAAATTTATCGATAAAAAGGAACTTAAATCCATGGGAAAAAACTCTTTATCGAATTGATCTCTCTCCTTATCAAGCCTCATTGGTGACCACAGCGAGCCATTGCCTAAACTGGTGTAAGGAAACCGGTTCCTCACCGTTTTTTTTTCTCTCGCATCAACCCTGAAATTTAATAGATCGTTTTACCGAGAGAATAACCAAGGCACAAACCGGTTTCCTGATGCCAATGTCCACCAAGCAGACCTGAATACGGAATAATTCCTTGTCAATCAAAGGGTTCTTCACCTAGACTCTTCAAATGGAAACCACAATGTACATTAAAGCTTTTATTAAAACTAAGAGTATTAACACTCTCCATGGCTATAGTAATATGAAAATCAAAAATTATTCGTACATTGTCTAGGATCAAAGTATGTGCTTATCTAGCAGCAGAATCATCAGTTGACAAATACTTCTTGGAAGGCAAGACTGAACTGCTGAGGGAATACATTGACGCTGTGGTCTTTTAGTTTCCATTAACGGTCACCATTAGTGATTAGTCACTATTTCTTCAGAATAGATGCAAGAAGAAAAATTGTGCACAGCAAATCAAAACGTCTTAAATTAAGACAAAAAAGGGTCTAAATGGATTGTACTATATTCAGACAATAAATAGCGTCTGAAAGTTTAAGACACTTGGTGATGTCTTCGGCATTTAAGACTCTTATTGTGACTAAAATTACGTTAAGACAATTTTTTTTCTTAAGGGGATACGGTACCTAAAATATTATTTTTAGCAATAATAACATAAACTTGTAAATTATAGTGTTTTTATATAATGTTTACTCTAACTAAACATTTCTTAGCAATAAAAAATATTTACATTTTCATTTTAAAAAAAAAATGTTAAAATTTTAAACTTTTTAAAAACGCTACTCCTCTTTCAATTTTAAGAATAACTACACCAAACTTTTATAATTTGTTTTTAAAACTGTTTGTTTGAGAACTGTGCATGGATTTTAAATGTGAGCTACAGTAAAAAAGTTACATGTATTTATACTGAAAATCTCAAAAAATCAACACAATTTTACAAATTATTGAATTCAAAATTTTTTGTAAAAAAAAAACTATACATAGTAGACCTTATTCCATGCACAATTTTGTGCACCATTTATATAAGAACGCAGGCTAAAAATTTCAAAATTCTAACTTAATTAGCAAAAAAGCCTTAGGGATTTATTAAACACAAGAATTGAAAAACGCGAAACAGAGAAAACAGGCTGAAAGCAGACGAAATACGGGTTCAAACTTCAAGGGATGACTCCAGAAAATGTTTAATAACTTTTTTTCTACAATAGATATCATTATGAAACTTTCAGTAAATGTTCAGAAAAATATTGCAAATAATAAGAAGTAAAAACTGAAAAATCGATATTTTGACCAATTTTTGGGTACCGTATCCCCTTGATTTCAGACAGAACGACAGAACGACTGTGTGCCAGTGAATAACGTTGATAGGAGTAACATGTGAATCAAAATATAAAGATACGAAACGGTTAAATTAGAAAGTAAATGAAGACTTTCCTGAAAATAGTGTAAAGTATAGGATATTTATATTTATATAGAGAATAATTATCATCAATTATAGTTTATTATATACATTTTCAAAAATTCCCAAGTACAAGTTGAGAAAAACGAAAAAGTTGAGAAAAACGAAAAAGTTGAGAAAAACGAAAAAGTTGAGAAAAATTAAATGAATTGGAATTTTATTAAATTAGAATATTAAATAAAAATGATCGTTGAAGTTCGGTATAAAAAAGTAATTTTATCTCATGAGCTCGAAATAACTCTTCATGAAGCCAACAAACACGTTGTTCATGGGCAGCGTTTCAGATCACATGTAAGTAATTGTGTCAATCAGTGATTAAACATGAATGATCCAGGAGCGCAGTGTGTCAATTTATTCCGCCCTTGGCGCGAAATAATTGGCGAGACTTAATTAATGCCGGCTGGTGAAGTGATGAGATAATTAAGTCGCGGAAGAGGTTCACCTACTTCAGATTATAAGTTGTATAATTAACGTCGCGTTTTTCGATATCAAACGCTGTTTCTCAATCTTTTATTTTGCTTGAGTAAACTAGTTGAAGGGAGTTTGTGTCTTTAACTTTATATAAAAGGAGATTAAGTTGCATTTTCTATTCATTCCACTCATCTTTCGGATATTCACTTTTTCAAATGTTTAATCACATTATGATGCATTTTCCCATTCTTTTTCAACGGAGAGAGTTAGACAAAGCTAGCCTCTTCTGAAAGTTAATGACAAGAATAATTTTCTTGTATGAATATTTAACAAAGCCAATGGAATTATGGTGAATGGGCAGTTCTACCATAATTTTTAATTTCAGGTATAAAAAACTTGTGAAATTTATCTTTCCAAAGTCATTTTTAATGTGTGCAAAAATGCTTATAAGGGTTCTAGAATTACAAAAACAAAAGTTGAGCAAGACTCATTTGCAAAAAAAATAAGTGATGTTTTTTTTAAAAACCGATTTAAAAAAAAGCCGTTTAAACCGGCCTTACGAAAATAACTTATTTTCGATGAAACCGAAGTCACAAAAAAAAAAACAGGTTTGTCTTGAAACCGGTTTCGGTTTTCCATCCCTAGATCATGGGGAAGGTAAGGAATGGACGGTAAGGAAATTCATTATGTTTTCCGGTATTTTTTTGTTTGAACTAACTCTAGTTTAACGGAAATTGATTTTTTTTACTCGTTTTACTCGCTTAAAAAATATTTTTAGAAACAATTCCAATTATTTAGCAAAAATTAACCTCAACCCTGAGGAACTGTAAGGAAAGCAATAAAGCCACGCAGTTCATTTTAATAATTTTTTGGAACTTTTAGTCTTGTTGGTAACGTTTTGCGAAAAAATGTGGCTACTAACTGAAATGTGAGTTTTCTGCAATCGAGTTTTCATGAGTGAAAAATTATTGTAGCTGCATCCAGTGTCTCCCTTCACCACTTTAGCAATGATACCATGAATGTACCAAAACCCAGGGACAAAGTTAAGAGAAGCAAAATCCATATTATAAATATCAAAATCCAAAACTTTATGGAAGGAATTTGTTAAGATATGGTATTAGTTCAATTTAAAATTCAAATGAATGTAATTTTTATGTAAAAAAAATTGTTATTCGGGATAGGGGACGGAAAGGAATTTTCGGCAATGTTGTGTTCTAATTTTTTGGAGTTTCTTTGTTTTAAAATACTATTTGATATTTATATAAGGGCCAGTCTGTTAGTATAATAAGAAAAAATGAAAACGAAATATTAATTTTTTGATAAGTTATGCCCAAGGGTCATAAAATTAAAAAAATATTCTAGAATTGCCTATATACAGCTGATCAACAAGGGGACTAATGGGACATTCGCATGTTTGTTTAAAACGTTCAACAACCAAAATATGGTAATGTTTTAACATATGTCTAATAAATTTTTAAATAAATGAATGTTCAGTTTATGAGCATGTAAATTTTTTTAAAAAACTCTTAGTACAAACACTTGGGTATCAAATGAGTTACTGGCTTATAATCCATCAGTCCGTGGAGGAATTTTGATTTTCGGCTGTAGTTGTGTAATTCGCTGATATGATTGGCCGCTGCCCAACACGTGTTAGGCCGTGTGTTGCGCTGGGGGTATCAAGAATTCGAACGCTTCACAATTCTTCAAACGATTATAATTTGCCGGTGTTAACGGAATACTTTTGTTTCTTATTTTCAATGTTTTATTTGTTCTTTTTTTATAAAATTGGAGCCCCGCTAAGCTAAAGTATGCCCAAAGTAATATGAAGTTATCAAAAATAAGCAAGTTTTTATCCAATAATTATTATATACTTTTTTAATTAAATGCTTTGCTAAGAAAAGCTGGGGGAGGGGGTGGGGGAGTTGCGTCGTCCTGGCTGCACCGACAATTTTGACCACGGGCCGCCACTGATAAATACACAGTGCATAGCACTCAAGCGTTCACATATATCGTGGTTATTTAATGTCAAGAACATTAACTAGCCAGCATTCGGCGGATGCTGTTTTACACCAAAAGGAATTCTTTTAGAACTAATATCCTTACATAGAATATTTTTTACAAAATGTGTCAAACCTTAAATTTGATTAGAAGGTCAATCGAAAAACTTAAGGAAAATTCCACCTTCTAGTTTAAAAGCTCTTAGTAATCGAAAAATTAAAATGGACCCCGGTATGGTTTTATTATTTCTTGATTTGCCTATAATATAACACAAATGCTGTTTTATTAAACTTCTGCATGCCTTTTTAGGATATGAATAAAATACAGAATTTATGGAATTTAACTTACGATTGAATTAAAAGATTAGAAAAGGCCATGTATCATTATTTTTTTTAAATGTTAGAAATTTTCTTATTAAAATTATTTAAATTTTAAAGTACATGAATATTTAATGAAAAAATTCATACTTTACCTGAAGTTTACCATAATTAATGCAGAAATTTTCCGTATTTTTTGTGATCCTTTTCTGGCAACGAAGTTGTCATTTTAAAACCTTAAACTTTGGATTTCTTCTTTGCATAGTTTGGCTTTCCCCATAAAATAACCCTATGTATATTGCATATGCCTAGCGATTTTAAGACATTTCCAATTTTCAGGGAAGCTACTGGCTTTACGTGGATCTTATAAAATTTTGGGGAAAATCGTTGAAATATTCTTTTCCTCCAAAAAACTGGGCACATTTGTTACCAAAAAAATTCCAGGAACGCTAATGAATTATTTTTTTGCAGTGAAATTCGACTTGTGAGTGACGACACACAGTGCGGTAAAAATGTGTGTTTTTGGACAAATACCGCATATCATCCAATCTTATGCGAAACGCTTATTATTCTTTAGGGTATGTTTCAAACATTATGTGGAGTACATTTACCGAAAATTGAAGTCATATTCAAATTATTTTTTAATTTATGATCAAAAACTCAAAAAAAATTAAGTTTATGAATTTGTAATAAAAATGAGTTATTTTCCGTAAATTTATTAGAATCACTAATTACTTTATAGATTACGTTACAGATATTATCTATAATAATAAAAGAAAGAGTCTGTCTGTCTGTGTGTGTGTGTGTATGTTATCAGATCGTAAAAGACCTACTTATACTGCCCACAGGAATTCGAAATTTTAAAGATAGATTCCCTTTAATACTAACGTGTGCACCTGAGGCTTAGTTTTTTCATATTCGTTCCATTTTTAGAGAAAATTCGAATTTTCTGAAAAAAAACCCACTTTCGCTCAAATCCGATCATTTTTTCTCTTTCCTGATGCCATCGGCTGAAAAATTAAATAAACTTTTAACGAAAACATTTAAAATTCAAAATGTTATTTTATTCTTTTGCCATTACTTTCAGAAACTAAATTTATTATTTGAAAAATAATTGACACGTTTCAAGTGACGTAATTCCGCAGTCTTCATTCCCGGATTTTATTGTGGGTTTATTTGATGATTTTTTCATTGATTTTCTGTTGACTGCATGTATGCATATTTAAGCAATAAATGTATAGTTAAGCTATTACTGGAACTATGATGGTTAATAAGGCCATCGCACTAGAGCTATTAGTGTGTTATGTCTTTATTTTTTCGCCAAAACGTTGCCAAACTCGCCAAATTATTAACTAAAATTCGCCAAATAGGCAATTTCTTTTATAAATAATTATAAGCTGGTCGGTTGTTCGAAGGTCATTGTGTTAGAGCTGTATGATGGGTGTGGGTAGCTATATCTATTTTCTCGCCAAATTATTTTCCAAAACGCGCCAAATGAGCTAAAGGTTCTATGTATTTATGAGGGAATTGGGATGACATTTATGAGTGCATTTATAGCGTATTTTTCATTTTGGAATTTTAAGGCAATGGGACGGGATTTTATAATTTATAACGAGCGGAAACAAAATAATAAGTTTATGATCCTAAAACAGGTATATAGTACACATATTTGAAATCTATTGATATTTTTTTTATTCCGTGCGAGAAGAACGGGTATAAATTTGCTAGTATAAATAAATTTACCGAAAATAAACATCATATTCAACTTATTTTTCAATTTATGGTCAAAAATTCAAAAAAAAAAATTAAGTTTGTGCATTTTAAATAAAAATTAGTTACTTACCTCAAATTTATTTGAATTAATTATAATTTTATAGGATGCTTTTCAGATATTACTTAGAACATATTTTGTGAAAATAAATGTCATTTTCCAATTATTTTTAAATTTATGATAAAAAACTAAAGAATAAAACTAAAGAAAAACAAGTTTGCTTGTTTTTAATAAAAACTAGTTATTTTCTCCAAATTTATTATAATCACATGTTATTTTATAGGTCACGATTCGGACATCATATAAAATATATTTAGTGAAAAATGTCATATTCAAATTATTTTTTAATTTATAGTCCAAAAACTCATAATTTAAATTTATGATCTTTCCATGAAATAATTTACATTTACAATGGCAGCGAGGAAGAAATTACCAAACAACAAAGAACATGCGAGCGCTTTCCTTCTTAAGCTCAACTTCATTCGAAATGAAACTACTAGTTTTTTTAGGTGGTGCATCTGAAAAAACCATCTGTCCTTTTTAAAACAAATTGTTACTAGTAACTAGTTTAAAGTAGTAACTAGTTTAAACGTATCAAAACATAGATTACATGCTGCCCCGGTCGTCGCGCAGTTAAAAAAGGACCGCGGGCATGGCTTAGGCAGAAGGCCTTGCTCGAAAAATGTGTTACAGTCTCCCAAATAGCTAAAGATCTTGCAGTTAAATGTTAATGGAATTGCTACAAATGCATCTAGAGTAAAATTAGATCAAATTTTAGAGTTGGCTCATAGCAAAGGCGTTCAGATCATTGCTCTACAAGAAACAAAGTTATCAAACAGTACCTCTCTTAAGATCAATGGGTACAGCATTCTACGGACAGATAGACAGCATAGGAATGGAGGAGGATTGCTCTTCCTTATTAGAGATGTTTTTTACGAAAGTATTAATATTAGTGAAAGACTTACTGATAACTCCAGCCTAGATATTCAAGGTATTAAGATTATTTGGAGAGGTAAACCACTCAATATCTTTAACATGTACCATCCTCCTGATATCACTAGCTTACCTCAGAACTTACTTAATGGGAACACCATTTGTATCGGTGATCTCAACGCTAAACATACGGTTTGGGGATGCTCTAGTGATAATGCGAGAGGCAACGATCTTCTCAACACGATAGATGACAAGGGATTCCTTATTCTTAATGATGGCACCCCAACCCATTCTTCTTTCACTTACAATACCAGAGAGGCCCTCGATGTCTCCTTTGTTAGTTCTGATATTTATCCTAGCTGTAACTGGACAGTTTTAGACAACATGGGAAGTGATCATCTCCCTGTGCTTATTGAATTTAAAAGGAGACAATCAGTGACCTACAGTAATAATAAACGATGGAATTTTAGGCGAGCAAATTGGAAATCATTTAATACTCTTGTTGACAGAGAACTTGAAGGGAAACCTCTCGCTGACAGTGTAGAAACAAATTGGCTTGTCTTTAAAAAGATAATTCTAAAGGCAGCAAGGAAAACTATCCCTAGAGGTAAAATTAAGAAAAAAGGTCCATTTTTGACTTGTAAATCACCGGAGCTTCAGCCCTTATTAGAGGAGAGAAAATCTCTTGACGCTGAATTGAATACTACTAACAATGATCAAGTTCGACAAAAATTAAGAAAAGTTAATGCTGAAATAAAAACAATGTATGCTCAAATCAAACGAAATAAATGGAATGATTTATGTTCCAGTCTTGACCCGGGGTCTTCTAACGGTGAACTATGGAGGCTGGTAAGGAGTTTGG
Organism: Oedothorax gibbosus; assembly: GCA_019343175.1. Lineage (NCBI taxonomy): Eukaryota > Metazoa > Arthropoda > Arachnida > Araneae > Linyphiidae > Oedothorax > Oedothorax gibbosus. The sequence goes on from CM033277.1 coordinate 33,624,718, forward strand.
GTGAAGAACAGCAACATATGGAAAAGTGCAATTCAATTAAGACTAATGATGGGAGGATCGCCCAGAATGATATTCAGGCTAACCTGCTTGGTTCGTATTATCAGAGTATCAGCAAGCTTGATTTCTCTAAAGAAGACAGATACATAAAACGCAAAGCTAGTAATATTGTACATGGTTGCCGTAAAAGGAACCTTACAGCTCCATACCGTTGGATAGCATTTCTATATTCTCCAAGGCTTTTAGCATGCATGAACTTACAGCTGCGATTAGTGAATTAAACCTAAATAGATCTCCGGGTCCTAATGGTATCCATGGGCAAATGATTAGTAATTTAGGACAACCTGATGGAAGAGTACGATTTCTGAACATTATAAATGATTCGGAAATCAGGGAAGCTATAGTCGTTCCTGTTAGAAAGCCTTCTAAAGAAGCTGACTCTCCCGAAAGCTATAGACCGATCGCGTTGACTTGTATAGCTTGTAAGATTATGGAAAAAATGGTTTTAAAGCGACTAAATTTTCACTTCAACTCTCACGATCTTCTCCCAAGGGAACAATTTGGTTTTAGAGAGGGACATAGCACCACAGATCAGGTCCTCTATTTTTGTCAGAGGATTACAGATGCCCACAATAAGAAGCCCACAAATCACACTATGGCAGCCTTCCTTGACCTATCTAAAGCCTTCGACAGAGTCTGGACCCAACGGCTTATCGTCAAACTTTTTGAAACCTTTGGAGTATGTGGTAAGGCCTTGCCTTGGATCTATGACTTTTTAAGAAACCGACTCATAAAGGTGAAGTTTAATACTTCTCTGTCAAGAAGCTTCAAACTATATCAAGGGGTTCCTCAGGGATCGGTTCTAAGTCCAACTCTTTTTATGCTCTTTCTGTCTGGAATCGAGAGGGTTATCACCAAAAGGTGTGAAGTAGGTCTTTTTGCGGACGATATCATTCTTTGGGACTCTGGTACTGACTTACAGAATTTGGAGGACAGCTTAAACTTAACCCTTGGAGATTTATGCATATTCGCAAAAAATCACAAATTGAGTTTCAATCCAACAAAGTCTACGATAGGATTCTTTACGACTAATAGAAAACTGTATAACTATCATCCTTGCGTTGTAATGAACAACCAACCTCTATCAGTGGAAAAACATCCAAAATACTTAGGGTTTGTATTGGATCCAGAAATAACGTGCAATAAACACATTGAGCATCTTGTTCTTAAGGGTAGGAAACGGCTCAACCTTTTAAAGTACATTTCAGGACGAGACTGGGGAGCTGACGCTTGTACTCTTAGAAGCACATACATCTCTCTCATAAGACCCATCTTAGAGTATGGATAGCCTGTTTACTGTTGCGCATCTAACAGCAATCTACAGAAACTAGAACGAGTCCAACTTAGCGCCGCAAGAATTATCACTGGACTTCGTAATACTTGCCCTAACGACATAGTGCTTTACGAGGCTGATTTGCAACCACTTAGCCTCAGAAGAAATGCTTCTTTGGTGAAATATTATGGCAAGCTACGCAGTCTTGGAGACAAAAATAGAACCTCTGCTTATTTGATGGATTGGCGCAATGCTCAGAGGCTTAAGAGAGAAACAGTCCATTCAGAATGGTGACTTCTGCTCGGCTTCTGGAAGGTTTTGTGGAACAGCAAAATCTGGTTCAGTGCATAGACCCTTCTGATGGCCTCTCTAATGTTTATTTCCACACAGATCTCCCTGTCCAAGTGAACAAGCAAACTGACCATCCTATTTTTCTGAAGCAACTGGCGCTTGAAATTATCCACAATATCCCGGCTGAGGCTATTAAAGTGTACACTGATGGCAGTAAAATCGAGAGAGGCGGAACTGGAAGTGGTATCTATATCATTTCTAAAAATAGTGATCCCATGGAGATTCAGAGGAGGAATCCTGATGGCTGCTCTGTTTTCCGTTGCGAGCTTGTAGCTATAGACGAAAGCCTGAACCATATTGCGACCTTTGCTTCAGGAGAAGAGGTCTGGATACTAACTGACAGCAAGAGTTCCATACAGTATCTGGCATTGGTCCAAGTAAGAGACAGGTGGAGTATCCATCCTCAAAGGCTCAACAACTTTCTTTGATCATCAGATCCACATCAGTGATCCCTTCTCATGTCGATCTTGAGGGAATGAATAGCAGATGCATTGGCCAAGGCGGAGCTAGTGAGTATTGGTTCACTTGATCCTCTTACCTACACGAGATTTTCTCGCAGGCTAAGTTGAGTGGAAAATACTTGGTCTACTCCTCACTACTCATTGGTATCGAGGCCATCGTCTGGGGTTCTTTGGCACTAAATGTAACAGACAGAGACAAACCGCCATCTCCGTTTCCTCAGTGGGCCACTAGAAGTATGCCCTTCTCGGTGGTTCAAGAATATTGGACACTGCTTCAAGTGCTCTTCTGAGCAGGCTTCACCATCTACATCTTGGAGTGCCTTGGCTCAGCATCAAGATCACTGGAAGTCGCTGATGGTCCTGGACTTCCTTGAGTTTTTGGACTCATGGACTTGTCTAGCTCCGCTGACTTTGGGATAGGAAAAGAAAGAAAGAAAGTTTTAAAGTTCCATGAATCGTTAAGTGTTGTAAGCAAAGCAGTACTTTTTTTAAAACTAAGTTATTTCCGTTTAAAAAAATATTTTTAGAAAATTACGAAAAATTATAATTTATATTTCATTATAACATTGCTTCTTTTTTACAACTCAGCTCGATATCAGGATGTTTTAAAAAAGAGGTTTGTAACAGAATCTGTCTTAGAGCTTACATATTTGTGTTTAACAGGAAAACCTGCAAAAAACATTAATTCTATATTTAACATTTACAAGCTAAATTTGGCTGTTTCATTTATTTATTTCGAAAATTCTTGGATGCTTTAAAATAAAGCGAACTTAGCATATTTTTTTTATGTTAAGTTAGAATTGCTTAATGCATTTTACTACATAAAATTAAACAGTTAAGAACTTCTCGTGTAATAAACAATCCAAACCAGAATTAATATCACATAAAATAAATATTTTTTCAAATTAAATGTTTAGTATTTAACAAAGTGTCTCGTACGTTTAACGAAATGGCAACAGTGAAAATATTGAATAAAAATGGAATTTGCATGTTATTTCAATGTAGATTAAATTTTTAGTTATTTAAATTTTAAATAAGCTTCTAGTTTAAATTTTTTAATGAAATTTGGCATGTAGCCTAATCTGATTTTTTGCTTCAAAATGACGTATCCCACTTGTCTGTGGGACTTGTGGATGACAACAGTGAAAATATGAAAAAAAAGAGAATTTGCATGTTATTTCAATGTAGATAAAAAAAATTTAGTTATTTAAATTTTAAATAAACTTCTAATTTAAATTTTTTAATGAAATTTGGAATGTAGCCTAATCTGATTTTTTGCTTTAAAATGACGTATCCCACTTGTCTGTGGGACTTGTGGTTCTTTCTGTGAAAGTGGGTGACAGACAGACGGACAGACGGACTGAACGATTATAAAACCTTCCACTTTTTACGTTATAAACGTAGTGTGGAAGCTAATAAGCGTTATGTCGCATTATTGAAATTAAGAGTTAAATGTTTCGATTTTGAAGGCTGCATTGCAAAACATGCTGAAATGTAGTTATGCGATTCCACTGCGCCACGTTAATTAAAAATTCGCCAAAAATAAAGTTGCAGATAGTAGCCAGCTAAAAGTAATATATTTCAAATTAAAATAGTTTACAGACATTACATACAAGGTGGCTACTAGGGGGTCAGTGGGGGATTTTTTGTAAGTCACTTTAAAGATGATAAACGATAATAGGTTTTGTAACTACATTTTTAAGTATAGAAATTGCAAAAATATAAAATTAATTACATCCACTGAAAAGTTCATATTTTAAAGCATCTTTTTCTACCCATAAATATATTTAAAGGTTCTTAAACTGGCCAAATATATTAATTTTGTAACTTTATTTTTCTTGCCTCTTCATAAAATCTTACTTAAAGTAATTCTAACGCATTTATTACAATTACTATGGACTTTAAAAAAATGTTTTACGAAACTATTTTAGATCAATAATATATTCACTAAAATTTCTCAAATAAAAAGTCACTTTTTCGATCTTTGTTCATTGCACGCCGCACTGTGCGACAGCTCGTAGTTTTTTTTTGTTCGCGTACCATACTGTCTTCTGCTTAATACTACAGAGAAGGAACAGAAGAGAGGCTAAGTAACCCTGTTATGAGCGGGCCAAAATTTCTTGATGTTAGTCACGTGATTTTAAAGGCATTTGGCGATAGAATTTTCACCACATGGTTTAAAAAAGAATACTTTTGCGATACATCGGTTTTTGAATGCAAAGTGTATCCTGATAATATTATTTTATGTAATAATTATTAAAGAAAATAACAGCGAGGTTACGTCAGTTTGCTAAGAATGATTTTATTAGAAGAGCTAAAGAAACTAGACACACATCTATTTATAAGCTTGGTTATGTCATTCAACTAAACAACCAATGAGATTCAACATTGAATGGATGATGCAATATTGGGTGCGATTACACCATAAAGATGATGCAATAGGAAACGAGAAATACATCATACAAAGGCTGAGGCAACTTGAATATGATATTACAACAATAATAGAGCAAACATTAAAGTAATGTAAATAAGTAGGATTTTTTGGATTTAGTCGCTTCGTAATGTTTCAGCCGCTTTTTCCACGAAGATTTAAGCGGTTTCCGCTTCTACTCTGATCACAATTATATACCCAAGGTAATCTGATGCTTTTATCAATTGCCAAAAAAAAATGCCAATAGCACCTCTTTAAATTCTTTAACTGAAAAGGGTGAAAACTATTTTGGCTGAGAAAATGTAAGAAACGCTTCCAGCAATTAATTCTTTTAAGTGTTCATATTTTTAGGCTTTCTTTATTTTTGATTCAAAATTATAAACATGCATAAAGTTAACAAAAGATTAAAAAGTTAACCAACTGATAGTGCAGTTTTTCAAACATAAAAATACGAATTTTAATATTTGTTTAATACAGTATAACCCGGTTATAGCATCATTAAAGGAACGTTATGACGTTATAAACGTGTAACGTTATAAAAAGATTGAATGTTAAGTGTAGGAAATCATGTAAATTACGTATTATGTGCTCATATTATTAATTTAAGTTATAAAATGACATCTTTTGAATACATTTTAGCCCTAAGTGTTATGAGTCGTAGTTTAATTTCTCCTGCTTTGGTCACTATTTTTTAGTTGGAAATAAATTTCTAATTTGGAACTTTTGTCATCATTTTACGAATAAAACATTATTTAAATAGTAAAAACTATTTAAAAAAATCTTTAAGAGGCCAGTCGTAACCGAGGAATTAATTAAAAATTGTCGTTATAAGCACAATATTATACCATTAAAGTCTATGGGCAATTCAAGGGGCTGAATATTTATGACGTGTTATAAGTAACCGAGTTTGACTGTATATTTTGTAGAACAAACTTAATGACTTTTCTATAAATGAATTCTCTATCCTTTATTTACTCTTTTTATTCGGTAGTATCTTAGCAACACCATTTTGCAGTCAGAAATCTAATTTTAATAATAAATTTTTCATATTTAACCTTTTCATATTTAACCTTTACGCCAATGAGCAGTCTGTCATCAATATTAAATAATAAATGTTTTCAGATTATCCTTGCATATACATTTTTAAATTATTCATTCATAAATAACAGCTTTCTCGCATTTACTAAAGGGCTATTAATATTTTCGATCGTTTCAATCATTGAATAGTAACATTAGTTATAAGAAATATTTATTGTAAGCAAAAGAATCATTAAACAAGGTACCAATAAGTGGCAAAATTATACCAAAACTATATAATAATTTGTATTTTTCTAGATATATTTAGTCCACATGGCGTTTCTCCTGCAATTATAAGCATTTCCTCGTTTCGTGACCATCCTCATGTGCGTCATTTTCATGCATCTAGGCAGCTCATTTCGGAGCTACCAAAGAAATCTTGGTAGAGATAAAAATTTGCTATTATGAACATTTCTTATCTCTATTGTCTCTACTCAAGCGAGAGTTGTTTGATGATTAGTTTTCAAATGAACACTTCAAAATCAGTTTTTATTGATGGTGATCATTTTAAAATACGTGGCTATTTATTGTAAGTAAAATACATTTAAACCTATAACAAATGACAAAATAACACCAAAATTTCATAATAATATGTATTTTTCCGGGTACGGATATTTGTGGAAAATTCTTTCCCAGTTTGGGATAGATTTAAATATATCTCAAAAGAATATGAAATGCTGGAGATATTTTCAAATGCTACTTAAGTTGCCTTTTATTTTTCTTGTGGCATCGAATGTATACAACTTTATCGTTATTATTCGCGCATATTACATACTGCACGATGAAAGTAAAATTCTACTTTCTCGTTTAATATCTGGAATTTTGGAGATCATACTTTGGTTTTCAATGTTTCAACGAAGATCAGAAGTCCGCACTTCCCTTATTGCAGTAACAAAGTTTTGTAAGAAAAACAGATTGAAAGTTTTTGTCCGAAGTAGTATCTCCTACGTAATTCTAGTAATTTTCTTCACAACAAACCTTCTCTCAATCGCAATACAGGTTTATGTAGAGAACTTGACTCAAGATGTCATATATACTTTCGGATTCGACTTGAAATTCGACATTTTTGGTAACATTGTCAGGTATTTCCTCCACATGACGAATCTCCTGCAAGTATCAGCATTCCCAGGATTTGTGACCATCCTCATGTGCACCATTTTCATGCATCTAGGCAGCTCACTGCGAAGCTACAAAAAAACGCTGGTAGAGATAAAACTAGATGAGTTGCACAATATTTCAAACGATATTTTAATACATTTCGTTATAGAATACTCGAAATTGATCAAAATTGTCCACGAATTTAACAACGTTATCTCAACACCCATCTTTTTGCTGAATGTCACGCATCTTTTGTCTATGTTCACTTCTACTTCCGCTTTCTTATTGCTGAATCAAGATCAAATAAACGATTTTATAGTAGAGGACGCTTTTGTGCTTATTTCTGCCACATGTTATTTGCTTTCAATGTTAGTAGCTGCGTCCAACATACACATTCAAGCACAGTTGATATCAGGTGAACTCAAGGATCTTCACGAAAGAGAACTCACTCGCCAATTTCAGTTTGTGAGTTGGCGAGACATGAGTATCCTTAAGACGATCGCCAATAAGGACGTGGTCATTATTTCGGCCTGTGGAATAACTCAGTTGTCCAGAAACTATATCATTTCGGTTTTCGGAGCTTTTATTACTTATGCGTTGTTGTTCATTGGCATAAATACACACAGTTCATAAAACTCAAGTATTCACATTTATTGTTGCTATATAGAAACGCTAGTAGAGTTAAAACGGGACCAGTTAACAATATTTCAAACGATAAATTGATGCATTTCGTAAAAGAATACTCGGAATTGATTAGAATTTGTCAATGATATCAACAACGTTATCTCAACCTCGATCTTTTGCTGATTGAAATGTATCTTTTGTCTAAGTTCCCTTGCACTGCGACGTATTTATTGATGAATGAAGATCAAATAGTTGATTTTATAGTAGAGGACACTTTTGTGCTGATATCTGCCACATTTTATTTGCTACTAACATTGACATTGATTGTTAACATTCAACTTTTAGCTTCCACACTACGTTTATAACGTAAAAAGTGGAAGGTATTATAATCGTTCAGTCCGTCTATCTGTCACCCACTTTCATAGCCCAAACTACAAATGCTGCATGCAAGTGTGATACGTCAAAAAATTCAGCGCATCGAAATGAGAAGATATTGAAAATCTCAGAAAAAAAATTCGAATTCGAAGATTTAAAAAACTGCAAAATTTAATGCTCATTAAAAAAGCATAAGAAGCCATTTTTATAAGAATTAAATCACCATTGCCATTCGTAACAATCACTCGAGAAACTTTAATTCTTTTAAATAATAAATTAAACGAAATTTATTTTTTCGATATCAATAAGTTTGAAATGACGTCAAATATAGTTCACTAAGAGATTCTTTGTTTGTATGTTGATATGGAACGTTTTGGTTCTATTTAAAAGAGTGGAATATTACGTAATTATTCTTTGAAATATAAATTAATATTTGCGAACGATAATAATTATTGAATTTTCGAAATAAAATAAATAAAACTAGCCAAATTTAGCTTGTAAATGTTTATAATAGAATTAATATTGTGTTTAGCGACTTTTTTTCCTGTTGAAGACAAATGATGTGTGGAAGCGGGCTGACAGATTCTGTTACAAACTTACTTGTTTACTAACATTGACAATGCTCGTAGCTGCGTCCAACATACACATTCAAACACAGTGGACAGCTCGTGAGCTCAAGGATCTCAGGAAACTCACTCGCCGATCCCAGGTTTCTAGTCGGGACCTGAGTGTCATTTAAGACGATCGCCAATAAGGACGTGGTCATTATTTCGGCCTGTTGAATGATTAAGTTCACCAGAATTCACTGAATTTCTGTTTTGGAAGGATTTTTTTTATGTATTCTTTGTGCTTAAGAGGCGTTCGTGGTAGCAGAAAAGACAATCGAAATGCTGTAATGTTGTCTTAATCCTTGAATTTCAAGACCACAGATAGGCTATTGCTATTTTGCCTATCTACTCAGAAGCTTGACTTCAACATGACTATGGGCCGTGTTTCGTCACTGTGAATTATAACTTTTAGTATTTAACTATTTCTTTGCTCGTATAGCTACTAGCATTTCTTATAAATATGTTCGCTTTAGATATTTGCAGTACTAAACCTCTTTCCTGGGTTTGTTGTTACTATTTTATCCGCCGTGGCTATTTAAGTCATATTATGATATAAAGTTAACTTTTCTGTTAAATTTATGTGTATTTTTGTTAATTTTTTTGTTTTTAATACCAAATAAATGTTTCTTTGAATAAAGCTTTATGTATCTGATTTGGTGAATCACAATTGCATCAGATTATCATAAAATATACATAAATAATATCTTTTTTTAAATACCGCAAAATTCTTAGACATTGATTTTAAATATAAAAGAGGTGTAATTAGCTGCTTCATGGAAGAATAGAAAAAATATAATTTTAAACTAATATTTGAATTTAAATTTTGGAACTCAATTTCTCTCTCTAGCTTTATTATTTATGTCAATTGACAGCTCGCAATTTTTTTCTTTTAAGTGAACTTTTAATATTACCCTGAGTTTTAGTATAAGCTAGTTTTTCGTGTTGGTTTATCAGCGAGTTTGTCTTATCCTACTTGAAAACTAAAACGCAAGTTAAGTTAAAAGTGATTTCGCACATACGGCGAACATGGATCTCAAAGTGAAATTTAAACTCACTGTCTTGTGGGTTGTGGGTTCAAACTTCCTAATCCCCAGAAATTGTATCATTTGCATTATTCTACGTCGCATAGTCTGGCTATTTTATGTTTGCGTACAACTTAAGAATTTTGGGCCAACTGTACATAATTTTCAAAATTAAACTGTTATGTTGGTCAGGTGCTAGCTAGAACTTCTAGAAATGAACTAAAAAATTTCACAAACATTCTACTTGCTTTGACTCAAAAGTTTTCCGAAAAACACGCTGAGCGAATATTTCGCCAAATCGAAGGAATCACTTTAGTCATTTATTTGGCGATACAATATCATTTACTAATACCTACGTCAAATACATTCCATTGCATTTAGGTTCTTGAAATGAGATTCAATGTCATCAATTTAATCAGCTCCCACACTACGTTTATAACGTAGAAAGTGGAAGGTATTATAATCTTTCTAATTCGTCTGTCCGTCCATCGGTCCGTCTGTCAACCACTTTCACAGAACGAACCGCAAGTCTCACAAATAAGTGGGATACGCCATTTTGAAGCAAAAAATCAGGTTAGGCTACATACTAAACTTCATTAAAAATTAAAATGAGAAGTTTATTTAAAATTTAAATAACTAAAAATTTAATCTACATTGAAATAACATGCAAATTCCATTTCATTCAATATTTTCACGGTTGCCATTTCGTGAAAAAATACGAGAAACTTTATTTAAAATAAAAATAAAACTCTTGAAAAATATTTCTGTGATATTATTCAGTTTGTATTGAAGTCTTATCACAATCGAGTTTTTTTGATGGTTCATTATAATTTCTTATATCTTGTAAGATCCTGATTTTGTAAAAGTGATTCTTTCATAACACCTATTTTTTATATAAAAAAATATTATGATTTCAATCATTGAATCACATTATAAAAATAAACATGACCTAAAATTAATGTCGTAATTACATGATAAGAGATAAACACTATTACATGAACTTCATTAAATGGGTTAAACAAGCCTTTTGTTCAAGTAATTTTTAAAAATATATATTCGTTTTGTTGATCAATATATTATTGGATTATAAAAATGCATTAAGTAAATGAGAATTCTTCATAAGTATGTTTTCTTAATATTTAGAATGAATTAAGCAGCAAATGTTTCAATACCGTTCTTCAGAAACGCCGTTTAAAATTTTGGTAAAAATTCAAATGATCACAAAATCGTTCGAAAGGGACCTAGATCAAAAATATTTGGCATGGATATCCGTTTTATGATAACCAAACAGTACAAGTGGTCACTTTTTACTTTAAATTTGAATGTTCTGGGTTATTTTCAGATAGGTCTTTCTTTCGCGTACAAAATCGTTCAAATTTGAAAGCGAAAGAAATACCTATCTGAAAATATAATAGAAAATACAAATTTAAAGTAAAGAATGACCACTTATACTGTTTGGTACTTAAAAAACGGATATCCATACCAAATAGTTTTGATCTAGGACCATTTAGAACGATTTTGTGAGCATTTGAATTTTTACCAAACTTCAACCGGCTAACCTTTTTCGCGATAGTTCTCTTTTTCGCGTACGGTGCGATATATGTATGAAGAAAGATGCATACAGAATTCTAACTTTGCACAAAAAATATGTAAAGTTTTGCTTTTATTTTTAAACCAACAATTTTACTAATTACTTATTTGTCGAACTGTACACTTTTTAACAAAAGATTAATAACAACTGAATTTTCGAAAGAAAGTTAATGAACATGTGAAATTGTGGCGACTAAAAATATTTAAAAAAAAACATTATTATTCTTCTAGCTTCAAACTAATTTAGTAAACGATAAAGACTAATTATTAAATCTGTGAAAAGAAGTTTAATGAAAATAGTTTATTTTGTCGTTTAAAAGTTTAAATTAGGACCAGCCAAAGGCACTGTTTGGCGAATATCTTTCTGAGGTGTCTGCATTTTCTGCAGAGAATAAATTTTGTGTGGAAGCGGTTTAAGTGACAGATTCTGTAACAAACCTACTTTCTTTATACATATATAAAGAACCAGAAAAAGAAATCTATAAAAAATACCTGATGAATAATACCTTTTGTAGAGGAGTGCATGTTAAATATGCTCCAAAGACCCGACGCTGCGTACGATGTCGCCCTTCACGGTTGCGTTTTGGGCCTACTCAGGTGTCGGCTCGTCATTTGTATGTGGTTTTTAAATTATGACGCCCGTCTCCAATTGTCCTCGTGTACCTCTAGTGCGACGATAATTAAAACTTATCTTACCAAAAGAAATCTATTCTGATCTATACTATGACATCATTCTAAACTGATTAATGACTCAAAAATGAAAATGCTTTCAACTTTATTTTTGTTTTAAATAAAGTTTTAAGGCAAGTTATACTACTCAGTTAATAGCCTAGGTATAGTTAAAGCCCTGGTCGGTTCGCAGACCAGATCGGTTCGCAAGCAAGGAATGCAATGTAATGGTTTCCGGCTGCATATTTCTAGCCTCCTTTAGGAGCTTTAACACAGCCAATTACGCCTCGTAATTTATATTCCTGGTCAAGTGACGAGGTCGACACCTGAGCGGGCACTCAACGGAACTTCGAGCTACATCGTACGCTTACGCCTTCGGGACTTCGACTCCACAGATTTAGCGAGCACGTATATCGGGATCGCAAGCTTTAGGTCTGGTTCGATCCAGGTGATAGTCACTGCTTTCCTTTTGAAAATATGCAGCCAAAATCCAACTAAAATACCCGAGTGTGCTGAAATTGACATATACTCGTTAAATCTGCGGAATCCAAAGTCCCGACGGTGCTAGCGTACGAGGTTGCCTTGAGTTCCATTGCGTGCCCGTTCAGGTGTCGGCTTCGTCACTTGACAGTGATCTTAATTACGAGGCTGTGTTAAAATTCTTAATTGAGTAGCTGTGTTAAAATTCTTAATTAAGTGGCTGTGTTAAAGCTCCTTAAGGAGGCTAGAAATAGACAGCCTGAAACGGTTAAATGGGGACAGAGTAGCCTAGTGGGTTTGATCGCAGCCCATTACACTAACAGTCTTCGCACTGTACCGGGTGCGGGTGCGATTCACGCCTTCGCCCTAGGTGTACTTTCTCTCTCTGTATCAGTAAAAATTCTTTCGGTGTCTGTCTTATTTGACGAAGGTTTACAAGCGGGTCTCTGATCAAGCACACAAACTGGAAATATATATGTACCAACCTACCTACGATTAAAATACCAAATTACCAAATAAAGTTTTTGTACGTTTGACTACAGGCCCTCGGTGGATATATTGAATAAAAAGGAAATTTTAGTATTTTAGTTAGAAATAGAGTATGGAATATGCATCTGTATATTTTAAAGCAACCCTCGCATAGTCAGACTATTAGGCGAGTTTCTACGACGACATAAACAATAAAGAATGATTAATCTAATAGTATAAAAGGAAAAATAAGAAGGGAACAACGATTAATCTTGATTTTGGCGTCAAATAGGTTGCTACTTTGACACATGATCGTAGCTATTTTGACAAAAAAAATTACATTAATTTTTTATAATGTTTTATGTAGGCTTGAACCAGTTGCGGTTCGCTCGATGACGTACAATGTGCTAATAACAGTAACACCTAGGGAATTTACTAGCTTGATGTGGACTAATCAAAATTGTAAGCCTGAACAAAGTTTAAAAAGATTAAAAAAAAATTAAACCTATTACTAATTATACAATGCATTTTTTTTTAACTAGAAAAATACTAACTTAATATTTTCTAAATATATTTTGTCCAACAAACTTAATGATTCTTCACGAAATGAATGCTATTTATTAGTTAGTATCTTAGCAACGCCAATGAGCAGTCTGTCATCAATATTAAATAATAAATGTTTTCAGATTATCCTTGCATATACATTTTAAAATTATTCATTCATAAATAACAGCTTTCTCGCATTTACTAAAGGGCTATTAATATTTTCGATCGTTTCAATCAATGAATAGTAACATTAGTTATAAGAAATATTTATTGTAAGCAAAAGAATCATTAAACAAGTTACCAATAAGTGGCAAAATTATACCAAAACTATATAATAATTTGTATTTTTCTAGATATATTTATTCCACATGGCGTTTCTCCTGCAATTATAAGCATTTCCTCGTTTCGTGACCATCCTCACGTGTGCCATTTTCATGCATCTAGGCAGCTCACTTCAGAGCTACCAAAGAAACGCTTGGTAGAGATAAAAATTTGCTATTGTTAAAATTAAATTTTTGTTGATTAGTTTTAAAGTACTATTTTTTTGTTGATTAGTTTTAAATGAAAACGCTTCAAAATCAATTTTTATTGATGGTGATATTTTTAAAATACGTAATTATTTATTATAAGTATTTAATATAAATATATTTAAACCCTTAACACATGACAAAATAATACCAACATTATATAATACTATGTCTTTTCCAGAGTACGGATATATGTGGAACGTTCTTTCCCAATTTGGGATAGATATAAATGTATCTCAAAAGAATATAAAGTGCTGGAGATTTTTTCGAATGCTACTTAAGCTTCCTTTTATTTTTCTTGTAGCATCGAACATATACAGCTTTTTGTGTATTATTAGAGTCTTTAAGTACATACTGCAAAGTAAAAGCCGACTTTCTCGTTTAATATCCGGAATTTTGGAGATCATACTGTGGTTTTCAATGTTTCATCGAAGATCAGAAATCCGAACTTCCCTTATTGCAGTAACAAAGTTCTGTAAGAAAAACAGATTTAAAGTTTTTGTCCGAAGTAGTATCTCCAACGTAATTCTAGTAATTTTCTTCACAACAAACCTTATCTCAATCGCAATACAGGTTTATGTAGAGAACTTGGTTATGGCTCAAAATTTCATAAATACTTTCGGATTCATCTTGAAATTCGACAGTTTTGGCAACTTTGTCAGGTGTCTCTTACACATGGCATATCTCCTACAATTATCAGCATTCCCAGGATTCGTGACCATTCTCATGTGCGCCATTTTCATGCATGTAGGCAGCTCACTGCGAAGCTACAAAGAAACGCTGGTAGAGATAAAACTAGATAAGTTACACAATATTTCTAACGGTATTTTAATGCATTTCGTTAAAGAATACTCGAAATTGATCAGAATTGTTCACGAATTTAACGATGTTATCTCAACCCCGATCTTTTTGCTGAATGTCATGCATCTTTTGTCGATGTTCACTTCTACTTCGTTTATACTGCTGAATCAAGATGACATAGTTGATTTTATTATAGAGGACACTTTTGTGCTTATTTCTGCCACATGTTATTTGCTGTCAATGGTAGTAACTGCGTCCAACATACACATTCAAACACAGTTGATAGCACGTGAGCTCAAGGATCTTCACGAAAGGGAACTCACTCGTCGATCCCAGTTGGTGAGTATTCGAGACCAGAGTATCCTTAAGACGATCGCCAATAAGGATGTGGTCATTATTTCGGCCTGTGGAATAACTCAGTTTTCCAGAAACTATATCATTTCGGTGTTCGGAGCTTTTATTACTTTTTCGTTGTTGTTCATTGGCATAAATACACCCAGTTCATAAAACTCAAGTATTCACATTTATTGTTGCTACATAGAAACGCTAGTAGAGTTAAAACTGGACCAGTTTACAATATTTCAAACGATAAATTTATGCATTTCGTAAAAAAAATTCTCGGAATTGATTAGAATTGTTATTGATATCAACAACGTTATCTCAACCTCGATCTTTTTGCTGATTGTAATGCATCTTTTGTCTATGTTCACTTGCACTGCTACGTATTTATTTATGAATGAAGGTCAAATGGTTGATTTTATAGTAGAGGACACTTTTGTGCTGATTTTTTACATGCCACATTTTATTTGCTACTAACATTGACATTGATTGTTAACATTTAACTTTTTACTAACATTGACAATGTTAGTAGCTGCGTCCAACGTACACATTCAAACACAGTGGACAGCTCGTGAGCTCAAGGATCTCAGGAAACTCACTCGCCGATCCCTGCAGGTTTCTAGTCGGGATCTGAGTATCCTTAAGACGATCGCCAATAAGGAAGTGGTCATTATTTCAGCCTGTGGAATGATTCAGTTCACCAGAATCCACTGAATTTCTGTTTTGGGAAAATTTTTTATGTATGCCTTGTGCTTAAGAGGCGTTCGTGGTAGCAGTAAAGACAATTGAAATTGCTGTAATGTTGTCGTAATCCTTGAATTTCAAGACCACAGATAGGCTATTTTGCCTAACTACTCAGAAGCTTGATTTCAACATGACTATGTGCCGTGTTTCGTCACTGTGAATTATTACTTTCAGTATTTAACTATTTCTGTGATCGTGTGTATAGCTACTACTAAACTAAACTCCTCGGCGCAACAGCCCATTAGTGGGCCAAGGTTTGCAGTGCCCATTTCAGCTTTTGTGACCTAGGGCTCTGGGGTGCTAGGCATATGTCCCGGTAAGGTGGTCAGCCTCCCTCGGAACACCCAGTGTTTAGTTCCCAAACATGTTTGGTACCCATTTTATAGACCCACTTAAGGGATTTGCAGTACTAAACCCCTTTCCTGGGTTTGTTGTTATTATTTTATCCGCCGTGGCTATTTAAGTTATGATATGAAATAAAATTAACCTTTCTGTTAAATTTATGCGTATTTTTGTTATTTTTTTTTTGTTTTTAATACCGAATAAATGTTTCTTTGAATAAAGCTTTATGCATCTGATTTGGTGAATCCCAATTGCATCAGATTATCATAAAATATACACAAATAATATCTTATTTTTAAATAACGCAAAATTCTTATAGACATTTATTTTAAATATAAAAAATATGTAATTAGCTGCTTCATGGAAGAAGAGAAAAAATATAGTTTTAAGAGCCAGTTTCTTAAAAAAATCAGGCAAAACAGGCAGGTTGGGTTAGTTGACATTTTTAATTTTGCTGAAATTTGCAGAATATGTTCTTTATGTAAAACTATTAGACATGTATATTTTGGTTTTTGCAAAAAAACTTTTATTAAAGTTTTTTTTTTTTTGGGGGGGGGGGGGGGGGGTCAAAGTTGAAGGTCGTCCGTTTTTTGAAGAAAAACGAACCAACTTACATATGGCAATACTTTTTGTGTCAAGAGTGAAAAATCGCAGTGACATTTTTTTCGTGTTCTACTAGTTCCATAGTACATGTTAGGATATAAAAACTTATGGTTGACATTTGGCACAAAGGTCCAAGGTCATTAAAAGTTATTTGAAAAAAAAAATGTTTTTTCTAAACTTTTGACCTTCAAAATTTTCTTGTGCCAACAGTGAACCAAAAGTGTATATCTTCCAGTGAATACATACTAAAGAGAAGTACTAAAAAATAGCAAGTGATGTGCGGTGGCACTTTTGGTTGCAGAAATATTTGACCTTGGAATTGCCGAAAATCCAAAATTACACGACTTTCAAGATCATTTATTCCTTGTGCTAACCTTGAAAAGGTATAAAATTAGCTGGAAAATAATCCGTATGTATTGTTGAAACAAAATCAATTCACAGACCTATGTTTATTTGCTCCAATTTTATTTAATGAGGCTCTAAACTTTGGAAAAAATTTAAAATTTCGGGCAATTTTGTGGCCTGAAACATGCCCATTGTATGTGAAAATATTGCAGTAAAATGTCGAATATATATTTTTTAAACCAACTTTTATTGTTCCATAAACGTTTTGATAAAATGAGAAAAATACATGTATGATTTTTTTAAAATTTGTTTTGTTACATTAAAAAATGTTTTATCGCGATATCGCGAAATATAAGTAATGTTAACTAAATAGTTTATCATAAATTGATATTCTTCTTGAGTTGACAGACGTTATAGCAGTCTACATTGCTGTCCACAAGAAGAGTGTACTGCAACATTTGATAATATGGCATCCCTATATGAGCACTTAACCGCTGGAACTTATATTTTTACTAAGATTAGCAGCACATTAGACAAAGTAGGGGAGACCGGGTCTAGTTGATACACTTTTTACTTTCTGATTTTTGTAATTTTTGTCTGTCAATATTTTGAAACAAACTAAGTGTAGTTAGTAACTATAACTGTTTGGCTAACGGCTGAGATTTTTATAATCTTAATAGAATTGAATTTGCACTGACAAAAAAAAATGTTTTTGAAAATTTGCAATATGTATCAACTTAACCCGATCTGGGTAAAGTTGATACGGCATTGGGTCAAGTTGGTACGCATATGAGTAAGCTGAGACGGTGCTAGGAAATATTTAAATATCTAATAAAAATTTACAGTAATTACGAAAAGTGTTTTATTTTACAATACAAATAGGTTTTTAACTTTATATGATACAAAGTTTTACATGATAGGGCCTACATTGATTGTAACTGATTACTCCGAGTCTGAGAAATTGGGATCTGATTGACAATTGAAACACGTGTAAAATGGATTGTCTTCAGCACATGCGATGTGTGCCCACATCTTACAGGATATGCATTGTATCCAGTCCTGGCCAGGCTTTGATGTTGAATATGTTTTGAAGCACACCAAACAAAAAGACTCTTCGCCTTCATCAGAGTCCGATTCTTCTTTTTCAATTTTTCTTCGTTTCTCTCTCTTTTTATTTTTAACTTCTTTTGTCGGGTTTTCTGTATTCTTGGTAAGATTACCCCCTAATGATTTAAACAATTTTAACTTGTGTTTTTCTGTTTTGATCGATTTTTTTCTTTCTCTCTCCTTTTTGTCTTGCTCAATTTTGTTTATTATTGGTGTGTCCGTAAGAATACAAGACTTTAAAGGTTGTCTACATCTCCCACCTGTTTTGCGTACGACAGCCTTAGGCAGAGGCCGAATCTCTTTGGCATAACAAGTGGTGACATATATCCAAGGGCAGTTGAGGTAAATGCCGTTCGCTTTGGAGATTCTTTTTCCGTGATTTCTGCAAGGCTTACTTTCGATGTCGAAGGCTGAAGAACTTCTTGTGTTGAAGTAGATGGCTGACGAACTTCTGTTGAAGTAGAAAGCTGAGGTACTTCTTATTCGGAAGTAGTTGAGTGAAGAACTTCTGATGACGTAGAAGGCTGAGGTACTTCAGTCGATGTAGGAGGCTGACGATCAGTAACAAAACTTGACAAAAAATCGTCATCTGTAAAGATGTCTTGATTAAATGGCATGATCCCTGCAGCTTTGAATCCTGCTACAATATTATTTGGCGTCATCGCACTCGAAAACGCAGTGTTTACAAGACTAGGAATGTCATAAATGGTTATGGTTTTTCCAGGATTACTGATTAGCCAGTTGTCTGCAGCTGAAAAGTAGAACTTCTTAAATGGGCCAAAAACAGAGATGTCCAGGGGCTGAAGGCGGTGAGATGTATGGGGAGGGAAAGACACCATAACAATGCCATTGTCTTTACAAAAGTTCAACACATTGATCGACAGGTGGGAATCGTGATTGTCCAGCAGTAGAAGGCAAGGTTGTTCGACTGTTGACTTGACATGGCTGTGAAAATGTTTTACAAAAGTTAGAAATGATGGCCCCGTCATCCAACCAGATGGATGTGCCCTGCCGATACACCCTGGTGGTCCTCCCTTTATAAAATGTTCTTTGAAGAAAACTCTAGGGAAAATAAAAAGAGGCGGGATAGTGTTGCCAATGGCACTAACAGCAGTTGCAATTGTAACTGTTTGTCCTCGCTCGGCTGAAGTTGCTTTTGCAACTTGACGAATTCCTTTTTGAGCTACGATTTTGCTGGGTCTTTGGACGGTCTGCACGCCAGATTCGTCTACATTCCACACATCCTTACTTTGAAATTCGTATTTTACTAACACTTTTTTAAGATTTTCGAAAAACGTTGAAACGTTGTGCCTGTTGAAGCTTGTCGCTCGACTAAGACTAGTCGCCTCTGGTTCCCTCAGAGAAAGAATGGGTTTTCTTTTTAAAAATTTAGAAAACCATTCCGCAGTTGCAATTTTAGCATTTATCCAGGTGTCTGGCATCTTTATTTGGTTAGCTAGTGCCAGTTCATAGGCCAGCTCTCGAACATTTTTTGGAGTCAATCCGTAGTAAATTTTAGAGCTTGTTAAAATATATCTGCTAAGCTCCTCCTCAAGTTCGTTAGTCAATATTTGTCGATGTTTAGCATAACCCATTTTTACAACCTCGTCAGTAGCCTCTGGCGTTTCAAGGTTTTTTTCCTTTTTTGTCTTGAACCTGTAAAGAGTCATTTTGTCTATATTAAAGGTTTTGGCCGCTTCCCTAATAGACATTCTGCCATTTCTAATCTCTTCATAAGCTCTTCCAAAAATATCAATTGGCATTTCGCCTCTTGTAGTTTTTTTCTTGTAGTTTCTTGGCATCTGTAAATAAATGCAACATATGAAAATTCGTGTGGGTCAAGTTGATACACCGTATCAACTTGACCCCAAAGAAGCGTATCAACTTGACCCAACCGTCGCCATTACACTAAACCACAAAATACGGGAAACCAATAACAGCTAGAACAAAGTCTACTAGGTTACATTCTTACCTTTATAGCATGTAACAATGTGATGTTATTGATAACACAATCCACTAACAAGTAAACTTTCAATAACACTTCAAAACCAGGGGTAAAAATTTTACTTTTAAAGCTCAAAACCAATATTTAATTCACAACTCATAGAACAAAGCAACCTCCTCTCAGTGCTCACGCGTGGTTACTGAGGACGGAACGGCCGTCCAGTCAAGCGAGTTCCCACTTGTTTGCGTCTGCGCATTACGGAGTTATTTTGACTGTATCAACTTGACCCTGTATCAACTAGACCCGGTCTCCCCTACACTTTACGTATACTGGAAAACTTAAGACAACTACTTGCATATCTTTTGATGCAGCAAATGAGACCATAACTCTTCAAAACAATACATCAGAAAAAAAATTTGTTTGAAACAGGCTGGGCACACTTCCAGAGAGAAAAAAGACACGTTTTACATTCAAACAAAAACTGTTTATTTATAACATCTTTATAAAAGGACAACAAACCGGTATAAAATCTTCCCCCCAAAGTGCAGTGAAGGAAATTAGAGAACAATACGTTTATAATGGAAGAAAATTGTTTCAAAAATTTGAATATTTGACCACTTCTCAAATCAGAAGCCAGTAGAGCTAATTGTCCAAAAACATCAACAAAAAGAATAAAAAAGTATATATACAAATAAGTAATAACAGTAATCGCCATTTCTTAAGAAGTGGCAAAAAAAAAACACATTTTCAGAGCCTCATTAAATAAAATTGGAGCAAATACCTATACGTCTGTGAATTGATTTTGTTTCTACAATACATACGGATTATTTTCAGCTAATTTTATACCTTTTCAAGGTTAGCACAAGAAATAAATGACCTTGAAAGTCGTACATTTTTGGATTTTCGGCAATTTCAAGGTCAAATATTTCTGCAACCAAAAGTGCCACCGCACATCACTTGCTATTTTTGAGTACTTCTCATTGGTACGTATTCAATGGAATATATACACTTTTGGTTCACTGTTGGCACAAGAAAATTTTGAAGGTTAAAAGTTCAGAAAAACATTTTTTTCGAATAACTTTGAATGAACCTTGGACCTTTGTGCCAAATGTCAACCATAAGTTTTTATATCCTAACATGTACTATGGAACTAGTACCTGGTTCATTTTTCTTCAAAAAACGGACGACCTTCAACTTTGATCCCCCAAAACTTTAATCAAATTTTTATTTTGCAAAAACAAAAATATACGTGTCGAATAGTTTTACATAAAGAACATATTCTGCAATTTTCAACAAAATTTAAAATTTCGGGCAATTTTGTGGCCTGAAACATGCCCATTGTATGTGAAAATATTGCAGTAAAATGTCGAATATATATTTTTTAAACCAACTTTTATTGTTCCATAAACGTTTTGATAAAATGAGAAAAATACATGTATGATTTTTTTAAAATTTGTTTTGTTACATTAAAAAATGTTTTATCGCGATATCGCGAAATATAAGTAATGTTAACTAAATAGTTTATCATAAATTGATATTCTTCTTGAGTTGACAGACGTTATAGCAGTCTACATTGCTGTCCACAAGAAGAGTGTACTGCAACATTTGATAATATGGCATCCCTATATGAGCACTTAACCGCTGGAACTCATATTTTTACTAAGATTAGCAGCACATTAGACAAAGTACACTTTACGTATACTGGAAAACTTAAGACAACTACTTGCATATCTTTTGATGCAGCAAATGAGACCATAACTCTTAAAAACAATACATCAGAAAAAAAATTTGTTTGAAACAGGCTGGGCACACTTCCAGAGAGAAAAAAGACACGTTTTACATTCAAACAAAAACTGTTTATTTATAACATCTTTATAAAAGGACAACAAACCGGTATAAAATCTTCCCCCCAAAGTGCAGTGAAGGAAATTAGAGAACAATACGTTTATAATGGAAGAAAATTGTTTCAAAAATTTGAATATTTGACCACTTCTCAAATCAGAAGCCAGTAGAGCTAATTGTCCAAAAACATCAACAAAAAGAATAAAAAAAGTATATATACAAATAAGTAATAACAGTAATCGCCATTTCTTAAGAAGTGGCAAAAAAAACACATTTTCAGAGCCTCATTAAATAAAATTGGAGCAAATACCTATACGTCTGTGAATTGATTTTGTTTCTACAATACATACGGATTATTTTCAGCTAATTTTATACCTTTTCAAGGTTAGCACAAGAAATAAATGACCTTGAAAGTCGTACATTTTTGGATTTTCGGCAATTTCAAGGTCAAATATTTCTGCAACCAAAAGTGCCACCGCACATCACTTGCTATTTTTGAGTACTTCTCATTGGTACGTATTCAATGGAATATATACACTTTTGGTTCACTGTTGGCACAAGAAAATTTTGAAGGTTAAAAGTTCAGAAAAACATTTTTTTCGAATAACTTTGAATGACCTTGGACCTTTGTGCCAAATGTCAACCATAAGTTTTTATATCCTAACATGTACTATGGAACTAGTACCTGGTTCATTTTTCTTCAAAAAACGGACGACCTTCAACTTTGATCCCCCAAAACTTTAATCAAATTTTTATTTTGCAAAAACAAAAATATACGTGTCGAATAGTTTTACATAAAGAACATATTCTGCAATTTTCAACAAAATTAAAAATTTCAACTATCCAAGCCTGCCTGACTTGAAAAAAACTGGCTCTTAAACTAAAATTTGAACTTAAATTTTGTAACTAAATTTCTCTCTCTAGCTTTAATATTTATTATTTTAAGTCAATTGTCAGCTCGCAATTTTTTCTTTTAAGTTAACTTTTAATATTACATTGAGTTATATTATAAGCTAATTTTTCGTGATATTTTATCAGCGAGTGTGCGTTTTCCTACTTGTAAACCAAAAATCAAGAAAAGTTAAAAGTGACTTCGCGCATACTCGAACCTGGATTCCAAAGTGTAATTTGAACCCACAGTCTTGTGGGTTCAATATTCCTAATCATCAGAACTTGTATAATTTGCATTATTCTACGTCGCATAATCTGACTATTTTATGTTAGCGTAAAACTTAAGAATTTTGGGCCAACTGTACATAATTTTCAAATTTAAACTGTTATGTTGGTCAGGTGCTAGCTAGAACTTCTAGAAATTAAGTAAAAAATTTCACAAACATTCTACTCGCTTTGACTCAAAAGTTTTCCGAAAAACACGCTGAGCGAATATTTCGCCAAATCGAAGGAATCACTTTAGTCATTTATTTGGCGATACACATATCATTTACTAATACCTACGTCAAATCCATTCCATTGCATTTAGGTTCTTGAAATGAGATTCAATGTCATCAATTTAATCAGCTTCCACACTACATTTATAACGTAGAGACAGGAAGGTATTTTAATCGTTCAGTCCGTCGGTCCGTCTGCCACCCACTTTCACAGAACGAACAGCAAGTCTCACAAACAAGTGGGATACGCTATTTTGAAGCAAAAAATCAGGTTAGGCTACATCCCAAATTTCATTAAAAATTAAAATTGGAAGTGTTTATTTAAAATTCAAATAACTAAAATTTTAATCTACATTGAAATAACATGCAAATTCCATTTTTATTCAATATTTTCACGGTTGCCATTTCGTCAAACGTACGAGAAATTTTATTTGAAATAAAAATAAAACTCTCGAAAAATATTTCTGTGATATTATTCAGTTTGGATTGATGTCTTATCACAATCGAGTTTTTTTGATGGTTCATTATAATTTCTTATATCTTGTAAGTCCTGATTTCCTGAAACAAGCCCATTGGGTTTTTTTTATAACGTCACGCGCTCCAAACTGCGATTTCATTGGTTGTTTTGTTTTCTTTGACAAAGTGTTGAAACAAGCCCATCGAGTTTTTTTGATGGTTCATTATATATGTATGAAGAAAGATGCATAGAGAATTCTAACTTTACACAAAAAATGTGCAAAGTTCGCTTTTTTTTAAAACCAACAATTTAACTAATTACTTATTCGTCGAACTGTAAATTTTTTAACGAACGGTAAATAACAACTGAATTTTCGAACAAAAAGTTAATGACCATGTGAAATTGTGGCGACTAAAAATATTAAAAAAAACATTATTATTCTTCGAGCTTCAAACTAATTAAGCAAACGATAAAAACTAATTATTAAATCTGCGAAAGAAGATTAATGGAAATAGTTAATTTTTGCGTTCAAAAGTTTAAATAAGGACCAGCTAAAGGCCCTGTTTGGCGAATATCTTTCTAAAGGAATATAAATAGTGCATTTTCTATAGAGTATAAGTTTTGTGTGGAAGCGGTTTAAGTGACAGATTCTGTAACAAACCTACTTTCTTAATACATATATAAAGAATCAACAAAAGAAATCTATAAAAATAGCCAGACGAATAATACCTCGTGTAGAGGAAGTGCATGTTAAATATGCACCAAAGTCCCGACGCTGCGTACGATGTCGCCCTTCACGGTTGCGTTTTGAGCCTTCTCAGGTGTCGGCTCGTGGTGGAACTGGAAATATATGTACCAACCTACCTTCTTACGATTAAATTGCCAAATTACCAAATAAAGTTTTTGGTACGTTTGACGACAGGCCCACAGTGGATACATTGAAAAACAAAAGGAAATTTAGTTAAAAATAGAGTATGGAATACGCTTCTGTATATTTTAAAGCGTCCCTCGCATAGTCAGACTATTAAGCGAGTTTCTACGATGAAATAAACAATAAAGACTGATTCTAATAGTATAAAAGGAAAATTAAGAAGACCTACCTACTTTAGGTCTTCTTAACTTAAAGATTAATTAACTTAATTTATTAACTTAAAGATTTTACTTAAAGATTAATCTTGATTTCGGCGTCAAATAGGTTGCTACTTTGACACATGATCGTAGCTATTTTATCAAAAAAAATTACATTAATTTTTTATAATTTTTTTTGTAGGCTTGAACCAGTTGCGATTCATTCGATGACGTACAATGTGCTAATAACAGTAACACCTAGGGAATTTACTGGCTTGATGTGGACTAATCAAAATTGTAAGCCTGAACAAAGTTAACACATATAAATATTTTTAACCTATTACTAATTATATAATGCATTTTTTTAACTAGAAAATACCAACTTAATATTTTTCTAAATATCTTTTGTGGAACAAACTTAAAATGATTCTTCACGAAATGAATCCTATTTATTCGTTAGTATCGTAGCAACGCCAATAAGCAGTCTGTCATCGATATTAAATAATAAATGTTTTCAGATTATCCTTGCATATGCATTCTTAAATTATTCATTCTTAAATAACAGCTTTCTCACATTTACTGAAGGGCTATTGATATTTTCGATCGTTTCAATCAATGAATAGTAACATTTGTTATAAGAAAAAATTATTGTAAGCGAAAGAATACTTAAACAAGATAAGTGGCAAAATTATACCAAAACTATATAATAATATGTATTTTTCTGGATATATTTATTCCACATGGCGTTTCTCCTGCAATTATCCGCATTCCCAGGTTTCCTGAACATCTTCATGTGCGCCATTTTCATGCATCTAGGCAGCTCACTTCGGAGGTACCAAAGAAACGCTTGGTAGAGATAAAAATTTGCTATTGTTAAAATTTGATTTTTCTTGATTAGTTTTCAAAATCTAGTTTTATGTTGATTAGTTTTAAATGAAAAAATTTCAAAATCAATTTGTATTGATGGTGATATTTTTAAAATACGCAATTATTTATTATAAGTAAAATATATTTAAACCCTTAACACATGACAAAATAACCCTAACAATAATACTATGTCTTTTTCAGAGTACGGATATATGTGGAACGTTCTTCCCAATTTGGGATAGATATAAATATATCTCAAAAGAATATAAAATGCTGGACATTTTTTTAATGCTACTTAAGTTTCCTTTTATTTTTCTTGTGGCAACGAATGTATTTAACTTTATGTGTATTATTAGAGTCTTTGAGTACATACTGCAAGACGAAAGTAAAATCCTACTTTCTCGTTTAATATCCGGAATTTTGGAGATCATACTGTGGTTTTCAATGTTTCATCGAAGATCAGAAATCCGAACTTCCCTTATTGCAGTAACAAAGTTTTGTAAGAAAAACAGATTTAAAGTTTTTGTCCGAAGTAGTATCTCCAACGTAATTCTAGTAATTTTCTTCACAACAAACCTTATCTCAATCGCAATACAGGTTTGTTGTAGTGAACTTGAAAGTCGACAGTTTTGGCAACTTTGTCAGGTATTTCTTACACAAGGCATATCTCTTACAATTATCAGCATTCCCAGGATTCGTTACCATTCTCATGTGCGCCATTTTCATGTATCTAGGCAGCTCAATGCGAAGCTACAAAGAAACGCTGGTAGAGATAAAACTAGATAAGTTACACAATATTTCTAACGGTATTTTAATGCATTTCGTTAAAGAATACTCGAAATTGATCAAAATTGGTCAACAATGTTACCTCAATCGATCTTTTTACTGAATGTCATGCATTTTTTGTCGATGTTCACTTCTACTTCTGCATTATTATTGATTAATCAAGACAAACAGTTGATATTATAGTAGAAGACGGTTTTGTGCTGATTTATGCTACATTTTATTTGTTGTTAATGTTAGTAGCTGCGTCTAACACACACATTCAAACTGCACAGTTGACAGCAAGTGATCGCAAGAATCTTCACGAAAGTGTACTGACTCTCCAATCCCGGCTTTCTAGTAGGGACCGGAATGACCTTAAGACGATCGCCAATCAGGACGTGGAAATTATTTCGGCTCGTGTAATGTTTCAGTTCACCAGAATCTACTTAATTTCGGTTTTGAGAGGATTTTCTAAGTTTGCTTTGTTGCTGTTACCAAACCCTCTTGCTGTCTAGAGGCAGCTATACATAGTTGGGGATGTGTGGCCTAGTGGGTTTGATCGCAGCCCATTACGCTAACAGTCTGCGCCCTGTACCGGGTGCGGGTTCAATTCTCGCCTTCGCCTTGGGTGTACTTTCTCTCTCTGTGTCAGTAAAAATTCTGTCTCTGTCTCACTTGACGAAGGTTTATAAGCGGGTCTTTGATCAAGAACACAAACTGGAAAATATATGTACACTGCGATGTAAAAGTTTAGACAATGACTTCATTTAGCTGTAAAATTTAGAATTGTGATAGTAGAGTTACAAAAATCTAATAAACATATTAAAAAAGTACTTTGAAATGGTATTATTGAAACATAATTGTTTGATTTGCTATAACACATTTTTTTTTTCATAAAATAAAAATTTGTATGATGCAAAAGTTTAGACACAAATACGAGATTATGATAATTTAAAGTAGATAATAGCCTAATTTCGCATTTTTATTTTCATATGATAAATTAAAAAAACACGATATCCGGTGAACTAAACAGATTTGATAACAATATTGGTTCAATTTTACACCAAACAGACAATACAGTCACTTTAAATCTTTATTCAATTCATATTCGCTTCAATTGTACAATTTAACATCTCTAAATACGAACCGAATGCCTACAAGTCCATCACCTTAAAGTTTTGAAACGAATTCGTAGATTTAGAGACATGTATTGACATATTTTCTTGATGAAAAGTACAGTCTTTCCCTTATAAAATCACAAAATAGCGACATATTATTCTTTTTTGCACTTTAGTACAATGCAGAGATAGTCATCTCTTCAAAAACGTCAAAAAAATTCTGTCTCATCAACGTAATTCCCTCCACACCATTATAAACGTTCCTCCTCGTTTTTGAGGGAAAAAAACCGGTATTTTCAAAAGCTTAAACCGAACGTGTTTAAATAGCACTAAAGAGACCGGTTAAATTGTAACCGGTTCAAAGAAACCGGGTTTTTCTCAAGAAATGTCAAACTTCAGTATAAAGAAGGAACTCTCTCTCTTTCGTAATGGTGTGGAGTAAATTTACGTTGAAATGACCGACTTTTTTTTGGCGTTTTTGAAGAGGAGACTATCTCTGCATTGTAACTAAAGTGCAAAAAAGAATAATATGTCGCTATTTTGTGATATGGGAAAGACTGCACTTTTCATCAAGAAAATCGGCCAATGCATGTCTCTAAATCTACGAATTTGTGGCTAAACTTTAGGTGATGGAATGGTAGGCATTCGGTTCGTATTTAGAGATGTTAAATTTTACAATTGAAGCAAATATGAATTGAATAAAGATTTAAAGTGGCTCTATTCTCTGTTTAGTGTAAAATTGAACCAATATTGTTATTAAATCTGTTTAGTTGACCGGATATCGTGTTTTTTTAAAATTTATCATATAAAAAATACAATTCATTAATAAAAATGCGAAATTAGGCCATTATCTACTTTAAATTAGCATAATCTCGTATTTGTGTCTAAACTTTTGCATCATACAAATTTTTATTTTATGAAAAAATTTTTTTATAGCAAATCAAACATTTATGTTTCAATTAAATAATTTCAAAATATTTTTTTAATATGTTTAGGTTTTTTTTTTGTAATTCTACTATCAAAATTCTAAATTTTACAGCTAAATGAAGTTATTGTCTAAACTTTTGCATCACAGTGTACTAACCAACCTACCTACCTAGACATTGTCCACGAGTCCAAACACTCTCAAAAAATCCAGGGCAAGCAAAGGGTCCGTCGCAAAAGTCTCTTTAGGTATGGGATCGCTCTCCACTCCGCACTTTGCACACACTGGGAAAACTTTGTCGCCATGGAGCAACTCCTCAGCTGGCCGCTGGCAAATCTTGACAGCGCCGTTTTGTCGGCTCCATCGCAGGTAAGGCCAATTTAGCCCCCAGGATATCTCCGCCAATACCAATCGTGGGGTAAAGGGACCCTCCAAGTTTTTAAGCCATTATTTTTCTCTGATGGAGCAGAGCTCCTCAAAAGTTAATGAGGCATTTGAATACAAGGGCTCAGCCGAACCCTGCTTTGCCAAGTCGTCGCAGCAACCTCATTTCCCTAAACCCCCAAATGTGAGGGATTCCATTTTAGGGGCACTTCACTATTCAAGATATTATATGTCTAAGTAATTTCAGAATAGAGATACTAGTGCGGTTATTCACATTGATCCAGTATTTCAAGTGCTGAATTGAACTTCTACTATACGACAAAATCCATACCTCTCCATAATTATCTTCATTCAAAATGCCCTCAAGACCATCCTCTATAGCCAACAGTTCGCTTCTAAACACCGAGCAATTGTCCGGGTTTCTTATTTTGATTTTCACTTCGCTAGGGGTCGCAATATATACTCCGCTCCCGGTTTGATTTTCTACATTTTTACTCCTATCTGTATAAATCTGGATATCTATGCTTCAGGGATTTCGTTAATTATTTCAATTGTCAACTGTTTCATAAGAGCCGATTTGTACATGTTTTATTCATGGCCTGTTGTAGTTCGGTGTGGAAAAATACTCCCTTTAATCCCCCCGATGGATCAGTACAATTTTTCAAGGAGTGACACTCGACCTCCCGGCTGAATAAATTTAACTCCGTAGCCAGGCTCATTGGGCTGTATTTCTTTAATCATTAGTTGCTTTTCCACCTTCCTAGAAAATCCGAGGTACTATTATGTGGGCCATAGCTTATAAGTTTGTTAAAATATTTCTCCATGCCAAACTCCACCTCTGAATCTCAGAGACTGTAAGTTTGCCTCATACAAAATGATATCATTAGGGCATCAATCAACTATATAATTATGCTTTCTTGTTACTAAGCGTTAGTAGTAGCAGTAAAGACAATTTAACTGTTGTGGTGTTGTCGTAATCATTGAATTTTAAGACCACTGATGTGCTATTTCGACAATCTACCCAAAATGTTGATTTCAACCTGACTATGTGCCGTGTCATGACTATGTGCTCTCTCGTAACTGAGAACTATAACTTTTATTATTAAACTGTGTCTTTACTCCTATAGCAACCAGCATTTCGTAAAAAATCTCCTCGCTTCAGATATCTGGAGCTCTCATCCTTTTTCTGAGTTTGTTATTTCCATTTTTGCTGCCACGGCTATTTAAGCTATATTATGATATAAAGTTAACCTTTCTGTTAAACTTAAGCGTATTTTTTCTAATTTTTTGTTTTTAATATTGAATAAATGTTTTTTTAATTAAGCTTTATAACTTTATATAAAATTATATATCTTATATAAAATTTCAGATCATCAGGGATACTTGGCAATATATCTAAATGGTGAATCACAATTACATCAGATTATCATAAAATATTCATAAATAATAGCTTTTTTAAAAATACCTCAAAATTCTTAGAAATTGATTTTAAATATATTGGTATAATCAGCTGTTTCATGGAAGAATACAAAAAATATTAGTCCAAGAACCCAGGGCCCCCAGACCAACGTTATTTTCTTATTAATGAAAGATATTAGATTAGTCAGTGTTTTCATGTACTTTAGTGTATGTGTATACCCACTGGAGTGCACCGACGGCCATTTTACAGGTACCCGGGGCAAAAAGGTAGGTAAATAATCAGTTAACTTATCTCATTTTCTCAGAGCTGATTTTTACCTATGTTTTATAAATATTATTAAAAGTTAATAATCAATACTGCCAGAAACTTTTGCCAGACGCTTTAAAGGTCCCTGTAAAAATTAGACTTTGTCCCACTCATTTGGGGGCGCGATATGGCACTACGTATTTTTCTAACTAAACAAAAATTTAATTAAATCGAAATAGTTACCTTTCTTCGTTTTTATTGCTTATCAACTCAGCTTTATTTCTGTCACCATAAAAGTAACGAACTATTGCTGCCCCCCCAAAAAAATTAATGGATGGCGCATGGATGTTTGTCTTGTCAGTAAAATGTTACATATGTCTATGTGTTTGTCTTCGTCTTAATGTGTGTAAAAAGAAGTCCAACCGCCCTGGCAACCATCTTGCATGGGATATCCATGGACACGAGAACAACAACAACAGAACAAACTTAATGACTCTTCTCCAAATGAATGCTACATTCTTTTTTTTATTAGGAAGTATCTTAGCAACACGAATTTGCAGTCTGTCATCTAATTTTAATAACTTTATTAAATAAAACGGCAACACACTTTTCCTTTCTAACAGAAAGGACGTCTGAATGGATTAAGTCTAATAACACTTATGATTTCTACTGTAGTAACAAGCAATGATCTACACAGAAATAAGAAACAGCCCTGGACTCCCTAATGTCTTAAATGACCCTTCTTGATCCCCACTAAATGAGTCCGCGGCCTCCCTCGCCATTCCGTCCATAAAACTGCCGCCTCTCACTATTTATGGCCAAGGCAAAAAATCGTAAATATCAGGCATGTGTGACACAGAGGCCCATGGGGCTATAACGTCCCTTCGTTGTCATTCACGTCGGTATAACAATGTCTTTCGCTTTGTAAATATTAGTTTAATGTTCTCTTAATGGACCATTACAAGGAGAGCGATTGCCAAAATGCATTGGATGCTCTGCAGAATCAAATTCGTTGTTATATTATGATATGACCTGTGGGGATAGATCAGAACCTGAATGGCTTTAGGTTTTCGATTGTTAAAGTTTTTTTTAATAATGATGATTTGCATCGTATTTAAATGATTTTTTGGCTTTCTCTTGGGTTTGTTATTTAAGTGCACGTATTATAGAAGAAGTTAATATATTTTTTTGCTCAGGGTTTTAGTTGAATGTGTTTGAGGTTTCATCTTGAAATATTGATTACTGTTTTACTTTCAATTTTTTTAAAGTTTGGATACGGATTCAGCAATCATACAGAAGGATTGTTATATGTGTGCTTGTTTTAATTTTAATATTTTAGCAGTCTAATCAATTATTAAAATATAATATATCGATATTATAATAATAAAATAGATATTCCTGATAAGTTTATATTTGACTGTGTGGCAAGTAATATTTTTATAATTTAGGAAATATCGTAAATAAACGAATTACAATATTAATTTTTTTCCCTATAGAAACAAGTGTTGAAACAAGTTTTAGCAATAGAAAAATAAAAACACGCATTTTTAACCAGATTGCCATTTTAGATCATCGCAATAGTGAAAAAATATCAAGAAAACTTGTTCTACATGAATCAAACATTTTATGCGTTATATAAAGTGCACGTTCCTAATTTCTAAATATATTAGACGAAATATTAAAGTCATATTATCAATCTTATCGAACATGAAAAAGTAGACATTATAGAGACCTGTAAGTCAGCTACATTTATCATATAAAAAAACCTATTTTAAAAAAAATATTTAATGCAGCCGGAGAAATGTGGCTTAGAAAATAATTTTTTCCATTGGATTAACACGGAGTCACTTTGGTTTGGATACCCACGGTCAATCAGACTCATTCGCCATTAAATATGTAAAATTAGTGACTTGTTGGTTTTTTTGGCACAATAATTATTCTCTAATGCATTTCCATAATTTTTCAAGGTATTTTCAACGAAATAGCTGAAAATATTCCTTTAACCCATTAACGATGATTGGTAAGAAAATTTGCGACTAAAAAATGATCTTTCTGCTTAAATTCATCTAAATAAACGAAATATAAGACAGATGACGACCCCAGTTCTAAAGAGTTCATGTAGGACATATTCAGTTACAAGGTAAACGAATTTAAAATACTTAAAGTTAACGTTTTTATTCGGAAATGAGGGCGTTAATGATATTCATCAAGTCGCCATTAAAGGGTTAAGATAATTTCAAAAACTCAAAATGTCACTGTTGTCCCTTGTCCCCACACCCAATGATCTTCTGGAACATTTCTAAATTCAATAAAAAAATTACCAATGTTATTACTCAAAAGTAAAATTTGTAATCTATAATAATAAAACGGCGAGAAATGGCTCAAAAGGTTTTTATTATTTATAGAAATTTGATGACATTTACAGTCAATTTTGTAGACTATTTTTCAGGTTAGGAATTTAAATCTAAATAACGTTTTATAATGTTATAATGAGTGGTAAGAATAAAAAGTTTATGATAATTTAAAACTCAAGTGTCATGTGCGTCACACATATTTGGAATTCTAAATTCATATTATTTATTACTGCAAAATTAACATTTGTAATTTAATTTATAGAACAAACATCATTTTTTTTAAATAACAAGAATTTTATATACTTAATCTGAGAAACTATTTGCCACTAGTGTTTTATAGTGTCTAGTTTCTAGTGGTTTTTGGTCACTACTGCCTTTTTGTATAAACTGGTAATGTGACCATCAGGTGACCAGTTCCCATTACGTTTATACTATATAGTTGTATTTAGCATATAAAGTCATCTCGAGACAGCAGTTAGTTCTTACTTTGGATAGTAAGATAAATTATATGCTTTAATAGTAGAAACGTCAGTATATGAAGAGTCCAGGGGAAGAACCCCAAGGATGATTAGGAATTTTCCTGTATTCAGGTCTGCTTGGCGAACATTGTCGACAGGAAACCGGTTTCCCCCTTGGATCTTCTCTCGCTGCACAAACGTGGTACTTGGATCTTGCGCGAATTAGGTTTGCCGCGAGAGAAGAACCATGTGAGAAACTGGTTACCTTACACCATTTAGGCGATGACCCGCTATCGTCACCAAAGAGACCTGATACAGACAGATATCCTGTCGATGAAGGGTTTTTTCCCTGTACCCTTCAGTTCTATTTAGCATAGGAAATCATTTCGAGGCAGCAGTTAGTTCTTTCTTTGGATATTAGGATAAATTATAGCTTTAATAATAGAAACATAAGGATATGTTTCAAAAGGAATGCTTCATAGAAAGGTAAGAATATGTTTTAATCTGCCCCTAATGTCCCTGACTTAAATTTATTTTATTATGTTTTCTAGTTATTTTTTTTATAAAGCTGCTCTGTGACTGAAAGGTATTACGTGTCCACATCATAAGCCTAAGTTTTGCGGGTTCAATTCCCGGTTGAGTCGTCGGATTGTCTGGATTTGAAAATGGTCGGCACGTATGTCATATGATTATGTGGCATGTAAAAGATCCCATAGAGCCACCATTTTTGCCAGAGAACTCATTGAAGTCTGCAAAAGGCTCAGCCGCCAATAAAGCAGCCCCATTGAAAAAAAAGTTTATTTTTATTTTTATTTCGTCACACAAATCATTCTTTTGTAAGCTGACCCGGGGTAATTATTGGACGCGGAATATCGGGGTAATTATTGGACACAGCCCAACAATAAAAATGCATCATAATTTATTGGGTCTAACAAACCACAATAATAGTAAACCCTATGCAATTTCAAACTAACCTTCACTTGAGAAACTGTTTTTATTGTTCAAATCCTTTAAGATTAATAAAAACGATTCAGTAAACATCGATAAAGCAGAGATTTTTGGAGAACAAATACTCTTTTAATTTTGATATTAGATAAATGAGGTTTAGAAAATTAGTGTTGCTATGATAGAAACAAGTTGCCTAACAAATTTAATACTCAAAATAGGTTTCCAACGTGTTGTATTTAAACATTTATTTCTTTAAATCTATTAAACCTTTCTATGGCTAGTGTATTACTTTAAGAATAAAATCACTCGAAATTTGATTAGTAATATGGATATTTCAATACTTTTTTTTATTGTCTTTCTAATCAATTCAGGTGTACTGCAAAAAAGCTACTAAATTTTAATTCTGAGAAGGAT
Source organism: Oedothorax gibbosus (assembly GCA_019343175.1). Taxonomy (NCBI): domain Eukaryota; kingdom Metazoa; phylum Arthropoda; class Arachnida; order Araneae; family Linyphiidae; genus Oedothorax; species Oedothorax gibbosus. The sequence goes on from CM033277.1 coordinate 33,659,255, forward strand.
TTAAATAATTTTTGAGTATTTAAAGTTTAATTGCACAAAAAACCGTTAAAAAACGATTACGCTAACCACACCACCATGATTATTCATTAACAAAACAATGTTCAGTTTCGATTAAATCCAGCCGCGCGCATCGGAAAACATCCCTGTAATCGAAACGCGATTGCGTTGTATAAAATAGAGAATATAGTAGATCTGTGCGTGTTTTCAGTCACGAAATTTGTCGTGCATATTTAACCATTTTCTTAATTTTATATTATTCAGCATTTTTTTTGAAAAGTTTAATTGATGTAGAAAGTCTAATTGATGTTCGCGAGGCCCAGAGGCGTAGTGGTAGTGCTTCGCATTGCCACGCCACAGGTCCGGGGATCGAGTCCCATATTGGGCGAGTTTGACTCATCTTTTCATCCCGGTCTGTATAATGAGAATTATGCTTGGGAACTAAATACTGGGGGTTCCTTTAAAAGCTTTTACAATTATCTTGTTATGGATTATGACCCTATCTTGGCTTTCTTGTAAATTGACGTGCATTTCTTACCAACTTCTATACGGTATAGCTGTTGAAAGTACGAAGAAATGTGTTTTGAATGCAATGCCAAATAAATGTACAGCAAAAAGTGGGTGTTCTGGTTTAAAACGTTTAGAAACTTTTTTCCTTTAACTAATACATGCATACCTGCAACAATATTAATAATACCGTTTTTTCAACAACAAAAATACGAATTTAATATTCATCAAATTTTTTTTGTAGAACAACTGTTATATTCTTTATTAATTTTCTTTATTAGATAAATGTCTGTCAATATTGTTACTTTTATTGGTATGTAGTTAGTATCTTAGCAACACCAATTTGCAGTCCGAATATTAAAACCTTGTATTCATTCTTTATAAATCCCTGTTTTATCGACGTTTAAAGGAAAATTATTAATATTTTTAGTTGATTCAATCAATAAACGAAATCAATGAAGTTTAATCGTATTAAAAGTTTTATTGTCATTAAGAAGGTTTATCAGTAATTTAGGTGCTTTATATATATAACAATTCATCACCTGTTCTGAGTACAATAATTTTCTAAGGTTATTAGATAGTATGCATTCATTTGGAAAATACGTTTCAAAGCCAAGTTATAAGTTGTTATGTTCTAAATTGATCGTGTTCTCTATTGTCTCTAATTCATCCTATGTATACATCTGAGTTCAATAACGGAAAATGCTGACTCTCTTTTATGGAAAAATTTGGATAATAAATGTCAAAGTTATAAGTTAATAAAATATTCTATCTCAATCGGACGAGGTTGTGGCTGTCTCGACTCAAACGATAGTTGTTTGTTGATTAGTTAAAACGTTCCAAGTTTTTAATATGGATTGATGGTGTTGCTTTTTAAAAAAATACGTGAACATATATTACAAGAAAAATATATTTTAACATATAATAAGTGACAAAATAGCATCAAAACTATTTAACACGATGTATTTTCCTGGATACGGTTATATGTGGAAAGTTCTTTCCCAGTTTGGGATAGATTTAAATGCACCACAAAAGAATATGAAGTGCTCGAGATTTTTCCGAATGCTATTTAAGTTGCCTTTCATCCTATATGTGGCATCGATCGCATATAACTTTATGCTTATTACTAGAGCATTTTATGTAGTGCACGACGAAAATAAATCCATCTTTTCTCGTTCAATAGCCGGAATTTCGTCGATCTTACTGTGGTTTTCAATGTTTCGGCGAAGATCAGAAATGCGAACTTCGCTAGTTAATGTAACGGAGTTCTCTACCAAACACAGATTTAAAATTTTTGTCCGAAGCAGTATCTGCAATGTGATTATAGCGATGTACTTCACAGTAAACCTCATCCTAATACTAATACAGGTTTGTGTGGAGAACTTAATGGAGGTACCTCATTATGATGCCTATACTTTAGGATACTACTTGAAATACGACAATTTCGGCAACTTTGTCAGGTATTTTTTCCACATGGCCTTCCTCTTACAAACATCAGTATTCCCAGGATTCGTGACCATCCTCATGTGCGCCATTCTCTTGCATCTAGACAGCTCACTTCGAAGCTACAAAGAAACGCTGGTAGAGTTGAAGCTGGACCAGTTACACAACATTCCAAACGATAAATTGATGTATTTCGTTAAAGACTACTCAAAATTGATCAGAATTGTCCAAGAACTAAACAATGTAGTCTCAACCCCGATCTTTTTGCTGACAGTTATTCATCTTTTGTGTATGTTCACTTGTACTGCTACGTTCTTATTGCTGAATCAAGAACGAATAGATGATTTTATAGTAGAGGACGCTTTTGTGCTTATTTCTGCCACATTTTTCTTGCTGTCAATGATAGTAGCTGCGTCCAACATACACATTCAAACACAGTTGATATCTGGTGAGCTCAAAGATCTTTACGAAAGGGAACTCACCCGTCGATCCCAGATTTCTATTCGAGACCTGAGTATCCTTAAAATGATTGCCAATAAAGACGTGGTCATTATATCGGCATGTGGAATGATTCAAATTACCAGATTCCAAGTTATCTCGGTTTTGGGAGGATTTTGTACGTACGCTTTGTTGTTAATAGGCATTAGTGGTAGTAATAAAGACAATTAAGTATTCACTGATGTCATATAACCATTTAATTTCAAGACCATTTAAACGCATTCGACATTCTACCCAAATGCAGATTTGAACATACCATGAGGCGTGTCGCGTCACTGTGAACTGTGACTTTTAGTGCTTTACTCTGTGCCAGTACTCTTATAGCCCCTGTATTCCATATATCAACGGTTCGTGTCAGATATTTTCGATTTCATTTTTTCTATTTGTGCCTCTCCTGCTGTTTATTTATGATATTAATTCATCTTTCTGTTTAAGTTTAGTGTACTTTTTTAAAGATATTTTGTTGTTTAAATTGAAAAAAATATATTGCGTTGAATTAAGTTTGTTAGATCGGACATGGTGAACCACAATTATATCAGTTATCATAATTTTTTCAGAAATAATTTCTTTTTAAAACATAGAGCAAAGTTCTTTTACATTGATTTTAATATGTAGGTGGAATCAGCTGTTCAAGGGGAAAATATTAAAACTATTTTTAATTGAAATTTAATTAATTGAATTTAAGTGAAATTAATTGAATTTTAGTTTAAATTAATTTTCGGAAGTAGTGGAATTATTTGTGTCCATTGACAGATAGTAACTTTTTTTAAAGTGAACTTTTAAATATTACCCCGAGTTACATTAGAAGGTAGTGTTTCGTGTTGCTTTATAAGCGAGTGTTATGGTTAGTCATTGTTCCTACACGAAAACTAAAAAGCCAGGAATCGACTAGTTAAGTTAAAGGTAATTTCGCATAGGATGGATGCCAGGTATGCGAACATGGATGCCAGAGTGAAATTTAACCCACAGCCTTTGGTAACGAAAACTAGTATTTGTATAGTTCTACCATTGCATCGTGTGGCTTTTTTATGTTTGCGTAAAAATTCGGAATTTCGGCCATTTAACATAATTTACTAATTTAAAATATTCGAATTTATTTTTATCAGGTGCTGGTCAGAATTTTTTGAAATGAATTAAAAAATTTCACGAACATTACTCGTTTGTACTAAACAGTTTCCCGTAAAATAATCTGAGCGAATATTTCGTCGTTTAATTTAGTACTCTATTTTTTCAATTTTCACACCCTTTTTTTAACCGATATTTAGATACAATTAGCCAAACACAGCATTTGTTTCTACTTTAAACATTTAGCACCATATATATATAACTGCCTAAATTCATTAACGTTTTTCGTAAATTCAATTAATATTCTTTATCGTTTGCCAAATTAATTTGCAGACCAATTAAAAAAAAACCCTGATTACAAACAGCGATTAAAAAAATGTAGTGTGACAGCGAAATATGTTATAGATATTTTAATTTAGTACCAAGCTTACAAGTGCAAAACAGAAAAGATTTAAGATAACTACCTCCTTATGATGTGTATGCTTAAGGATACGACTTGAAACACGACAGTTCTGGCATCATTGTTATGTGCGCCATTTTCATGTACCTGGACATCTCACTGATGAGCTACAAATAAACGCTGGTAGAGTTAAAGCTGGACCAGATATATTATAATTCAAACGATAAATTGGTGCGATTCGTTAAAGAATACTCGAAATTGATTAGAATTGTCCAGTAAGTAACGTTCAGTGATATTCTTTCAACTGCGATGTTTTTGCTGAAAGCCATTCGTCTTTTATCTATGTTCATTCCTACTGCCTGCCTTCTTATTACTGAATCAAGATCATATATTTGATTTCATAGTGGAGAACGCTTTAAAATGCTTATTTCTGCCACATTTTATTTGTTGCCAATAGCAATAGCTGCGTCCAACATACACATTCAAACACAGTTAATACCTGGTGAGCTCAAAGATCTCCACGAAAGAGAACTCACCCGCCTCTATCCCAGCTTTCTATTCGGGACCTGAGTATCCTTAAGACAATCGCCAATAAGGACGTGGTCATTATTTTGGCATGTGGAATTATTCAGTTTACCAGAATCCACCTAATTTCGATTTTGGGAGGACTTTTTACGTATGCTTTGTTGTTAATAGGCATTAGTGGTAGCAGTAAAGACAATTAAATAATTCCTGATGTCATATAATCTTTAAATATCCAGACTATTAAAGCGCTAATTCAACAATCTACCCCAAACCAGGGCCGGATTTGAAGATTTGCCGCCTGTAGGCTGTGTAGATTTGCCTCCCCCCTGTCAATATTCTCCTTTTCGGAAAAGATAGCTGGTTGGCTGCAAAATAGGGTGGTATAATGTGCAATTTAAAATTATCACAACAAATATAAAAGAGGGAAAATAGGTTTATTTGAAATACAATATAATTAGATCATTTATAATATCCTCACTTACCCTGGTCTTATATTGAGGTGTAACTTACCCTGTGAACAACACAGCGACAACAAGATCAGCAAGCGGGTGCTATATATACGGTTTACGCATTAATGTAAATTACTTGTTTTCAAAAATATTAGTATCTTAATAATTTTTTTGGCCGAATGCCGCTTTAATTGGTCGTAAAATTTGCCGTCCCCAAAAATTCGCCGCTCTAGGCTACTTAGCCTATTTAGAAATCTGGCCCTGCCCCAAACCTCGATTTAAACATGACTATGTGGCGTGCCTTGTCTCTGTGAACTGCGATTTTTAGTTCTTAACTTTGCCTGTATTTTATAGCCACCTGTATTTCGTATAAATACGGTTACAATATTTCAGTGCATTCACCCTTTTCTTGAATTAGTAGGCTCTTGTTTTGCTGCCAAATCCGTTTAAATTAGGTTATGACAATCAGGTCATCTTCTGTTAAAGTTAAGTTACATTTTTTTTATTTTTGTTGTGTATATTGAATAAATAATTCATTGAATAAAGCTTTTTATACCTGACTTGGTGAACAACTATTTATTAAATTATTATAAAATATTCTATGGGCACGACAACACACAACAGCATATATAAACGTTAAAAAATAAATTACAAATGACCAAAATATTTCTGAAAAAAAAAACTCTCTGCCGCTTTCTTTTAAACAAGGAATAATCATAGCAGAGTAATTTAAATAGCTTTAACAGAAAGCACTGATTTGTGACTTGAGACTTGTATGGTGTATACATTCATAATGTATTATGACCAAGTTACACAAACTGATTTAAAGAATGTATTTAGAGCAGAGTTTATCTAAAAATAAAATATAATGGTGCTCAATCGTCAACTTCTAGGAAATAATCAGCTACTTCAGGTTTTACACCAACTTCCTTTTTGAACGTGTTCTATTTTTAATTAACTTCTTTTTTACGATATCTTGGCTATTTTAACTCTCTGAGGGATACAGGCGTAGAAACCTGACGGTCAAAGTTTTCCAGCTACACGCATAATTTTTTGAAATATTTATAAACTAGCAAATAAATACCCGTTCTTCTCACGGACTAAAAGAAGATCAAATCGATCCAAGTATATGTGTCATTTAATTTGCTATAGGATAATAAGCTATGCCTTTTTTCCCGTTCATTATAAAGAATAAAATCCCGTTACTTATATTGCTTTAAAATTCCAAAATAAAAATACATCACTATAAAATGCACACATATCACAAAAATCTTCCTCAATATGAACTTACTGTCATCGCAATTTTCCTGATAAATTCAAAATTAACCATAATATGAAGAGCTGAGTGGAAGAACGTGCTAAGTGACATTATTGAAAAAATTGAGATTTTTGTGTCAAAATGATCATGTTATTACCTGCTTTAAACATAACAGCTTTCAATTTTTTAGAAAACATTCGATTTCGTACATTTTACGCATGCTAAGTTGGTAGGTGCACGCGTTTTCGTCACTTTTTCAATGGAAGAACGTGCTAAGGATCCTTAGCATTTTCTGCCACCGAAATCGCTCGATTTCGGAACGATCGTTTAGTGGAAGAACGTGCTAAGTGACAGGTTTGCGGAAAATGTTCAGACTTTCGCTTGCATTAATAGCAAAACAAATGGTTCTTTTGTAGTTTTAATTAAAAAGAATTCAACAAAATGTAATTAATATTTCCTAATTAACTTTAATTATTAAATATAATCAATGAAATAAAATTTATATTGCGTAAAACTGGGTTTTGGGTGCATTCAGCAAAATAGGAAAAAAATGCATTTTGATTTTAAATTTAAACGGAGTTAAAGGTTTTAACATTTTATAAATATCGTCTGATTTATATTGTAATAAACATCGATAATTTAGCAGCGAACAGATGGTATAATTAAAACAAAGTTGCACCTGCTCTATGGAGATCGCAGTTCGCGTTAAAACAACATTGCCCCGAACATTCAAAGCATCTGGTTTGTTTAAAAAAATGAATTATGGGTACAAAAATCGTTTTAAAGCCATTTTACGTTTGATCTCTAAAGCTATCGAACGCATTTTGTGCAATGTCCTAAACTCCTAAAATTATGAAAATGGAATTAAGAAGCAAGGGGAAAGCTGAATTTTTGCTTGAAAGTGTGAATAGCAGCTTATACTGTAAGAACAAATTTAATCAAGATATTGCTTTGTTATGTAAAACTAAAATATTTTTATAATGATTGATGTAAAAATAAAGTGACAAAGTATAAAACGTTATAAGTTCTTAATATTTATTAAAATATCGACGACTTTAAAAAAGTACTATGCATCACGATTGTAAAAATAAATTATTTAAACGATCATGTTCTACTGTTGTAGAAATGCTGTAAATTAAAGTAGCTTTCTTAAAATTGATTAAACCCTTAATTGAAAAGGAGAAAGAAAAAGTAAATAACCTTAGGATCTATATCTTACCATACAACTTAATTTTACTTTTTTTTAAATATCAAAGTTTGTTTTTAAATTCGATTATTCTTATCTAAAAACTATTCAAAAATTTATTTTGCGAAAACTTACATCTTGCATTATTATCTTTTTTTATAAGTCTTTTAAATTTAATATTTATTTGATTCACATGCATTTGTGTTTCTTTTTACTATCTTTTTGTATACTTTTTATTAAGTTGATTTGTCTTATTATTCTTCAAAGTATTTAGTTTATAATTTCAGTGATAATGGTATTTTTAAAAAAATATTTTCAATTAAAAACTTACTCATCTAACATTAAACAAGAAGTTCTAAAATTTCTTATATAACCTACTTTCTTTTAACTTAAATACTCAAAGAAATCCTTATGGTAGGGACAGACGGACGAACAAAAAGTATAAGATAGGTGACTGATATCTTAAAAAAAACTAGGGATGTGTAATACTAAAAATCAATACGCTCATTTAAAAGTTATATATACATTATAAAGTATTTTCAATAACTTTCAAACCTAAAAAGTTCTATGGCAGCTACTCCTTGCACATGCACAATATTGTAGAAAACTTTATTTTGACGTCCGACTAGTACAGGGAACAACGTGCATTAAATTTGAAGTCTATATCTATTTTCGTTGTTCAGCAATACCTTTAAAACCAAAAAAAAAAAGTTTATAGCAGCCTCTACTTGCGCATGCGCAATTTTCTCAAAAACCGTATTATGACGTCCACAGGAACTAAGAACCCGTGTACTAAATTTGAAGTCCGTAGCTCTTTTATTTCGAACTGTAAAGTAGTTTCAGACAGACGGATCAATGTAAAAAAATCATAATTATTCAGAATGAGCACCCTCTAAAACGTGTAGAAAGCACAAAATATTCATTATGGTTTATTGACCCCCATCGCAATAGTTTTATTACCTTATATTTTATATTAGGTAATTGAAAGTAATAACTTTAAAAATTGGACGGGTACAAAGGAAGTTGGGGGGGGGGGGGGGTAGTAGGACGTACAGACAGAAAACAAAATAACAGACGTACAGGCAGGTGGTCAAACACTATACATTGTAGTCATCTAATTTTGTACTTTCGAACCAAAAAAAGAATTTTCAAAATCAGACACTTAGGATCGGAAATTGAAAGGGAAATAGACGGACGGACAAAATGATGGACGGACAGGCAAACGATAAAAAAGTATAAAAGAGATCTGTGAAGTCCTATCTTCCAAACAGAAAAAGAATTTTGAAAATCCGAAGGTTAGTACAGAAATTATGAAACGGGTATGGACCAAAATTACCTCAAAAATGTCACTTAGCACGTTCTTCCACTAAACGACTGCCAAAATCTGAAGCACTTCGGAGGAAGAACGTGCCAAGTGCATGAGGTGTCAAGCGCGTTTTGTAAATATTGTGTTATTACGTAAATTACGGTTAAGCCAAAAGCCACCAAGCATTTTGAAGAACCAAACTAAAATATCATGCAAAAAAACTATGATTTTGTGAATGACAGAAAAGTTGCAAACTAAAAACTTTGAAGCTCATTATCTCGTTTTCACCTTTTTGTCACTTAGCACGTTCTTCCACTATGCTCTTTAATTGTATAACAATATTATTTCACGTCAAAACCTCCATTTTGGGTTTTTTAATAAAAAAAACCATATAGCTCATTGGCACAATCAATTATTTTTCAAATCATTAATTTAGTTTCTGAAGGTAATGGTAAGAAAATAAAAGCAATTTCAATTTTAATTAATTTTTGTGTTCATTTTAATTTCTTCTGTCGAATGGCAACACGAAAGGGAAAAAATGATCGGATTTGAGCGAAAGTAGTGTATTTTGTTCAAAAAATTCGAATTTTCTCTAAAAATGGAACAAATATGAAAAAACTAAGCCTCAGGTGCACACGTTGGTATTAAAGGGAATCTATCTTAAAAATTCCGAGTTTCTGAGGGTAGTATAAGTAGGTCTTTTACGATCCACAGACATACAGGCACACAGACAGACTCTTTCTTTTATTATTATAGATTTATAATTTTACTATTTTTTTAAGAATTAAGTCATTTGATTCATGAAGTAACCATCTGCTTAATTGAATTCTTTTTTTAATCATTTGCTACAGAAATAAAATTCAAAACAATTAAAAATAAATTAAATTATCATTTAAAATTTTGAAATTTGATCCTATGCAGTGAAAATAAGATTACATTTCAACTAAGTTAAGTATCTCTCAGAAGATTTAGTTACATACCGATATTTTGTAATGCCAATATTGTGAATTCGGCCTACATCGGATCGACAAAATTCCTCATTCAAAACAACATCCTAAATGGCTAAGATAAGCTTCCCTTTAAATAAAATAATGCATAGACTTTTATTTTAGCCCTGAAGTTCTTGTCACAGAACGATTCAAAATTTTTTGGATAAAAAAGCATTATGTGGACAAAATAACATTTCTTTATGTATTGCATGTACGTCACATTAAGCTAAGTATATCTTGTTATTGGGGGTATTCCGGAGAAAGTATCAATTTGTCGCCAACACCCTATGATTCCTTTGCCAAAGTTCCCAGAAATTAATGTAAAATGTTTTAAAATGAGGGTCTTTTAAGTCCTACTTTTTAACAGTGTAGAAGATAAAATTTATTTTGCTAATGTTGAAGTGGTGTTTAGAATAGTTAATAGATCCAAGCTTACAAAAGTTCGAAATTTTTTGGAATTGGCGACGAATGGATATGGCTTGGCGAAAAACCCCAATGCTTCGGACTTTCTCCATAAAATAAGTTTTTTTTTCAAACCATCTCATCTCCGTGTTAGTTCAAATCTTCCCACACCTTTCAACATGCAGGTCATCATCCATCCCCAAATACCTGGTTCGCGTTTCTTTCGGCCACATACATGTCCACACAGTTGCGAGCAAAAACTAGTCGTAGCACGCAATCACGTCAAATGTATTGGAGGATAGCGTCTGTGATGACGATCTGAATGAAATAGACTGAGAGTTTAACAGCTCGTTTCACACATAATAGTTCCGGTAAAGTTCGTCGTACTTGCGGTGCCGGATGTTCGCAGTGACAATGTTAAGTCAATCGGATCTTTTACATGCGACGAAAGCGAAAACTGTTTTTACGGTTTTAACTACGGTTTTTAATCAAATAATGGCAATGCTAAGACATTATTGATGGTCACTAGTCATCTAATGGTCAAATGGACAGTTTTATACAAGAAGATAGTAGTGACCAAAACCTAGTGGATAAGACTTCTGAATTAGAAAAAAATATATAAACATTTTTTACTTCACAAAATGATTGTTTTATAAATTTAATTATAAATTTTTATTTTGAGTGATAAATTAGTAAATTTTTTTTAATTACATTTAAAACTGCTTCAGAAGATCAATTCTTGGTGTGACGACAAGGGGAAGGAGTGATATTTTGAGTATTTTAAATAATTATTTAAGTAATATTTACAGATATTTTCCTTTAAAATACATTGTAAAATTATATTCACATATTAGATAATAAAAATTATGCTAAAAGTCTTCAACAAGTCAATAATTTAGCATATTTAAATTCTGAGGAATCAAATTATTCACCTTAAATCACCCATAAATGAACTATTCTATAAAGCATAAAAGTTGTTACGACAGCCAAACTGACATGATTTGTATTATGTATGTAAAACTGTATTCCAATTCAGTCTGTTTTTTATTCCTATTATCATTAAATTTTGAGGAAGAAGATTTCTGCGGCTACGAGGTTGGAATCAGAAGCATCTTGTGTGTTTCCATCTGTTCGCTCAAACTGGAAAAAAATGAAATTCAAGAAATTGTGTTTTTTTTAAAATTATATTTCTTTAAAGAGTAGAAAGTTGATGGTAAATTTTGTACATCATATATTCCAGCAGATAATTACTTATTTTATGTAAGTCAAATTAATGTTTGGATAAAAAATTTACATTTAATTTATTCAGATCTTGTGCTATCAATCTGCAACTACACACGTTATCATTTTTAGCCTACTTTCTTAGTTTTAATTCGAAAAATATTTTTTAAAAATCAAAATTGCTCTTTGTTTGAAAAATAAGACACCAGAGACTTCATCTTATACTTTTCTCGGTTTGCCTCTATGTCCATCCTTTAATCCGTCCGTCTATCTGTCCATATCCCTTTCGATATCCATTACAACCTTCCGAATTTAAAAATTCCTATTTTTAAAGTTATGGCACTCGAGAATTATCTTTTATATTTTTATCCATTCGTCTGTCCTTCCAGTTTTGGCCTGCTCACCCATCTGTTCGTTTTAAATTTTCTTTCATTTTCCGTTTTAACTGTCGGTTAAAAAAATGTTTGAAAGTTGTGACACCAGAGAACTATATTTTATTCTTTTTGTCCCTGCGTCCGTCTGTCCGTACGACCTATAACAACTTCCTTTCCAACGTCCTATTTACCAAGTAAACTTTTTGTTTGAAAGATATGACAACAGAGACCTATCATATACCTTTTGTCAATCTGTCTGTTCATACTTTTACGAATTCCTGTGAGTATTCAAGTAAAGGGAAGTTAGTTAATTTTAATTCTTTCTTATTAAATTATTTCTTATTTGAATTTCATTACCCGATTATTTAGAACCCGATCATTTCTTTACTCGATTATTAGAAAAAAAGGGACTGAGCATGCGCATTGTGATGTGTTTGAGCGTATTACATTGGTTTGGCGACTTTCGGCCAACTGTATTTTTTTACGCGCCAAGTATCTCAATCTCATCTTAGGCTCCTTGCCGTAAGCCGTTCACTAAGTTTAAAGAAGAGTATGACGGGAAATAACATTGATTTGTTTACGAGGATATCTTCATATTTGCTAGCTACGAATGAAGCTTATCCCACGGTGATGTTCTTGTTTAGAGAAAGAACAAATAATAAAATCGTTATATATAAAGATAGTTGGTGTTATCATAGCTCTAGTCTTTCATGTTCGATGAGATTGATAATGGTATGATTTTAATATTTCGAGGAATATCGAAAATCAAGAACGTGTACTTTACTGAGCACAAATTGTTTAATTCGTGTGAAAGTAGTTTAGTGAGTTTTTTGCGCGATTGTAATGACCTAAAATGGCAATCTGGTTAAAAATACATGTTTTTTTTCTATTGATAAAACTTATTTCGACGCTTATTTCGATAGATAAAAATAAATATTGTTTATTCTTTTATTTACCAAATTTCCTAAATTATAAAAATATACTTGATGGATTTAAAGATAAAAGTATCAGGAATATAAAAACAATTCATGAATTACTTGGCTAAAATATGAAACGTGAAACAAATACACATATAACAATTTTTTCTCTATGCTGAATCCGTATCCGTAATAACTGTTTAGAAATGAAGCCTCAAACACATTCAACTCACAATCTTGAACATAAAATTGATCGACTTTTTCTATAATATATGCACTCAAATACCAAACCCAAGAACAAGCTCCCAAATCATTTAAATGAGATGCAGATCATCATTATAAAAAACTTCAAACACACGAACCCTAAAGCTATTCGAGTTCTGATCCCCCCCACAGCTCATATCATAATATTGCAAGGAATTTGACTCTACAGAACATCCAATCCGTAGTGGCAAGCGCTCTCCTTGTAATGGTCCATTAAGAGGACATTAAACTAATATTTACAAAGCGAAAGACATTGTTACACCGACGTGAACAACAAAGATGGGACGTTATAGCCCCATGGGCCTCTGTGTCACACATGCCTGATATTTACGATTTTGTGCCGTGGCCATAAATAGTGAGAGGCGGCAGTTTTATGGACTGAATAGCGAGGGAGGCCGCGGACTCATTTAGTGGGGATCAAGAAGGGTCATTTAAGACATTAACATACACTGTTAAAAATTTGGTGCTAGGTTTCACCATGATATTGGTTCCTAGTAGCTGCAACGGCTGAATGGAAATGTTGTTCACACTTTTTTCGGTGTTTTTGAACCCATTTTTGGATTGGAACAAAAACCTGAGAATGGTTTACGGAATCAAAAATATGTGAACGTTTCACATTCAGCCGAGGGCAGCTACTGAACAATATCATGGTGAAACCAAGCACACGGTCATTTAGCAGTGTAGTCTGTTTCTGATGTGTGCGTATGCTATTGCTTGTTAGTGCAATAGAACTCCGATTATCCTAACTGAAACTACCCCGAAATCCAATTGTATAATTATGCTGAATCCATTCAACCATCCTTACTGTTAAATGTGTAAAAGTGTTACTTTTTCATTGAATAAAACCGCCTTTAGTTAAAAATAGTTATTTTTTAATAAATAATAATAATAATTAACAATTCCTTTTTCAGAATAATTTCGATCATCCAAATTTTATAGTAGGTTTTGGTTAAATTAGCGTCTACAGAGCTACACGACGCGACGGCTCTGTGTTGGCGAGGAGCCTCGTGATTTGGAACAGTGATTTTTTCAAATTGGAACTGGTCCTAGTTGATTCGGATACTAGGATTTATACTGTATTTGGTTTGACCCCCTTAAGGTCCCAGCTTTTTACTAAAAATTAAGTACACATTCAAACAACATATTTATCCCAAGGGACACAAAATATTTATTTATTGGAAAAACGCCCTCATACTACTAGTTTTTTTTATAGTTTTAAATAGTTTGTTTTGCTTTTACCTCTAAGTGTGGTCAATAGTATTTCTTTTCGATATTAGAAGTGGTTCCCTAATATACGAGACACATAACTTCTATAAAAAAAATATGAGATAATTCATACAATTTACCTAATTGAAAACATTGGAGATTATAAAATATTTAATCCTAGGTAAAATTCTCAAGCGCAATTCAGTAATAGATAGTTAATATTTATCAAAATATACCAGCATCATTGAATAAGAAATATAAACAATATTTAAACAACAGTTTTTATATAATTAGTTAATACAATAAACTTAATACAATAAAATAATACTATGATAAATTCAATAAAGAGATTGATTGACTGGAAAAAAATTAGTAAGTCCGATATTTGATCTGTAAAACTGACTAAAAATATAGCTTAATTTAAGTATGGTATATTTGGTATATTTTGACAAGATGACATTGCGGTAGCCATCTGATATCCAATTTAGGCTAATGAAAATCCTTATTGACAGAGTAGTGTTATTATTCTGTTAAGACCCATGCGAATATTTTTCAATGTTGTCACGCCATATCATCGTTCTACGCATATCAAGGCATTGTATTTTTTTAATAAACACATGAAGAATTGAAAAAAGAAATGTAAAAAAAAACCATATAACACTGGTATTCGATCTCTAGTTTCAATTATATTTAACTATAATGCATTGAAAAAAAGTTAGCGAAGATGTTCTTAGAATTATTAAATAACATTTACATGCAAATCGAATATTGTTGAAAACTATTTTTTTTAATTCGAACAATATATAAAAAGTTAATCTTCTGCGTAATTATAAAAATTTACACAACATTAGATTTAAAAATTTAAAATATTTCACTCCCCGCACATAACTTTCTCAAAAATTGCTACGAGAGAAATCAAGTATTCCTTTTTAATGAGCTTGTTTCAACACTTTGCCACAAAAAACAAAACAACCAATGAAATCGCAGTTCAGAGCGCGTCACCTTTTTTTTAAACTAATGAGCTGTTTCAACACTTTTTCAAAGAAAACAAAACAACCAATGAAATCGCAGTATAGAGAGCGTGACGTCATAAGAAATATTCCCATTTTCCATATTCATAAATTCAGACGAAAAAAGATAATTTACAAATTATTCGTTGCCAAATGTCAATTAACAAACTTTAAAATTCGCTTTTAATCAGCATTTCTAGTAGAATTTGAAAACATACAAATTGAAGAAGAATGTTTGTATACATAAATAACAACTGAAAATACAAATAAACTGAATAACAAAATATTCTGAACTATACAAATAAACGCAGCTGTCAAATTGTACGTACAATCCTAATAAAATAACAAAATATCGAAATTTAAATTGCATTTGGTATGTCATGTCTTAAAAAGTTCTTTTAAAGCTTTTTGTGGTTTTTAAAAACATCGAATTTTGATATCAATGGGGTTGTATCACGTCGTGGATGGCAACAGCTCCAACGGTTTGTTATTATTTGTTGCCTGGAATTACTTTTGTTTTGGTATTTAAAAAAGAGTTTTCTAAGAATAGTTTACTTATTACATTTTTTAAATGCAAACTTCTTGCTAAACGGTTTGTTTTTGTTGAAGAAAGCTTGCTTAGAAAGAAAACATTCTTTTCATCTATATCGGTCATTTTGAGAGTGAAATGAAAGCAACGAATGAAATCGTAGTACGTAGAAAAATGAAAACAAGAGCGTTTCATCACCTGAAACATTCCCATTGTCTAATGACGACACGACCACCATTGATGTCGACCACGACATCAATATAGGTAAAAAACATATGAAATTAAACTTTTCATTTTGAGTGTACATTTTATTTAAAAAAAATTGAATAAGAAATATGTATTCCTTCAATATTCGCAGTGTTTCTGAAATGGCAATATCAAGTTCGATATCGAAGGTACATTATTAGGTATCGATGTGATTCTAAGGTTTTTTTTAAAGCCATTCTTTCTATGTCCATGTACTTTCATAAATTAAAATAATTGGATTAAATGAGGGGTCTAAATGAAAAACTCGCATTCTCCAAATTCTAATTGTCAAACAAATATATAGGAACCGTTTCCTTCATTGGCTACTTTTGATAATGGTAAATTCAATTGGAGGAAATCGCCAATGAACGGGCCGGTCCCTATATTTTAGTTATACTTTGGAGAATGTGAGTTTTGCTGCAACATCCGTCAAAAAATTGTTACTTCTATTCATATATATCCGTCGTTTATGATGAAATACTTTATTGATGTAGCCAAGCACTCGAATAGATCTTTACCATTCTTTTTTGAACACTATTGACACTTTTAAAAAACAACCCTTTTCTAACGCATCAAAATCTTAGGTAGCGATAGATAAAATGCACAAAATTCATCACAAGTAATTGGCATTCAAATTTAAAGCAAATACACTTCATATTTTTAAATAGGAATATTTAAAATATAAAATTGAGGATAAAACAAGATTGGGATAGATTTTATATTTGTATTTCGCTTTCAGAAATTCCTGACGTATTTTCAAAATAAACACGTTATAAGCAAAATAAATAGAAAGTGTAATAGGAACTGTCAAACACATTTTCAAAAGGATTACGCTTGAAAAGTTATTTTAGAAGTGTCACACATTATATAAGCTTTTTGGGTAAACATTTTCGATTTCTAATGCGCATGTAAGTAGACAACATTTTATTTTTTAAGGAATATTTTTTCTTGTTAATAATGAAATGAGAGTGTAGAAAATATTTATATATGTACAGAGCAAAGGTTTTTTTGTGACGAATGAACTCAGAAAATAAGCAATCGAAGTTCCCATAAATTTGCACGTCCTAATCGAACCATTTTTTAAATTTTTTTATTCTCTTTTTTTAATAAAAAACTTTGTTTTTTAAAGTTCTTATAAACTTAAATACTTTTCGGCAACAACCATTAAAATTACACTCCACAGAAGCTCTAGAATGGGCTTGTTTCAATACTTTGTCAAAGAAAACAAAACAACCAATGAAATCACAATTCGGAGCGCGTGACGTTATAAAAAGCCAATGAGCTTGTTTCAAGTAGTAGGGAAAGAAAACACAACAACCAATGAAATCGCAGTATGGAGAGCGGGGCATCATAAAAAATATTCCTATTATAAGATTATCTAAGTTCTGTAATTTTTTAAAAATAAATGTCAACGTTTTGTGACGACAGTAGCAATTATTCATTTGAAAGTTTTTGCAGTTTTTTTTATTAAAAATTATAACTTAAATAATACATATTTGTTTATTAATATCTTTACTGTCTTGAAATTACCTTATAAAATATTACCCAAACGTTACACCAAGAACAACTGTCCTGCCTGTCTCCAAAAACAGGAAATTACAGCATTTTTAAAAAACTTTATAACGACTAGCTTATGAGTCTCAAAGAATGTTACATTTCCAACTTTGAAACTGTTAAAATATAAAGTTAGTGTTTAATTCAAATATTTGTTGCTATTGCCTAAATAATTATCCGATCTATTGAAATTCACCAAATCTGTTCATCATTCTGATAACAATTTCTACATAATTTTATGAACTAACCGAATGAGAACTGAATTTGTAATCAGGAAACAGTGAATTGGCGATAAGATCACTCATAATTTAACCTAGAAGCAATATTACATAACAGATGTATGAGGCTGACATAAAGTTAACCAAGTTAATTGAGTTATAGTGTAGTCGAATCTTGCTTAAACAAATTTCCATATGACGGATGGGGATGTAAATGAGGCAGTTAATAGTAGCGGATATTTTGGATATTGTTTAGGCTGAAATTTTAATTTTATTACGGTTAGAATTAATAGTATTTTTAGCCTACTTTTCTTTTTTTTAATTCGGAAGAATTAAAAAAATGAAAAAAGTAGGTATTGACATGCGGTCGATGTCCGTCTGTCCGTACCCCCCTTCCAAAACCGATTCTATCATTCGGATCTTAAAAATTCTTTTTTTTGTTAGAAAGCAATAACCTCAGAGACCCAACTTTCATACTTTTTGTCGCCTGTCTGTACGTCCGGACGGACATAAATCTACTATCTGTCGGAGAAATTCCCATTGAATTAGCATTGAAACTCAATTTTGAGTAATTTAAATCACTGTTGCCGAATCAACAATGACAGGACAAACTTTATTTATTTAAAATACTTGAAGCAAAATAATTTTTCATGAATCAGTTTGGAATGACGTCATAAAATGCAGCACAATGTGATTCTTTGATTGTTCATTAATTGTTTACCAAGAAAGAGGCAAGGCATATTTTTTACATATTAGTTTTAATTTACATTTCTTATTTTTTAATGCAGTTTGGAGTAGTTTCATTACTTTTGTTATTAATAAATATTTAATTATTCTTCGAACTACTAATAAATTGTGCAGACGATAAATAATATTAAGTTAATTTGAGAAAGAATATTAAGGAAAATAATTTATTTTGGCTTTTAGAAGTTTAAATTATAGCTGGATGCTGTGTTTAGCGATTTTATTTCGAATGTGTATAAATCTAATGTAGAAACGGTTGTTGATGATATTTACTGTTAGGAACCTAGTTGTTTTCCTATTAGAATTTTAGTAAGTATTTAAGTAACAGGAAAGTAAGCTATTTTAGTTCTTTAAGAACTTCTTGTTTTATATTATTACAGCTGAAAAGGTTACTCAAAGAAGAAAAAAAAATGTGTGATTAAATGCACTTTTTTGTTTGAATGGGTTTTTAAGTTTATTCTTTTTAAAGGGTAGTAAATAGTTTGAAACAACTATTTATGTATTATTGTTTATTCTTAACCATTTTTTATGAATCTTAATATTTGTGGATGGAGTAAATAATAAAGTACAAAATTAAAACTAAAACAAGAAATTCTAAAAGAACTAAAATATCCTAATTTCTCGTTTTTTAAATTATTATGAAAAAACAAGTAGTTTGTGACAGTAATTTTCACCTGGAACCACACGAGATTTATGCACCTTGGAATAAAAAATAGCTTAACGCAAAAATCAGCCGTAATTTATACTTTGAAAAGCCAGAATTGGTTATTTTCAAAACATTTATTTTTGCAATTTAAATTAATATTCGTTAAGTTTTGATCAATTTATTTGCAGTTCGAAGAATAATTATGTAAAATTGATGAGGTAGAATCCTCGCACCCGTTCTAGCGACATTTGGCTCGTTTTAAAATGTGTCCAACGACTTAAATGATGCAAGCTTGTTATTCTTAAATACGTATAAACCTAAAAATCTGTAAAAACTCAATATTTCCAAAATATTTAGTAAAAAAACATGAATTTATTCCAAACTACATTAATAAATTTCGAAATGCAATTTAAAACTAGCCAGCCTTTTATGCAAAAAACCCTTTTTGCTTTCTAAGTAAACAAACGGAAAACGTTGTAAACATAAAACATCTTAAAATGACAAAACAGCATTTTAATATCGACATTCCTGTATCTACGAGCTAGAATGGTACATCCTCCTACCAAACTAAACACATCTATACACTCATATAACTAAGATACAGCTGTTCTCCTTCCATGCCAAAAGAATCACAAATCTTCAAATCCCATAACAACTAAGCAATACCACGCAACTAAAATTACCGTTTTTCCAATAGAAAACCCAACATTTACATCTCAGTCTGTTTATTCGCCGTCTGGTCTCTCTAAAATATTGAATCGGGAAAATACCAGTAAAATAACTAAAGAATGTCTGATGTGCGCATGCGCCCAGCTTCCTCCAATCGAATAAGTGTGTGGAGGAATCTGTTGATCCCGACCGGCGATCATCTCAGTTGGGATGCTGAGGGACGTGGATCCGGATGGTGATCGCAGCATCTTTCCTCTTGGGCTTCTTTTGTGGAGAAGTTTTGGTGGAGAAGCGTGTTGCGCTTTGTCGTGTTTCTTGAAGTAGTTGAAGGTGAGCCATTTTTTTGTGACAAATAATGGATGTTAATAATAATTAGGAGGTTTTTTTAGTATGTATAATTAAATAGGATATTTAAATCATTTTTATAATATACTTTTACTCGGTATTGTTATTACTGGGATTAAACAGTAAAATCATCTGCTCGTTCTAACATTATGAATCTTTTGCAGTTGTTCCTAAGTTTGTGCTAAAAGTATTAGAGATATTTAAAAAAAGTATCTTAGAAAAAAAATTATATTTTATGTGTAGTAATTTTAACATTAATTTGAAAGAGAACTAGTCTTCGATAAAAGATAGGACTTCAAATTTTCCGAAAGTAGCAATAAATAAAGTTATTCGAACTTTTATTATCATGTTTTGACTTATTTTTACACCCTTTTTTTTATCTAACACCTTGTAGCAAAAACTGCTTCCTTCTAACTTTATTTTAAAATTTCGCAAAGATTTTTTACAACAAAAGATTATCGTTTTTTACATCCTAAAAATCATAAAAGTTATTAAAAGTTTAGTTTAAATTGTAATAATTTTATTTTTATATGGGCTATTACGTGTTCAGTCAAAAAAATGTTCATTATTAAAATTTATATACTCAACTTTATTAAATAATTCTTCTGATTTTTTTAGTCAGCGTTTCTGACTCAAAATAAATTTAAAATCGCATAAAAAACGCTTCGTAGTTAAAGAGTCTTTTAGTTTAAAGATCATTTTTAATTTTTTCAAAAAATCATTTAAATTTTTCATTATTTTAATCATTAAACTTTTTATATCTAAATAAACCATTGCATTTTCTAGATCATGCAGCGAACTTTTTCAAAATTGGAAACCATATCAGTAATTGAATAAGTTTTTATTATTGGTAAATCATATTTAAAGGGAAAATGAAATAATATATAATTTAACCTTATTACTTGAAGTAATACATGATTTTTGTATTTATAAATTGATTTTATTTATAATTGGTTGACTAGTTTTTAAATAGCTCTTGAATATCAAAGGTAACAAGAAGATCTTAAATGAACTAAAATAGCTTACTAAAAATGCAGTGAACTGCAGTGTATAGCGTAGGAAATTTTTATGCATTTAAACACAATTGAATTATTTCATTACAACATTGGAATGAAAAATAAAATAATATTTAGGCTTGTGTGGGAAAATGTAATTCATAATTTGAAATGATAATATTGCCTTAAATTACAGAGTTTTGTTTTATATCTTGATTTTGAGCTACAACTATAGATATTTAGAGAAGAGAAAAAAAATTCAAAAGAACCTTTTCATTTTAAATATTTTTCATGTGTGTAACACAAATATGTTTACTTATATTAAAAAAAACAGCTTTGTAAGAACTATATAAGTAAAAATACACAATATACATTTATAATGCTGAAATGCGTTAACTTGCTAGTACTTTTATAATAATTTGAAAGCAAGTAAAAGCTTTTTGACATTGATATTTAAGCATAGTGTTTTGAACTCCGAGCAGCTTATAAACTAGTTTCATTTCACATTCAATGTCACGAGCGCATTTGTTTTTCGCATTATGTATTCCGCCTGTACTTTATAAGTCCCCTGGTATTTTACCGTTGTTTTGTACTGGTGACTTTCCTGCATTCTTAATTATCTTTCTTAGGCGTTGGCTTGGTTACTGCAGGAAAATGATTTTTCTTAATTATTTAAGGTTTACGAATAAAACTTTGACCTTGAAAACAAAATATTCTACAGGTATTACAGTAAATGTTCCTTGGGATATTTTAAGAGCCACTATTAATTACGTTTAATAACTGTTTGTAAAAAATAAATGAATAAGAATTTGTCACGCGAGGCATTTTCAAAATTACTATAGTGCTGATTAGTATTGTATGTTTACAAAATAATGCCAGAATAAAACTAGGGGTGTGTAACACTACACTTCTTTCAATTATCACACCATAAATCAATGCACATTTAAAAATAACGTTTTATCCTATAAGGTAATTTCAATAATTTTAAAACTTAAAAAGTTCTATGGTAGCTACCCTTTGATCATGCGCGATGTTCTCGGAAACTTATTATGACGTCTGACAGGCTCTGGAAACTCGTGTATCAAATTCGAAGTTTGTAGCTTTTTCATTTTTCAGCAATACCTTTAAAACTAAGAAAGCTCTATGGCAGCTATATTTTGAGCATGCGCAACTTTTCGAAAACCATATTATGACTACCAGCGGGTAATAGGAACTCGTGTATAAAATTTGATAATCGTAACCATTTAAGTTCTATTAGTAGAGTGTTTCAGGCAGACAGACGGACATTGTTAAAAAAAACCCACTACATTAGAATCAGCACCCTCCAAAACGTGTAGAAAACACAAAATCTGTATTTCGTATTTTCGACCCCATTACAATACTTTTATTACCTAATATTTCATATTAGTTCATTGAAAGTAAAAAAGGAAACCAACCAGAGACTAGAGGAATGAAAAAGGTAAAAAAAGGGCTTGAAGTGTTTAGAATATATCCAACATATGCCTGTAGTGCTCAAAATCTATTATGCTTGTGAAAATTTAACTGGTGTTAATTTTTCCGATACTTTGATAATAGCCGATAGTTTTAATAAAAATACTTTTACGTTTCTTTAAGGTATTAAAATCATTTTTCAATATCTAGATTTATTAAATATTGAAGCTCTTTAAAACATTTTCATATAAAAACTATTTAAAAATATTAAAGACTTGAACTTGAAACTTTACGACCAGAGAAGCTGGCTATATTGTAATTTATTGTTAGCGATTTTAAGAAAAAAAAACGAACTTTTTTACTTACCGAACTTTTATTGTTAAAATAAAATTACTTTTAGTATATGGCGTAGGTAATAAATTTTCTTTTATTTTATTTGACTAAATGTCACAGTTTAGTGGTCACAGAGAATTAAATTTTAAAAATATGCATTGCAACTTTTTTAATCATTGTCTTTTTACCCATTGACGATCAGAAAGAAAATTTGCCACCCAAAAATTTGCTGTCTGTTTAAGTTTATCTAAAGAAACAAAATGTAAGATAAATGAAGACCATAGTTCAAAATAATTGCTATATTATAAATTTAGTTACATGAAACGCGAATAAAATATATTGAGCGTTTTTATTCGGAATTGTAAGTAATGGTGTTAATCATAAAGTCGTCGTTAATAGGTTCAGTAATTTACTGGCCCAAAAACTTTTAGCTTCCCCACTACGTTTAATACGTAAAAAGTGGAAGGTATTATAATCGTTCAGTCTGTCCGTCACCCACTTTTATAGCCCAAACTACAAATGGTACGGACAAGTGTGATAAGTTAAAAAATTCAGCGCATCGAAATTAGAATACATTGAAAATTTCAGAAAAGAATTCGAATTCGAAGTACTTCATTTATTTAAAAAACTGCAAAATTGAATGCCCATTTTAAAAGCATAGGAAGCCATTTTTATTAGAATTAAATCACAATTGCCATTCGCAACAATCGCTCGAGAAACTTTAATTCTTTTAGACAATAAATTAAAATAAATTTATTTTTGCGACATCGATCAGTTTGAAATGACGTCAAATATATTTCACTACGAGATTCTTTGTACGTTGATATGAAATGTTTTAATTTTATTTAAAAGTGAGGAATATTACATATTTATTCTTTGAAATATAAATTAATTTTTGCAAACGATAAGTAATAATTTTTGAATTTTCGAAATAAAATAAATGAAACTATCCAAATTTAGCATGTAAATGTTTGTTATAGAATTAATGTTGTGTTTGGCGCCTTTTTGCCTGTTAAACACAACTGTTGTGTGGAAGTGGGTTAAGGGACAGATTCTGCTATAAACCTACTTGTTTAAATATACCGTACGTATTCCGCCAGATCGACCAACTAAAACTGCGATTTGAAAAGAAAAATATTTTTTTATAACCAAAGAGCTATCATACGATAATGACTCTTATTGTCACAAGTGTGCTTAGATGTATTTAACAGCGATAAACATTAAATAGTTAGAAACTGTAATTTGTAGCTGATGATAATAACGTTCCTTTAGCAAAATTTTATTTATCCTTCATTTACCATTGAAAACACAGAATATATTTTTTTCCCAATTTCATATTTTACATTGTTAGGTCAATAGAAATAAAAAATATTTCCATTTTGTTGTATTTATTTAACTGTTAGAAATATGGAACATTTTCTTTAATAGGAAAAAATTAATTGTTATATTTTTAATTAATAATAATAGCAACAAAATAACCTATTCTATTTCAATGAATACACTTTTTCCAATGCATACAAATTGCTTCATTACATGCGCTCTGGGCTAAACTGATTATTATTTATTGTCGCTTACTCATTTAATTGTAAATGAAATTAGGGACATTATTTTCAACCAAAAAGTTATTTTGAATACGTATAAAATTACTAACGTATTGTTATTCAATGTGTTAATAATTCAAAAGAATTATACGAACTACATTTTAATTAAAGCTGGTAAATTTTAAAACAATATTTTCATTAACTATGCCAAAGCTACCGTAGTTATATTTATTCATAAAATGCAACGGTAATTAAAAGCAACGACATAACCATTAATCCCCCCTTCAATTTAATTCTTAGATTGTGTTTGGACAAGAGATTAAATCATCGTGAAATAGTAAACTTGCCTTGGGATATTTAGTTTCGCAATTGTTGTAGCTTAATCCTTAAGTTATTTAAGACTTATGAATGGAAAACAACGCTTACAGTGTTATAAATAACAACTAAGCATTCAGTTTTGGTAGTAGCTGATGACTATAATCAATGATTCAACACAAAATTAATCAACAATGTTTACAATCAATACAAATATCTCCCAAAAGTTTAAGCAATCCTTAAGAATAAAAATGTTGCGCTAATACAGGGTGAAACAATAGAAAAAATACCCGTCACATCACTTGGTACCAAGTCACATGACTATGCAGGGGCCTTTTTTTTTCATTCACCATGTACTTACCTTTGAGTTTCGCCATGAACGACCGGATCAGCCACTCCTACGGTAACGTAACAACTACGGTAATGTAACAACACGGTAATGTACGGTAATCTAAAACGTTGCCTTAGGGGCCCGGGTGGCCTAGTGGTTAAGAATGCAGACCATTACGCTAACAGTCTGCGCACTGTACCGGATGCGGGTTCTATTCCCGCCTTCGCCCTGGGTGTAATCTTTCTCTCTGTGGCAGTAAAAAGTTCTGTCTGTGTCTGTCTTATTTGACAAAGGTTTAAAAGCGGGTCTCTGATCAAGCACACAAGCCGAAAATACCAATCAACCAACGTTGCCTTATACCCCATAAAAAACACCTGCACTTATTGCAACTAAAATGCCCTTATGTCGTCACAGCACTAACTTGTCATTTCCCACAAATAAACCATACACATCCTCTTTCGAATCGTTCGTTACGTTTTTTACATAAAAAGTGGGGTACCTTGAAACCGTTTTGGCCGATTTTCTGGGGCCTACTTTCGCAAGTTAAATTTTAAATACTGCAGAAAAACGTGGTACAAAAAGTTGTAACTTAACGTCATCAGGTTAATGTTTATTTAAAATTTTAGCTACCACTCTACATTTATAACGTAAAAAGTGGAAGGTATTATAATCGTTCAGTCCGTCTGTCAGTCCGTCACCCACTTTCATAGGTCGAACTACAAATGGTACGGACAAGTGTGATACGTCAAAAAATTCAGCGCATCGAAATTAGTATGCATTGAAAATTTCAGAAAAGAATTCGAATTCGAAGTACTTCAATTATTTAAAAAACTGCAAAATTTAATGCTCATTTAAAAAGCATAGGAAGCCATTTTTATTCGAATCTAATCACCATTGCCATTTGCAACAATTGCTCGAGAAACTTTTAAATAATAAATTAAAAGAAATTTTGCGACATCGATCAGTTTGAAATGACGTCAAATATATTTCACTACGAGATTATTTGTACGTTGATATGAAATGTTTTCATTTTATTTAAAAGCGAGGAATATTACATATATATTCTTTGAAATATAAATTAATTTTTGCAAACGATAAGTAATAATTATCAAATTTTCGAAATAAAATAAATGAAACTAGCCAAATTTAGCATGTAAATGTTTAATATAGAACTAATGCTGTGTTTGGCGCCTTTTTATTTATTCAATATTTTCACTGTTGCTATTTCGTCAAACGTACGAGAAACTTTATTTAAAATAAAAATAAAACTCTTGAAAGAATATTTATTTATGAGATATAATTTAGTTTGGAGTGTGTTGTAATATCACAATAGAGTTCTTTTGATGGTTCATTATATATGTATGAGGAAGGATGCATAGAGTATTCTAACTTTAAATAAAAAAAAAATAAGCGAAAGTTCCCTTTTATTTTTAAAGCATCAATTTTACTAATTATTTATTATTCTCTTTTTCGAAAGAAAGTGAAGGAATATGGGGAATTGTGGCAACTAAAAGATTTTTATTATAAAAAGTTGCATCATTATTTTTCGAATTTCAAACAAATTCAGCAAACGAAAATGAGTAATTATTAATTTGTGAAGGAAGATTAATGAATATAGTTAATTTTTTTTTTGGCGTTTAAAAGTTTGAATTAGAAATAAATTATAAGCTGAAGGCCCTGTTTAGCGAATTTTTTTCAGAGGTGTATAAATAGTGCGTTTTTTGTTGAGCACAAATACTGTGTGGAAGCGGTTTAAGTGACAGATTCTGTAACAAACCTACTTGTTATTTTAAATAATTGATTGATTTCTTAATATTGATGATAAACCTCATAAGTGTATCCAAGTTCAAAATCATTAGAAACATGCACATGTTTTGTATTTAAGAGAAATATTAATATTTACACCAATCAAGCAAACTTAACAATTAAGGTCCGAGTAAATTTAAAAGGAAGGTACCACAAAATAACTTTAAATACAAAACAGATAAGGTACGCCCCTCGTTACTTGATCACGGTTCTAAATGTGAAGCCCAGCGTCAAAAGCCTTCGTGGCTCTTGTGAGACATTAATGCAACCGAACTTAACCAAACAAAAAGCAAAATTCGAATGTTAAGTTACATCTCATAAGTTAATCAACCGAAAAACTAATTTGAAATCTCTTACAGTCGAATTCGCGTAAATATCTTTATTGCACTTTGCGAATCGTTTAGATATAGGCATAAATAATAATTGAACTACTTGCACAAAATGTATACTACTTGCTAAAAGTTAAGTAGTGCTTGATGTTTATTTCTTTCGATATCGGTTGTTAAAAAAGTTTATATGCAGCTTGAAGAAACTGGCCATTCTTTTGGATTTGACTATCACAGCTCATTTGAAGCGTCGTCGTATCCTCTCCCTTGATAAAGAGACTTTACGACCCGAGAATCTGGGTAGTTTGTTGTTATTTTCTACCTGTTTCTTGTGATAAATAACTGAAATTCTGTTTTATGACTTTTATTTAAAATGTTACTTACTATTTTCTTATTTTACGTAATTTTTATATTATTACGTAATTAGAATTGTAATTGTTACATTAAAAACGTATATGGGCCAAAGAAAAATATTTTTTTTAAAGATTTTAATTGTTTATTTACAGAATGTACGGCTGATGACGTCAGAGCTGCCATAAATGTATAAAAAAGATGTTAGTTAATGTTTAGAAAATTGAAAAAAAAAATGCTAAAATTAAATTTGAACAAAATATTATAGAAAAAATAAGGAAGGTTTTTGAACATCCCCTTCAAAAATATATAATATTATATAATAATATATAGTTTCATAATATAGTCGGAAAAAATTTAATTTTCTTTTAAGGAGTTTTTAAATGGCTATGCTTAACTAAACAGTGTGCGTTAAAGAATATTTTCTCATAGAAAATGATAATAAACAATATAAAGTTCCACGTCCAACTTTCATTTTCAAATTTATATAAAAAATAACTGCAGACTCTTTTTTTAAATATGATTTCATCCTGTTAAGTCATGATTTATTGGCAAGTGGCTTCCCATTTTAAACCATATAAGGACTTATAACTTCCTTAAAATAATATTATAAAAATTTGTATTTAACCAGGTCTTATTTCCTTAGTTTTAAAAACTCAAGGTTCAAAGTTTTATTTTGCATACATATAACTAAAGAAATAACAGTGGTAGAACACGACGAAACAGTTCACAAAACGTACCACGAATATCAAAACCCTCACCAGAATCATTTTAGCATCTTACACCATGTAAGCCGTATGGATACGAAATGAAATGAGTATTTTCCACGAAGGGGGAAGCATAAACATCCCGTAGTAAAATTTACGAGCCAGTACTTCTGGCAAATACTGGCCGGGGAATTCCGGTGTATATGGGCACACATGCATATTGTAAATAAAATATGGAGAAAGTCAATAGCTCTGGCCCTCAAAATCTATATCCGAGTGAGTTTGGGCACTATACGGGTGGGTTGTTTGCCCAGAGCTCCCGGGCAAAAGAAAAGTTCTGGCTGCTTTTTACACACATCATAGGGTACAAGAAAGTGTAGAGGGGAAAAAATATGGAATGGGGAAAGTTTAGAAGGAATGAAGTGTTGGGAATGAAATATGAAATATGCAAAAGAAGTTCCAAGTGGTTTGATGTTATTGATGTATCTGGGACTCATTGAGTTAAATATGTGAAAGAGATATTCAATTTTTTGTTAAATAGAGTTAAAATAAAATTTTATTTACCACCTACCTAACAGATTTTTTACAGTGCATAACATTAATAGCTTTGAAGTTTTTGCTTTATATAACATTTTTCGGAAAAAATTTGGTTTTAGTATTTTTGATGGTTTTCAATATGCTTTTTTTAAAAACGCAAAGTTTAAGCATAATTTATTGATTATTATTTTTATAAAAAATACGTTGTTAATACCTGGTTATCGCTAAAAATGTACGGTATATGTAATGATACGGTATGTATGTAATATCATTACACAGAAATAAAATTGGTATTAGTAAAAGAATAGTTTATAAATACATTTAAAAATTACACTTTTTAAATTGAATTTATCACTCTAACTCTTCTAAAACACAAGAAGGGATTAAATAAAAAATCTGTAAACAGCAATATTATTTTAAATTTAAAATTAGTTAATATCTATTGTCCTCAAATCTATATACCAGTGAGTTGGGAAAGTTGGGAACTATACGGTTGAGTTGTTTACTCGAAGATCACGGGAAAAGGAAAAGCTTTGGCTGCTTTCTTCACACATCATAGGGTAATAGAGTGTAGAAAAAAGTGTGGAATGGGAAAAGTTTGGAAAGGAATGAAGTGTTTGACGGTGGATGAGGGTTTTACACGTAGAGTTATAATAAAATTTTATTTCCAAAACTTTTCCACTGTTGAAATTGAAGTATTTAATGTAGTTTTCCAAATCTAATTTCATACTTTTCTTATTTTCCGTTTTTTATGCAGTCATTTAGCAATAATAGTCACTAGAAAATTTGAAAATTGGTTTACTTGTTTTTTATTATTAATAGCATTTCATATCCTGCATAGATTACTTTATACATTTACATATTCGAAGATTTAAAAAATACCAGACCGATTTAAAACTATGCTTGACAAATCAGAATCTAGTCCTTTTGCACTTTCTTCCTTAAATTATTTCTAACGAAAAGCTACGAGATTTATATTTTTATACAAAGTACCAACCTTACTTACTTTTAACATTGGAGAATAATTAACTATTATAAAAATCGA
This sequence comes from Oedothorax gibbosus, assembly GCA_019343175.1. Taxonomy (NCBI): domain Eukaryota; kingdom Metazoa; phylum Arthropoda; class Arachnida; order Araneae; family Linyphiidae; genus Oedothorax; species Oedothorax gibbosus. The sequence continues at coordinate 33,688,941 of CM033277.1, forward strand.
TAGACCACATTCACAAGACCCAAATATAAATCTAGAACATGAATCTAATTAGCATTTGATGTAACTGAAACTTCATAACTTCAAACTTAGTCTCGCGTTAGTTTTGTTGGAATTCAATCAAACACAGGAATCGATGAGTGTACAAATTCCCAGATTAAAAAACAACAACTTTAACCTTGACATACACGATGATAAAACCGTAAAAAACGGACGGTCTAGAAAAAAAAAGGCGTCTGAAGTATGATCACGTCATGTAACAGTAGATATTCCCACTTAGGACGAATGAATAAAATAGAAGAGAGTAGTGAAAAATACTGTTTTTTTCAACTTATTCCAAGATACGAACACAATGGTTTTAGAAACTTGGGAATTCTTAAATTTGTTTATTAGATTTTTTCGTTGACCAAACATGGTCATTTGTATGACCATGTCAACAAAACATACGGAATCATGCAAATGCACTCCAACAGTGTGTACTAGAGCTGTTCTGAAAGGACCATTCATGTACGTTACGTAACACTTTACGTTGTATATTTTTAGTTTAAAATGAATTTAACACAACAAAAACGAGAAGGTGTGATTTCGGGAGGCAAGCAAAAATTGAAAAGTAGTAGAAATATTGCAATTGGTTGTCTCAGATGACGTAAGTTTCCAGTTTTCATTCTTGATTTCCTCGATTTCATTAGTTGTTTTGGTTTCACTCTCGATGATTTTAGTATTTAGGATATTTTACGTTAAACAGATATTTTATATTCAGTATTCTTTTAGTACTTAGATAAAAAAATATTCTGCGGCTTACAGTACAATAAATTACACAGCGTTAAAAGAACAATAAGATAACAAAGACCACGAAACTCTGAGAGGAAAAAAAATCAAAAGAAATCGCTATGAAAAGCATACAATGTCTAGAATAATTGAGCAATTCCAATATTTCTTTCTGCATTAAGTTGAAACAAAAATAGATCAAATTATCAATGAAACAAATGTAATTTCACAAGGACCAAAAAATAACAATGCTGCTGGAACTGTTGCCACTCGAGAAGTTAAACATGTTTATTTTGGCTCGATCAAAAAACTACACTCTTAACACAAAAGAGTGAAATCCACTCCTATAGGGGAAGTGCATTTTCGGCACGGAAAGGAGTGGAAATTAACTCAGACTGAGTTAAAACCGCTCGTTTGTTTTACGATCAGCAAAAACCAACTATATTCAATAAAAAAAAACAAAATGCCCACATTCTTACGCCAGAGAAGTGAGAAATGGATGTGATATCAGCTCCTCCGATGACATGTCCTAAAAATAGAGCTGTTTCAATCATAATCGATGGGAGTCTGATTCGCACCATTGATTAACATGGGCGTAGCAAAGAACTGACCTAGGAGAAGTTTAATAATGAAATAAAAGTGGTTTTCAAAGAATCGGAAAATGTTGAATCGATGTGAAACGAGATAAAGTCAAAAGAAAGTTTTCTGTCGTTTAGGTAGTGTGTGGTGTTTATGGAGTAATTATAGAAATATCGATAAAATAATGTGAGTGGATGTTGTTTGGATAGGATTTTCAACCATGCATTTTTGTTCTTAATACAACAAGTATTTGATTTCATTTAAGTTTAATTTATATGTCAGTTGATTAAAAGAATTGTTTTTTAATGGTCTATGTTTTTGGATATAGAAAAAATAATAAAGTAGAAGAATTAAACAACAACACGTTGCTATAAATATTGATAAATTTTTATTTGATTTAGCTTTTATATTCAGTAGTTAAATGTTGCGAGTTTTGAAAATCCAAATTTTTTGAAGTCACTACACTGTAAAAAAATCTGTTGTTTTTATCCAAAAAAAAAAACTGTTAGTTGGTGTGTCAGAAAAATATCGTATAATTTACAGAGAAAATGTGTTTATTATTTTGTAAATAATTTGGAATTGTAACGTGAAATCTCTTTTTTAACAGACAATTTGCAGAGAATTTTTTTTAATGCAAAATTTGTTACATAATTCATATAATTATTACTGAATACATGAGTTAGATACTTAAAAGAAAATATATGCAGATGAACAATACATATCAGTAATCCAATTACATAACTGGGTACATAACATGACATTAACATGACATAACATGACCTGGTAACATAACATTGTATGCCTCTGGGCAAGAGTTGCAAATGCATTGATTATAGCTGATAAGGAATATTAAACATTGTTATACAAAGTGTAAACCAATCTCAGTTTCACTTGAAACAGTCGAAAGGCTTTTATTTACTTTTGTATAATTTGTGGATATAGTTCGTAGATTTCAATTGCCCAAATGTTTACGAAATCATGGAGCTACTTAATCTAGAACGTAGGACACGGTAACATTACAGGGCGCTTTGAATATCGGTATCTGACTCATAGGATGAGATAGTATTTACAACTTCCAGTTTAATTAAGGAATTGTTAATGAATAAGAAAACAATGTACATACACTCTTCAAAATCCGCAAAGGAATTGTTATATGAAATAGCATAGTTATTGATGATTTAATGTGAATTTGTTATTGTACTTCCACTAAGTCTTCTGTGGTAATAATGGTTAAAACATGATATTGAAGGAAAAATTCTTTTAAAAATAAATATGATTTGTTTCATAAAAAAACGATTATTTTTCTATTCATACATTCATTAAAATATAGTATCACTTATTTAATTACCAAACACTTTTCTCACACTAATATTCACAATAAAGCAAAATAATCCCATTTTATGAAAGATTTATTTTCAGTTTGATTGTTATAGAGCTGTACCCACTACCGATAACTTTGTAAATGCCATTAACACCTTCATTTCCGAATGAAAACAGTAAACTTTAATTTTTTTAAATTTTTTTTGTTTCACTTAACGTTCACATTTTACTTAAATTGTATCATACAAATTTTTCAGAAGTGTGGTCTTCATCTATATATATAAAAGGCAAAGTCCTGACTGACTCATTCATTCATTCACGTATCAACGCCCAGCCGAAACTACTGGACGTACAGCTAACAAATTTTAGGAGAATATTCTTTTTATATCGTAGGCGTCATTTAAGAAGCGATTTTTCGAAATTCAAACCCAAACGGGTGTAATAGAGCAAAGCGTGAGTTGATTTTCTCATAGGAATAGCATTGTTAATTGTTACAAACTTTTAATTTGTACTTTTCGTTTTCTAATTTGAAAGAAATTTCAGAGCGTTCAGCGTAAGCAAAAATTAAGTATAATTACGTAAGCACGTGAGTTTATTTTGTAGGATTGTTTTTTGAATATCATATTTATTTTAATAATTTAAAACCTTTACTTTTTGATTGAATCAGATTTGAATGAATATTTCAGTGTAAATAAAGAGTTTGTACTCCAATCATACAAGATGATACATGTATGTTTTGTTTTTACAGGGGATTAAGGGAAGCCCTCAAACTCCTGGAAGGAGCTGGATATAATCGGACATCCACATTTTTTTTATTGAATGGGAAGATATTATAATATCGTAATGGGGTGCTGACCAATGGAGAGGGGATTAATTGTCATAAATAAAAGTTACGGCATAAATAAAAGTACGGTCTGCTCATTGGCGACTTTTGGCGAGCTTCAAAATTTAATGCAAGACTGTTATATCTATCGTGTTGTATGGTGGAACAGCTATGATAGAATAGCCGGTAGCGATTTGGTGATTTGTGTTACGTTGCCAAACAGCGAAAATCTCCGAATATGGTCAACATTTCAATTCATGTTTCATGCAACTCGATAGATACAATTAAATTGAATTACACGCTAAACAATGCAAACATTACCGTTAAATTTAATTACACGCCAAACATTGCAAACATTACAGTTACATTAAATTCGATTAAATACCGATTAATTAAATTGCAAAACTTTAAAGATCGCCAAAAGTCACCAATGGACGCTTCGGCATTACATCATAGCTGTACTAAAAACAAATCACCGTTATTAAGGGTACACCAGTGCAACGCCGGGTTTATAAAGCTAGTTTACCTTATTTTTTATTTTGATAAATTAAAGCCGAAAGCTCACTTTTGTCTGGTAAATTTTCTTGCTAATTGTCGTTAATAGGTTATGTTGTTGTGACTAATCCTCCTTGGTCGGACGAAGTCAGACAAAGTCTAAAAGATCGTTGACCCGAAGAAAGTCGATAACCAGAAGAGGGAAAAGGAAATGCTCAAATCTTCGGATCAACAGAAGCTGCTTCTTCCCTCCTCCTTATGAACTCGTTAATAGGATATAAATACCATATAAAAATTTATGAACTATGCGTGGCAATTTAATAGTAACACACAAGACGTAAAAGACAACGAAAGCCAATTCAGAGGAATTCTTAGTTTTGACGATTTGCGTTACGTTGTTAAGCAACAGAAATTTTCAAATGTGGTAAACTTGCCACTTCATTTCATACAACTGGATAGGTATAGTAACCCTGCATTAAATTTTCAAGCTCGCCAAATAGAGACCGGCCATTATATCATAGCTGTTCCTTTTAACTAAGATTCCCTCTGAAGTAGCTGTTCCAGTTAAACTATTAATTTAGATATTAGAAGTTATTAATGTCCCAAAATCTATATTGAAAAATACTTTATTTGGTGCAGAGGCAATTTTAAACCTAACAACTACAGTATTGTCTTTAGCATTTATTTCTATCCAGTAAGCCATTCCGTGGAAAAAAAGAAGCAGCTTACCATGACAAAAGAGTCACTTTAGCCATGTCCGATGAGATATAGAGATGATTTGTAAAGATCCAATTTACAAGTCTAAACACAGGTCCAAATCATTTTCGAGCCTACAAACAACTTCTAACTCGAGTATTATCCCTCATACACAAAAACTCTACAGCTCTAAATTGAACTCAAATCTGTTCTCCGAATTCCTATTTCGATTTAAATGCTAATTCGATTTAGAGCAGGGATCGTGTGTCATCTTTAAATCAGCTGATAAAGCTTCTTTGTAAAGGGCATCGATCTATGTTAGAGTGCATATTAATCAGAGGGCACGGGTACCCTAGTGGGTTTGATCGCAGCCTATTACGCTAACAGTCTGCGCACTGTATAGAGTGGGGGATTCCCGCCTTCGCATTGGGTGCAATTTCTCTCTGGGTGTCAGTAAAAATTCTGTCTGTGACTGTCTTACTTGACGAAGGTTTATAAGCGGGTCTCTGATCAAGCACACAAATCGGAAAATACATGTGCTTACCTATCAACCTAATGATGTTTAGAAATCGGACTGCATTCGGATTTTTATTTTTCGAGAGAGAGGGAGAGAGATCAATTTATTCTTTTACATAGACTTTGCGGTGGGGATTGAGAAGTTTCAGATGTAATTTTCAGATTTTACAAATATCATGACAGAGTTTTCTTGTAAACTGTGATAGAAATATGCAGTAGAACAAAATACTAGAGAATTCTCTCTGTTAGAAGGAATATTTATATTTTAATGTTAGGAATGGAAACATGTTCAAACCAAGGGACTATTTTCCATCTGTAGCTTACAAATGCAATCTCAAACTTTAATGGGTTCCATTTTGTAAAAATAGTTCTACTCTCCACCTGCTTCATATCAGTAAAGATAGTCTTAAACCATTACTTACATTTTAAATCTAAGTGCAACTCGTATAATATCAGAGTACCATTTGCTCGTAGGTATCACTTAATGTATCAATAGTATGTTACTTTCACTTTGCCCAAATATGTGCTTTACTTTCAGTTCCATTAAAACTAAAAGCAGAAGTAACTGATGTATATTTACTGGTACATGAGCATTAGGTACTTTGGTTGAAGGGTTAGTGATTTTGATTTAAAAGGAAAACTATGGTTTGGAAGACTATCTCTTTTGAAAATAACTCTTTTTTAATAGACTTTCTTTTTTGAAAATATATTAACAAAACAAAAACAATCAAATCACCATGGCCCCCCCCGGTGGCCGAGAGGTATAAGCGACGAGCCTCTCACCGAGAAGGTTCTTGGTTCAGTCCTTATCCTAGCCATACTATAGACGTATTCGTGCTATTGGAAAAAAATCTCTAAAAATCACCGGGGTGCCTGAGTACACTGAGAGAAGCATACAAAGCTAGTGGCTAGGTTTATTCGCGTCCCATTTGACCCCACAGTTTCTGTCCCATTAGGCCCTACAGTGTTATTTTTTTATAAATGATCCAACACAGAAGCACGTGTATTTCACCACAGTATTTGACATATAATATCTTAATCTCTGATACGTCATCTACCTAAAACTATAGTTTAATTCATAGAAAGTTTTTATTTGATACTTCAAAAATGACAAAAAAGATACATGTTTAACAAACTTTGGATTCTCCAAAATAACAATTATTCCCTACACTTCAAAACATGTTTTTATAGGCTGATCTTTGGTTGCTAAAATGTGAAGTCTAACTGTTAGAATGCTGTAGTGTAGAAATATTTGAAAAAGAGTATATTTTTCCTCGCTTTAGGCCCCTTGTCCCATAAGCCCCCACTCTCTCTATTACTTCATAAAAATAAAATAACAAATTACAATGAATATAGTGCAAAATGACATCGGTCCTCGTCGATAAATGTAAGAACTTTCACCATTATCTGTCTTTTACTTAATTTCTGCTTTTAACAAATTTTATTTTGTGCTCAAACTTTCTCTCGTCTTTTATGGATGATAATAATCACTGTCCGTCCTACAATCCCCTCAACGTTCGAACAAACAAAGCGAACACCTTTTTATCATTAGCCTGCCATTGTTCCCGCCAAAAATGGATTATAATTGGATGTCTGGTGCGCATGGTCGCTTCCTTAGAATGCAAATCCTTATGTTAGTTTGGTGTAGGTGTAACTGGTATTTTTTTGGTTAAAAATGATTTTTTATAACTTTTTTTAAGTTAAATATGCATGCATGGAAAATTCAATGAAGACCTAAGGTTCGTTTCATACGCAATGGTTCCGGTAATATTTGCTGTACTTATGGTTTCAAATTTTCTCAGTGGCAACGTTAAAGTCCATTGGATTTTTCACATATGGGATCCGTGATTATGGTTTTACCTGAGGTTTTTAATCAGGTCGTAGCATTGGTTTTGAATTTGAAGTGCGGAAAATTTGCTGCTTTGTTTTTGTGCTGCCGTGTAGTAGAGTTTAACATTGTCATAACTTAATTGAAGAGCTTAGTGGAAGAGCGTGCTATGTGACAAAAAGGTGAACACGAGAAAATGAGCTTTAAAGTTTCTCTTTTGCACTCAGATGTGTTAAAAAAGGTACTTGCAAACCTTAAAAATATATACTAAACTTAAAGTTTATGAAAAGGGGAAATTGTTATAGTTAAAGAAGTTAGTAATATATTCATTGACGCAAAAATCTCAGTTTTTTTTTAAATGTCACTTAGCACGTTCTTTCACTAAGCTCTTCAATTTCACTAAGCTCTTCAAAACAGCATTTAAACCGTATGGCCGCTTTTTATTTCGCCGCGTGTGAAGTATCAAATTGAATCACCATCACAACCTTTTAGTCTCCAATACCACTTTCTTCTTAAGTTTCCATTATCATTTTACTCTCTCATAAGCCTATTCATTTTGTTCCCTCGTGTTTCCATTATTATTTTGATCGCATAAGTCTTCATTATCATTTGTCCCAATATTCTCCATTATTATTTTCTTCATAAATCCCATTGTCATTCTTATTTCAAAACTTATTTTTTTCCGTGTCTCAAACACCTTTGTCAAACCAATATGGACATTTTATGACGTTTCCTTGCGAATAATGGTTTTTTATCGTTTACAAACCGATGCTTTTACTTACCATTGTTAATAGTCTTCTGGATTTCCTTTATCACTAATTCTTGTTTTATTTAGAATTTAAAAGCTGCATCATCAAGAAAGTATTTTTTTTGTTTATAAAAAGAAAGCTCATTCCATTTTAATTAGGAGCTTTACGCAGTTTAAGTTGGATGTCCCATTTAGTTATTCTTAACTAGCATAAAACCTTTTATGAGTTTTTAAGTAGTGTCTAGAAGCTTTTGTTGTTGTGCTGGATAGTCATAACTGTAATTATAAATACCTGCCAATGTCATTAGTGCCCAAATTCAAAGCAAAAATATCACCCAATTATGAAATAAATTTCATGTTAAATTCAAGATTACTGAAGTAATTAAATTTGCTTTATATTTTTTAATATTTCTTGTTGAGTTTATGAATATAATTGCTATTCAATTCTAACTTAAGTTTTGATGCTTACAAAAAAATAATATTAATTTTATCTACTGCAGCATCTAACCACAAATTAAAACTATCTAAAAGGTACACATAAATGGTTTAATTTATACTCTTGAATAAACAAATCTAAAATCAACGTTTGATTGATTTCTTTGTAAAAAAAAGTATCACGTTACTTACCTTTTTTTACCCATTAAATCCAGATATTTTTTGAATTAATAAAAACCTCATCTGTCTTAAAAGTTTTGTGTAAAATGAAAGCAATCTATCACAGTAAGTAACAGCGCCAAATATCAGCTTTCATACCCTCTCTGATGGACCTCAGTATTAAAAAAAATGTTCGAAGACATAAAACATGAAAAAAATGAGGTTAAAGTAACGAGGTTTTTATGTGAATATTATATTTTACGGTTAATTTGTGAGTTCAATATAAAGATCTGCACTTAATTAAAAACAAGTTGACGAAGTTTAGAAAAAATTAAAAGAAATGTATATTACGTAAATTAGGAAATTATTAATGAGGTTGTCCATCAAAAACTTATTATGATAATTTGTTTCCATTGATGAAAAATGTTATTAAAATGTGATATTAGGTAAAATAGCATGATATGCGATATATTATACGTATACTCAGTTAAAAAGTAATATCCTTTTACACAACTAGGCCCCTTGCTACGCTTTCTAGTTCTTAATGTTCCACTAACCCTAATCTGAAATAATTTTATTTGACGATTTTCTTTGGGGAATTCAGGATATTTTTAAGATATATTTTGATACCTAAAATAATATTTTATTTAATAATTTTTATGGTACCCTTTGACTTTTTTTCTATAAATAGACTGAAATCTTTTTTTTTCATTATGCAAAGTAAATAATGAAAATATAGATAATTGAAAATATTTTGGATTTCTTCGAATGTTTTTGGTATTCGTTTTTATGAGTAATTTTAACGTAATTAATTATTTGTAATTAATATTTCTATCTATAGTACAACATGAGGCTGAAACTATTTCCGTCACAAGTAATTCCAAACGGTAATTATTCTCGTCCCACGCAGCATATGTTTAAAAAAAAGTGAAATCCCTTGAGGATATTTAATGAAAGATATTCCGATTACAAAGAAATGCTAAGAAAAGAAGAAATAAAACCCAAAAAAGTTTTTTAAAAACCAGTTTAAACTAAATTTATCTAAACAAAAAGTATAGCCTAACAGGATTTGCTATTTGTCAGAAGTTTAGTTGGGGAAAAAAGCATTGTGTGATGCCTACGTTAATTTTATTGTAAGGCGTTGAATTAATTAGATGGTTCAAAATCTTTGAAAGTTCCAGATACTTAAGATTTAGATAATAATAGACTGAGTACGGGAGAACCTGAAAAGTGACCAAAATCACCCAGCCAAAAAAATTTGCGGAATTGCTTAAAAAAAAACTGAAGGGATTTGAAACACTTAAGTCTGCAGAATAAAACTGCAGTTTTTTTTACAGTTTTTCTTGCTGCAAAAAAGCCGCAGTTTTTTTTCTGCAGACCTAGTGTTTCAAATCCCTTCAGTTGTTGTGAAGCAATTGTGCAGAATATTTTGACTGAGAGGTAGAAAAACTGCAGCCTTTTTGCAGTTTTTTTTTGCTGCAAGAAACTGCAGTTTTTGTTTGCTGAAAGAAACTGCAGTTTTTTTTTCTGCAGACCTAGTGTTTCCAATCCCTTCAGTTTCTTTTGAAGCTTTTGTAAAGCAATTTTGCAGAATATTTTGGCTGGGCAGTTACGTGGGTTTGGCTTTAACACATTGCAAATTTGAGATGAAGCAGATAAAATTAGCAAAACTTTTGTGGTAGACATTTGAAGTAGAAAAACGGATATTTATAAAAAGAAAGGCTGGTTTGGTTGCATTTACGTGTATTGTGATGGGATTTTTTGACAGACCAGCATATTTTATTGCCGAATCGAACTTGTTGAATTCAATTTGTAACACACAACTTTTAAACGTAACACAGTTTTTTTTAAATATTCAACTCTATTGAGTTGAATACTAATTTATTGCTTAGTTTTTTTTAAAAATTCAATAGACAATATTTTAAATCATTTTTAACAACGTGGAAGGGTGTGTGTAACGAAATTGTTTGTCGTAGAAATTCAGAACAGTGTAATGTACACGTTGTTACTTTTATATTTAACATTGTGTGTTACGGGGTAGAAGCACCTTAAATCCATTCATGGCCCAGGGCCTAAACATCTGTTGAGAGTGTGTTGGGTTGCTAGCTCAGGTGTGTATTTCTTTTTTTAAACCGAAATATAAAATATTAAGCTTATATTCACTGCATTAAAGTTCATAATAGAGATTTTAAACGTACCGAGAAACGTTACAATACAGTACTAGACATAGATACGAGTGGTTTGTGTTGTAATTGATAATGGCATAGTAAACTGCGTTTGGAAAAAATAAATTGTTACATCTTCAGAAAATTGGCTTGTATGAATTTTAATTTTGTATGATTTAATTTTTTTTTGATGCTCTTATTTCGAGAAATAAATATTTTCATATACAATCAGCTGATTTATTCTTCTTTTGCACTAAAAAAATGAAATCTTCTTTTGTATTACTTATAAACTATTACATAAAATAGAGATCTATGTATTATCATTATTAGTTTTCACAAAATAATATGTAACCCAAACTTACAATGCCAAAAGTTACTGTGTGACTTTTAACCTTCTGCTTACAATTTCGAGAAGCAAAGATGATTAATTTATTCTCAGAAAATTACAGAGCTCAGGGAAATATTTAGGCTTAAAGGGTTTACTCGGAGCAATTACAGAACAATGAGAAGAATGTGGATATTAAATTATTGAATGTGACCAGTGGTTCAACGAAATTACTGTATTATATCAGAGAGATGTTCATATGTTATACAATGTACTTATTAAAGAGGACACTACTTTATATATTATATTTACAATAAGGAATGAATTACTTAAACATTGTGGTTCAAGAAATTCTATAACGTTGAGTGTGTTTTTCAAAACTAGAGAATGTTATATTACTATTATTTATTCCTATTCATATAAAAGTAATGTTTTGAATAGAAATTAACAATAACGTAACTATTAAAGTATTTAAATTCGGGAAAGGTAGATTGGTTGGTACTAAAGAACGTACAGTCCCTGGACAAATTATTAGACGCACATACCAAAGAATGCCATATCATTAAAAAAGATGTCGATATATGTATTAAGTATAGCAGATAGTATATTTTCTATTCAATGGCTTAAATTTACGAACACAAATGTAATTCTAAAGGTATTTTGTTCATGATTGATTGATACATGAAATCTTGCAGTGCGTCTAATAATTTGTCCAGGGACTGTATATATACTAAAAATTTTTTAAATTAATAAATTTTTTTTAATTAATCGTTTACTTAATATATTTAAAAAATATTAATTATTTCAAGTAAGTAATTTCTTTAAAAATAGTGTAAACCTAATAAAAATTGGAATTTGATTTTTTTTAACAAACACATGTTGTATTTAAACTTGAATTTCAATAATAAACAATGATATTTTTAATCAAAAAGTTTATTAAAAACAGTTGCTATCTTTTCACATTAAGATTTAAACGCATGACATTGCAATTAATGAAATGATAAAAAAATATATTAAGACTTAGTTTCGCATTGTTACATTTCGAAATTGTAAGCTTAAGCTGTAATGAGATCCGTTCTAATTAATATCTAGTAAAAACTTCTGCTTGGAACCTTTACTTTAATTTACTTGTTAATTTCCTTTGTAAACTGAAAAATCAAATTACTGCAAAGAAAATCTCACATGTTTTAAGAATATGGATTCTAATTTTTTGCGTGAAAAAACTACCCATTATACCTACAAGGTCTTAATTAAAGTAAAATGTTTTTTATACTTTTGGAATAAAAAGTGATTGAATAAATAACAAAATCAAAACTTCGAATAATTTTGGTCTTTTTGTCTTGGACAAAAAGAACATTTTCAAAAACCAACGAGAGAGAAATATGCATGTAAATTAAGACTAGGATATGAGAAATTATGCACGTTTTTTCAATTATGGGCACACAAAAGATTTTCGCTGTCGTGTTTCTTTATCTAATTAGAAATTTGAAGAAGTGCTATGGCAAAAAATTGCATGTCATTTGATAAGTTTTATTTAAGTTTGGTATCATTTTATGTAAGAAAAACAACTTTGTAAAGCCCGGAGTAAATTAGTTATTGCGTTCATATACAACTTATAATAGATTATGCATTCTTGATATTTTTTACAAATGTAATTGATACAATATTTTTTTATCCTAATTCATTTTCCAAAGTTTATGTAATTTAGTGTCATAAAACTTTAGAAACTTTTTACACACGGAATTTTGAAAGTTTACTAAATTTAACGTTGTATTCAAAATTAAAGAAGAAAAAAAACCCTGAAACATAAAGTTACACTTTTAATTTTAATGTAAGAAATAAGCAGCAATAATGATTACAAGTGATTGAAAATAGTAAGGTTTCTCATTTGAAAGATACAGATGCCAACGATTTAATGCAAAAGGATTTATAAATAAATATCATTTTGTTTGCCATATATCAATAATTCACAGATTTTAATGAGATATAATGTTAAAGCAAATAATAATGCTAATAAATTTAAAGCCGTTAACAATAAGTTCTACTTTTTATTGAAATATACTTAATTCATTGTCAAATTTTTGGAGTAATATAATTAAATAAAACTGTAGACGCAATTACTCCAAACTTAGTGAGTAACTTTACATCATCAAATGGTGTAAACTGAAACTGTGTTACTTTAAACCACCAAAAAGGAGTAAGATATCTAGAAGTACTTTATTTAACAGGGTTGCATATTGTTCGGTATTATTCTGGTACCTTGATGCTCTTTTCGTTCGACGTGTCTGATGGAATACGTCTTATGTTTATGTATGAAACGAGCATGCGCGGCCACCTGAAAAAAAGGACGAATGACAGTAAAAATTATGTAAATTAATGCATTTAGTCTTTAAAAGTCGGCCTTTGGCGTATCTCTATAGATCTTTTAGCGTTCAGGACTAAAACATTTTAAATTTATTTTCGGAATAAACAATATAATTCAAAAGCGACTGGTTCCGACACAACATCCTGTATTCCGGTTTGTCAATTTATTTAATAAATAACTCCGTTCCATTTCTTTTATTAGGACCCCCTTGGAATTCGGCCCAATCGTCGGCGGGTGCTCTCAAATAAACCCTTTTAAGGGCTCCAGGAACAAATCCACAAAAAATGAAGATACTTATGATCCCGCAGCGTTGTCATCTCATTCGAAATATATAGCGGGATAATTTAATAAACTTTTTGACATAAATCGGGTATTTCTGGACTATATCCAACAAAACCAATTGAACTCTGAGTTTAAAATGCATGAAAAGGTTTCTGGATTTCTTTAACATTTTGTAGCGTTGCGCTAGTTTGCCAAAATTCTAAGTGACATCTAGACAGATTTTGAGTATAACTGAATTACTAAATGTAAAAAAAGTGGGAAGTACGTAGCACGTTTCTTTTTATGTTTCTCCTTTTACTAAAGCTTTAATACAAAAATAGTATAAAGGACAATTCTTTTATGAGCTTGATCCCCTTTTCGCAAATAGAGATTCAATGGACCTACGGTGTCGTAACAGCTACGTCAAACATTGTCTTATACCCTACAAACAAACTACCCGGCAGCTAATTCGTTCAAAATACAATGGCCATATCTATGCTGACATTACAGGTATGTCAAACACTGTCTATACCCCACCAACAAACCACGCTCCACCTTGTCCGAATCAACGATTACTTTTAAAAGAAATTTAACTATTTAAGTTTTAGATTAAATTATTAAACTATTTCATATAAAGAATCAGTCATGCTTTTGATCAAATCAACAAAATATTCTAACGTCTGACTGTTATAAAGATACTTAGTATTTAAAAGGGTGGCAAACACAGGTTGTCCGCTGTTCTAACAATTTCAATAATTGCAGCAACATTCTTTTGAAACAAATATAATAAAGTGGTTATGCAGTACGAATTGAACTGTTTTCAGCTCCGCCTAGCTTTAATATTCAGAGATATTTCAACTTTTTTTATTTTGACGGTAATAGATAGAAAAAATATAGTTTGTGCAACTAAAGCGTAAAAAGGAAACAGTCTTTACATATAAATATTTCAGTAAATTAGAAAATATAGCTTTGTCAAACTACAACAATGTATTTAAAATAAGTTGCGATTTATTCACTTGTTTCCACCGAACCTATTGACGCGCACTATTTGCTTAAATTGAATAAACTCCTACGAGAAAATAGTGAACCCTACCAAAGTTCTGTCAAGAAATGTGAAAGTTATTAAAAGTTTTTCGACAGAACGGAAAGTTAAAATGGTCGAAAGTTTTAGTTTCCTTAAGAAGTAAAATGATATCCGATATAAGTGTTATTTTAAAGATCTTTGATTTTAATAGAATAATCTAAGACACATAGGATGCCGTGAATTATAAAAAAAACTTATATTATTTATATGAATCGTAATTTGATTAAATGCAGGTAACTTTTTTTATAGAAAAATATACGTGAAACAAATATGTGCGAAAAATATTTTGTTCGTGAAATTTTAAAACTGAAACTAAAATTTTAGTTAAATACAATTTGAACAACTAGTTTTTCACTTCTGAAAATAGTTAAAATACAGTACCAATTTTAATATTGACACATATAAATAAAAATAAATCATGTTCAATTCCTATTTTGTTTAAATTAACAATCTTTCATTCTACCCGTCCAATTTTAAAACTTTTTTGTTTCAAAGGTATGTCATTGTCGACTTATCTTTTATATTTTTGTCGTTCTGTTTCTCTGTACTAAAAGAGTTTTTGCGAAGATTAAAATAAAGGGAAATGAGTATATTAGTTCTCTAATAACTCTTGCTAATTTTTAAAGACTAAAAAATATTATTAAAAATATGTTGGTAAAGTGTATTGTTTAAGGGCTTTTTTTTATTATACCTAAAGAAATGCAAAACAAAGGCACAAAGTTTTGTTAAATTCACTTAAAAAATTATAAATAAAGAGTTCACGAGCATTAATATCTGAAAAAACTCACATTTTTAAGAACACTTATAAAAAATATAACGTTTTAATTTTCTTTCCAATTAAAAATGCTTCCCCTTCCCGAACTTAATTAAAATCCAATGATACTTGAAATATAATTTAATTAATAGAAACGCTGTTTTCATTACTTTTGTAAATATTTTTTTAATATGATGAACGAACACTTTATTACTTTATTCGATTTTAAGTACCAGATAGAATTTTTAGTGGAAAAAAAAGAAAACCATCCAGGTTTTCCTCTCTAAAATAAAATAAAATTCAATAAATTAATTTAACTTTCACTTTATAGTTATGTTTATTGTAGTGTAAAAATAATTCATGTTGACCCAGTTTAGTTATTACCGCAGTGTTGTCATTAATCACAAAGTTAGTTAAGTTTTTGAATTCTAGTTGGAATTCAGTATCAACTTGTCTAAAGACATAAAAAAGACAACAAGACATTAAAAAAGGGTCACAGCAACACGCAGTTTTGGTGATTTAGCAAACTCTTCCTTTTACGGACTAAAGTAATTTAGTGATAATTCAGTGCCCTCCAGGAAAATAGAGATTTTCTATCGTTTAACGAGCTTATGACCTTGATGAACGTGGGTTGCAGGGTCAACAAGGTTGCCACAACTGGTTGTTAGTAGATAAAATGCGACTCAAAGGATAGCTATATACAGAATGACGAACATATTATAGAGTACCGGAAATTTTTAAAAACATTTGGTGATTTTGTATTCTAAGCAAAAAGTAATCATAAAGAAGATTTTGTTTTAAATTTTTTCAAATATGAATAACGATGAAATAATTAATTAAAAAAAATCATGTCTTATTCTCAAATCAGCTTAGTTATTATAGTTTTGTATGAAATTTTTATACTTTCATTAAAATATGAAATTTTTTAATTGGATTGCATTATAGAGCTGCTTATTCACGGACCTCGTTTTCTGAACGCAAGTTAAATTCTTGAGAAATTTCTTTGAATCTTTTATTTGCGTGATATTAATCAACAAAACTACAAAAAAAGCCATTAGCACTCCCCCAGTTTAGAAATTTAACTTTTTCTTTGTCTTAATTACACAAAAAATTCGTCCGCCAATTTACTCTAAGTTTTAGCTCCTGCAAATAGCTTTTTTTTATGTCACATAAAAAACCTTAAACTTTTTCTTAAGAAATCTTTTCGAATTAGGACCTAAAATAGTGATACATTTTAAGAAAGAAAGTTACTTAGTTTGAAAGAAAAACTTTTGTAATTTTTCGTCTTCCCTTTTTTTTTCATTTAACTGTCGCATTTTTTAGTTAAAATTTTTTCACAAACTGTTTTTCCCATAATTTCTATTCTTTATAACTAGTTAGGTTGGAAGGTCTATGAACTTGTGCGAAAAAAATTTGAAATTAAAAATGTTTGGTATGCATCCAAATAAGACATTGTTTTCTTAAGGGGACGCATTACCCAAAATTTAGGGCTACTCAGAAAATAATTAAACATGCTCGAATGCTGTGATGTAAGGATATTGCAAAAAAAGAAGGAATACTTAATAATGGTGGAGGTCTATTGAAAATGATATAGTGGTTTGGTAAAATGGTTTTTTTAAAATTTTATGTTGATTTTTTCAATTTCTAATTTTTTCAGCTTGTGAATGGTTAAAACCCTAAAGCTTTTAGGTAAATTAATGTAGAGCTCCAAATTTTTTTCCTGCGTTGAGACATGTACGATCAACAAAAGGTGGTTCTTTCAGAAATGTCTACTTGTTTTTATTGGGGAAATAAAAATAGAAATAACAGTAGTATTTGTAACACAACGTAAAACATTCGTGTAACGTTACTCTCGCGTTATGAAGTAACGTTACAACAAAATTATGTAAAGCACAACTGAGTGATATGTAACGTACAAATAAGTAACGCACAAATACAATCTTAAAACAAAAGAGTGAAATTCACTCCTATAGGAGAAGTGCATTTTCGGCACCGGAAAGGAGTGGAAATTAACTCAGACTGAGTTAAAACCGCTCGTTTTAAGAGTGTAGGACGCAGATTGTTTTCTTTTATTTCTTTTACCCACTCCGAAAAAGAATGAAATTCACTTCTATAGGAGAAGTGCATTTTCGGCACGGAAAGGAGTGGAAATTAACTCAGACTGAGTTAAAACCGCTCGTTTGTTTTAAGAGTGTAAGTAATGCACAAATAATGAGTTTACCCCCTAAACTCGGTGGCAGCAAGTACTGCTTGCAGTTTTACGAAGTAACGTTTCACTTAATTAACTGAGTAATGTTACACCGCAAAATACGAGTAAACTTATTTTCTTGTGTAACGTTTCTTCGTAAATTTAGTATAATGTTATTCCATAAAACAGGAGGGTGTTAGGCTTCCATCAGCTTATTGAGTAACTTTACGAAGCACAGTTTTACAGTGCACATGCTTTCTATAAAAACTTAATTTACAATAACATAGATTTTTCTATTAAGATTAAAATAAATTTTTTACATTTTTAAACATTATTAGGGTTTTTACAAAATCCCTATTGACGCCCCTGGGCAGTGTGGCAACTAAATCGTAATAGGAATCAAATTGAACCAACCCATATTCGACTACAACAAGGTTTCGTTCAAATACTACGCTCATTCAAGAGTCTTTTCATGTTTACATTTGAATTGCTCAACATAAAAAAAAGATCCAAGTCGATGGAGAAATTTCCACACAAGCTTATTTTACATTAAAAAGATGAAAGACAGAAGTCTAGTAAGAAATTCTCTATCGGATTGGATCCCCTTTTACATTTGACAATTTATTTTACAAGAAAAAATCCTTTTACGGAGGACAACCCCCAAAATACTCGAGATAAATATCTCATTGAAAAGCTTCACATCAAAGTCACGTTCTCCGTCCTTTGAAAACAACCCAAAACTTTGAACTCCATTCATAAAATTCTCAAGTTTCTTCGATCCAGTGTATGAATGCTGAATGATATTTCATTCTCAACTATTGAGCCAACGTATATGAAATGTATAACATCGTTTCTTGATGGTTTTTCGATTTGAAATGCTCTTCACTTATTATTACGCTAGCAATTCATAATCTTTTTGTCTACATACAAAAGGTCCAATGTATGCTACAGTTAAATGGAACAGTAGTAATTTTTTCTTCTTAAGGAACGCATGTTAACACAAAATGTGACCTTAAACGTTTTGGCACGAAAAATAACATTGAGCGTTGAAATAAGATTGTTTTTTAGTCGGTGTTTAGAGTTACCTCCAAATCTTGAGTTTCTTTTAAATCATTTTTTATGATTAAATATTTCCTTAACAACTATTATGTTAGTTTCTAAAAATCTTACATAAAATTTACACACATAGAACTGGATTAAAAATATCGCCAAATTTTATTGTGTTTTTTAAAAAAAACAGCGTCATAACTGAGAAATAAACCAAAATCTGGAAAAAAATTTTAGCGAAGAACCTTTTAAAGAAATGAAAATGCAGTGAAAATTATTTTATTTATTATTTTATGTAAGATTGAAGTTTTATGTATCAAAGTGAAAATTATCTTCAATGATTTTTTCGTCCAATGTTTAACGAGACTAATAATTTGTTATATTAAAAATAATTTTACTGTATTTATTAAATATGTCCTATTTATCAGCTTAAATTATTTCGTATTTTTCAATTTGAATAAATACTTTGAAATTATTTTCAATTAACTTTTTTTAATGCCATCTACGTCCTCTTTAAAAAAAGTTGCACAATTACTATGATAAAATTATTATTTGAATGATTTTTATTCATTTTTTAACGACACTAATTAGTCATATTGAAAATTATTTGACAGTATTTTTTAAATAGATTATATTTAGAAATTAAAATTCTTTTGATTTTTTTTAAATAAATGGATTCTCTTTGATATTATGTTTAATTCACTAATTTTTCAAAGCCATCTGCGTCCTTTTAAAAAAGAGTCGACACAATAATTATAACAAAGTTGCAATTTGTACATATTTTTGATGCCCTTAATTCAACTCTGACATCTGCTTTTAAACTTATAGCCGTCATTATCTAAAATGGATTCTAGAAACGCAGCTAAAACTTGGGAGGAATTGATTCCATTTTAAATGTTAACTCCAATTTGAAAGATTCGGTACATTAGTTTTCTGATGGATTTTTCTTACCCCAAAGTTTATTTCAATAAAAAGATAAAAAGCCTTTCTATCTTTCTTTTTTTCCAAGGTTCTAATTTAATGACTATTGAACTGCGGGTTTAAGCAGAAAAACTTTTTTTTGTACCCAGATTTGTTCCTAATTGATATTGGGGAATATAATGGATTGTCATGTGGTAAGTTGTGTAAGAGTCAGAGATGAAGTTTTTAAGTCAGATTTTATTCCATGAATGAAAAATGAATTTTACATATTTAGTACAATTTAATTATTAAACTGCTTAAAGCTTTATATTTAACTTTGAAAAGTTTTCTACGTTGGGAGAGGGCGTTCTTTAAATCTAAGATAGAAAATTGGTGCTTTTTTAATGGGTATGTTTCACGTCATGAGTGGCAACTGTTCCAGATGTATTTTTTTTTCACTTTTGGTCCTTTTGGAATTACATTTGTTTTGAAGAATACAATATTTTCTTACTCTACTAAAACGAATGTTGTGTATAAACCTTTCTTTCACAAGAAATAAAGCTTTTCTCTGTTCTTGACTCACGTTTCAATTTCTATCCCACATTTTCGCTTAATTTCTCCACATAAGACAAAATATAACTTTTACTGAAGTTTTGTCTACGACATTGAAGTATAAAACAGCACAATGACAATAAATAGCAGGAATAAAATTAAGTTGCACGTAAATAACTCTTAAAACACAGACAAAAAAACACGCTCTTTTTGAGAGTGAAATCGAACAACCAATGAAATCGCAGGGAAACCCAAAAATGAAAAGAGGAGTGTTACATCATCTAAAATAACCCTATCAATCAATTTTAATTTTGGAGATTATAATTCTTTCGGTTGCCCCAAAAATACCAACGATGAGAAGAATATGAAATTCTCAAATATAAAGATTGTAATCTTAGAAAAATGTGTGTGTTTGCTGAGAAAGTACTTTGATCCTTAATTAAAGGTGAATAATTTCAATATTGATTTCGATTTTTGTAATAAAAAGACCATTTGTCAAGAAAAGTTTGAACTAAAAGTAATTAAATTTTTTTTTTCATTTTGCTTTGTGAAGTTGGTAGAGTGTGACAAAAACTAAATAAGAAATAATAAATTTCAAGTCATAAAAAAAGAAACTTTTGTTCTTTAAAACCTTAATTCAAAATTACTTTTTTTAAGATACAAATACTAAAAGCAAAAGCAAATTTATTACTTCTTTAATCCAACATTTGTCTAAAAACAATTAAAGTAAGCAGTGACAAAAGCAAAATAATATTTTTACTTTTCTTGTGACATTTATATGATGGTTAGATTTAGAATGCACATTTGTTAATTTCACGCTTTTCTAGAATGTTATGTTAAAATTCAGATTTTTTTGTTTCGAGAAAAAAAAGTTTTGTTATGCTTTTTAGGTGCATACAGATACCCTTTTTAAAACGTGCAAAAATGCCTTTTATTTTACTTTATTTTTTTTTAAATGCGAAATTGCTTTTAAAAAAATTCCTTCGAAATAAGTTTCCTTACGAATACTTAAAATAAAAATAGGTTTATGGGAGAATTCCGGTACTGAGGCTAAATGAGACGAATATCGTTATTCTAAAAAAAATAAAATTCTGAAGGTTAAGAGTACTAAACGAAATTGAATAAACACTATTCATACTTTATTGTTACTATAACAATACTATAGTAACAATAACATTTGCCAAAGACTTATTCATATGCCTAAGTGCTCTGTAAACTCATGGGTTTCGCTCTTTAAGAAAAATATTGAATATATATTAGAAGTAATTTTTAAAAATAAATGTTCTCTATTTTATTGAAATTGCAGACAAACCTTCATTTGTGCATTGAAAAAAATTACATTTTTAATAAATATATTAAATATAGCATAAATTATGTATATTGATAAGTTGAAAAATGTTTAAATGTAAATTTAAATAATAATTACATTTATAATGTAACTAAGTTTAGAAACTCGGCGTTGCATGGGTGTTCCTTTAATAACGATGATTTGCTTTTATATGTAAGGCATCCGCCTAGCATGCGAAAGGTCCCAGGTTCGGGTCCGGGCATCGCCAAAATAACTGCCGACCTATAAACGGCCCGTGCAGGCAAAATGTCCGACGAATAATACCCCGTGTAGAGGGAGTGAACGTTAAATATTCTTCAAAGTACCAACGCTGCGTACGATGTCGCCCTTAACGGTTCCGTTGGGTGCCTACTCAGGTGTCGGCTCGTCACTTGATTGTGGTTCTAAAATACGACGCCAGTCGCCAATAGCCCTCGTGTACCTCTAGTGCGACGATAATTCAAACTAAACTAAACCAAACTTTTTTATGTAAACTTTTAATTTTATGCCAATCGATCCCCTCTTCACTGGTCAGAAACCCTTCAGGATATTATAATCTCCTTTCATTGTGTACCGGCATTAATTAAAAATGAAGTAGACGTTTGATTGTATCCAGGATCGTCCAGGAGTTCGAGAGTTTTTCTATAGGCCCTTGTAAAAATTGCCAGTTTCAAAAACAGAGAAAAACCTGGCTTAAAAAACTTATTCTTTTTATTTGTTAAATATATTATATTTCCAGTCACTTTATGGATTCGATGAAAATGTAAATTGGATATATTTCTATTCAATTTCAGAATCTTCTTAGTCTTTTTTTTTAATCCTGTACGAAGAAATAACTTTAAAATTTTAAACTTAAAAAATATGTTATGTAATTTATTTCCTAATTTCTTTTGTCTATAGAAAAAAATAGGCCTTCAGTTTGATACAAAACAGATAAACTCCAAATTGAAACATAATTTGTTTAACGGAGCACTCAGGATGCAAACGTTTGAAACACATTTTCTAAAGTAAATACTTTTACTAGAAAATGTGCTGGTTTTATAGCTCGAGTATACTAACTCCATTTAAGTTGTTTTTTAAGGAAAATATTTATTGAATTTAGAAGGGAATCAAATTACTTGTATTACGTGGTTAAGAAAAAAAGCGTATGTTGTTACTCACTACTTAGGGAAAAAAATCATTATTAATTTTCTACTGGTTATATGGGGCAGTTTCATTTAAAAATGGGTCTGTCCAGCTCAGACTTGTAAATTAATACGAATAGAATTTAAGGTACCTGACTACGTCAAAATGACAATTTTTTATGCAATTTAACATTTTTCTTTTATTGTTTTAATATAGCGAAGATTTTTAAGAATCCAAAACTGTCTCTATATTGACTCTGCATAAAATAATCCTTCTTTTTCTGTATAAATGAATCTCCTTTATACAGTTTGTTTACTTTAAATTGATTTTCTGCAAAAAGAAATTTTTGAAAAGTTTCTTCTCGACAAACCATATTTCTCAAAAAGTACTAAACCGAATGTTTTGAAATTTTTTGTACATATTTTTTATACTATTATCTGGGGAATAGACTACAGACTAGTAATTTAAAGCATTATTATAGAAATTATGACACTTACTATCATAAATAGTAGGAAAACAGTACATAAAAATCTTTAAATAAGCTTCGACAACTCATAACTTTTTATTGGTGCGATAAATATTTTAGATTGTAGTCTTTTCTCTAGGTATTAAGTGAAGATTTATTAATTTATAGTTGTTTTAAAGAAATCTTAATTTTTAGTTAGAAAGTTTAGTTTATTAGTGAAGGCGAAAAACATCAAAATTTACAAAATTACATTAAAATTTTTTTAATTACAAAAAATATATTTATCTAAAATAAAACGGTCACTAATTGTTATTATTAGTTGTGTTGGTGAACATAGAAATACATTAAATATATAAAATTTATTTTAAAAAATGAGTGTCCAACTTAGTCGGATACCTTAATTAATAACAGTAAAAAGTTTCATAAATAAGTAATGCATATTTGTAAATACAAATTTACAGCTGAATTTGAGCAATCTAAAAATTGAAGTCTTAATTTATAGTTAAATATTTTTTTTCTTAAATGAATATTTATTTTAAACACTAAACAGGCAAGCAATTTTTAGTTTACATGATGTTACCTTATTTAGAGTTAAGAACGATCAGGCATAAAGTTAATCATGTTTTATGTCAGGACACTAATGCGTTTATTTTTTTTCTCTTGTTTATTCAAATACAATCCACGAGTCTGTTTTATAGTTTAGTTGCCTCAGACATAATTATCGCCAGATGCATTGGATCGAACATTGTCATCAACGCTGTTATCATATGAATGGAATGCTAACTTTGCGTGGCCAAAAGTATAACGAATTTAGCCCTTTATTGGGGAGTTGGTGGGCGTTAAAATTCGTTGTACACTGTAAAATAAATTTGTCACTTGTACAAAAAAAATATTTACAAAAAAATACTGTTACTTTCTTTCAGAAAGTTTTTTCTGTAAAATGTGCTGTTTAGAGTAAAACAGCTCTTTCTGTTTTTAACCGCATAAAGAATACTAGACTGGCAACCACACAAGCATTTTAACGGTTTGTTAAAACTCGGTATGTTGAAATCGCTCAGTTGGAAGAGCATTGGATTGGAGATATTAAGGTCCGTGGTTCTAACCCTTGTCCGGCAGTATATTATTTCTCGATTTAGTTTTGTGGTCAGTATCCACGCCTGCCACTGGAGTAACTACGGGTTTAATCCCCCACCCCGTGGAAAGAGAGTTTTGTATTTTATTTACAATTTGTCGTTTAAAAAACAGCTTTTTTGCGTTAAAATTACAAATTGTTTGGATAAAATAAAGAGATTTCGTCGGTAAATTATATTATGTGTTTTATTTGGTGTTTTACTGCCACATCAGCAAACAGTTTTTTGTGACTTCAAAAACAGCATACATTTTTTTTACATTGTAGTTAAACATTCTGACGTAAGATATCGTCGGTCAAATGACAAAACCACGAATGTGCAGATTCTAGAGATTTGCGGTTTTTAAAAAATAAAACCGCCTCTCGGTTCAATCGGTTCTTTTTTTTCCTCCGGTTTTAACCGGGACCAGTTAAAAGTAACTAAAAACCGGTCCTTTGAAAAACCGGTTCTAGTTGCTTGGCTGTTTGAACGACTCCGGCTGTCTATTTAGGTTAGGTTTAAATTATCGTCGCACTAGAGCTACAAGAGAGCTATAGACGACATGCGTTAATATTTTAGAACCACAATCATGTTACGAGTCGACACCTGCAGGTGTCACCCAACGCAGCTTTTAATGGCGACATTGTACGCAGCGTTGGGACTTTGGAGCATTAAGTGTACTAACTGTACTGTACCGTGTACTTAGATGTACTACACTAGGGCTTTGGCGACGGGAGTCATAATTTAGAACGCTAATCATGTAACGAACCTATACCGATTAAAAAAATATATCGAAGGTATGATTTACGAATAACTCCTGAAAAACATAAAAATCGCTAAAAAAGCCTTATCAGAAGGAATAATTTATATTAAGACCCCATTTTACCTTTATAAACAATACAATTTAAATGAAAAATTACGCCAGTTTTTAATTAAAAAATAGCAGTGGTAGGGTAGGTACATATATATTCAGTCTTGTGTGCTTGATCAGAAACCCTCTAATAAGTCTTCGTCAAGTAAGATAGACACAGAAAGAATTTTTACTGACAAAGAGAAAGGAAGTAAACCCAGGGCGAAGTGCGGAAATTGAGCCCGCACCCGTTACAGTGCGCAGACTGCTAGCGTAATGGTCTGCGATCCAAACCACTAGGCCATCCTGGCCCCTTAAATAGCACTTCCTGTGCTCTTTTCTGCAGATTTTTTGTTGCCGCGTAATGTGTCATAGGAATAGCATTTTAAGTAGCATAGTTCTTGATGCCTTAGGGCATTATCCGCAGCAATGATGAACAAATATCAAACACATCCTTTATGATGTATTTTTTTAGACGCCATAATCCATGTATTTATCTATAACTGCATTAAATTTTTCCTTCAGTTTAGGAGCTCGTCATTTGACTGTGGTTCTTAATTACGACACCCGTCGTCAACTGCCGTCATAGCTCTGGAGCGACGATAATGCAAACTAACAATAACCATCAGCATAGCCGGTTAAAATGTTTATTCAAATCAATTCTTTAGTTTTAACCGGTTCAACTAAAGAAATGTTTTTGTCCATTTAACCGAAGCTAAAAACCGGTTTAACTGTTTCCGGTTTTCCATCCCTTTGCACATTTGTATTTTTGCACATTCTTGTTTTTGTCATTTTACCGACAATATGATGTCGCTGCTGGGTTAAGTTGAGTGCCTGTGTGTCGAAAATTCGAATTCAAAATTACGGAGACCTTAGCCATTATCTCATTTAATGCGTCCTTAATGCATGATAACCAAACCACAATAACTCCTCAGACATATATACAAGTTCTTGGATATTAAATTAGGACTAAAATGTTGCTAAAATTACTAATAAATACTCTCAAACTCGTGTGAATTAATGTTAAAATTGAAGTGGAAAACGGAATATTTGCTAATTTTAAATTCTGATAAAAGAAAATAAAAGTAATGAATAAAAACTAGAATGGAATACGATACAACATTTAATTTTTTTAAAGTTTTTGTTATAAAATGTGTTTTAAATTTGCAGAAAACTATAAATTCCTTAGTTAAATCACGTTATTTATATTTTTACGATTTTCCAAGCCTGCGAACAACAATATTTTTTATAAACACCAAAATTTCCCTCTAAGTGCCCATTACTTAGAACAAGAAAATGCATTTCTCCTTCTATTTCTTCGTTCTTATTTGAATCAAAAATACAAAAAAGGGATTCAGCCCACTGAAAAATTTCATTACAAGCTACTTTTCCCACTAACATACATAAAGAAATAATCGCAGTGGGAAATTCCCCTATTGAGATGACCTCTTTTTGCATTTAGCGATTCATTTAATGAGAGACGATCTCCTTCCTGATTGCAGCTGCTCATTCCTCGAGCTCCGAGCAACTCGATGATCGATGGAATTTCATTTTAATCTTCATCGGAATCTGCTAAGGAGGATTGACCGAGTTTTGAACACTGGATGGATATCGCTCGCTTCCTGGAAACCGAATTTAATTGAAATGGCTTTAGCACATAGATATCATAGTTAAAGTATTAGATTGGCAGATCACGTGACCTTCAATGCTAACGACGGGACGCGCATGGAGACCATAATAAGAGGGCAAATGGGCCAGTATTGCCACCAGATTACGGAGAAAAATACTACGAAAAAATACTATTTAATTCTAAAATTACAAAAAAAAAAATACCATAAAAATACTAAAAAAGCGTTTCACGTTTTTTTAAAGTCACTTAAAAGATTCCAAAATGCAGCTAGTATTTTTATGGTATTTTTTTTTGTAATTTAAGAATTACATGGTATTTTTTCGTAGTATTTTTCTCCTTAATGTGGTGGCAACACTGGCCCATTTGCCCTCTTATTATGGTCTCCATGCGCGTCCCGTCTTTAGCATTGGAGGTCACGTGATCTGCCAATCTAACACTTTAACTATGATATCTATGGTTTAGTCAGAAAGACTCAAAGGATAATTAGGCGATGACTTCCATGAAAATAAACCAAACAGTAGAATACCTGTTTGTCAGGGTTAGGTTGAATTACCGTCATTATTGGTGATGCGCGTCGTAAATTAGAACCACAGTCAAGTCACGACCCGACACCTGAGTAGGCACTCAACACAACTTTTTGTAAGGACCATTTTTTTAGTACGCGGCGTCGTCGGAACGTAGGAACATATTTAACGTACAAGTTCTCCACACGGGGCATAGGTCTTTTATAGGTCGGCAGTTATTTTGGCAAGGACCGGGCCCGAACCAGCTCCCTAAAATGTAAGGCATTTTTACCTAATTTAAGGGGCCCGGATGGCCGAGTGGTTTGGACCATTACGATAGCATTCTGCGCGCTGTAACGGGTGCGGGTTCGATTCCCGCCTTCGCCCTGGGTGTATATTCCTTTCTCTGTGACAGTAAAAATTCTGTCTGTGTTTCTCTTACTTGACGAAGGCTTCATAAGCGGATCTCTGATCAAGCACACAAGCCGGAATATATATGTACCTACCCCTCACCCACCTAATTTAATGACTCACGTTGGATCAACTTCACCTTTTTTAAGAAAAAAAATATTAATATAAACTTTGTCTGTTTCATTTTGGTCGTTGTATTCATTCCAAATTAACATTGATATGTTGAATGCTCTAAGGATTTTATTTACACATTATAAATTTTTATTGTTGGTAAGAAGATTATTTTGATGAAATGATCCGAATTTGTTTACTGTTTTAATATTTATTTTAAATTAATTATTATGTAAATTGATTTGTGGCGAAAGTTCCCATTCTAACTTAATTTTCACTAAAATTGCACTTTCAAAGCTTTCTTTTTTTCAGCGAGAATATCTAGAACTAAATTCCCCGTCGAATTGCCTCTTACCATACGATTTCTGGAAAATTAAGTTTCGGCTTTTAGTCCCTTTTAGACAACACAATATAATTATGTTTCATATTACTCTTGTCTATGGATGTTGAACGTTGAATTTGCAGAAATTCGAATGGAGAAACGGTATTAAGGTACTATTTGAATTAGAAAGTAGTTTCATTGTATTGAAACTTAGTTCAATTAGTATCTTAATACCGTTTCTCCATTCGAATTTTTGCAAATGCAACGTTCAACATCCATAGACAAGAATAATATGAAACACAATGACATTGTGTTGTCTAAATGGGACTAAAAGGAATTTTGTAAATTATGCTTAGAGTCTGTATGTTATGTGTTATGGTTAGGTTATTGAACGTTTCCGGTTTCCTATTTCTCTCAAAGATAAGCTTTAACACAGTCCCATTTGTATGTTCACTGATTGTTTTGTCAATTTAGAGTTATTTTGCTAAGAAAGTTTGATTAATGTGTGGAAAATTTATGAAAACATAATGGGATTAGAAATTTGCGTTTAAAAAAAGGTAATTTATCAATTTAAGAATGATTTATTAATTAATTCGCTTTAAATTCTTATACATTTTATTTGCTTCCTTGCATATTTACATTTTGATTTGCTTAACATTCATTGATACCTATTCAAATCAGCCTGAATTTGAATTTAAAAAACTTTTTTTTCGTTTTAGAACTTATTTAAAACAAACAAAAAAATTTTAGAAGTTTTTCAGACTTTTCTGATGAAGAACAAATTTCGAAACAAGAAAGGCTAAATAAGGAGCAAAATTCTTATTTTAAGATTGCATTTTCTAAAAGTAACTTTTGTCGCTATGAAAAAAGTCTGAATGAAAAGTCTGAAGATTGTCGCTATCTAAAGTTCTTTTAGCAAGAAATATTCTTCTTAGAGTAAGCTTTTTTCATTTTTTAGCATATTTCTTTTTAAATGTGACTCTGGTACAGATAAGTAAAATGTATTTTGCTATAACAATTACGGGTTAAAATTAGTACAATTTATCTAAGTACGTAAAGTAAAAATAAAGATTGAAATACACGCTCGCGCGCGTTAATTATTACTTCCAAATTTTATCTCGATTATTCAAATTTCTCATTTTTAAATGTTAACCGCTATAAAGATATTGTAACATCTTTTCTCATTTTGTAAAAATGTAAATCCTAATTAATTCCAAATTAAAACATCCTGGTGGTTTCGAAAAATTAAAAATTGCAAAACTCATTTTTCAGATCGATTGCTTGTAAGATTAGTAATAGCTGTTTAAACAGCATTGGCATATTTCCAAGTAACTTCAAAAGCGAAATGTTTCAGAAAAAAATTAATTTCAATTTCCGTTATTTAAATTCATTCCAATTTTATAGATATATATGAAGATAAGTAAGTTACTGTAGATTACTTTGAGAAATAGGAACCATTAATTTAATACATTCTTTTATTTGAATTTTTGATGGTTGTAATAATTAAATTAGGGAAATTCAGAAGTAAAAATGTGCATTTTACTGATTCATTTGTAATGCTTATTTTCATTTAAAAAAGAAATTTATCGTAGTTATTTGTGATACTTTTTTGTGGTACAGTACAATTTACAGACAAGTAAAAGAAGCTATCTATAATAATAAAAGAAAGAGTCTGTCTGTTTGTCTGTGGATCGTAAAAGACCTACTTATACTGCCCTCAGAAATTCGAAATTTTTAAGATAAATTCCCTGGAAAATTAGGTTGTGATATGAGGTGATATGAGGATGTGATATGAGGATGGCTTTTTTGTGATATGAGGATGTGCATTTTATAGTGATGTATTTTTATTTTGGAATTTTAAAGCAATTTAAGTAGCGGGATTTTATTCTTTATAAAGAACGGGAACAAAGACAAAGCTTATCATCCTACAGCAAATTAAATGACATATATACTTGGATCGATTATATATATATTCTTTTAGCCGTGCGAAGAACGGGTATTTATTTGCTAGTACAATATATTAATTAAACGTTAAAATGATGTTATATAAAAAAACTAATAATGTTGTTAAAAAAGTTTAATTGGATTATTGTTTATAAATAATTTCTCGCAGGTACTACTTTGAAACTGTTGCTCTTAATTTTAAAAGCAACTATACCGATTTTGCGCTAAGCTCTAAAAACAATTCTTGCAGTCGAAACGTGTAGCTACGACGTACGCGGAGAAAAACAAATTAGGCCACAACCGATATAACTGATATTAGACCTTATCCCACTTAAGAGTTTAAAAAGCAACGCATAAAACGCAAATGAAAAGTTAAAATATCTTAAATCAGCAAACAACCGTTTTGGGACTTAACGAAGTTCCGTCTTCAGTGCATAACACCGATGAATAAAAGAAACAGAAAATGCCTATCGTTGCATTTAAACTCTTATTAATAATGTAAGAGTTTTTGTTCACTTTTATACCTATACACAATTTTTGGAAAATTTATAGCTTCACAATCCTTTAAAATAATAGAAGTGTTGAAAGTCAAGATTAAAAGCAATACTAAAAGAACTCTCACTGGTTAGGTTAAGTTAGGCTGAACGCTTCCGGCTGTCTATTTCTGGCATACGAGGAGATTTAACACAACAAAAGTTACGTCTCGTAATTTAGAACTGCTGTCAAGTGAGGATGTCGACACGTGAGCTGGCATCCAACTCGACTTCGAGAGACATCGTACGCTAACGCCGTCGGGACTTTGCACTACACAGAAATAACGAGCAGGTCTGTCTCAGTGTACTCGGAGGACCCAGTAATTGAATCGATTTTACTATTTTTTTGCCAATACATTTCCGTCTAAAAGATGTAGCCGGTTTAGAACGCGGGACCCTCTGTATGAAAAAGCCAATGTTCTGGACCGACTGGGCTACG
Source organism: Oedothorax gibbosus (assembly GCA_019343175.1). Classification (NCBI taxonomy): domain Eukaryota; kingdom Metazoa; phylum Arthropoda; class Arachnida; order Araneae; family Linyphiidae; genus Oedothorax; species Oedothorax gibbosus. Next base: position 33,719,716 of record CM033277.1, read on the forward strand.
GAACCCCAACAAATAATGTAATGTAATCGTTTCCGGCTGCCTATTTCTAGCCTCCTTTAGGAGCTTTAACACAGCCAATTACGCTTCGTAATTTAGAACCCTGGTCAAGTGACGAGGTCGACATCTGAGGGGGCACCCAACGGAACTTCGAGCGACATCGTACGCTAACGCCGTCGGGACTTGTCCGACTCACACACAGTTTAACGAGCACGGTGTTTCGAGAGTTTGTTCAACCCGGCGATTTTTAGAGGATTTTTTTTAATAAGACACGAATACCATAGTATGGCTAGGGTAGAACAGAACCAAGAACCTTTCGTGGAGGCTCGTCGCACACCTCTCGCCACCGGGGGGACCACCCCAACAAATGTTGGTATTTGTTGTTGGTAGACATATATATCAGTTTGTGGCCTGGTCAGGACCCGCTTATAAACCTTCGTCAAGTGAGCAGGAACAGACACACCACACACATACACTTAAATCAAGCGAGCGGTTTAACTCAGTCTGATTAATTACCACTCCTTCCGTGCCAAACTGCACTTCTCTCAAAGTGAATTTCACTCTCTTGGGAGTGGTAAAAGAATAAAAAAAACAATCTGCGTCCTTAATCTTAAAACGAGCTGTTAACTCATCCTGAGTTAATTTTCACGCTTTCCGGTGCCGAAATGCATTCTCCTATAGGAGTGAATTTCACTTTTTCGTATTAAGAGTAGTGGTCCATCTAATTTAGGACAGAGGCCAATATGAGGATCCAGAATTGGCTTGTCAACCCAGAGGTATTGATTTGGATAGACTGGAGACTTCGGACCCAACGAATTTAACGAGACGTTACTCCGCGCGATGTCGGCACCCACAAATAACTGGCTTTGTTTGATTGTGGTAGAACAATAATATCAGGTTTAGTGTGCTAATAACTGGTTGGTTGGTGACAATATTTCAGGCTTGTGTGCGGTTTAAATGACCCTTAAAATCCTTTGTTAAGAAGACGGACACAACATACAAATATATGACAGATGCTGTCCGATCTATCGCACCTCCTCAATTTAGACAGTCTAAGGGAGGAAATAGTTCGTCCATTGAACCTGTACTGTGGGAAACTGCGCAATGACCGCCCACAGACTTTCGGTACCGCTAGGTCCACAGATTTAACGAGCCGTACTCCGCATTTACTCGCACCCATCAAAACTCATCATGCTCTTATCGGGATTCGAACCGAACCCAGAGCCCCAAGGCTAGCTCCCTACCGTTGCGCCGCCGCACGACGGACCAACAAATACTGGTTTGATTGCTTGGTAACATATTAATTTCAGGTTTGTGCTGTAATAACTGGTACCATTACTGTTTGAGAATGTCTTTTGGTACTTATTTCTAGTTTCTTTACAATGCTTTAACGGTGTCGCGTACGCCACGTTAATTTAAATCCTGATCAAGTGACGAGGTGAACCCATGAGCTACACTCAATATGCTTCGTTGTAACGACACGTATGAAACGTAGGCACGCTAACATGCCGTCCATAGAAATCAACAATATACTTGTTTTCAAAACACCTCAGTCAAAATTTTCTCCAAAGAACTAATTGATTAAAATAGAGTAGAATTCTAATCACAATTATCTTCTTTCTTAAATGGGTCGTTAAACTTACTCATTGCTGTCAAAATCGTCCAAATAAAATAATAAATTCTTCAAAAACGTATTTGATTGCTTCGTTTGGCGTTAAATAAAACAAATCAAATGAATAAATCATGGATGTTGTTTCTTAGATATCAAGACGCTATTCTTACGTAAACAGGCTGTCAAGAATTGAAGCTTCTTTCTGTAATAATAAAAGGGGGTAAACAAGACTTGAAAGTACAGGGTTGGGATAGCTGCCAAATGGGTCAAGATCGGAATGACAGATACTTTACTGAATGTCAAAGGACCATCTGATTTTTATATCTGAAATCTTAATAGGAGAGAAGCCAATGAAAATTGTTACAAAATGGGGTGCTGGTTGTTTTATTACTGACCGGATTGCATTTAGTAGGCTATAACTACTGCAGAGCTGGGGGTCTGGGTTCGGCTCAAGGGTAAGGCGTGGTTGTAAACTGTACTTATCTCAGTCTTATAATTGGGTGAAAATCGTAGGCTGTTGTCAAATTATATATAATTATTTATTATTATTATTTAATTATATATATTAAGATATAAAAAAATATAATAGCATAATATTTTTGAAAGCAAGTTCAAGAAAGTAGTAAGGGCTGGATAGCCCAGTCGGTAAGGAACTTGCCTTGCATTCGAAAGGGACTGGGTTCGGGTCTAAGCATTAACATAACGGTCTAAGCAATCTATAAACGGTCTGTGCATGCAAAAACTCCGACCAATAACAGCCCGTGTAGATGTATTGCACGGTAGAATTCTCGACGCCGCGTACGAAATCGCCCTTAAAAGTTGCGTTCGGTGCAAATTCCTAAGTTGGGTGTAGGTTCATCACCTTACTGTGTTTTATGGTATCTCCCTACCTTGAAAACGGCAAATTTGGACTATTTTCACAATTTTGTTTTACTGTATTAAAGAGAAGGCATATTATGTATGTTTAAAAAAGATTTTTACTCTACGATAATTTAATCAAAAGTTAGAGCTATTTCAGTGAAGCCCATTGTGTATATCTGAAAGCGCGTAACTTTAAACGTGTTTTCTGAAGAACTGTAATTTTCAACAACAATGTTCTTTTAAAACCTGATATCTCAAAAACTACTTGATATAATGTAATAAATTTTTTATATCATTTTTATTATAAGTTCAAGTGTATTTTGAAATGAGATCATAGTAAAATAACTGATAGAATTTATTTTATGGACTTTTTAATATTAAAATTTTCTCTTTTTTTGAAAAATTTCTATAAACATGGCTTTGATACTATGTAATTCCTAAAATATTAGAAGTATTGCTTAAATATCATTTCAAAACATGTAAGAAGGTCTAATGAATGACTCTGCCTAATATTTAAGGAACACATTAATTATTTTTTGACTTATGGCGTTTTGTGTATCTCTTATATTTAAGGCAAATTTCTTCAAAATTTGCATTCTTTTAAAAAAATAAAATGTTAATTTTAGTTTTTTGGTCAAATATTCCATTTAACATTATTATTCATCATTACCACTAAAAAAATTAGTTAATTTTAAAGTATTAAAAAATTAGACCCCTCAAGGTAGGGAGCTACCTTAAATTATGATGCCCATTGTCAATAGCCCTCGTGTAACTCTTGTGTGACTTTTATTCAACTCATCTAAAGAAAGTAGCAGAATTTTTTAACTAAAAAATACATGTTTATATAAGTTTAAACCCAAATCAAATACTTTTAGCAGGAATTTTCACTAGTTTTAGTGTTTATTGTCAAAGGTTTTTAAATTAAAATGCTGCAATGGAGCAACTAAAAATATTACAGATAATGCTTTGTCCTTAACTTTCACCAATGTTCTAGGTCATAATCCTTTCCATAGGAATAAAAAAATAAGAAATAATATCACATCATCTGTCATATACATTTATAAGTTGAATATTTGGAAAAATATGTCAAACTGTCACGCCTGCGCAAAATATCATTTATAAATGAAATTAATATAGCCACTGCAATTAACTGCAACTAACTTTTTTTTGTATTGAGAAAAACAATCTTGATGCTATTTCACTTTCCTTAAAAATGTTTTGTAACGAATACTAAACGCCAATTACTTGAACAAAAATATAACTAATTTATTTTTATATGGGTTATGTGCAAACAAAATTTGTGAAACCACCCAAAAAGTAATTGCAAACATTTAAAAATGAAAATAAAGTTATCTTTATTCATGATTTGAAAAGCTCCTTTAAACATTAAAAAGCAAACTTTCAGTAATTTAACCTTAGGGAAAATAGGTTATTTTTATGGTCAAATTAAAAGTTTTCTTAATTGGATTATATCAAAAAAAATATCTTCTGAAATTATTACAATTCCAAGAAAATTATGAGAGAACAAATATTTATAAGATATAATTTTTTGAGCTTTCAATTTTAATATTTAGTGGAATATATTTGACGTTTAAAAAAAAACTTATCGTCGCTAAGATTATTTGAACTTTCATTTTTCAAATCAACGCCTATTATTTTTATTTAATGCATTTTTTCATCTTTATAACTATTAATTATGACGTCAGAGTAAAAATATCACTAATAATATATGTTTGCGTTAATAGTCAAAAGATTTGATCTTTTAAAATAACTAAATGAATTAAACTTCTTAAATAAATTTTAAAGTCAAAATTTAAAATTCTGAGATTTAAGTAGTGTTTATGATTGGTATTAAAGTTATTCTAAATATTCTAGTAATACTTTAATGCTTATAGAATTTGGAATTCTTTTATCAAAATAATTTTAGTAATACTACTGCACTTATCTACACTGTTAAAAATTTTGTGCTTGGTTTCACCATGATATTGGTTCCTAGTAGCTGCAACGGCTGTATGGTGAAATGTTTCAACTTTTTTTCGGTGTTTGGTTGAACCATTTTTCTGGATTTGGAAACAAAAACCTGAGAAATGGTTCAACCGAATAAAAAAATATGGTTTAACGTTTCACCACACAGCCGTTCCAGCTACTAGTAACCATGTTTTTGGTGAAACAAAGTGCCGAATTTTTAACAGTGTACTTTAACTTGTGATTTTTAAAAATTGAATTAAACTTAACATAAAATAGAATAACCTTCAAATTAAGTTCTAGCTAAAAGGTAATTTTTTCAAGAATGTTGTTTCAATATTCTTAAATACATTTTCAGAATGTAAAATAATTTGTATTTCGTTTGGCTAAATAGGCGAACCAAGCAGGCTGCAAGTTTAATACTGTAAATTTTATGAAAAATGTTTGATATTAGTAGAAAATAATTAAAAAGTTAAAACCTTTAATATCCTTTTATCCGGAGGCCATGCGCAAAATTTTCTCTTTAAGGTCCTCATGATATAATAACCTAATAAAACTTTTGTCTGCTATTATACAAAACTAAAAATTAATAATTCATTGCTACCTTTTTAAATATTCAGTTAATTTACTAAATACATACTTAAACCTGACTAATTTTGCCTAAGGGAGTGATTAGACATAGTTTCTTTGTCTAAAGTTATTAACTACTTGAATGTTATAAATTAACTTAGTTAGGTGTGATTAGTGTAGTGGGAATATTTTTAGAAGTTTTGTGACAAAATTTAGCATCACCTGGGCCATTGGGAATAATTAGATAGTTCTGCTACGAAGACTTTCATAAAATTAGAACGGTAAATAGTTCTTTTGAAGAATACCGCAATTATATATAACAGCGTTCTAGTGGATGTCAATATAAAAAGCTAAGATAATGATTTTGGTACCTTTGTAGGAATTGCACCAGTGTGAGATGTTGTTTGTAAAACTATTAACGAATATTCAGATAATGAAATAATTTTATATGCAGGTGAAAAGAGTAACTGTATAAAAATACTCTTTATGTGAAATATATATTTTAATAGAAATATATATCAGGATGTCACATAAAAATACTTTGAAATAAAACTGATACTTTGAAACTGATACTTTGAATAAAAATTACTTTGTGCTTTAAAACTTATTCATGGCAATTTTATATTTAAGGCTTATACAGGCATGAATATATGATTTTATTATGCATGTCATTAGCTTTTATCTATTTTTAACATTAAAAGCTTCTTGACATCTTGGATTTGCATCACTGAAAAAATTCATTACGCTATTTGAACTTGTGCGAATAAAAATAAATATAAAAATATGTAGGATTATAAAATATTATCCAAGTTACTTTAAGGAAATATGTTATAGATGAAACATGAAAATAGCGTTACTATAAATTTAACTCCCTGAGGGGTAAGCAATTAGCTAAAGTGTAAGCTTGTTTTCACTGCATGGGATTAAAATTTAAATTTGTAACTAAAAATTTATATTCTTTACATTTTTTAAATTGTGTTTCTGTCGTAGATGGTTATACACTATCCATCCAAATTTTAAATGTCAAAATAATTAAATTTATTATTTTTTTAAAAAAATCGTGCGTTGCTTAAAAAATAACTAAATTATTATTGACGGGTCGATACACAGTTACAAAATTTGTAGTTGATTTAACTATAATAATGATTTATAGTAGCTACAAAGGCTGAGAGATGAAATGTTTCACCATACAGACATTGTATCTACTAGGAACCATATTTTTGGTGAAACCAAGGGCCACAGTTTTAACACGTCTGTATCCCTCAGAAGGTTAATGTCTTCTCAGTTGAAAAGACTCGGTTAAAATTTGCTGTTTGAGTTTTTCTCAACGTAAGAAAACAAAAAGTAATGAGCAATGTAGTTTTTTAATGTAGTTTTTAGAAACATACAAATTTATGTCTAACTAGACTATATTTATGAAGTTTATGTACTAAACTTGTGGATTACAAAATCACGTCTTGATGACAACGTAACTTCGATTTGACATAATACACTAGTTTTGTGTGTTGATTGATGTAGGGATTCTCCAACACACACAAAAAAACAATATTTAGGTAAGTTATTACCATACAAATAGTCGTATTATTCTTTTCTTTGGAAGTTTATTAGAACTACTTATCACCAAATCTTTGTCAGATTACGAATGACAACCCAATAAATACACAACATCGTTAAGAAAATTATCCGACGAAAACCTCGAAAAGCACATTCGATTCTAGCTTTCCCTTTTAACCCTATCTTCCTCAATTCAATTATTCCATCTTGTGTTGGTGGGAATTCCTTTCCAGAGAAAAAAAAGTTCGAAAAATTCCACCTTGGATCGATTTTCCGTCCATCTATAGGAAAGGATTTTATTCTGGGGCCTCAAAATCTTCCGAAGCTCCAACACCAAAAGTTCGGTTCATTCATCAAGAGTGAAATTTCAGAGAGCAAACTCCAAATAAGCTTTTCCGCTCCCTACTCTTTGAGGAAATGCAGCAGCTCTTTTTATTATGGAGGTAGGAAAAATATGGAGATGTTTTGACCGAAAAATATTGAAGCCATCTACAAGGGGTGGGTAGGGTAGGTACATATATATTCCGGCTTGTCTGCTTGATCAGAAACCCGCTTATAAGCCTTCGTCAAGTAAGACAGACACATAAAGAATTTTTACTGTCACAGAGAAAGGAAGTACACCCAGCGCGAAGGCGGGAATTGAACCCGCACCCGTTACAGCACGCAGACTGCTAGCGTAATGGTCCAAACCACTCGGCCCTCCGGGGCCCCCATCTACAAGTCGCTCCACTTATTGCAATAACCCATCAAATAAATTTAAAAAAAAAACCGGACTAGCATAGTAATATTTTAGTCAGGAAAGTAACATTATATTTTTTAGAATAGGTAATCTTATGTAAAACTAAGGGTGCGTAACACTACACTAATTTCAATTCCCGCTCAATAAATGAATATTCAAAGGTAATTATGTAACCTATAAAAGCAATTTCAATAACTTTGATACTTAGAAAGTTCTATGGCAGCTGCCTTTTAAGCATGCGCGATTTTCATGAAAACTTTATTATGACTTATATTCCGATAAGTACTAGGAACTCGTGTATCAAAGTTGAAGACCAAAGCTTCCTTAGTTCAATCAGTAGAGAGGTTTCAGACAGACATACGGATATACAGACATACAAATAGACAGGTGACCGCAATTTATAGTTTCCTATATGCCCTCAACGGTTGACAGATACAGATTGCTACTGACTATCTTAGTACTGGGTATTGTATGTTATTACTGATGGTAGCTTATTAAGGATTTTATATGTTATTTTATATGGTTTGGGCTATACATATAGCGAATTGTATTGTACAGATCAAAATTGTACTTTATCAAATGCTTTGATTAATCTTGTGCCATCATAAGACAGACAAATGGACCAATGTTTAAAAACCATCTTTTTAGAAACAAGCTCCAAATCTTGTACAAAACACTAAATCTCCATTTCAAATTTTCAACTCCATTGCAATATTTTTCTTACCTTGCATTTCATATTAGGTGAAAATTGGACAATTTAGTGCTAAATCAGTGCCCATCAAGTCAATGGTTATTAGTCTATGTTTATCATGCTTTAAAAACCTTAGTGAACGTGGACTCTCCAACGTCGCCGACAGTTTCGTGACAATTTGAATCTAGTATCGCTTGGATATCAAAAAAACAAACATTTTGCCAATTATCGAATTGGTTGCCTTTACAACAATTAAGGGCATTTACTGTCCAGTATTGCAATTATTTTCAACAATACAGCATCCTCTCATTCTATCAAGTCATTCCAAATTCGATTATTGCTAAAATAGTTATATGGTTACTTTTTATGGCCATTTTCACTTTTTATTATTATACCGTGCTCTAAGCTTTTGGCTGTAATGAAAGTTTTTTGAGGGTCAACAACTCATATGAATTCGAATGGTGTAGATTGGCAATCAATGAGTATTTAATTTAAATCTGAAAAAGTGTTTGTGACAAAATAGTTTTGATCTTTTCAAATTTGGTAAGCATATTGAATTTAACAAAAAGATATTTTAATAAAATAATCTATATAATATTTGAATATTTTTTAAGCCAATCACTGTATACGAAAATTAAAAGGTTAAAAATATCGATGGGTATTTTTTTTGTTAATAGTATAATTTGCTACTTTATGTATCAAAAAAAAATCATTTTTAAATAACAATGAAGTAAATTTTGTTAATTAATTTAGCAAACATCAATAGGTTTTTGCTGAATTCTTATTGAGAAGTCTTATGATGTTTTCGAGATGGAATATGAAATATTAATTAATTAAAAAAAGTATTTCAAAAGTATAGGTAAAAACATTTTTATAAACGTATTTGTTATGGCATTACTTTGTAACGGTTTTTGATCAGCATGTCTAAATAAGAAAATTTTCGATTATCTTTTCAGAATCTCAAAAAAATTTGCTTATAACTTTGAACATACATATTTTTTAAAACAATAATCACTGCCCATATAACTTGTTACCATGCCCACGAAAAAAACCTACTCCTAAACTGTTTTATACAGAAGAGTAACTACTTGCAACTTACCCCTCCAATCGTTTCACATTTCGACTCTAAACCAATATATTAGTGGGATTATTATTGATCAGACCATAACAAGCAACGTTTGGAAATATAATGATGGCAACATGCAAGGGGCGGTCTTTGCAATATCCGAGATGACTGCAAAATTATTCAAATGATGAACAGTAATTATTTTTTCAATAAAATATTTGCTAAATAATTGTCAATGATAGAATCAAAATTTGAAAATTTGAAACTTACTCTATCCGAAGCAAATGTTTGGATGTCAAAGTATCTTTGATTCCGATGCCACTTCGGCAAAAATTCTGATCACGACCCATTATTATTAAACATGCTTTACTTCCCATTGGTCAACTTAGTGAGGAAGCACAAGAAGCAAGAAATAAGGACTTTACAGAGTACAGAAAACAATACTCGAGAAAGAAAGGAGAGAAGGATTTGTACAAACCAAGACGTATTAAACAATTTACTTATATCTTCTGATCCATACATAACTAGCTTCCGACAATTACCACAAAAAAAACCCCTAAACTTCCCAAAGAAGTGATTGAAATGTTGAAGCCTTCAAATCAACAGACTATCCACTCGGAAAATGAAAACGATGTTTACTACCGATTTAGATAGCGAGATAATTAATAACCAAAACCTTAATATTATTAAATTATTTTTTATTGTTTTATCACTTTCATTATTAGTCCAAAAAATTGAATCCATTTATAAATCAAGTCAAAATATATATTGTTAAAATTCATTTATAGTAAAAATCAACCTTATTTGTAGTATATAAAAGAGCCTTTTAAACTTAAAAACCTAAATATGGTTCAATTTTATTATATGTTTATAAACAATTTAGCTTATACCATATAATATATATGAATTGTATGCTGATTGCTGTGATCCTTTTACCTAATTTTGCGAAAAGTTATTTTCAAGTTAAATGTCAGTGTTGCACATATATTACTTTAATGCATTTTCATAAAAGAAAAATATATTTAATACTTTAACGTTGTATATAACTAATTGTTTTTTAGAAAGTAAAGAGTTTGATTATTTTACTTGTATTTCATTGAATTCACTTTTTTTCTGTATCATACATATTTAAAGGTTTTTTTTTTGTAGAAGAATATTTTAAATGATGATTTGTCCAAGGATTATTTTTAACAATTTATTGTAAAGAAAAAATTGTGTTTTCTAAATCGGATCGAAAGCTTTCTACCGTAAGACATGCGTGGTCAAACTATCCGACCAAAATAATGCCATAAGCAAAGTAACTTTATAAAAATGTTTTTTTTTTGCCTATACTTATTCAAACTCACATTTTTTTAATTAATTAACCTCATTTTCATATTCAGCATCCTCGAAAACATACATAAGACTTCTCAAAGAATTTCCAGCAAAAATCCAATGTTGCTGGAAATTTTAAGCACATACTTGGATTTGCTATTTTGCAAAAAAAGCAATTTTTTTGCAAAGATAGCAAAAAGTAGCAAGTTTTGACTATTGAACATGAAAAACCAATGTTTAAGGAATATGTTGGTGGTAGTAAATGTGCCGGATTCAGGCGGGCACCTTAACAAAATATCACATTTTTAAACTTTTTGTTATAAAAAAAAAAAATTTTAACTTTAATTGTTAAATTTAAAGTCAAAACTATTTTTTAAAAAACATTTTTTTATTTTAAAATAAAGCTCAAATATTCCTCTATTACATGCACCTATTGTAGTCTTAAACAAAAAAAATTTTAACGAGCCAAAATTTAATTAGTAAACATAAAAATACGCTGAAATGCAAGAAAAAAGTACAATAATTTTATCAAAATTCCGACTTTCGATGCTTATAAAAACGAATGTTTTTGTATGAGATAATAATTCTTTATATGAATAGACGCACCACTTAATTAGCTATAAAAAGACACCAATTTTATAATTGTAGCTAAAAATTTTTTTTATTATTTATTTTTGATTTATTGCCAAGAATTCGGGTGAAATACCCCACTGTGCGTCGCCTCGATTCAGTCTACGTGACAATGTCTAGTAAATCTAGTATCGAGCTAGGTTAGCAGGAAAGAATAGTGCCAAACACTTCGCCAATCATCCATTCGGAATTGGTTTGGGCCTGCTACGGAAACAATAAACGGCTTTACTTGGTAAACCAGTATTTGCATTAATTTTCAACAATACAGCATCCCTACCTCATCCTACCTCAATGATTTTTATATTCCAAACTTTCTTATATATTCCTTTAAAATACGCCCGCCTTCATGGAGGTGGTTACTGTTTTATGGGGCCATTCTGGTCACTTTGGGCTAAGTTATTACTCGACCGTGCTCCTAAGCTGTTTGGGGTAATGAAAGGTTTTGGGATGAGGGGCACAACATGATGGCTCATATGAAATTCGAATGGATGTAGAGTTGCGCATCAATGAGTAATGGTTGGAACTTTAAATCGGTGAAAAGTAGTTTGGGAGCGAAGCGTGTTTGGGTGTCTTTTCAAATATTTTGGGAATAAAAAAGCATATTGCATATTTTAAGCATAAAATGCATATTTTAATAAATTAATCTATATGAAGTAGCCTTTTAATTTTTTTTTAACAAATCACTGTTTAACTGATAAATTTGAAAGAGGTTAAAAATAAACGATGGTATTTTTATTTGTTTAATGAGTTATATTTTGATAGTTTATGTATCAAAGATATAATAATAATTATTTAATATAACATTATGAAGTAAATTTGTGTAATTTTTTAATATTAAGCGAAACATCAACATAGTTTTATTTGTAATGATCATTTTATTTATTCAATGAGTTACAGTTTGATATTTTATGTATTAACTATTAATTTCCTATTATTAAATTACGCATCAAATAAAGATATTTCACACAGTAACTATTAACAATTTTTCTGTACGTTAATTTTTGTCCGAATTATATTTAAAGAGTTTTATTGTATCGACTGTGAAATAATTAAAAATGATTTATTTATCTATTTTCAGGTGATCCAAACAACAACTTTGCTTTACAAAAGAAAAAGAAAATATTTTAAAGAAAATAAACGATATTTTTTTCAAAAAAAATCCATGCCCCATTCTTTGAAACCATCAAAAAGAACCGGAATAGGAACACCATAAATCCTGTTAACTCCACGTATTTGAATAACAAAAGAGATAGCATTGAAAGCGTAAAGAATCCAGGAGGTTCCGGAACCATTTTGATCTATAGTTACTTAATACCAAAACGAGTCAAGATATATTTGATTACACGATCCAATAAACTTATATGCATATTTATGGAAATACATAAATAGGAAGTGATAGGTGTTGGCTGAAATCGGGCTTTGTTTAGAAGAGTGTGAGGAAGATCCTATTCGATAAATCACATGAAGCCAACGAAAGATTTTTTCCTTTAATTAAGATATTCAGTGTTTAGCTTTAGGAAAGGTAGTTGCTTTTATAGATGAAAGATTTTTTTTAATTTCACAAACGTATAACTCCCTTTCCAGAAATATTATAAGCTGGATTAAAATGTCGAATTCTGTTAATGATGTCGATAACACAACTTGGAAAAATTTGCAACTACTGCCGACTTCAATATTTTCTTTACTTTGTTAAAAGTTTTTTTAAACACAAAATTGAGTGTATATTTTAGTTTGATACAATTGAGTTTTAACTTAAGTTTTTATAGCAAAAGTAGCAATATTTTTTTTGAAAAAGTAGACATCGCTTTGCATAATTTTATTTTGGTGAAGCGAATGAAATAAGTTTAAAATTGCACAATGTACAGTTTGAAACTCAATTTCTGTTGAGAAAAAGTTTCGTATTACACGTTAGATCCTCACTCTCTAGTTTGATTTAATAAGGATTTTTTTATGTTTACTACAAAAACCCGGATAGTGTTTTTGAAGGTCTTATGTAAAAAAACTCAGTGTTAACTGTATAATATGCTACGTAATTATATTGATGTTACCAAATCATTTTGACATAACTTAATGTAAAAAAACTACATCGAAATGAATTGTGCAGAAGATTTTTGTTGAAGACCAAAATATGCTAAATGCCAAATTTTCTTTGATGAGTGATAAAATGTCAAAGGATGTAATTTTATGTCATAATTATCTAAGCAAATTTTTAAGATTCAATTTTGTTACAGATGATCAATAAAAAATAAAAAATACCATTTGAGAGTGATAAACGTTTAAAAATAAAAGCATAATAATTTGGTTCAAAAAATTCTTCGGCGTCGATAAGCGCGAAAGCGTTCATAAGAGCCCTCCATTGCTCCAAATTTTGCTAAAAACGACATTTAAATCTCTTGAATGTAATCTCAGTAGAATAAAGACGATTAAATGAAATACATATCCATCACATCCAAATGCAACCACCATGGCATAATCAAAAGGACATAGACTTTGTCTGGATATGACGAACCCCTACTACTGTCGATGAATGTAAAACGTTTAAATGTCTAGAATCTAATCCTATTAGAAAATACACATATATCGAAGACATAAATATGTATCAAATCCAACGATATTAATCGTGTGTCAAAGACGAGATATAAACTGTGTCCGGTCATCAGGAACCCCTGTCGATGAATGTAAAACGTTTCAATGTGTCGGATTGAATCCCATTAGAAAAAGACGCATATAACAATATAAATATCTATCACAAATTCAAGTTGTGTGAAAGCAAGACCTAGACTGTGTCCGGTGATGAGGACCCCTCTCCTAATCCATATTTTATTGACAAATGACGTTTAAATGTCTTGAATGTATTCTCATCAGAATAAAGACACTAGTTTAAATGAAATAAATATCTATTGAATCCAAATACAACCACCAAGACATAACAAAAAAGACATAGAGTGTGTCCTGTCATAACGATACTAGCCTGCTCCCCATTTTGATGACAAACGACGTTTGAATGTCTAGAATGCAATCCCATTAGAAAAAGACCCATATTTAAAAGATATAAATATCTATCAAACACAACAATAGTAAACTTGTGTCAATGCCTAGACTGTGTCCGGTGCCATGAGGACCCTCCACCACTCCGCGTTTTGATGACCAGCGATGAGCGGATCGTCGGCTGACCTTGAACCATACACCAGCATCAGCAGCATCAACGGTTCGCACCACCGCACCAGCACCACCACCCGGGCACCACCGATCCGCACCACCATGCCGTCTTTCCAGCACGTCAACGTCCGCAACCCCATGGGCAGGGCGCACCTGCCGCATCCAAGGCCCACGGGTGAGTTATTTCTGTTTTTTCTATTGTGTCTTCTACATTATAATTTTTTTTTGATTTAACAGAAAGATACCATGTATTTACAGCAAAATTCTGTTATTTTCTTTTAATAGTTTTTTTTTTTTGTAAAAATTAACTGTTATAAGTAAAACAGTTTTTTTCTGTTTTTAATCGTGTAAAGTTTATTAGACTGCAACCGAAGAGGGATTTCAAATGTTTGTGGAATCTCGGCGTGCCTAACTAGGGTTGTTTGGCTGGAGATCTGAAGGTCCATGGTTCGAGCTCTGGGTAGACACTTTATTAATCCTCGTTAGTACAGTGGTTAATAACCTCGCTTTCACTTCGGTGGTTGGTGGGAGGTAAAGTTTTTCGTTAGCATCATAATTGTCTGTTAAAAAACAGATTTTGCGTTAAAATTGCAAATTATTAGTATATAATAAACGTATTATCTTTGTAAATTTTATGGTATTTCTCTGGGACACACTGAGAAAAAATACTGTAAACATACAAAAATGTTTTTGTAACGTTACAGAATAACCAATTTTACAAAAAAAGTGTTTGTAATTCTGAACAGAAATCTTCATTTCTACAGTTACAGGAAATGTTCTAGTATTCGCAATTTTTTCAACCAATCATCTTCGACTTGAAGTTGCGCGCGCATCGCTTCTAAAGTTTCGTTTGTGATCTGGATCAATTCATCGCCATTTAAAAATGATATAACGTTTTAAATTTGATACAGGTATAAAATATATGTGAGTAACTTTTATTTCTTTCTATTATACTATTTATAATTCTTATTTTTGTATTCGGAATTGTTCCGATTGTTTAATGTTTTATGTTCATGAACCGATTTCGTTAACATGTAATGAAGCCGACCCGATGGCGCAACGGTTAGGGAGCTAGTCTTTGGAGCTTCTGGGTTCGGGTTCGAATCCCGGTAAGGCATGGATGTTTGTGTTGTCAATAAATGTTGTTATTTGTCTGTGGTGTTTGTGTGTCTCTTGTGCTTGTGTCATTTCTGGGGTGAGTACAATACACCTGAGGTCGCAGTGCTCGGCGAATTTGCCCCCGACCAAGAAAGTCATAAGTCATAACATATAATGAAAATTGTTCTGTTTTGCTAGAAAATAAGTAATAATAATATACATAAAAAAGTCTTATAAAATTACAAAAACATTACAATCCTTTCCTGATGCCATCGGCTGAAAAATTTAAATAAAACTTTTAACGAAAAATTTAAATTCAAAATGTTTATTACCTGTATAGCATACATAAAAAAGTCTTGTAAATATACAAGATATATATAGGTAATGTTAACACAAATATATTAAGTGTTTTTACAGTACTATTTTTAGTAGTTATTTACTAGAAATTTCTAGGAAAAGTTTTTACTAAAAATTTTTTTGTTATGGTTACAGATTTTTTTTCACAGTGCACCAGATGACAGTTTTTCTCTGTAAAAACAACATACTTTTTGTTACAGTGTTGGTTAACTAGGGTGACCAGATGTACTGCTCTTTGCACAGTACAGTTTAGCATGTTATTCAACTATTTAGCTATAAAAATTATGCAAATAGTCTCAAGTGTTTTAAATCTTTTTTTTAACAAAAGCAACTTAAATCAGACATGATTTAAGTTGCTCCATCTACTACATTGTTTAACAAATTACCATTTTATTTTCATTCTGGTGGAACTATTACCTCTCAAGACGTGAAACATGCAAATTCTAAAAAGTCATTGATGCCAACATAAAAATTTATTGAATTTCACTTTTCACATATTTTAAGCTAAAGACTGAATTATATAAGCAGCAGGTACAATTCTACATGTTCAATTGTAATCCAGACTAATTGGAGAAAATAGCTAAACATCTTTTGTGGTTAAACATCTTCCATTACTAAAGTTATAAGGTGAAATAAATCATTTAAAATCCTTATAATTATCTGAAACACTAAATGGACTGGTAAAGATAAATTAAATTACTCTAAAATAATAATCTCTTTTGTATTCAAATTTAAAATTTAGAGTCACATCTTGCAATCATTATCATATTTTGCTCAACGTCAAATACATTTTACTTATTGCAAATATGAGCTGTTATGAATGAACAAATTCGCATTTACGCATTTTCCAATTTATTAAGTATGTGCTAAATTAAGTAAATCCGATTTATCATTTTAAAAACAAAAACTTATTAGCGCTTTCAGTACAATTCATATAAACAGAATTTACGAGATACCATTAAAGAATTACGCAAAAATTACTTTCAAAACACGTAGCTGCCATAACAAATTACAGTAGCTATCGGAGGTGGAATAAAAAGATTCTCATTTGGAAATAATTTGTTTTGTCCAACTAGGTGCGTTTCGGAATGTAATCCTCTAGCATTCTTTTGATTAATTAATCATGCCTTCTTTTTTCAAGAAAACTATTTTTTTAATAGTTGTACACAAAACTTTTCTCAACTAATGGTTAGTAATTTTTCCTACTAAATACTAATTTATCATCATCTTATGTGACTAGTTTTTATAACCTTTGTACGGCGCTACGGTTTTATAATTATGGTATATGTAATTAATAATATAACACTGCAACTAGGATACATGTGATATTTTTTTTACAAATACACTAAATTAAATTACAGTGAATGCTTATATGGCTGCACTTATGAAAATGTGAGGATTTAAACTTATCCAAACTATTATCATGTGTTAGATTTTTTCTCTATAAGAGAGCCATATTGTTTTTCATTTCATTAAGATCACCGCTTACCGACTACAACATTTTGTGGAGTAAGTTTAGTTTAGTTTGAATTATCGTCGCACTAGAGCTACACGAGGGCTATTGGCGACGGGCGTCGTATTTTAGAACCACAGTTGGGTGTCGAGCCGACACCTGAGTAGGCACCTATCGCAACCGTTAAGGGCAACATAGGACTTTGATGGATATTTAACATGCACTCCCTCCACACGGGGTATTATTCGTCGGACATTTTGGCTGCACGGGCCGTTTATAGGTCTTTTGTTGAGTAAGACGTTATATTGTTTTGCGCTTGGTGTGCGTGCGTATATAAAACAATTAGGAGCGGTACAGTTTTTCTTCTAATCGCTTACGAGTCCTTTTAACATATCATTAAAAAAAACCTTTCAAGTTTGTTTAATTTTTAGAAGTGAATGGGTTCTAAAAAAGTTTTAATGCGTGATTGCGTGAATAAACATATTTTGAAAAATATCGTGAATAAACAACATTTGATAAAATGTGGTCGTTGTTTTCCTTGTGATTTTAAGATGGACAAACGATGCCTTGTAATTATTATTTGCTTTAGGTATGTCATCAGTTGTGAATTGTGTTAAAAATTTTTGAACCCGTTCATATATAAGATGTCTGCACACCATTGTCAATGTTATTTATCTGTCATTCTTGTTGTTAGTTTTTTCTTTTTTTTAATATATTTTTTCTACTGTTCTTAACTTAGCATTATTTTTCCCTGGCATTCTGCGGGCAATCATCCAAATAAGATTCTTTTTAAATAGGAGAACTCATTCAAGAACTAATTGAAAAGAAAAATACTTTTCTACAAAATCAAATATATGGTCCAAATGAACAATCTGTTCCTGTAACATAGGAGATATGATTCAAAAGAACACATGTTCCTATTCTCAACTTATTAAAAAGGGCAATTCGTTTCTTCTTCTTGGTTTGTAGTTTAATGGGTAATTAACTAATTTTCATTAGTTGTTATTGTACAATGGACAAATGCGCACGCCCTTAATTGGCTGTTTCAAAGGGTTTTTTTTTGTAAAATGTTTTACTATAAAACTACTTCGTTTGCATTTAATCGCGTTGATGGATGTAAGTTTTTCTTTGTTGTAATAGTGGTCGAAATTAAAAAAGAAGGGTAGTTTGTTGTAGTGCCAAACAATGATCTCGTAGGAATCAACATATTCCAATAAAACATGTCAGTTTTTGAAAATCCCTACCCCTTTGAATTGAACCTGAAGACTTTGTGTGGAAATCTGTATTACAATAATAGGGATACGTGTTTCATCTAGAGTGCGATACCTCCTGTTTTTTACATGTGTTCTCATTTACTTATGACTTTCTTGGTGGGGGGCAAGTTCACAAAGCACTGCGACCTCAAGTCTATTGTACTCAACCCCAGAAATGACATAGGCACAAGACACACAAAGAAAGAGACGACACAAACACATAGACAAATAACAACATTTATTTGACGGACACAAACACCCATGCCTTTTACTGGGATTCGAACCCGAACCCTTAAACTCCAAAGGCTAGCTCCCTAACCGCTGTGCTACCGGGTCGGCCGTGTTCTTATTGAGTGTAACACCATTTTTAACTTATGCGAAACCAATTTATCTTACATTAACAAAATGGAGCAGTCTGAGTGCAGCCAGATTCAAAGCCATAAACTTTTGTACTGTTGAAATTTTGATTTGAAAAATTGATTAAGATTTTTTTATTATCAATGGTACTTTTAATTCGATTAAAATAATTCAGTTATTGAATCCTTCTGGTTTCTGACACCATACAAAGAGAGTAATTTTGTTTTTGGTATTTTTTTTGTTAAGTTAAAATCCGGAAAATACTCCAATAGTATTATAATGAAAAATAAACTGTCTCATAAATGAAACATTTCTACAATTCAAACTGAATCATTAATAAATCACGAAACATTGCTGTTTAATTGTGAAAAATTGAAGATCTGCTTATCGTAGCCCAACTTTTTTTCCGATAAATTTAAAAGTTGTTTTAATCAATAGATCTAGGATAATCAATAGATAGGCTACTTTACATATTTCCCTCAGTTTGTCATTCTCTATTAAGAAATTAATTTAATTTCTGAAATATTTGTTCATAAACGTTTCTCTGATAGAACTGCAGACCACTCAAAAGCTTAAGTTTGAAATATTCACTGACAGAAGTGTGTATTAAAATTTAAAATTAAGAATAATTTATATGCTACAATCTATAAAAAAATTTCAAATTCCTTAAAAAAAATTTAAAACTAGTTTCTAAAATAAGAAAAATGCATCTTTAACTTTATTTTTAAGGATAATTAAAACTGTCTAAACAATATCCTTTCGAATGAGTGAACTCTGATAAACGACACCTTTTCTCATTAATTGGTATTAAGTTAGTCCTTTAACGGCGTTGAAAATTCCTGACACTTATTTAAAATATCCATTTCGCTGCATTACGCTGACATAATTCCAACTAACAGTTTCGTA
Organism: Oedothorax gibbosus; assembly: GCA_019343175.1. Taxonomy (NCBI): domain Eukaryota; kingdom Metazoa; phylum Arthropoda; class Arachnida; order Araneae; family Linyphiidae; genus Oedothorax; species Oedothorax gibbosus. The sequence goes on from CM033277.1 coordinate 33,739,298, forward strand.
AAAAAAATATGGTGTTATTCATTCGTGAAAGTAATTCTTTCGATTCACAGAAAAAAATCTCCTTTCTTATAAGTCTTAAAAAAAACTTCCTAAAGTCTTTCCTTTCCCAAAGCAAAATTATTCTTGAATATCTATCTTTTCTAAATTGTTGGTACAAATATTTTGCAAACAGCAATTCCTACATACGTTTTATAAACTGGTGTTGGTATAAATGAAGTTACTTAAAAATGCTTTCATTTTCCGAAAACTAAATGAACAGTTAAAATTTATTTGGCTTAATAGGGTTTTTTTATTACTACATTTTGTCCCAATCTTGTAGTGAAAAAGTGTTTTAAACACCAGCATGTTCATAATTATACCAATTGTAGATTACACTTTCTTTAGTCAAGCTATTAACAACATGCGAAAGATATGCTATAATTATTTTTTCCCAATATGTGAAATTTAGCGCCACTGTTATGTTTCTAAGCTTAAATTAATCAATTAATTTCTTTTATATTTCTAGCAATATTATCTACTTATAACTTTATATTTTTCATCTTTTAAATTCGTTTGTCGCATATCATGTCTTGAAAGGACCACTGTTGACAATGCCCTTTTGTGAATTTGGGAGCTATTTTCTAAATGGTTATCTCTTACCATATCATCCATACCTTTATAACATTTAATGTAATTCTGTCTATTATTTAGCTGTACATTAAGCCTTGAGTAATGTCAGTTTAACAAGATCCCCCTTTACAGTGTATATCCTCAGAGAAGGTAAAAAAAAATATGTATCCTTTTAATTTTTTCTAGAAGCAAAGTTAATTATTACCGGTTACCAGAAAAATCATCCTTCATTATCTCGATAAAAAGTCATCGGTGTTACGCCATTCAAATAAACTTTAAACTTAACATCAAATTCATTAAAATTTTATTAATAAACCTCTTTAGATCAATATGAGCGAAATAAAACTCTTTCAAACTTAATCACCAATCTGGTGGCAGTCGTGAAGGGCTTTAGCAAGGAAATTTACGATGCAAATAGACAGTGACACTAGGTGGATAAACTTAAGAATGCAGCTCTTAAACACTGTCGCATAGTATATCTACTGGGAATACTGATATAATTAAAAGTTGAAGCCTTCAGATTGAATACCTATTAGGATAGAGTAACTAGAGTTAGTGGTTTATATCTTGATTAAATTGTGCAATATTTTGAAGTTACAGCTGTAGCAGTTGTTTTATAAGGATAGGAAAATTTGTTTTATAAGCACATATGGTAAGTTTCAACTCATTTTTGAAAAATGGACATCCCAAACAAACACCATGTGTTTCATTCTTGGGTATATGCATGGTAATTAAGGTAGAATACGCATGCAAAATTAGTTGATTCATGTAAAATTTAACCGGAGTCATTTCGACTAAGCCACTTACTCATATTTGAGAAGTTTTTAGAAATCTTTTTTGAAAATGTCGTTTTTAGAGTGCACCTTCTGAGAAGATCCAGATTTTGGAGAATCTCAGAAAGTCCTTCCTTAACTTCCGAACCCATTTCCTCTAAATTAGCAGCTAAATCTGTACATATTTTGATATTAACGCGTTCCGATTCACCAAGCAGATATGGGTAAATGGGAACACCACTAAATATCTTAATGAAATACCTTAAATATATTTCAAATGCTACGTTATTGCTCAAAAGTACAAGAAGAAAACAAGACCAAAGTTTCTAGTCAAATAATCAAAAAAAAATTTTAAAAGTCGTTAATTAATTTTTTTTAACTTTTAAAGCTGAACATTTTTCAATTCATCCGTATTCACGGTTACTAAGTAATTTTGAACAGTGTTTAAGCGATGAGATCTGTACTCTACGCTACATTTGAGTGACATTGTACTCTATGCTGTGACAGTTGACGCGTTTATAATTCAAAGAACATAAGACCAAAAAAATATAGTATACTTGTTGAGGAACAAATGTAGAAAATAGAAACGAATATATTTTATTTATTTTTTACTTTTAACTATATGCGCATATGATAAATAATAAATTCTAGATTTTTAAGTATGTGAAACTGATTCAATTTAAAAACCATTAGTGTTATTTATGAGTATAATAAGTATTAAACTATTTTTAAATCAAATTGGAATTGATGAAAAATTAATACACAAATTGGTTTTCTTTTCCATTACTTCATTCATTTTTCGAACACAATAGCAGCAACACAATGCCGATATATATCAAACAAACTCCGAAACTTTCTTCATAATTTAATTACTTTATTCTGAGAAATGAAAAATATCCATTTATAAAATGAGTTATTGTGATAGCAATGCACTGAAGACAGAAAAACTTCTATTGTGACAAAAAGTGTTAAGCTGGAACCTCGTTACATGATCCAGTTCATTCTGAAATTTAATATCCTAATGCATTTTTAATACTTTATCAAAGTCTGTTGTTCGAATTTTTTAGTATGCGAATTTCCGATATCGGGTTTATTTCACGCCAAGATAGCACTCTGTCGCCAAAATCACATTTGCATTCTTGTAATAGGTAGTTGGTTATTGTGAAAATATTATCTATATTTCATATCTAACTGGAACCGACTGTTCTAAGAGTGTTCCCGTTACGTCATACCAGACCAACGATCTGTTTGGTGGATCTTGATCTTTGCTTATATGTTCATGTTTTAACAAGTTTGTCTGTTCGTTTCTTAACTCTACTCTGCGAGGAAGTGGTAAATTTTCACACTCTGAAATTTTGTGTCACAGTTATCTTAAAATTACTTCAACGAAAACAGTATAAAAGTAGGCACTAATCTAAATCATATTAAAAAAATGTTCCATTAAATACTCATGTTTGCCCTTATATGCATAAATGTTCACTTATAGCTAATTTAGAGCTTCGTTGATGTTGAAAGAAAAATGTGTTTGTATAAAAGCATACTTTCACGAGATTTAACAAAACATACTGTAAATAAAGTTTGAAAAAAATCCTTCTTCAATGTTTTCTTAAATTTTCCAAATACCTTTATTCGATGTATTAACCATATTTTTTTATATAATTTCATCTGCATTTGTTGATAATTATTTTTGTACCTGAACATCCATTCAAATACTTAGGAATATGAAGCTGCGATGTTATGTATTTGGTTAGAGAGTTAAGGGTCTGTAATATACTTTGAACAGAAACGTTTGACTGAAACTCTTATCTATTATCTTGGCGACTCTATCTACATTTGGCGATAATTCGGTAGAAAAACCCCTAAAACTATAAGTTCCATTTTTAGCAATGAAATAATACACTGCTTTGAACTCCAAACTTTCGATACTCCAAGCTGATAAATGCGGTTTTAATATCTCAGCACCCATCTGTCATATGAGCTTGTCCGATAACGATTCTTTTGGCCCATTGACCGTCTGACACATCGATACGTCGATTATTCGATCTGCATTGTTATCGATGTTAAATTTTTTACGGAGTTCGGGTGCTGTTAAAAAGATAGGAGGAAATAAATATTATCGCGTGTTTTTATTTTATTACTCTGCCAAGCTTTGGGATAAAAGAAGACTGATTTGTCAGCATGTTGTTGCTGATATTTTGTTTTTGTGTACGGCCTTGAAGCAAAACACTAATCGATATTTTTTGTTTAGTTCGTTTTAGATGTCCTTGTTTTAGCCCTTCATGGTAAAATTTATAGTCTAGTATAAACTAAGTAAAACTTTGAATAACTTATAAATGATGTTGATAATGAAAACATTAATTTTTTGAAACATTTGTTCACGTTTATGTGATCCATTTGGTTATTGTTAATAATGATATTCGGTTATTACGAATAATGGTTGGTCGTTATTTGTGACAATTGATAAATCGTATTAATTGTAACATATTAATTACATATATATCAGGTTATTATTTTAGGAAACAGTAATAAAATTAGTGTAATTACATGAGTTTATAAAGTGCTTCAATTGGTGGTTTATTTAATTCACTACTTCCAAAATTACACCTAAAAGTTGTAAATCAAAACTAATGAAAATAAATGTGTATGTTATAAGGACGACTTACATATAATAATTAATTAAATATTTATTAGTAAGTTTATTATTCTTGATAATATATAATTATATTTTAGCTACTAAAGCTATTTATATTTGCGGTTTGAACTAGTTTGGGTAGAATTTATTTTAATGTCACAAAATCCGACAACAAATCCAAGAAAGTATAAGGTCAATGTTAAGCTAATTTAAAATAAAAATAGTTAATAAATAAAATCGGGTTATTAATCAGAGATAGTTTCAAATGACTTCTTAATGTAATGGTTGCATATAACTAAGCCAATAACTCAATAATTGAATCCAACCCAAGCAATGTTTAACCAATATTATTTACAAAGTATGCAACAAAAAAAATTCTTACACGTATGTAAGTCAGCAGACAGAAAGAAACCTTATGTGTAATGCTATAAAATAAAACATCTGCCCCTTTTCTATAAACGTACAGATTTTTTTACATGCATAGCATGATAAGCTAATATATTCCTTTAGTTCTCTGCAAATAGAGAGGTTTGATTGTATCGTAAATTATTTACTAAGTATGCATCAAGGAATATAGCACGATTCTGTATCTTACTGGAAAAGGAGAAATATCTAACGTGTTGGCATGCAATATCAGCCTCTTTACTGTTAAGGTACAGAATGTATACTTTATATACATACACTGCATACTAAGCTAAGAAATCCATATAGCTCTCTGTAAGTACCAAGGTTTTAGTTAAATCAATTCTGTCTATAGACGAAGATGATACCAGAATCTCTACTATCACTAGTAACTATTTCTAGGGATTTGGTAGAGCTTTACTGGGTCCCGATGATTGCTTATATTGCGTTAGGTTGATCCCTTGGGATTCAGTTGAAATTATTAATGGAAGATGTGTTAGTCACAGAGGAATTACTTTGGATGTCTATTTGGGTAAGAATACATTCATAGTTACGTTTGTTTTCCGTTGTTTGAGGAAATGTTTGCAGTATAGTATATATCAAAGTTATTAAATAGATATTAATGTATTTTCGTTGTCGTGTGATGTGTGAATAGTTGTAGAAATGTTGGGATGTAAATAAAGTTAAAAGATATTAAAGACGGCCAATATTTTAATAATCACACGTGTCTAAATAACTATATCTTCAATTATTATGATTTCTCTGTGGAGTTGTCGATTGGAAATGTATTTAAGAGGGACTGTCAGTCCCATAGAGCTAATGCATTAGTTTTGAAATCACAACTTTTGCAAAAGAATTGCTTTGCCATGTTATCCCATTTTAACCAGGAATGGGAATCATCATAACATCCATTTAAAACAAAATTGAAAAGAAAATAACATCCGGTTATTTTATTATTAATTGATAAAGTTTTAAAATTGTGTCGCCATCTGCAGTAAGTTTTGGCATTTTAAAACTTCGAAAATATATAATTAAACAACTAGATAAAATTTTCGTTTTAAATTTGTTTCATTTCGATGTTATGTTGATTCCCATACCTATGGGAAAAGGGCTAACATGGTAAAGCAATACGTCTGCGGAAGCTGTGATTGCAAAACTAATGCATTAGCTCTATGGGACTGACAGTTCCTCTTAATGCGAATCCTTCATTGCGTTAATCATTGTGAAGCGTACGACAAAGATGAGTGTCAGTTAGTAGGAAACATATCTAGCTAGTTAAATAATAATTATAGTGATTTCTCACAAGGCCATACTGAATAGAGTATCAGGAAAAAATTAGCATTGTAATTTAACTGGTCGTATAGAATATTACTTCAATGTTTGTTGCATCACAGTTGAACTTGATTGGACGAGAGTTCACCGTACCGAACGCGACTTGGATGAAGCGGTAAATGCAGGGACTAATAACTCGAACAAAGTTTCTCCACTGGATAACCAATTCCACCGCTTGACTCGAGTAGCACTTCCAAAGGTGTATTCCCGTTCATACGTCGTCATCACGTAACAGCTTGTTGTCGAGGCCTGATATTCTATTTAGTTTTGCTTTGTCTCTCGTTAAATGGGCAGATAGTTTGCTTTAATTTCATTGTAAATATTAAATAAATGATTCTGAGACCATACAAATCCACAGTAAAACACCTTATTTTAATAAAAGCTTAACATATTTCAACAATAGATATTCAATTATGGAAAGTATAGTAGAACTCCAATTATTCGGATTCCGACAATCGAAAATCCAATTGTATCATTATGCTTCATCCATTCAATTTTCCATACGATTAACATGTAATAGTGTTGCTTTTTTATTGAATTAAAAGCTCTTTTTCCTTAAAACAGGTTTCTTTACTCAATTTTTAACATTCATACAATAATTAATAAACTGTACACATTGTTGGAAAAATTCCAAGTATGTATTCATATTAATATTTACGTATAAGTTACGAATATAAAAGTAAATTAATAAAAAATAACTAAGAGTTATTCATTATTCAGTAGTTTTTAAGATAAATTTTTTAATTTCTTTTAAATTCAGTACTATGCAAAATCTTTCTAAAAACTGATATACAATATATATCGTCCAAAATATGAGATACAATACAAAAAAATACATGGAATACAACCAATATACATATATACATACATTGAATTGAATTTATATGCAAATTTTCTGTCATATAGATTCTTAGATTACTCGTAGCACATTTTCTTGCATAAACATGTTTTTTTTTGTATTTTTGCGTTTTTCTTGCTAGACGTAGCCTTTAACATTTGCTACATTTTGAAACTTTCTTGTAAGTTTCACTCGCATTGCTTTTGCAGCATTAACGGGAAAGAAAATTCTCGCTTTTAGTCACGTAATTCAATTTTTTAGACTTTGAATAATTGATTTTCTCTTTAAAGCGTTTAAAGGCGTTGTCGTAGAAGTAGAGATGCAAACTTTTCTTGTGAATTCATTAAAATTTTTGAATCCAGAGATAAAATTTCCATGTCAACATGATGTAAAACATGGGTTGCCAAGAAGTATGTTAGGTAAAATGTGTGTTGCAAAGGGGTGTGAAATAATTAGTGTTACTAAAAATTATTCAGCAAATTAGATGAACTTGAAATTTTATGAATATTTTTTTACATTATAATTATATACAATAATTATATACAAAGTAATTTATACTTTAACAATGAAAGAATTTGATTTGAAACCTAAGTCTCTCTTAATAATAGCTTTTCTTCCAGAGAAATGGAAAGTTTTTGAAAGCCTACATTTTTTTCACAATCCATTAAACTATTTATAAATTGAATTGCTTATTTGATGATTAATTATTTCAAGTTATAATAATTGATTATGTCTAGAAGTTCATGGTCAATCCAAGATGGCGGGTGTAGTGTGAGGTTACTCAGCTTTGGTGTAAGTTTACACCACCAGTTTATATCATTAAAATCGTTGTTGAAGTTCTTTATTGCTTACACAGCGATTATTCTACTTTCTCAGAAATAAAAGTTGCTCTTTTGAGGATTCTTCAATTGTGAAACAAACGTCGTTTTTAACTTTCTTTACAAGTAAGCTCACGTGGATTTAAACGATGCGCAATGCTCTCAAGACACAAATTTACCATAATTTGACAAAAGGTTTATCCGGAGTATTTCTCGCTACATTATTGCGTCAAACATGATAAAGTGTTCTTGAAATTTAAGCATTCATTTTTGAGTGCGTAATAACAATGTAGGGCGTTATTCCATACACCCCTGAATTATAAAGGACCCTAATGAGATCATGAATTTTGAATTAATATTTTAAAGGCCAGTCAAGTTTAACGCCTTTGAGTCAAAACTTCTCAATCATCCTTTTGAAATGTTGCGGTTTACTGGAGCCTTCAAATTATCTTTTGCTGAAGTTTACCCGCCCTTTTATTGCAAAATGATAAATATATGTTCGAGCATTCGATCGGGATTATCTTACTCAAAAGGATGTTAATTAAAAATAAATATAAATGACCTCCGTGTTGTCTGGTCTCAAATGTCAAGAGTTTACAGCCTTTGCGAGACGTTATCATGAATTGGGTGGGGCTTCTGTAAAGTGTCATGTAGCAGTCACGGGTATGTCAGTTCACCATAAATGTTGCAAAATTATTTTATTTCTGGTGGAAATGATTAAATTTGTAATTTATTAATGGTAAAGTGTACGATTTTCTTATATCATTAATGTGTAAAATGTAAAAGTCAATTATTATCATTCAATTTGAAATTGAAAACAGATTATTATAAGTGAAACTTATTTTTAATGGGCGTTAAAATTGAAAATCTATAAAAATAAAACATAAAAAATGTCTGTAACATACCGTTTTGTTTTAGGAATTTGTCAATTTTATACACCAAATTGATTGAATTCAGAAAAATTAAGAACACCGGATATTCAGCTAGTAAGTTTAATTCAAAACTAAAATTTGAATGGACAGTATTTTTAAATCGGTATTTTTAATTAAAAGACTAATAGGTTTTATCTAGAATTATAAGTTGAGACATTTTGAATGTTTTTTCTTTTGATTTACATTCTTGTCCCAAATAATGGTCCAACGTTACTTTTTCTCTTTTCAGGCGTTTAAGAAAAATAGAATACTAAGAATTTTATTATCTAACTTACTTTTGATGATTTGTAACACGTGTTACAACACAATTGTTAACTGATAAACAATACATCAACAGCAATTTTGAAGGTACTCAAAATGGGTTTCCAAAGTTAAAAAACGTTTAGGAAAAGCCTAATCCTACAAAATCTAAAAAAAGTTCTTTTTAAAGGAGAAAATAAATCCTAGTTTGTTATTTGATAGTTATAAACGTTTAACAAAAAGCCCTCAAAATATCATTTAGTTCTAAATTGCAGAATAAAAACGATAATACTGACATCTTTTCATTTATTGGAACATTTTTCTCTTCTATAAGCAGTAAATAGCATAACTCCATAAGAGCCACGTCAGCAGCAAAAATAGTACTCAAATAAATGAGCCACCCTTGTGCGATTTCGTTATTTATGGCCGATTTTATTGATGGAGCATTCTGCAGAGGAGAACAAGACATTACTTTTAGTGGGGACTTCAATTGGGGAGTTGCATCCCACCGAAAGCAGAATACAACTTATTCTAGTGTAATATGTTAAAATATAAAGAGTAGTTTGTTATAAAATATTATTTTTTGAAAATTGATTTTACTTTGAATATAATTTCTTAATTACCTAATATGAAGTATAAGATAATGAAAGTTCCGATGGGGTCGAAGTCCAAAATGAAGATTTTAATTCTTTTGCTCGTTTTGAACGGTACTAATTCCCCAAATGTGGTTTTCAGGCATTGGTCTGTCTGTATGAAATGGCTCTACAGCTAGAACTAAAAGAGCTACGGACTTTAAATTTAGTACATGAGTTCCTAGTACCGATTGAATGTTATAATAAGGTTTATGGAGAAATTCGCGCATGCGCAAATGGTAGCTGTCATAGAACACTTTAGGTTTTAAAGTCTCTGAAAATATCGTATAGGTTATATTTTGAACGAAATTTCATAATTTTCTCTATTTTTGTGGTATTTTTTAACTTAATTTCTTAGTTTTCTCAATTATTGTTGTATTTTGAACGAGTTTTTTATTATTGCTTCAAAACGAATAGTTAGATTCTACCCTTGTTTTAATTTTGATTAAAAAGGATTGAAATTGTGGAACTTGCTTTTTAATTATTGTCACAAAAAGAAGTTCGATAACATGTTAGTATATTATATGAAAGATTAAAATATGAAAATTAAGCTAAACAGCACTATAATCATAAGTTTTAAGAAATAACATTTATTTACAAATATTTTGCATGATTATATAGCCATGCATGGCTTTTCTTTTTTAATAAATGTCACATATATTAACATTATAATTAAATTAATATCATTTAACATAAATTGTTTTTGTTCTCAGCAAAACGTTAAATTTTTGGTAGAATATACGTTTTACAGCAGTATTTGAAATAACTTTTCTCATATGCTTTTTTTTTCCTTTCATAAAAGAAAAACTTTCTATCAATCCACAGAATGACTCTCTAAAAAATGCTTAAATGTCAAGTAGTCTTACATGTTTAATTAAAAATTTCATGCAATTGAATTACCAAGCAATCCTGTCGTCTTCAGTTATGAAGTCAGGAATGTCTCTTAAAGAAATGGTTAATGTCATATTTTTTTTTTTCGAACTGAAGACGCCATTGTCATTTCTTAAAATAAAAATAACTTAAAAAAGTTTTGAATATTTAAGAGACACAAAAAAAAGCAAAATTATATTCTTAGAGAAAATTTCTTTTTCTTTCTTTTAAAAAGTGTTTTATTAAGAGTTATCTTTAGTAAGTAATAGCTATTAAACATTTAATTAATTATTTTTTAAAGATATTCCTTTCCATGAACCCTTATACTTATGAGCAATGAAATTTATTGATTTATGGAATGAATATGTTTTATTAATATTCTTTTTATAATAAGTAGAAATTTTGAAGGCAAACATATTTTTCTTTCCAGAAAGTACTTAACTTTGCTGATAGCTTTGTTAATATTTTTATTAGCAGTTCGACGATTTTTTTTTAATATCAATACATTATTTAAACGTCTGTGTTTTAGAACGAAATATACGCATGAGTTTATTTTCATTTCAAGATAGAGATGACGAAATTTTTTAAGTAATCTAGCGAGACAACACATACTGAGTTTACGATCGATTTTTTTAAATGTCATGAATCATTAATAAAAAATAAGTATAATTATAATCATCTATTATTTTATTCAATAACAACACTAAAAAATATTTTTAATCAGTGATAATATTTGTGAGTACTCCCTTTTACATAATACTTGCGTAATTTAACACTCTATTTGTTTTTTAATAATTTAAGTAAATTTTTTTTTCTTGTATTGCATCTATTTATGTAACTATTATTTTGGCTAGACGATTTTTTCCAAAAATGTAGAAACTATAACATTTCTTATATCGTTTCGAAACAATAAATTAAACTTTCAAAATTGTTTCATTTTCCCTTTAGATGTTGCTTTTCTCTATTATAAAAGGAAAAAATCAGTTTAGGAATAAATAAAATGATACATTTCAATAAATAAAAATGAAACATAATCCAGAATTCTATCCCATAAATATATGAAATGTGGTTATACTCTAATCTATCCGTGTGTATATTTTCCAAATTGACATTGGTTTCCTTTTTTCTATAACAAAAACAAAAATCGATTTATGAATACATAAAATGTTGCATTTCAATAAATAAATAGTAAAAACAAAACAAAATCCTCAATATGATCCCATAAATAAATAAAATACTGTTATACTTTAATCTATCAGTGTATATACTTTCTAAAATTGACTATGCCACAATCCTGTTCCTTCCATAAGCCATTCCCCACACTTTCCATCGCCAATGTACCAAAAACCACAGAAGCAAAAACCAATTTATGAATAAATAATATGATGCATTTCAATGAAAAAAAAACTTAATCTTGAATTCTATACAGCTATACTTTAATCTATCCATTTATATATCTTCCAAATTGACTATTTCATAATCTCGTTCCTCCATAAGCTATTCCACACACTTTCTATCGCTAATATCTCTGTTTACCTGTTGCTGGAAACAATTCGGGACCTAATCTAAAATAAACATAATCCTGAACGCTACCACAAAAATACTTAACATTTACAGTTATACTTTAATCTATCCGTCTGTATATTTTTCAAATTGCCTATTCCATAATCCTGTTCCTCCACAAGCTATTCCATGCACTTTCTAATCGCCAATATCTTTGTGTTACTTGTTGCTGAAAACAATTCGTGACCAAATCTAAAATAAAAATAATCTTGAATAAATGAAAACAAACATAATACTGAATAATTAAAAATAATACTGAATAAATAAAAATACACATATTCCTAAATTCTATTATATGTCTATATATGTAAAAGGCAAAGTCCTGACTGATTGACTGACTCACTCATTCACGTATCAACGCCCAGCCAAAACTAATAGAGGTACAGCTACCAAATTTTAGGAGTATATTCTTTTTGTAATGAGGGCGTCATTTAAGAAGCGATTTTTCGAAATTCGAACCCAAATGGAACCCAAATGCAAAACGTGAGCTGATTTCTCCATAGGAACAGCATTGTAAGATAAGAATTTATACTTTTTTTCAATTTAAAATAAATTTCAGCGCGTTCATCGTGAACGAAAATTAAGTATAAACACGTAAGAGCACGTGAGTTTAATTTGTAGGATACTTATTTGAATATCATTATTTTCTTTATTGAATTTAAATCTTTTTATTTTTTTGTTACCGAATTTAATTTAATTGATGTTTACAAATTGGTAAGAAATGAAGATATTTTTACAATGTCTCATGAAAATAAAGGCAATAACTATTCTAGATCTGGTGAATACTTCTAAGAAACGTCAATTGTCTCTACGTATAGCGTATGTACTTTATGTTTATGAAACTGGCAATTTGGTACAGCTATGATATAATGGCCTATTGAATTTTGGCATCTGGCGGAATTCGGCGAAGTTGAAAATTTATCGTCGGGTAGCTATTCGCATCCAGTTGTACGGGTTAGGGTAAGTTTGAACTATCGTCGCACTAGAGCTATACACGATGGCTATTGGCCACGGGCGTCTTAATTTAGAGCTACAGTCAAGTTACGAGTCGACATCTTAGTACGCACCCAATGCAACTTTTAAGGGCGATTTCGTACACAGCGTCGGGACTTTGAAAAATATTTAACGTGCACTCCCACCACACGGGACATTTTTGGCTGCATGGGCCGTTTATAAGTCGGCAGTTATTCTGACGATGCCCGTACACGAATCTGGGACCTATCTCATGCAAGGCGTTACCTTTACCGACTGGGCTTCCCAGCCCTATCGAGTGGTCAAATATGGAGTGGACACAAATATGGACATTTTGGCATTTTTGGGTGTAGGAGGGCAAAAAGAAACTGGCCGTTAATTCATAACTATTCTGTAAATTTTAACACGGCCCATGGTAAAGCCCTCTAACTCCTAGAAGGGCCTGGATACAATCGGACTTCTTTTTTTGCAAATTAATGCTGGTATTAGAATGGGAGGAAATTATAATATACTGATGGAGTGCTGACCAGTGGAGATGGAATCAATTGGTATAAAATAAAAGTTTCCATAAAAAAAACCAATCACCGTTAGAAAGGGTAAGGGTACACCCGTGCAACGCCGGGTTTATAAAGCTAGTAAATATATAAAATACAGTTATACTTCAATCTATCCGTGCATATATCTCTTCCAAATTGACTATTCCATAATCCCATTCCCACATTTTCTATCACCAAATGTCTCTGTGTTGCCTGTTGCTGGAAACAATTCGTGACCTAATCTCCTCCATCCAGCCGATGCGATGATGGCAAAGTCAGCAGAAAATAGATCAGAAACGCTGCTAAAGCCCCTTGGAAAATAGAAAGCGATGGTTCCGCGATCCAAGTTTCCGGAGCCAATTTTCCGAATGGATAATTTCAGTTACCTTTTGCCCAAGTTAAAATGCTGGTCCCCTGTAGGACTATAGTTTCTTTGTTCCATTTTCCATTCGGCTTGTTCGTAATTCTTTTGTACTTGTTTTAACAATCGGGTTTAGCCAACAAAAGAACATTTTAAAGGATTACTGAATCGGTAAAGGACATTTTAGTTGGTGGGCCATTGTATTGATACAAAATATTCCATAATTGCATTACCCAGGTAGTTTTTGAGTGGCTTTAAAAGTATGTTAAATGTAATTCAGTTAAAATTGTTTATTTTTAAATTGTAAATTAAAACGTAAAAGAAAAATTTATTAAAGTGGGATGTTTATGTTATTTGTTAAGTTTCAATACTTGACATTGTAATGCACATCAAGACTGTCACTATATATAGTGGCAGATCGTGCATTAGTCAGAGTACACCCGTGAAACTTTGGGTATATCAAGCTAGTAGAATAAAAAAAAACTTTATTTATTGAAACATTTATGTTCAAATTAAATAAAAAATAGTTCAATTTTTCAAGTGTAGAATCAGTACATCAAAAGGATAATAAAATATAAGTTATTTATTTACAGTAGTAATAAAAATATTATTCATCACAATGAAAAAAACATAAAGTCTATCAATATACTATAGAATAAAAGAAACTATAATCAACCCATTAATATTTGAAAAGTAGAGTCGTTTGATGAATTATTCCAAAGATCAAATTTTTTTTTAAAATTAAAATAAAGAGGCAAGAGAAATTTTGAGTGGATAAAAGCTTTTATCATTTTCATTTTTTCCCTTCATGAACAAACAAGAATATGAACCATCTTTCAAAATAGAATCGCTAATGGGGAAAAATCTTTTTATTTTCAAGATTCAAGCACTTTATTTGAAGTGTGTGACATTTCGTATTAAAAAAAACAAATTCTTAAAATAGAGCTAGTTTTTTAATAAATCTGTCGAAAATGCCTTGTTAAAAATCGAATAAAGTCCAACTCCCTTAACTTTTAACTAATGTTATTTGCTCATTTCACATTCATTTAAAGTCTCTTTCAAATCGAAGATATTAATAAAATATGAAAAGAATAAAAGAAAACTCAACATGTGTTTCCTTTGAACGATAAAAAGCTTTTGATCTTTTTTCTTGTACCTTAGGAGTTTCCAAACTTTTTCTCTTTTCGGTCGTTTAGGAATTTCTTGAAACTACAGACGCATAAAAAATTCATGGAACTCTTGAATCATTACATACTGGAACTTGAACCATTACACACAAATTCGAAAATTCATGAAGCTCTCATTACATGATGTGAATAAAAATTGAACTCTTGCACAGTTAATTGGATTGTGATAAACCATAGTGAACTTATTCAATTTTACAGTTTTTAAGTTAGTACATAAATTGAGAGTCCAAGTGATGATCTAAGTCAACAAAAATAACTACTGCTGTACCAATTACTGCCTGCACCTAAACAGCACTCAGACCTCATTTTAAGTAAGAGGGGCCGAGGCACAGGCCATGGGAATCTTCGACAAATATTGCCACTCTTGTTACAAGACGATGACATGTCACGTGGGCACCACAAAACCAATCACTAACGAATGGCAATGCTTTCGTTAACGTCTGGGCGAAAGATTGAGACTTTTGGCGAAGTCAATGTGCATTTATAAGCCGCCTTATGTACTAAATCAAATGCTTTCATTAACGTCTGGGCGAAGAGTGGAGACTTTTGGCAAAAGTCAATGTGCAGTTATAAGCCGCCTTATGTACTAAATCAAAATGTTTCATTAACGTCTGGGCGGAAGAGTGGAGAATTTGGCGAAGTTCACATGTGCAGTTATAAGCCGCCTTATGTACTAAATCAAAATGCTTTCATTAACGTCTGGGCGGAAGAGTGGAGACATTTGGCGAAAGTTCACATGTGCAGTTATAAGCCGCCTTATGTACTAAATCAAAATGCTTTCATTAACGTCTGGGCGGAAGAGTGGAGACTTTTGGCGAAAGGTCACATGTGCAGTTATAAGCCGCCTTATGTACTAAATCAAAATGCTTTCATTAATGTCTGGGCGGAAGAGTGGAGACTTTTGGTGAAAGTTCACATGTGCAGTTATAAGCCGCCTTATGTACTAAATCGAAAAGTGTAAAGAGTGAGTGACTGAGTAATTCACTCTAGTTTATGATGATATAATTTTTAGTTGCACAATCCGATTTTAGAATGGCTATTTAATAGTAGAACCTAAGGTCTGAAAGCCAACACCCTAACAACTTTCCTCGCACGCCCTCCCGTATTTTAGAGATCCCTTGACTCTCTCTCATGTTAATTCAAGTGGAAAGAAATCTAAGTTTGAGAACTTTTTTGTGTTCAATTTCTTTTGAAACAGGTGAAAGCGCGAAAAGTGATTGTTTCCTGTTCGATTCATTACGTTTCTATCTAGATTAAAAGACAACAGAAGTCGCAAGTAAATGATTACTGCGTTGGAATGCTTACAAGAATCTATGTGCTAACGTGGAGTTATTTAATTTTTATTTAAAAAAAGTCAAAGAAATAGTTAAAGTTATTCGGACAAGAGGTTTACTTGAACTAAATTTAAAGTTTCAATACTTTACTTTAAGAAAATAGTGTTTAGTGTAGCTTATCAAAAAGATATCATGTCTTTTTTAATTACATGCAAGTTGAAGACAATGCACAAAATAATTCTTTATGTTTGAATTCTGTTATATCAGGGTTTATTTTGCAGTTTTTATCTACAATTAAACTTTTTTTTAATGTAAAAGGGAATTTTAACCATGTATTTTCACGTTAAACTTTGAGATACTTTAAATCACCTTGCGTTATAAGTTGCAAGTTATAAAATCAAAAGTAACGTATTCTGAATCCAATTTATAGAAATATAAATTGAAAAACCGTCCATATTTTGCTTTGAAAGTCTTTTTTTCATTACTACATAAATAACTGAGACATTTAGTATGCCAAAAGTTATTATTTATGACTTAAGGTTTTATTTGAAATAATTATCATAATTATGGGTTGTGTGTGTGTGTGATTTTAGTATCATATCAGAGCACTACAAAACACTCCATGTAATTTATACTATGAGTCCCCACTTATATTTTATCAGCCATTAATTATGTTACCGATAACTTTCATTTGTGGTCTTCAATATTAAAACAAGCTCTTCATTTGAATACTTTAATATTAAAAAGATTCATGTCCACAAGGCGAGTAACCCTTTTCGCTTTTTTATGCATGCAATTTTGTGGTAGTAAAAGTGTGCGTGGAAATCTTTTTTCTGGACATGAATGCTAATATGGACAAAAAAAAACACAAAAACTAAGCTGTCAAAATTTCGCCAAATCAATAAGCCACGCTTAACAAACCTCACCCTCATTGTTATTTTTTCAATACGAAACGCCTTGCTTTATTTATTGAGAATCTATGAGAATCTATGAATGTATCTAAACTTTAAAATAAATGTGACAATTTTTGTAGTTGTAGACTGAAAAAAGATAGATCGAAAAAAATTAATGCAGGTTCTCAAATTTATTTTCTTACGTATGTTTTAAATTGCTATTCGTCGTCCAGCCGGTATAATGGTTTCGACCCTCGCTTGTCAAGTAAGTTCGTATCCCGGATAAGGCATGGGTATTTGTGTTGTCAAAGTACATGCAGAGATCAGAGAACGTGCTCGTTGAACCTGTGGGTCCGAAATTCCTGTGGTCGCAGTTGCCATGGGTTCAGGTTGTCTGAAGTATCCGACCCTCCCCTCTAGTGACATGCCTTTGGCGTATCACAGCTTGGCGACCATGCTTCACTTGGCAAACTAATTTTAGCATTATTTTTGCTCAGATAGCATCTCCATTTTATTCTATTCTCCAAGAACAGGACCCCTTTTCACATTTTGTGATAAATTTAAACTTAACGCCTACGAGCTTCATCCTTTAAAAAAATCAATTTCCTATCTAAAACTTCCGATGAATGTTAGATGTAAACGACAATGTAGCGCCGTGGGAGCCTCAGGCAAAACTTGTCAAAGCCTATATTACTCGTATAACTTGCGTATATTAATTACAGTGCAAAACTTACTTTTTTGGCTTAACAAAGTCGTAACTTATTTACTTTTTTCTTGTTTAAAAATAAGTTTTGCATTTTTTATGGGTAAAATTGTACGTGATTTTTTGAACAAACTCAATTTTAAAAATGCAAATATTATTTAACTGGGAATTGTTCGTTAATAATTTGAAGTGAGCAAACTTTTTTATGGAAAGATGAATCCAAATGTATCAAAATGCTTTATACATAAGATATTTAGTTAGCATAATTGTGAAATATTTATTGTATTTGTTATGCATTTTTAAAGATTTATGTATCTTTTGTCATGGATTGGAATGCTTTACCAGATTATGTTGTATATTCGAAGAGAGTAGAATAATTTAAGAAGAATCTCGATAGTTATTGGAAACTAGTAAACAATTAGATATATTTTAGACCAACCTTGCTGAGCCTCTGGGCTGTTGTTGGTCGACAAATTTTTGTATTTGTATTTATTTGTATTTACATTTTACTGATATACCCTTTTGCAATTCGACAATTTCTTTTGTATAGAACATTGTATAACATACAATACAGTATACTACATTACAATATGTGAAAACATAGTACATTAGAGTCCAACTCTTTAACGTGCATTGCATTAAAATATACAGTTCATTAAAACACCTTACAGTACAGTTTCGTTAAAGCACAGTGCATTACATTACAGTACATCACGCAAAAGTAATAAGTAAATTCCATGCTTGTCAAACTAACACGCTAACCTGTCTTGAATATAGACTTAAACAGGAAACGTCAAAGCGAAGACATTAAATCCTTCTTAAACTCAATTTCCAAAATCCAAAAAAGTTTATTTAATTTATTTTGAGAGAGGTGATGTTTGACATTTTTTTTTGGAATAAACTATTCCGAGTTTGGTTGGATATCAATTGAGTGAGAGTTAGGTTAAAATTTGGTTCTTTTTTCGAATTTCTAAATATTCTTTTGTGTAGTAAAATTCTTTTGAAGTCGTTAATGTTTAGTCGTCATTGTACTTCATCTTTGAAAAGATAATTACGTTTTATTTATTCCCCTGAGGATTCAACAAATGAAAGGCAATGAGTTAAGTAATTAATTTTAGACTTTTAATTAATCCTTTAGCTGGTTTTTATTTAAGGTAAATTAAACTTTTAAATAGTAATCCGTAGAGTCACTTACTTGCTAATTTTATTTGATAATTTGACAACTATCAATAGGAAAGTAATTATTTAGAAAACTCAAAGGATTATGAATAGTTCAAATAAATATTTTTATTAAAAAATTCAATTATTTTAGACTACATCTCTTTAATTATTTATACTCTCTCTATATATTAACTTAGAAAATCAGTTTTTTAATATCGAAGAGAGTCTCTTTTGAAATTGTAATGCCTAGTCAAAAATAATTGCAACTCTTTACCTTATAAATGTGTCTAATTACTTTTATTTAAAACTATTAAATAATTTTATTTTTAAATAAGTATTTTTTTTTTGTTACACTAATCGATAAGATATTTTGTGTGCCTAACTCGTTACTGGAACGCGCCTATAAATGACGAGGCGTTCATGGCTGTGTTAGGGGCGATTTGGTTCACTAACTGGGTTTCAGTGAACAATTGTCTCCAAACTCCGGCCTTGTAGTGATCATTGCCTCAATGTCACTGGGCCTGACAAAAAAAAGAAAGATTAATATTTTCCAAAATTTAACCTAAAACATAACTTTATGTAACATTCCAACACAATTTTTTTCCCTTGCCACTAAGATGGACTTAAAAAGTAGAGAAATTAAAACTTAAATAGAAGAGAAATAAAACAGCTGGCAGTATACCGTCCAGAATATACAGTCTTACTTAACTAGTTTTTCTTATCTTTTACTCCACGTCTTTTTTTGATCCAAATCCTATCTAAATCAGAATTAGCTCCAACACAAAGTCACTTAAGAGGCTGGAGAAAACAGACCGAACAGCCAAACGCAATTACCGAAAAACACATACAGGGGCCCATAACTTATTATTACGTCGCAGTGGGGCTAGTAAGATATACACTGTAAATAATAGCCGGACTTGGGGCCGGAAATGTGTTTACCGATTGTTTCAGCTCGCTCGATTAATTCCGAATTCTTTTTCTTTTGGTCGCGCCCGCCCCGAATTTCGCTTTTGTTTTCGCGCCAAAGCAAGTATGCGGCTAAATTGGCTTGACACGATTGTGACCACACTGTAAAAAATGTTAAATTAGCAGAAAAAACTTATATTTATAGAGAAATACTGTAGTTTTCTTTTTAACGTTTTTTTCTGTAAAATTAAACTTTTTTAAGCAAGTGGTGTTTTTTTGTTTCTATTACGTGAAGAGTACCATACTGCATCCGAACAAACATATTTTAACTGCTAGTTGTTGTTGTGTGCCTCCAGGTCATAGCTTGGAAAACAAGAGAGGTGCAGGTAGAACCCCTCTTGTCTTGAAGCACACGCTACCGTTGGCACAAGGCTTTGAGTACCCGTGAGAGGACGGATGTCTGACTTCTACACCGAGAGGGTGCCATCTCCTCAATGGGGAACTTGCATGTATTTTTTTTATTCTTTTAAAATAATCTCCATGCGATTCTAAGAACATCGACATAAATTTTACCTCAATCCGACCATTAGTTTATTTTTAATTAATTTTCAAAGTTTGCGATTTGCCCCGCCCCTTGAAAACGCTGCCTCTGGCCGTCCCTCCCCGCGTGACGTCAGTAGACCCAACTGGGAAATCCAGAGATAGGCGGCCGCTATGTTTTGCGAATGTCACTCTTCCTGATGTTTTTCTTATCGCGTCGAATCCATTAAAGTTATGCAAATTCTGGAAAATATTAGTGCATACGAATGTTGCATAGTACCTTGTTGTATTAGTACCACGAAAAACCCTTTAGAAAAGCAGTTTTTTAATGTTCCTTGAGTTGTAAAAGAAATGCTATTTTTATTCTTAATGGTAACAGACTTATGTTATAAAATAAATTTCTATGCAATTATATTATGTAATTGTATGTATTTGTACTTATAATTTAACTATATAATATAAATGTAGATTAAAATTAAATTCAATTGATTGAAATACCTGTATTTAAGATTGGGAAATATTTCTCATTATTACAGGGATTCGACATAATAATGTACACACATTGCAATTTTTAAATTAAATCACATATTTTATAAGTTACTTAGATATAAGTAAAATGCTTTTTTAACGACTTGTAACGCGTGTTACGACAAACATGTTCGAGCAGATATCTTGTCTCATACGTAATTATGTGGAACGCAGAATTCAAGTTTTGTACATTATTCTCGTAACAAGTTCATCCAATGTAACTATGAAAAATATTTCTCATTCTTAATGCAGTTATTTAAATGATTTAAATTTAGTTTTAATTTGTATTTGAATTCAAAGAAGCAATTTAGTTTATAAACATGAGTATGTTATATGGTACAATGAAAAATAAAAATACCTGCTTCCTTTTTGAACATTGTTGAACCTAACTGTCAACACGTTTTTTTTTTACATCTTTAGGAAAACTACAACACGTAGGTGTGTAACAGTAACTATCACCTAGAACCTCTGTCACACACGCGCGAGTTATAAAACTTGGAAACAAATTCGTAAAACACAGCATTTACTTCTAATTTATACTTTAGTTTCCAAAATTGCCGATCTTCATTAACCTTCTTTTGTAAATTTAATCAAATTAAAAATGGCCAGATAATTTATCCAACTCCCACTCTCTTTAAAACTTTTTTTTAAATACAGTATATGTACATAATCATTTCTAGCCTCCGTGGACCTTCAACAGTGCCAGTTACACCTGGAATTATCCCTATTTTCTTTTTAAATGTCCATTAATTTTTTGGTTTTTTCAAATTTAAAATATAATTTTAAATGGAATTTTTGTGATGAAATTTTGTTTAATTTCACTATTGATTTAATTCGTTTAGTTTCTGCACTACAAATTAAGTAATTTAAATTATCTAATAAGTTAAATGCTCAATAAAAACATTCTGTAATTAATTGATTTTTTCCCTATTTGTCGCACTTAATTTTTATTTTAAAAATAAAACATTAATTGTTTATTAAATGATACAAACATTAGTTATGTAAAACAAAAACTAATTAATGTCCATAATTAGTAATAATAAATTAGCAAAAAAAAACTATTAACATTGGAATAACTCTATTTACATTGAAAAAATATTTTTTTCAATTAAAAACAGTTTTAATTAAAAATAATTTAAATTAAAGTAATATTAATTAAAATATATAAATAAAATTTACGACAACTGCCCCAACCCCAAAATTTCTTTTCTAGTCGCGCCCTAGGTGACGAAAGGACATATAGCATTTTTAAAAGCTTCCACTTTTAACTTTATAAACGTTCTGTGGGAGCTGAAATATATTTTCTGGTGTAATTTTTTCGTGGTACTATTACAACAAGTTACTTTGCAACATTCATATGCACTAATATTTTCCAGAATTTACATAACTTTAATGGATTCGACGCGATAAGAAAAGCGTTAGGAAGAGTGACATTCGCAAAACACAGCGGCCGCCGATCTCTGGCTTTCCCAGTTGGGTCTACTGACGTCACGCGGGGAGGGAAGGCCAGAGGCAGCTTTTTCAAGGGGCGGGGCTAAGCGCAAACTTTGAAAATTAATTAAAAATAAACTAATGGTCGGATTGAGGTAAAATTTATGTCGATGTTCTTAAAATTGCATGAAGTTTCATTTACAAATGGTATTTCGCTATTTCCCGACACATGCAAGTTCCCCATTTAGGCACTTCGCTGGGAGGGAGAGGCATTTTTCTCCAGACAACCTGCACCCATGGCATGAGCTGTGACCTGTCACGGGATTTTCGGACCCACAGATTTCATAAGCACGTTATCCGCATGTACTCAGGTCAGCATAAATATCCTTGCCTTATTCGGGATTCGAACCCGGGCCCATTCTCTTGACAAGCGAGAGTCGAAACCACCATACTGGCTAGTTGAATTCTCTGTTTGACGAATAGCTTTGAAAATCATAGGATACTTTTCTGCCCGGCCTTACTCTACTAATTTTCAAGAGGACTCAAAATCTAGTATAGATATTCTTTTGTTAGGTTTCTGACCCGAATTACATAAATATTGCATGCTTTATTTTAAATTTGCCCAAATTGGGTCCATAAGTTTGAGGTGCAACAAATTAACGTCATGAAACTTACGAAGACATAGAAATTAATTATATTTTAGGCATAGGAGGCGTTGCAAGGTGCTTTTGAATAAAAAGCTGGCTTCCCTTGTTTCAAATTCAAGATCAGCCTCTGGACCGATACTAACTAGACTGAGAGTTGTGGTTAATATTAATAGTTGCTGCTAGGGTCACTAATTATTCACTAATTTAGATAAGAGTCGTTCCAAACTTGGTTATATGGCAACTCACGTTCAAGAAGTCTATTAGCTTGTTAAACGCACGAGAGAACGCCACTGGCCTAAAGAGCACTAATTTGGTTTTACATTGCTTCGAATGGTAAAAAAAAGTTCTCCAACTCGCCAAAACTATGGATGGATGCAAAACTACATAGATTCTTCTCAGACTTTCTTTTATACTAGTCTACTTCTAACAGATAGTACTCTATCAAAACTATTAGTTTTCAATTTTTCGTTCCCATTTTGCGATTCTTTTGATGTTTAACCTTATTTTTAAGACAGTCAATTTACTGTGTTCAATTTTAATTTTTATTTTATTACTAGCAAATAAATACCCGTACTTCGCACGGACTTAAAAAAAGTTTTAATTGATCCAAGTATATGTACAATTTAATCCATTATAGGATAATAAACTTATGTTATTATTCCCGCTCGTTATAAAGTATAAAATACTGTTACTTATATTACCTTAAAAATCCAAAATAAAAAAATACGCTATAAATGCACTCATAAAAGTCATCGTAATTTTCTTCATTAACATATAAAACCTTTTAGCTCATTTGGCGCGTTTTCGGAAAAAATTTGGCGAGAAAAGAGATATAGCTACAAACACTCTTATTATACAGCTCTACCACAATGGCCTTCCAACAAACCAGCTTATAAATTAAAAAAAATATATATATATTTGGCGCGTTTAGGTAAGAATTTGGCGATTTTCGCAACGTATTTGGCGAAAAAATGAAAACAAAACCCTAAAATGTAGCTCTAGTACGATGGCCTTGAACAACCATCATAGTTATAATTCACGGAAGTAGC
The DNA here is from genome assembly GCA_019343175.1 of Oedothorax gibbosus. NCBI lineage: Eukaryota > Metazoa > Arthropoda > Arachnida > Araneae > Linyphiidae > Oedothorax > Oedothorax gibbosus. The sequence continues at coordinate 33,763,127 of CM033277.1, forward strand.
TTAAATATGCACATTTTTGCAATCAACGGAACCATCAATGAAGAAATCCATCACCTAAACCCACAATAAAATCCTAGAATGGAAACTGGACGGAATTACGTCACTTGAAACATGTCAATTATTTTTCAAATAATGAATTTAGTTTCTGAAGGTAATGGCAACAGAATAAAATAAACATTTTCAATTTTAAATATTTTCGCTAAAAGTTTTATTTAATTTTTTCAGCAGATGGCATCAGGAAAGTAAAAATATTATCGGATTTGAGCGAAAGTGGTGTATTTTTTTCAGAATATTCGAATTTTCTCTAAAAATAGAACATTTTGAGCTCTGAAAGTTCAAAATCTGTAATTTAAGTATGAACTACACATTTGTGTTAAGTTACGAGTCAAACAAATGTCTAGTTTATGAGCAGAGACATACCCACAAACACACACACAAAACTTCATTTTTATTATTATAGATTATTTTTTTTTTGCAAATGACAATCGCTTTTACTATTTCTTGGATTCAGACGAAAACGCATGTTCTTATAAACTAAATAAAATAATTTTTGCTTTCGATATCTGCACCATCTGAAAAGTTCATTTTCAATTTTTGTTTAAACAATTCAAGAGGAATTTATTGAACCTAATGATATCTGTTCTAAACATCAGTTACATTATTTCAAACAAATGTGGCTATATTCCCTGCAAGGATCCACAGAGTGGAAAATATAAATAGACCCAGTGGTATTATTCCCTGGAATTTATTACGATCAGCATTGGGGAAGGTGGGATTCATAAATGCGTTTTCATTGTTTAGCTTATCTGAATATTGTTTAGCTAGATGGATAAAATAGTTTTAATCTTTCGGATATTTATCTCCTTCGTTTATTCCATTTTTAGGCGTTCGTGTGTTTTAAATTATTGAATGGGTAATCACTCAAATATCTTTTCGTGATTGCCATACTTTAAAAGAGAACTTTCTTTAACTATTACTTATTGAATGCATTGAACCCATGTTGGATTTTTCTAATTTCAACTGGATAATGTTTATTTCGCAAAGGGCGCAATAAACTTTAAATGCATACCTAATAAAATAAATATATATGAATGTTTTAAATGTTTTTTTTTGTTCCAAAATTAAATAATCTAAGCCAATCAAATTAGTGAAATTGTGGATACATTATGTAATCAAAGTTCAATGGATAATTTAATGTTTCTTTATCAAGTAAGGCGAACAAAATATAGTTCGTCTGTCACTTCTTAGCATCTCAAATATTTTGATTGTGGAAGAGTCCACTTTGAAAACAGGTAAAGAACCTGAAGAAGGCAGGGTTGCCAATCTCATGGCGTTTGGCGAGTATAAGGGATTGTTTAGTTAGTTTGGTTGGAAATAATGTGTCAAACTAAAACTACACATGAGTTATTGGTGAAAGGAGGATTGTAATTTATTGCTGATAGTCGTTAACGATTGCACGTGCACTTATAGACCGAGAACCAAGTCATTTTCTAAAGGATGAAATGTATCGGCTTAGGTTCGGTTTTCATTTACTTTTAGTGTATGCATACCCGCTAGAGTGAACCGACGGCCAATTTACAGGTATCGGGTGCAAAAAGTAGGTAAATTATAAGTTAACTTAAGAGTCATGAAGCCGAATTTCACCCCTTGAAAATCGTAATGGTATTCCTATGGAGAATCTTCTTCGACTAAATGACGCCCCAATTTTAATACTGGCCACTAGTTTTTGACACCATTTTAAAGAACAAAAGAATTAAAATAGACTATCAGAAAAAAAAATTTGAAAATCACATCTTGAGTATTTTTAATAATTTTTTAAAGTTTGGAAATCAGTGGCAAATACAATGTCTTTAGTGTATGACGATGTATCTCAGTAAAAAAATAAAGATACTGCAGTAATTATATATTTTGAACACAATCGAAATTTTTATTTTTCAGTTCATTACGAAATAAAAATTTTAATTGAAATATTTGTATTTTTCAAAAATTTAAGAAAAGTTGTTGCTATTTTTTGGAAAGCGAATTATGGCAACCCCACATTTGGCGATCACCTGAAAGGTGTCGCCAACTAATTTAGAGTGTACGTTATCTCTCTACATATGGTGGGTTTTTTTTTTAATAGAACCCCCTAAAGACGCTGGAGTTAGTGTCGCATCTGTCAACATCTGGAACCCCTTTCCCCCCTGTACTTTGAATAGAACCCTTGGTGACTTCGTAGAAAATGCCTTTGCGGTTTACCAGTGGCTTGCTGGTGGGGGGGGGGGAGAGGGGGGAAGCATCGGACTTACCTAAGGGGGTTGGGTTTCGCTTGGTAACAGGACAGTCGTATGGGACAATTCAAAAGCCGGTTTTTGTGGTCAAAGAACGTTTTTTTCTTTATTAATTTTTCTTGTTGTAAGAATTCGGAATAGGGTAATGGTTATTTTAGAAATCAAATAAGGATGCATCAATTTCAATAATATAAGATGAAATGGTAGGTTACAGAAAAATGTGCTAAATTGGCATATTAAAAAGACTGATGTTACTAATTGATCATTTGAAACATTAATTTTCATTCACTGTAATAAAAAAAGATAACTCTGTTGGTACTCAAAACTTTGTTTATTGAATTTAAAGATACAAAATACAATAGCGTTTTTAGTTGATTAATACAAAGTTTAATATAAAACTTATCGTGTCTTACTTCCAAGCTTCCTCAAGCTTCTCAAATGTAAAGCAGAGTAATAGATAATAGAAGAATTTAACTGAATTTAATCAGCATTTTGAAGAGAAAAAAGCCACAAACATTATAAAATTGACTTAGCTAAGTTATCTTTTCATTCATCTAAGTATTATTAAAAAGAATAAATTAACAAAAACATATCTGCATAGTTGAAACTGTTATTCTTTTTTAATTAAATTGACTAACCTCATGATGATATAAACTTAAAGATTATTGAAAACAATCCAATTTACCCCTGATTTTGGACAAAAAACAACTTGGCCAAATTCAGCAAGGATTTTTAATTGTGATTTCTTCAACTGATTGAGCATTAGAATATTGTAAAGCAAAACGTTGCAACAATCATTGCAAAACAACTAAAACTAAATCACTCAGAATTAGACAGTGCCACATGACTGAATTCCAATGTTACTGTTAATTGAAATTGATAAAAGATTTTGAACATAAGAAGGATATTTCATTTTTTAGATTTCACTTTACATTTATAACGTAAACTAGGTTTGTAACAGACACTGGTACTTAGAATCGATTCTACACAAAATTCAAGAATGTGTCTAAAAAGGTGCCAATATTACATCGGGACATTTACATAGGCCCAGTTATCACTTCCCCAAGAATAAATCAATCAAAACTAATATCATATTATAAAGTTTATATAAATTTCATAGTATTTTCAGACAAAATTATTACTTTTATTTTTATCTCATTAATTATGCTTATATTAACGAAATAATCAAATTTAAAAGTAAATTCTGTTCGAAATACGAAACTGGGGCTTCTTTTATTTTGCAAAGAAAACACATGTGGTTAAAGAATCGCTACTATTTTATCAATATCATTTTGGGATGCATTATCCATTTTAGGACATTTGAAACATTTTCCATCAATTTTTTCTGCATATTGAATTGTAAGCTCGTTAAAAAAAATTCCCTTGTACCTTCCAAACAAACCTTATACTTCGTTAAAGACCCAGTCATTTACTTTTGGGACTCCCGTGATATTTAAAAAAATTTACTTGGTCTACTTCTGTCTACTTTTGTGTTTACTTGGGTCACATATCCCTAATTGGCTTGGGTCACTTATCCCTAGTTGCACTTTTTTTTGTTTAATCCCAAAACAAAGACATTTGCGAATAATTACATTAGCAATATTATGCATGTAACTGTAGCTAATAGCATGAACTAAACAAATGACTAATTGAAAAAATCTTTCTTTTAAACCAAAAAATGTAGACCGAAAAACCTTACGCTTTCAAAAATTTACTTTCAGTGCATGAAAACGTATTTCTTCGCATAACTTAACAAATACGCTATGATTCAGCTTTTTTTTTTCACCATGTGATCAACTGGCTGAAAGGAAAAAAGTGATGCCACTTTCAACTCACATAACTTTTCCATTGCTGAGAGAAAGGCATTGGGTCATGTACCCTTAGGGGTCAAATGTCCCTAGTTCCCCCTACATTCTATGCATCATATTGTAATTGCAGGAATCATATGTCACCACTATAGACTTTGTACAACAAAAGATCTGTATTGTGGTTGAAAGAACTTTGTAGTATTTGAACAAACTAAAGACAGTTGTTACGTTAAGGAAATTATTGTAGCGTTTATAGCAAATCACTGATAATGAATTATTATAAAGAAACCCGTCGTAAACACAACTTTTCAGTTTCGCGAAATTGCTTCGATGAAATAATGTATTAATCATAATTAAAATCTAGGAGTGTGTACCACTTCACGACTTTCCATTACCGTTCATTGAATCAATTACATCCATCTGATAATGACAGACGAAATTTTTTTTACAAAGAAAAAACAACAATTTTTTTTTTAATTCAGCGTCCTCCAAAAGCAAAATTCGGATTTTCGACCGCACTTCAATACTTCCATTACATAATCTTTCACATTCGTTAATTGAAATAATAAATTAAGAAAAAAACCATAAAATAGTTAAACTAACATCAAATAGTTTTAATTTTAGCAATTTTACTTTAAAACATTTTAAAATCGATTTTCAGAAAAGATTTTTTGTGCCATAAAAAATTTCTTCTTTAGGCAATCATTCCAAAATATAAACTTTTAATGACGAATGGTTGCAAAAAATATAATCACTTTATTAAATTTCTTTACTTCTACAAATGCTTCTACAAATTGTAAGCTTTAGTATCAGAACCAGTTAAAATAGTTATCAGCTAAAACCACCCAGAACCCCGACATTCAAAGAATCCTCTATGTTCTTATCTCTTCATCCCCTCTAGAAGGAGGGGGAAGGAATCCAGACCCTGGGGGGCCTCAGTCGTGGGGCCTCGAATTTCATTGGCGATAAAAAAACGCACTGAACGATTGCTTTTCGCCTAGTAGGCGATAAAGTGTTTTTTCTAGTTTAAAAACACGGCGACATCTGGTTTTCGAGAAAGATAGTAAAAGAGTTCGTGCCGATGAATTAATGACTCTTAAGTCATTTTCTAAAGGCTGATTTTTACGTATGTTTTAGAAAATAATGTTAAAAGTTAATAATAAATTTCCCTGAAACTTTTCGTCGGCCGAAATTTTTCCCAGACGCTTCAAACGTCTTTACCAAGTTCAGACTTTGTCCCACGCATCTGGCGGCGGGAGATGGCGCTACAATCGTCCTCGGACGTCAAGAAGGGAAGTTAAGCAAAAAAGAACTATGTGTGTATTGGAGATGTGGTTGGTTGGTCGATTGACATATATATTCCGGTTTGTGTGCTTGATCATTGGAGATGTGAAAATGTTGTAAGCTAAAGACAGCTATGGTAACTTGTTTATTAATTTATTTTCTAATTAAACGAAAATTTAATTAAATCGAAACGATATTCTTTCTTAACCAACCAACCACATCTCCAATACACACATAGTTCTTTTTTGCTTAACTTCCCCTTCTTGTCGTCCGAGGACGATTGTAGCGCCATTTCACGCCGCCAGATGCGTGGGACAAAGTCTGAACTTGATAAAGACGTTTAAAGCGTCTGGGAAAAGTTTTGGCCGACGGAAAGTGTATGGGAAATTTATTATTAACTTTTAACATTATTTACTAAAACATACGTAAAAACAAGCCTTTAGAAAATGACTTAAGTTAACTTATAATTTACCTACTTTTTGCACCCGATACCTGTAAATTGGCCGTCGGTTCACTCTAGCGGGTATGCATATACTAAAAGTAAATGAAAACCGAACCTAATACGATACATTTCATCCTTTAGAAAATGACTTAGGTCTGGGGGCCCTGGGCTCTCGCTCTATTATGTCAGGTCAAAGAAACGTGTTGTCAGGTCTTCTGTCAGGTCACGTGCACTTATGTCAGGTTGTAGAGAAATAAGTGTCCATAATAGCAATAAATTGCCAAATATAGTAACTCTTGCCTAAACTAAAACTTCCCTACTTTTTTTAAAGTAGACTTTTCCTCAATCAAAATATCTGAGATGCGAAGAAGTGACCGGTGAAGAAAATATAAGTTTTCTTAATGAAATTGATGGGAACCGAGCATGTGAAACCGAAAAATCCATAATACCTCTCTGAGGGATAAGCAGATTGACTGAAATGTAAACTTGATTTTATACTACATAAGTTTTAAATTTAAAGTTTTAACACTGAAAATGTAATTTCTTAATTTAAAACAAAATATATTTCTGTAATAGCTTTTTATAAATGGCTCCTCTGTGCCTTAAATTTTAAAATTTAATAAAATTATTAAATTTTTACAGTTAGGAAAATTATTTGTGTTGTTGGGAAACCTGTTAGACAGGTTACGGGTTTATAGCCTGTATCCTTTTTCAAATATATATGTAAAATAAGTCGACAGGGAAACTTTGATGTAGTTAAGTCACTTTTATTGAACAGCTAGACATCGGGAAATGATAGATTTGCCGTCTGATGACAACGATAGTATGTGGCGGAGTGATGCACAAAAATGGCGAGGAATGGCGAGCCTCTTCCATTGACCAATCACAAGTTAAGATTGATGGTGAGAAAGGTTTAAAAGGTCAGCTTTAAAATGTGATGACTAAACAGTTTCGGTGGGAACGGTCGATCTGGTCGACTGTTTGTCACCAACAGGGTGTGGTTGGGATGTTAAAGATAGTAATAAGTGATATTAAGGTTATGTGAAACAGGTAATTTAAGTTATTAAGTTTAATTGGGGATAAAAATATAAGATTTTGAGGGGTTTAAGTTATAATATGTCATATATGAAAGTAAAAGAACTTGAAATTAGACACCTAAGTGTACTATAAGTTAATCTTGTATAACATGCATTTTTTTCTTCATATCTTTACCTTGGTCTTAGAGGAATACATCTTTAAAATTGGCTGTTTCTAAGTGTTTCTCAAACTCTGATGAGCCGAATGTATAACATTTTGGCTATGAAGTACAGTAATACCGTAGAAATTTCCGAAACTCCATTCCTGAAATTTTACACAACAAACAAATCCATGAGTTTTAGGAATAATAAATCAAGCAAATCACCGTATCTTCTAAATAATACATCAAACAAAACGTTGAATCTTCGAAATAATACATCAAAAAGACGCTCCTTCAAAAGACAAACATGATCACTGAGTCCCAACATCCGATCAAAGACCTTATTGGGTGTGTAGGAAAAACAAGAAAGCGAATAAGAAATTCCAATTTCGATTGCTATCCAAAAAGTAATTAGGACAGCTGACGCTTGGACATTCCCGCGTCCCGGTGGTGACATCTGGGGTATATGGGAATGCTTTAGCAAGTGACGTTAAAGGAAAGAACATCGGACTTCCATTCAGCTGTTGTTAAGTGCCAAATCTTAGTACAGCTATGATATAATGGACGGTCTCTCCATTTACGACTTTTTTGAAAATGGGGTTGCTATCCCTATCGAGTTGTTGGAAATTTTGAAGATGAATGTTTACACATTTGTGCATTTTTGTTTCTTGTCAACGTAACGCAAATCGCCAAATCGGGACCGGCCATTACATGATAGCTGTTTCCAAATCTTCAGTCACACTGAAAACAAAATCATGTTGTATTCAGAAAACTTCTGGAAGCAATGTTGCCTGAAAAGTTTCGTAATGCTACGGAAAAAATATGTGTATTGTGGAAAAATAGGATATAAATATGATGAGAGATATTTTCTGAAGTAGGGTATCTTAAAAGTAAAAAGTTAACTCATGACTCATATACGAACCCTCTTCGACGGCAGAGGGATTTGGCGCGTTGAGTACTGCACCATTACGACCACCGATGAAGTTTATGTATTTTAAATTTCCTTTCGTAACCAAAACAGAAAAAACTCTTCTTAACAGGTGCAATCTGTATCAGTGGTTACAGATATTATATATTATGAGAAAATATATCTTTTGACAAAATGAGAAGTAATTTTACAGTCAACTGTAGTAGTTTCAGAAAACAGAAATCTTCTGTATAAAATAGGCTTGCATCGTTTTCACATTTAATTGTTTTAGAATTTTATTTTTGAACGGATAAGGAAGTAGAATAATTGCTTAAGTTCTTTAAATAAAGAACGTAAACATGTGGCAACAGTTCTAAAAACATATCATGAATAATTTAAGTAAAAATAAAAGGACGGGCAACATCTGAAACAAAACTAGCGGAGTCTATTGGTCGCCTTATTCGAATTTGTACGGCTATCAGGGGAGAAGTTCTGTATGCCGATTAGTTTATTTTTGCAGTATCCTATTGCTTTGATTAGATATATTATGCATGTGAAACTCTTTAAAATATGTTTGACGTGGCACAAAACCTCTCAAAAAATAAAGTATGAAAAGAACCTTGTAAAAATGAACGCGATTCTTCATTTTCTGTTCAAACTGCCCAAACTTTCATTGTCCGCAAGACGGTTTTTAGGCGGTAAAAGATATCACTTCTGTTTGCATTTTTTATGGCCTTAAAACTACGGAAATGGATTTGGAAAGGAAAACTGTTACTTTTCACTAAAATGGATATTAATTTTTTGTTGTTGAATATTTGGAGAAATTGTAGTATGAAGAGTTTGGTGATATCTCTTTAAAAATAACACTAGTAACACTTTTTAATGTATTGTTTGGATAGGTGGGTGGTTAATAATTAAAAATCTATCTTTTTTTTGCAAAGATTTTCGCTTATTCTATGAAACCTTAGAGATAGTAAACCAAGCGCTTTCGGACACTTCCTAGAGGAGACACGTAATGAACAAGAAAGAAGGGATTTTGAATTTGGTCACGTTGAGGTCCGCTCAAGGAGTGTGTAGAATAAAACAGTACTAAGATTGAACTTTTTATAAGCTTTTCTATCGGATTTTATAGCTAGTAGCTTGTTAAATTATTTTTAGACGTTGATTATATTTTGTTATTCTCTTCAGTGAATTTTTTTTATGTCAAACTCAATTTTCCTCAATAAAAACTTTTATATGGGCCATAATTAAGTATTAGTGGTTAAAACAATAAAACATCTTTAAATTAACACAATAATTGAATTTATAATACGTATTTTTCATTCCTCTATTAAACGATATTTCATGCATAAAGGTAAAAAATGTGCGAGAGAGAATGTTTTACTATCTATGTATATGAAACATGACATAATGACAAACCATTACCAATCTCTACTTGCCCAAATCACATCATTCCAGTCTATGTACTTAGCTGTACACCGAACTGAATTCCATTGTTTAATCGTAATATCCTGTATACTTACTCCTTATCGACAATTTCAATCGGATGAGTCGGTTTAACAAACTTGTAAAGCTCGTTTTACAAGCAATGGTTCCGGTAATATTCGCCGCACTTACGGTGCGTGATGAACGTATTCGCAATGTTATATAGGCAATGATATCTTTCCCTTGCGCAGGGGCGGCGGCAGCAGAGAGGTTAGGGGGGCTCCAGCCCCCCTGTCGGGCAAGGCTAGCCCCCCGTCGGGGAAATTTTAAACTTCGTCGGGGTAAAACTAACTTATGATATCGGAAAAAATTTGCGTCGGAAAAAAAAACCTTTTAACCGTTTTAAAATTCAACACTGTTTCGCATTTTCTAAAACTGTCGTCTCAGTCGTGGTTCGTACCCTTCTTCAATTGACCTTGAGTGCATACCACTGAGCGACGAAATGTAATTTCTCTTTTATCATCCCACTACTCCAAACAGTGGGGGTGTAGCTGTAGAAACCCTCTAAAAGCTGGAAACCCTCTATGGCCTCAGGGAACTTGTCGTGGGGGTGCATAGTTGACCTTCGTAGGAAGGTTCATTACCACTAAGAGTTTTCTTCAGAACGGATTTACTTAGTGCACTTTTAAAAGATTTGCTTTTTTTGTAAGGAATGAAGAATGTAAAGGAACAGACTACTTGTGGTATGTTTAACCTCAATTTTATTCGATTTTTCGGAAGCATTTTAATATATATATATTTCAATTTTAAAAGAATGAATTCCTCGATTATTGATATTTATTGTGTTAAAATTAAATAGCAGCAAATTTGTTGTTTGTTGTTTGTGCTCGTCTCGGCACGTAAAAAATGCACGCAGTTTGAAATCCCTTAAAATGTTTTCAAAATTGCTTTCAAATTTTGTACGTTTTTTTTTAAATACAAAATATGTATATCCTAATTGTTTTTACTCCCAATTGTCAAAGTGCAAATAATAAGTACCTATGGCTTTTTTTTACTAAACATTTAAATAACACTAAGTTTAATGACTTGTATGAATTAATCAAAGTAAAATAATGCCCAGCTAGTATCATAGCTTTGATAATATACAATCATAGCTTAATAATATACAATCATAGCTTAATAATATACAATCATATCTTAATAATATACAATCATATCTTAATAATAAACAATAACTTTATTTTGGTGTATTACAGCCAAACTCAACTTTAAGCGCATTGTGCTCGATAAAAGGATAACGTTTCCTAAACTCTCTGCAACATTCAGGGAAAATTCTCCCATTTAAGGTTCTGAAGTAAGTCACATATCGTCGATAAAAAGCGAGAAATTCTACAAAATATTTTCAAGATTGCTTCCAAAATTATCCTTCAATAATAAATTGCAATTTTTGGAACTAGAAAAAAATGACAAATTTCCGGATGAATCTTTCCTTAAAATCAAAATAAAATTTAAAACATTTAAAAAAATCCGTTAAAATGAAATTTTGAGATGAACAACCGTTCATAGAATAAAGCTAAATTTTCTTTGCAAAAATAAGTAGATAGACAAGGAAATTCTTGTGCCATTTTTTGCAAATAATAATTTAGGACGACCATCAGTCCATCACCTGATTTTCTCGAAAGTAGGAACGGTCAAAACAAAGGAAAATTTACGTTTAACGATCAAAAGTTCTTCATATTCTAATAGTTCTCATTCCATGTGTACCACTACCACGGTATTTTGGAGATAATGATGCAAAAAAAATAATAATCTGGAAGAATCCTAGACTATAAGGGTCACCTCGATTTTGTCGTCCAATACCTGTACAGTTTTGTAGAGGAATCAGCACTAGCTGAATTTACCAACACGTAAGGAATACTTACAGCAAAAAAATATGTTGTAATTTTAGCCTAAATTAGGCAATAAGGCTTCATACTTCTAAAACCATGTAAATTTAGATGTTTTTTAGCCCATTGGAAAAATTTCAGAGTCCATGTTTGTACCCCTTTTGTCAAAATGTGCAACCCTAAAAAATGATTTGTCAAGGCATCCTACTGTTTGTTTTGTGGACATTTTTGAGGATTTGTATCGAGTTGAAAAGAAATCTGTATAGTAGCGCGTTTAGCTTTAAAAAAGTTTGAAATAGAATTTTATAATTGAACAAAAGTATTAACCGATTTTTAAATTTTTTAATGAATTGCGTTTTTTGTTTCATTTTTGAATATTAATAATAACCTTGCGAAGTATTCACGGTTTGATGTTGATTGTTGGTTATATTTGGGGCAAATTCGAGAATGAATATGTTAAAAAAACTTTTTTTTTAAAATTATACTGAAGCCCCCCCGTCGGGGTACGCCAGCCCACCCGTCGGGCTATTCCTAGCGCCACCACTGCCCTTGCGACGGAAGCGAAAATCGTATTTATGGATTTAACAGCGATTTTCAACAAGTAGTGGCAACAAATTAGCTAATGTAAAATGTAAGGCAATGAAAGTATTGCGATGGGGTCGAAAATCCGAAATGGAAAATTTGTGTTTTCTAAACGTTTTGAATGATGCTGATTGATTCTGAAAAACTGGTTTTCGAACATTGGCCCATCTGTCAGCCACGATTTATTTGGGGATTTCAAAGACATTTCTAACACTGAATGAGTTCGAAAAAAGATAGTGACATTAAACCTAAAAACTTATCATTTTATGCCTTCAAAGCATACCATTACTCAATGATCACAGCAAAAAATTATTTGCTGCGACTATAAAAGCATACTATTTGTTCCGCAGATATCTTAAATCATTTTGGTTTCGCACTTGTGGGCTTGGTAATAACTTTATTCTTTTAAACTACCCATAACAAATTTCTCTACCATTCTATTTTCTTTCGTGTTTTTTTTTTTATTTATAATTTTTTAAAACTTCAAAGTTAAAATCGGGCTTTAATGTTTTAAGTAAAAATATACACTATCAGGTTGATCTCCCGAATATAAAGGGCTAAAGCAGCAGGTTCGCCCTTACAAATACAAAACTTATTTTGCATTAAATGAAACAAATAAAGCTTTATCAAACTCACTCATCGACTGGCGTTTCGTGGAGACTGTCCGTTATTCCGGCATTGTTTCCTTAATGGCCGAGTCATAGCACCGATATTTGGGCACTCGGCTGTCATTCTGGTTTCGAGAAGCATTCGGCCACTAATTGGCGATTTGGTTTGTGACGGGGAACTGTGGGACCTCTATTACCAACCTAAATGGGCCCGGAACTTGGCCGATAAAGAGAGAAAATTGGGCAATCCAGAAACGACCCGGTTAAGTTGGGTGTAAATGAAAATGGACTAACGTGGGATACCCCAGGTGGGCCCATGTGTTTTGACCAAAAATAAAGGGGGTCGTTTCTTTCTGGGCCCCAAATGGATAGTGCCGTCACAGTAACCAAGTGAGTCCATATGGATCCCACATTTGTGTGCTACCTGGGAATGTTTTAATTTAAGTGAGTTAAATACCGTAATATGTTCAAAAATTTAATTAACTACCCATATGAAAAAAAAACATGGTATCTCTGGAAGCCATCCGATGCACTAATTTTTTTTAATATAAAGATGAGAACAAATTTTGCTAATAGTAATGCTACGTGTTATATAATGAATGCGGCGTTGAAGAAAAGATAACATAAGAATGTATTTCATTCCGTGACATATTTGGAAGTTACTAGATAGTACTTTGTTAACCACGAACAAAATATCGTACATTGATGTCTAATTCTAATACACAAATTAGCATTACTTTTGCTATTGTATTCAATGATGTGGGTACATTGGATTATTCTCTTAAAAAAGAACAAGTAGGTTTGTAACAGAATCTGTCACTTAACCAGCTTCCACACAACAGTTGTGTTTAACAGGTAAAAAGGCGCCAAACACAGCATTAATTCTATATTAAACATTTACATGCTAAATTTGGCTAGTTTCATTTATTTTATTTCGAAAATTCAATAAATATTACTTATCGTTTGCAAAAATTAATTTATATTTCAAAGAATAAATATGTAATATTCCTCGCTTTTAAATAGATGAAAACATTTCATAACAACATACAAAGAATCTCGTAGTTAAATATATTTGACGTCATTTCAAACTGATCGATGTCGCAAAAATAAATTTATTTTAATGTATTGTATAAAAGAATTAAAGTTTCTCGAGCGATTGTTGCGAATGGCAATGGTGATTGCATGCTAATAAAAATAGCTTCCTATGCTTTTTTAAATAGGCATTAAATTTTGCAGTTTTTTAAATAATTGAAGTACTTCGAATTCTTTTCTGAAATTTTTAATGTTTTCTAATTTTGATGCGCTGAATTTTTTGACGTATCATACTTGCCCGTAGCATTTGTAGTTTCGGCTGTGAAAGTGGGTGACGGACAGACGGACGGACTGAACGATTATAATACCTTCCACTTTTTACGTTATAAACGTAGTGGGGAAGCTAAAACTGACGTGCAGTAAATATAATATGTATGTACTATTGTTTTAAAATGATAATTAAAACATACTCATAGATAAAAGAACTTATACCTCACGATATATCAGAACTATCTCTTTCCCAAAAAAGCCTACTAAATTGTAATTATTTAGACTTTTTACTTATAACCAAACAATTAAAACAAAAACCCTAACCCTCACTAACCGCACCATTTCTTTTTGAAAGAGGACTCGAGCGCCGCGTCAAATTACCCCAGGGCAAACTTTGCATTTATTATTCCCTTAACTACCCCGTCTCGTTTACCCTATAAATCAAGGGCATTGGAAATTGGAGAACCTTCGCCTTGATTGGTCCCGCTGGGATTAATATTAAAGAGTGTGGAAAGAGGGTGTCACGTGACAACAATCACATTAAAGGAAATGAAAGGACCAAAGAGATAATCAATAGAGAAGTAAGGGATTATTTGAGATCAAGGGAGGGTTTGGGTATGGTCTACTCAATTTAGGGCAGTGAAACTCTCCTTGACGTCACGCTATCCGTCCAGTGCAAAGCAATGGCGGCTCTTCCGAAGGAGAAGAAATCTGTTCTCAAAATCCAAACGGAACCAAAAAAAAGTTTAGTCAGCCGTGCTGGCAGCCTCACCTAATAAGGCCAGAGAAGCTTTCTGTACTCACGTCACACTATTCGTCCGGTTCGGGTTGACAAATGTTCCGAAAGGGAGGAACGAAACCTGTTTATAATAATATAGTATGCACTTCGTGAATCACACAAAACGGAATATATATGTACCAACCAACCAATAAACGAACTTCGTGAATAGGTTTCGTACTTGTTCTTCGAAAAAGATGGAAATTCGAAACGGGCGGACAGCGTGACGTCACGAAGAGCTTCTGAAGCCTTAAAGTTGAGTAGTTTAGGGCCGTGTTCTATCAGATTTCTTCTTCGAACACCGGACACTCCGAACAGGACGGTCACAGAGCCTTTTTGTCTTTTATTGAGTCTAAGCTTTATTATTTGTACCAAACACAATAGATAACATGCTTAAAAATTGAATACGATCATAGATTTGACTTTAAAAAATTTATTTTATGTTTTCATAACTTTTATTGTAAGAATTTTTTTAAAGGCACAAATTTGTCCTCTTATAAGTATTTTTTCTTGATTGTGCTGGTATTTAGAATATTCTGCATCTGTTCAGAAATATAATAATATATTGTATTTCCGGGTTTTTTTTTAAATAGCCTCTAGAATATGTTGTTATATTTTTTAAAAGATATATCATAGTTAGGCATAGTGACTTTTTTCGTATTTTTTATTTTTAAGGTAAAGTAAACAAAAATATTTCATTTGATTAAAAAAAATATTTTATTACCCTAGGCTTGGGTTCTATCATGTCACTAGCGAAGATATAAATAATTTACTAACTGACTTTATTAAAGAAACTTTATGACCAAACCATTTCCTTAGCAACGCATTAATGCCCAAAAAATGCAATTTGAGGCTCTAGAAAAAGCAAAATTTTCTCTCTTAACTCTTATCATATGTTATTTAAATCCAGTCGAAAATTTATTAAATTGCTTTAAAAATACCACTTTTATGTTAAAACTTAAATGTAGATGGAAATTTATTTACAAATAAAAACAGCAGTTGCTCTTACAAACAAAACCCTGGAGTAAAAATTCTCGTCAATATCGTGTTTCTCTATTCTCATATAATGACTTATATAGACGTTTACTAGTTTACTTATTTTCTTCCTATGGTAAACATGTACTTTAAAAAACTCTTCTGGGTACTACAAAAGCATTTCAAGCAGCGTTTAGGCTATTTTTTCTTTATCAAAATGCTTGATTACTTCACCAAGATGTTTTCCATTTAAAAATAAATTTTATTTCTTTCGTTTTATGGCAGCAAAGTTTTTTTACTTTTAAGCCAACATTAAATGACAATCCAACTATAGAAATATTTTATTTTTGGTTAGTAGGAGTTGGAAAAAATTACGCTTCGTCTATTTTTAAAATTATTGATTGATTTTGATGTCATAATGGCTTTATAAAACAATTATTACAAATATAGTACAATGGTATATTTCGTCTCGTTAAATGTATGATGTCACAAAGAGCAAGGTCATTAACAAACCAAGGGAAATATTGTGACAAAATTATCCAGCTACATTTTCTTTTCTTTTTTTTCTCTAATGGGGCTGCAATATTGGCGGTCAAGCCTTTTGCAGACTCGGCATATTCCCCAGAACTGAGAGCCATTTCTTTGTGGCACCATATAGGCGACTCTCGCTACCAATTTTGACGCCCAGATTACAATGAATCTGAGCTCTCTGTGGATGTTAAAGTATGCCGAGATTTAATTTTGCCGAGAGAACCCAAGCCAAATGGACCCTCCAGGGATCTTTTACATGCCACATAATCGTATGATATGCGCGCCCAAGATTTACATTTCTACATCTCTACATTTTCTTTGGCGTTGTATATTTTCATAGCTACTAGGACCCATTGGTTAACATATCCACGGAATATATTGTGTAGTCAAATTTTCATTGCAGCGTTTTTTTATTCTACAACACAAATATAATCAGTTTTAAAAGTTGTTATGAATGATATTGATACACGTTTATTAATATGAAATTTCAAATACGAGATTTCCAAGATGATCAAAGCATTAAATTCATCAAAATGTAGGATTTTTTAATGAAATTAATTTATATAATTTCACCTAAATTGAATATTATTCTTATTATCACTGAATAAAGTAATTTTGCAATTTAGATGACAAACAGAATTATATAATAAAAATCTGCCCGGACTTTTTATTTCTTTTTATTGAAACATCTATATTAGATTGCTTTCCTGAACTACGATTTAAATCTGTTTTCAATTTCACCTTGTCTGAATAGAATATAAAAATCAAAACAAACATAAAGAGATTCTTTCCTAAAACAATAATAAGATCCCAGCTTTGTCAGATATGCTCTATTCAAATTATTAAGATTGTTGTAGTTTGTACTTAATTGATTTTCCTGTGATAATTTTAAAATTTGTTGACTCTATTGTCATTCTTTTTAATTATCCATACATAAAATGCATACACACTGCTATTTCAGGCTTTGGCCTCTTGACTGTGCTACATACTTTGTATTTTTTTGTAGTTTTTGTCGTGCTAAATAAAAAAAATATTTTAAGTAGACAATAGTAACGCATTTGGTAATCCCTAAACATGCATTTGATTAAGTGTGATGTGCCTATTAGAAGTTTTAGTAAGATTTCCATTTAAGCTTCAGGGATTCTCAAACTTTTTATTTCTCTCTTTCTACTGCTGAGGACAAGCAAATAGCTTAGAAGCATAAATTTCGGAAGAATGTCTGCCGTTGTTTACTTCGTGAGTGAAGTTAATTAAGCCCACGGTTTTGTAGTATTACTTAGGAGTAAACTTCAGAAAAGCAAGCAAGAAAATGCACGGTTCTAAATTGGATTCCACCATTAAACTCGCTTAATTTTGTGAGATGATTACTTGAAGAAAAGTTGGAGTATTTGTTAACGGATTGTTTATTTAGATATGCAGACATTTTAAAATAATAAAAGTTTCATAACATTGAATTTGTTAATTAGTTTATGTTTTGAGTAAGAGATTAGATTGATAAGTCTTGATTATTTGTAGTAATATTTATATATTTTTGGAGTAGTATTATATGTAGTTTGTTGAACATTGTAGTATTATATTTATTTTGTTGTAGTTTGTAGTACTATATTGTGTAGTTTGCAGTTTTTATACAATCGCAATTGCTTGTGTTATAGAGTTTTAGAAGGAGTTAGATTTTTTTCAAAACATTGTTTAGCCAACAAACATTTATTTTACGGGAAAAAAGTTATTTTTAACCTACTTTCCTTTTAACTTCTACACTACGTTTATAACGTAAAAAGTGGAAGGTATTATAATCTTTCAGTCCGTCTGTCTGTCACCCACTTTCACATAACGAACCGCAAGTCTCACAAACAAGTAGGATATGTCATTTTGAAGCAAAAAATCAGGCTAGGCTACATCCCAATTTTCATTAAATATTTAAATTTATATAACTAAAAATTTAATTTACATTGAAATAACCAATGATGTATAATAATGGATGTACTACTGAATGTTAAGAAAACGCTGCCGTTGCCAAAAGCTAGGAAGAGAACTATTTGGCTTCTTTTCTAATTTGGCGCTTTTACTTGGCTCCAATTCTTCCAGCGATTTCATCAATTTATAAATGTTACTGGATAGACCAAAATACTTTGGAAAATGAGGCTACTGCCAGATCTATGTTAGCGACTGTTATTTTTTCTATTCTTTATTTTATTTGGAGGGAGGTGTGGTGAACAAATGCGAACAATATGAAATGTAAGTATTATTTTTCGGAGTAAAAAGGTATTTGGTATACAATTTTATATTCTCCTTCGAAAATGCATTTATATTATTAGTATTTATTTATGTTGTTATTGTGCGGTGTTTGGAGAAAGGGAAAAATTTGGTTTTAATTGAAACATAAAATGAATAATTTTAAATAAAATTTTATTTACAATATTGTAAAAAAAGAAAATCATTCTTCATAAATAATAATAATTACTTAAATAACGTTTTATTTTCCCGTGAAGTCCGCCAGGACAGAACACAAGAATTCCCTATTTTTCATTTTTCTGTTACTATGATAAAACACAAATTAGATTTACTAGAGAAATTAAAAGTAATCCAATTAATTAAAATAATAACTTTCGAGCAGTCTATAAGAGATTTAAACATAAGAAAATTTGAACGTTGTACATCAACTTTTGTTCTATGAAAGGAAATAAAAGATTTTTACGAAAAAAAAACTTTTAAAAATTTGATCATTTCCAAAAAAATTTGTCTGATAGAATAAAACTTTTAAAAAAGAACACAATTATTCGAAAAGTTCATAATTAATTATTTAATCGTAAATGATATATACCAATAAAAAATGTTTAACTTCCCTTCCATACATGATGAAGCGAGACACGGCTGGAAATAACATGCTAATTCTATTTTTATTCAATGTATTCACTGTTGCCATTTAGTTAAACGTACGAGAAACTTTATTTAAAACAAAAATAAAACTTTTTAAAAAATATTTATTTATGAGATATAATTCAGTTTGGATTGATGTCATATCACAATGGGCTTGTTTCAACACTTTGTCAAAGAAAACAAAACAACCAATGACATCGCAGTTCGGATCGCGTGACGTTATAAAAACCAATGAGCTTGTTTCAACACTTAGTCAAAGAAAACAAAACAACCAATGACATCGCACGATGGAGAACGTGACATCATAAGAAATATTCCCATAGAGTTATTTTGATGGCTCATTATATATGTATGAAGAAAGATGCATAGGTAATTCTAACTTTGCATAAAAAATATGCAAATTTTGATTTTAATTTTTAAAGCATCAATTTTACTAAATATTTATTCTTCGAGCTGTAAATTAATTTAACAAACGATAAATAACTGAATTTTCGAAAGAAAGTTAATGAAAATAGGAAATTGTGGCTACTAAAAGATATTTATAAAAAAATTACATCATTATTCTTTTCACTTCAAACAAATTTATCAAACGATAAAGACTTATTATTAAATCCGCGAAGGAAAATAGTTAATTTCTAAGTTTAAAAGTTTGAATTAGAAAGCTAAAGGCACTGTTTGGCTAATTTCTTTCTGAGCTGTATAAATAGCGTGTTTCCTGTTGAGCACAAATGTTGTGTGGTAGCGGTTTAGGTGGAAGACTCTGTAGCAAACCTACTTTTTTCAAATTTGAAAGAATTAAAAAAATGTTCAGCATTTCTTTACTAAACAAGCGCCACTCAGTTAAAAAAAATTTTGCATAAAATCTGGTTAGTTTTAATTTAGTACATTTATTCTTTTAGTATTCTATAATTCTATAAGGGCATTATTCACTGTAATGATATATTTTTGAGGTTTGTTTTTTGAAAAGTATTTGAAAATCACACCAGAGTTTAAAAGCTTTTTTTAAAGACTATATATCTTTTACAAGTTGTTGTATTGTTTTTTAACTTTAATAAGTGTAAAAAATAAATTAAAATGATGTTATGATAAGTTTTGCTTCGGTCAAATCCTAGTATCCGTTTTAGTGACACTTTGCGGAGGGAGATAAATTTTTCATTGTGTAGTTTATTTCGCTTTTTGTTACTCCTAAATTTTTCGAAAATGTTGATTTTTTACAAATTCTTATGCTGAAGCTTATTTAAGAATAAGAAGCTCGAGTAATTTAGCCGCCGGCGACCTTTTTATAAAAGACGCCCATGTGCACCTAGAAAGAATACTAAGATTTTACCTAAGCAATTTTATATATACCTATTTTTTTACCTGCAAACAAATTTAGCAATCGATGAAGAACATGAATCTAATTTATAAAGAAAATGAATGATAAGTGCCAATTTTGGCTTTTAAAAGTTTAAATTACAACTAAAGGGTTGTGTTTGACGTTTTTTTTCTTTCAACGTTGTAGAAATTGGTGGAAGTGGTTCTAAGTGACCTACTTGTTTTTAGATAAGAATTTCAGTGAGTTTAAAAATAACGGAAAAAAACATTTTAGTTCTTTTAGAACTTCTTGTTTAGACAATTATGTTCTTTTCCGTGCTGTTAGGCTTACATATATCAATGTCTAGACGCAGTTACATTATTTGAATTGTCAAAGAAAATTTCAATTGTCGATGAATTTCTATCCATTTATTTTTCTATACATTTTATATTATTTCTATGCATTTTTTATTTAATGAATTTCTTATCTCTGTTATTTTCAATCATAGTACTGCCGGATATTTTATTTAGTTTCAAATACAAGTCAACATTTTTATCCTTTGAAATATGAAACGTAAAGATCCCAGTTTATAATAAAACACGTCAAGTTTATCAAACGAATATTTTTTGTCAGTTTTTGCATCACTTTTAAAAGCAACATTTTAAGAAACATTTTTGTATCCTTTTGAAGTTCAAAATATCTAGTAAAATGTAAAAAGAACTTTTTGTTATCTGTTAACGGAGTTTTTTTTTTAAATAAAAACTTCGTTCTGGATTTATGGTTTCAAATTACTCAACCATATTTAGATTTTTTAACTTCTGATTTTGTTTCTTTTTATACTCGACAAAAATTCTAAAAAAAATTCGTATTTTTTTTTCAAAAGACGTATCTCCATGTATGAATCCATTTCTTTGAATAATGTTTTTATTTTCCACTTAAATAATAAAAACTATCTTCAAAAAGGCTTTTTTTTAATAAAATGTTGAATTTTTCGTTAAGGATAGCAATTGAAACGCAGTAAGAAGGATTGTTTTTTGAAATGGCACACACACACAACTTCGAAAAAAATACAAAATAAGCATTTATACAAGGAAAAAAATTCTTTTTATAATAGAAAATTTCTGCTATTAATTGCCAGAAAATATCCGGAACGCTGCGGAAAAAATATGTTGACAGAATACTCCGATAAAAAAAAGTACTCAAACAAGAAGTTCCTAAAGAACTAAAATAGCTTACTTTCCTAAAACTCAAATACTTACCAAACAGATATATTTTGAATGGGGAATACGAATGGACAGATTGACATCGTCAGCATGTGAATACCAGCTTTTTATTTTTTTTTAATTATTCCATATTAAAACAAGTAGGTTTGTTACAGTATCTGCCACTGAAACCGCTTCCACACAATATTTGTGTTCAACAGGAAACACACTATATAACAACACCTTAGAAAGAAATTCGCCAAACAGGGCAACAGGACCTTTAGCTAGTTCTAATTCAAACTTTTAAAAACGCCAAAATTAACTATCTCGATTAATCTTCTTTTGCAGATTGAGTTAGTAGTCTTTATCGTTTGCTAAATTTTGTTGAAGTTCGAAGAATAATTATGTATTTTTTAATAAATATCTTTTAGTCGCCACAATTTCCTATTTTCATTAACTTACTTTCGAAAATTCAGTTAATACTAATCGTTTGTTAAATTAATTTACAGTTCAAAAAATAAATAATTAGTAAAATTGATGCTCTAAAAATAAAAGCGAATCTTTAGATGTTTTTAGGCAAAGTTAGAGTTCTCCATGCATCTTCCTTCATACATATATAATGAACCATAAAAATAAATCCGTTGTGATATGACACAACATTTCTGTTCAACAAGAAAAAAGTCGCCAAACACAATATTAATTCTATTATAAACATTTACATGCTAAATTTGGCTAGTTTCATTAATTTTATTTCGAAAATTCAATAATCATTTCTTCAATAATTATTCAATAATTGGCTTGTTTCAACACTTTGTCAAAGAAAACAAAACAACCAATGAAATCACAGTTCGGAGTGCGTGACGTTATAAAAAAACCCAAAAAGAGAGGAATACTACATATTTATTCTTTGAAATATAAATTAATTTTTGCAAACGATAGTAATTATTGAAGAAACAATTATTGAATTTTCGAAATAAAATAAATGGAACTAGCCAAATTTAGCATGTAAATGTTTATAATAGAAAAATGTTTATAATAGAAAAATGTTTATAATAGAAATGTTTTTACGTCATAAACGTATTGTGTGGAAGCTAAAAAAAGAAAAGTAGGATAAAAAAATTTATGCACAACTGGTATTTTTTGTATTGCTGTGCAAGGTACGTTAAAAAAAGTGACTTACGCGACTGGTATATAGGAACCGGGCTGGACGGTATACCAGCCAGTCGTTCTTGCCCCTACACTGTAGTGGATATGCATGAGCACTGTATATTAAAAAAAAATTCTTCAATAATAAATCAGAAAAAAATATTTGTTAACTTGAGGCGTAAATTTACATTTCTGGATTCTTAGAAAAGACAACAGAAATATTCTCTTTCTAATAGATTTTGTGCAGTGTTTTGTCTAGCGTTAAAGCAAAGTAACTTTTTATAAAACAAAATTTTTGGCAAACCTTTCAATTAATTGTCTACAGAGACATATATTTCACTCATATTCACTGATTTTACATTTCCATTGCATTTCTCAAGAATTGTCAAGAATCTTTGATAAAGGGGCAAAGAAAGATTATAAGTATGTTCATTGTAATTAAACATAAATATTTTTTTGCTTAATTAGCAAGGACTATAAATTTACTAACAGTTCATTACACGGTTTTCCTCGAATTTTTTATGAAGTTGGGAGAGTAATCAAATCATAATGTCTTTTCTAAGAGGGCTTTTAACTATTATATATTGCGTGTGCATAGTATTTACTCAATATTAAACTTTATTATTTTTTATGGAGGGGGAATACGCAATTCAAATATTAAATACCAAAATCTTCTTTATAAGATATACACCTTTAATCTTTAAGTGTGCCGACAAAAAGTTAAATCCCTCAGATGTAGTAAAGATTTTTATGATCCCTGTTATAAAAAAACCTCCCACGTCAAAAAATAAATAAAAACCTTTTCACCTTCACGTACCTATCAAATACATGAAATCTCTTCTAAATATAAAAATAAACAATTTCACAATAAAAGATTGGGGCTGTAAAAAATTTCACCAAAACTGGCACAATCGGATCAGTTGGAAATCTCTCCTCCAAAAAAGTAATCCATTTCAAAAGGCTTAGGACTGAAACTTGAGTGGGCGGCAAACTTTAAGGGCAGTCTGCCTCGAATTAAGGGTATTGTGTTTCTAACCATTGTTTTCTCGATTTAAAAAGAAAGTATATTAGAAGCTATCGAGAGACACTTAAACCAATGAATTCGTATTTTTTGTTGTTAAGATTTTTGGTTGTGTATATCATTTGTTCAACACAAATCTGTTTATTTTATGCTGGATTTATTATTTATGACGCATGACCTTCCCGAAGAGAGGCGGAATTCAACGTAATTCGTGACGACTCGGCTATTGAGAATTTAAATGCTTTTTTAAATGTACTTCTTAGGAATACATTTTGAAGTGTATTGAAAAATTTCAAAAAAATCGCGAAAATTATTTTTTCTGTGATTTTTTATTTAAAAAATTGTTGTTTATCATTTGCTTACTTTTCTAAAGTTAAATTTGAAATTAGTATAAAAGTGTTTCTACTTTATCAATTAAAACATTATTAGTTTGACTTAACCCTCAAACAATTTCATCGATCATTTCTTTCGCACCATTTCATCAATACAACATTTAAAATACTAAAAAAGTTACTAAAATTATTAAATCACTATCAATTTGAAGTTTGAAAGAAAATAACCCGACAAATTAAAATAAAAAGGCAAAGTAGTCACTGCAAATAGTGATTGTTTTCACCAACACCTCCTAGAAGATTGTAAAAAGATACCTTTCGTCCCTTTGTTTCTGACGCATAGTGATCACTGTATCCATTGCTTTCACAAACTTTTCCTGTAAAATTGTTGAAATATACTTACGCCCCTTTAGTCCAGAAGCACAGTAATCATTGTATCTAGTGTTTTCACGAATACCTCCTGTAAGGTTGTAAATATGTACTCACGTCCCTTTGTTTCTGAGGCACGTAATCACTGTATACATTCCTTTCTCAAATTTCCCCTGTAAGATGATAATATATACTTACATCCCTTTATTTCTGAGGTATAGTAATCACTGTATTCAGTGCTTTCACTAATTTTTCCCTATAAGATTGTTAAAATGTTCCTTACATCCCTTTAGTTTGGAAGCACAGTAATCACTGTATCCATGCTAATACCTTCTGTAAGATTGGTAGAATATACTTACGTCCCTTTAGTTCGGAAGTACAGTAATTAGAGTATAGTGTTTCACCAATACCCTCCTGTAAGATTGTAAAACCTACCTTACATCCTTTTGTTTCTGAGACATAGAAATCACTGTATCCAGTTCTTTCATCAATACCTCCTGTAGGAATGTTAAAATATGCTTATGTTCCTTTGTTTGTGAGGCACAGGTCGAAAAGTATACCTAGGTCCGTTTGTTTCTTTATCCAGTGCTTTCACCAAATTTCCCTGTAAGATTGTTAAAATATACTTACGTCCCTTTAGTCCAGAAGCCCAGTAATCATGGTCTAGTATTTCCACCACCGTTTTTGTCCTTCTTGGAGAAATAATGGGACGGGCCGGATTCAGTCCCTCTGGATGTGAATTTATGGTTTGTCCCTTGGGTCCGCAAGGAAGTTGGCAAAGTCAGGGAGATATATGAGCCTCGGACACTGTTTTGACCTTGGGCAGAACTGGACAATTTGGGGATTTTTATCATTTCAATGGGATAGGAGACACTGTCAGAAATACCTTGGTTTGATTGTAGTAATTTGTCTTTTATAAAATTGGTTGATTTGCTATATTTTATTATCAGAAGAGTTTGGTTTATCAGAAATTGGCATGGGGAACGTTTATTGAGTTGAATTTTTGTGTCTGAGTATAAAATGGCCTTATATTTTGGGTCTAAGCAATGAACATAGGCTCCTGTTTTACTATGATATTAATTATGGTATCATATTAATGAATAATGCACCATAGTTTAGCATTTAATATTGTATTGTAGTAATAAACTAGTCTTTCTTGTTGAGAAAAATCCATTACTAATAATGATCAATTACGTAAGCTATAGGGGAAAATTGCCCTCGCCATTGTAGAGCGCCTGCTTCTCCCTCATATTTGAGTTTACATTGGTGCTCCATTAGGCAACTGATAGGAAAGGGGGACAAAACATGAAAACTAACACCTCATGACAACAACTAAATGCAAAATATAGTGATATTTACATACCTAAAAAAAATCTTTGACACTTCTCTCTATTCACAATTTTTCTGGCTCAAGTTTGTATACCCAACAATACTAAAAGAAAAAATATGTTTTGATTTCTTATTTTTTATAAATTAAATTTTATAACTAAGGTACTATGGCACCACTCTATAATATAATCCTGAACTTCAATTAGATTATAGCGTGGAATAGAGATAGCACATTCCTAGAAGAACCCTCTTTAGCCTAAAAGATGCTTTCTTCTCATTACTCGCCCTTGTGGATCATTATGGCCAGAGCGAAACGGTGTTTATTAGCAAGATGAAGGCTCAAAATGAGGCTCCCATCCCAGATATAAGAGAATTCCAGCTTTGATTAAAAAACCTTCTGAGGATGGAAATTGATTCTCGGAAATGTGCGCAGTGGCCATAATTATTTTCGGGTTGGCTTCGTATGTCTATTAATTTTAGCTGATTATATTACTTTCAATTTCCTGCTATGACATATAAGGAAACTAGCTTTCAAAACCAGGCGTCGCACGGGTTAACCTTTAATAACGGGGATTTGTTTTTGACACAGCTGTATAAAAATGTCGTCTGTCATTGGCGACTTTGGCAATATTAAATTAACCAACAAATGGTGGTAATCATTCCCCTCATAAAGCCAGTTTCGGTCTCTCACTCTCAGTGATGACGAATTTTGTAACAAATTATATTAATTAAAAAATCGTAATCAAATATGAGAAAACTAAGCCTCAGGTGCCACTAGTATTACAAGAATCTATATTAAAAATTTCGAATATTTCGAGCAGTATAAGTAGGTCTTTCACGATCCACAGACAAATACACTCTTTTTTATTATATTAAGATGAAGGTATAGCGATGGGGTCGAAATGCCGATATTGTGTTTTCTACACGTTTTGGAGGGTGCCGATTGTGAAAAAATAGTTGTTTCGGGACATTGGTCGGACTGTCGTTTTGTCTGACTTCAATCACTCTAAACTCGAAATAAAACAGCTTATACTTCGAATTCAATACCGATTTCTTAGCAACTGTAGAACGACATAAAAAGTTTTGCAAGGTATGAGTTACAGCTAAACTTAGTTGTAATAAATTGTTCTAACATGGTAATGAAATTTATTTTTTGTACCCCAGATTGTCTTCCCTCCTCTTTTGCCCTCGTGTATGAGCAGCAAATCCTAGAGATTTTAAATAAACTAAACTCTTGATTTACAACAAACTAAGAAAATTTTGCCCTTAAAGTACATTTTTGATCGAGCTGGGGTCTAACTCTTTTTACTTTCAATTACCTAATGTGAAATATGAGGCAATGAAAGTTTTTTTTATTGGATCGGAAATTCCTAATAAAGATTCTGTATTTTCTACATGTTTTGGAGGGTTCTGATTCTTAAAAAGTTGTTTTTGATCAATGGTTCATCGGTCTGTACTAAAACGCGGAAAATATTTGTTAGCCTAATCTAATTTCACAGTAGCTTAAAATCGTGCAACTAAACTTCACAAAACCAACTCTTAAAAAATAGAAATCGCTGTAACTACTTGTACCCTCATTAAATTTTTCTTGTACAAGGCCACCAAAAATATTTTTAAAAAAACTCGTTTTAAAATGTTTCACAAAATATTATCCAAACTACAATAGTTATTTATGCAACAAGTGTGAAAAGTAAAACTTTTTAAAACTATCGGATTTTATTTCACTCGCTCGTTGTTTAAAGCCACGTGTTTTAAAAAGTAATTTTTATACGCGTTGTATACATTCTTTTTTATAATTACGTAATAAAATCAAACAAATATGATTAGTTCAAAAATAATTCACGTGCATAATGTTTTTAAGTAAAGCAGATCAATAAATCTCTGGAACTTCAAAAGGCAAACTAACTTTTAGGTAAAAGTCACACATTTGACCATGAATTCTGATTTGGATTTTCAAAAACAGTTTTTAGCTTTCAGAAGAGATAGAAATACAACAATAGTGGTTGCAATGCAAGCAGAATGCCAAACATATGCATTAATAACAATGCTTAAAATGTTACTATCAGAGACATTAAATAGAATGGACAGCGCATTGGCAAACCTAAAGGCGATCTTCTCATGGTCACGTGATGGGGTAAGATTTTACCTCATCACGTGATCGCGACCAGTGGGCGATTTTTTTCACAACGACTTGAACATATGAGGTCTGGCGACAATTGGCATAGTTCTAACGAAACAGTAGCGATAACTTACCATATGTTGCAACCTTTCTCCACTTGGCGATTTTCATGTTTGGTACGTTTTTAGAAGCTGCTTGACTATTGAATGAGCAGTCCATTCTATTTATGTCGCTAGTTACTATTAACATGAATATTATGAAATAAAAGTTTACTTGAAATGTTGGCATGTTATGAAAAGAGTTTAAAAAAAAGTACTTTTACTATATAATATCGTGCAAAAAAACTAAATTTTTCAAATCAATAATTGTGGCAAAAGTGATGCTTTTAACGAAATCGTGTTTCAAAGTTACTTTTACGCACTAGTGCTACAAAGTAAATAAGAGCAACTGATTGGTGTAAAATTCTTTATTTGAGCGTGATATTTTATTCGGCGGCTTTGTGATTGGTGGAATTTTTTTTATTTAACCGTGATTCTTTATTTGGCGTCTTATTTCCAATGCCAATCTAAGAAATACTTTTTGCACGTGATTTTAAAATAATTATTAATATAAATAATGACCTGCTGATCATTTGAACGTAATAATAAAATAATTAATAAGCAAATCAATAAATGCCAATTTAATAAATACTTTTTTTGCACATTATTCTAAAAAAAATATATGACAACACGTTGAAAATAGCCTTTTTTAAACTCGTGAATTTATTTCACTCTTTCGTACCTCGCTCGTGAAATAATTTATTCAACTCGTTTAAAAAAGCCTTACTTTTCACACTAGTTACATGAATAACTGTTTTTTCACCGCTTTTGAGTGAAAAATTTTACTTTTTTTTACTGTTTCAAAAAGTCTGACTTTTTGCACGAGTCTAATATTAAAATTATAATGTGAAAGTTGGATTTTTTTCATGCAATTATAAAAACTATTTTTCTAAGCATTACTTTTTCAGTACTTTTAAACAGTTTTTATGCCCTTTACATTTATAAAATTATAGTTTTAAAAGAAATCACACATTAATTTCATTACAGAAAAATAAATATTAGTATTTCTTAGAAATACTATTTTTAAAATAAAATTTGAAATGGTTTCTTTCCGATAAAAATATCAATGATAAGAAAAAAGTATTGTACTATCACATTTTATACAATTTAAAGGCCTCTTTGGATTGGATAAACTTTCAATGTGATTAAATTTGCAAAATAAAAATATTAGAAATCATGCAATTGTTACACACAATTTAAACATTCCATACTTTTTTTTTATCGTCGTTGATTGCTATGAATAACTAAATATAGTATAGAAGTTAAAGATTATTTCATTTAATCCTAATAATTGTAAACCGGTAAGCACTTAGCCAATAGAAAACGAATTCTTGATATAAATTTAAATGGTTTTTGCAAAAAAAAACTTTTTTTTCCGTTGAAAGTTTTAAAAATCAATGTTTTATTGTTTAAACCATAGAATGAAAAATTCTAAAAACTACTTTATAAAGATAGCGAAAGGTAAATGTTTTTTAAAAAAAATTTTGGAACGTAAGTCTTTTAGTTTTTGAGCCTATTCATAAAAAAATTAATATGTATATGTAAAAGATTGAAATTAAAAAAAAAAACTTTTTCGATCATTATATGACAAAAATAAAGAATTTATTAAGTAGTTAATACATTTTTGAAAATATAAAAAATAAAAAAATAATTCTTCGGAAAAATATTTTTTGTTCAAAAATATATTCAATGGGAAAGGTTCAGACGATGTAAGGCTCTTATTTTCATTTTTCCGAGTCCTGCGTATTTCATTGGTTGTTTCGGTTTCACTCTCAAAATGACCGTCATAGATGAAAAGAAATTTTTCTTTCTATTAAAGGCTTTCTTTAACAAATGATTCTATCAACCAGCTGCTCAGAAAGAAGTTGGCATTTTAAAAATTGAATAAGAAATATATTCTTAGAAAACTCATTTTCGAATATCAACACAAAAGAAATTCCATACAAAAAAAAATGAAACCAATACCGCTGGAGCTGTTGCCATTCACAACGTGAAACAACCCCATTCCGTTTCACACCTTCCCACTCACTACTCCTAAAATTCTAAGACTCATTTAAGTAAACCAACTCTCGAGATAATCGAGAAATCCTGCACAGTTGTCCGAGTATTTTCAAAGGATATCTATCAGCTATCTAAAGGGGCCATCGATTATGCGTATCTGCGAAGAAGGGTGGATCTCAACGACATGAACAGAATGGACCGTAATCAAATGGTACAAAAAGCCTCTGCTTATGGGGCCAAGATGAATATCGCCAAATTAAATAATTTGGCGTTAAAAAATGTTATTTTAGGCAACTTATCGCTACTGTTTGAGTAAGTGCCCCCCCCCCCCACAATTTTGTTTTTTCTGGAATATCTACAACGTATTTGTTTAATACATAATGTGTTGTATTGATGTAAAATTATTTTTACATCCATTTTAAAATTTTGTTTTAATTTGGCGATAAAGGTGGCTATGTTACGCAACTTATCGCTGCCGTTTGAGTAAGTGCCCACAAAAAAAGATTTTTTTGTTGTATGCCTACTACGCATATGTTTAATACTTATTATGGTGTATCGATGAAATTACTTTTCCGTCCATTTTCGAATATTTTAAACGAAAGCGTTGTGATTATTTAAACTTATGCAAATTTCCTCTCGCCTGATCCACGTGACATGGGACAAAGTCACGTGACTGATGTTGGTCCTTTTTAAGGGTTGCCAATGCGCAGTCCATTAAAAGTCTCTGGTGGATCTCAATGACATAGCTGGAAGGCGGGTGGGCAGAAAATTTAATTAAGGTATTGTGTACCTTAAGCGATCTGTAATTATCCAGTCAGCTATTGAAGGATTCAGCGTTTGGTCTGGTGCGCTGAGAATAAGGTGATATTCGTTCATTTGGTTGTGGCAAGGCATAGGAAATGCCTTGATGGGCGGGCACGGAATGATGGATTAGGATTTTAAGTTGTTTGAAGTTTAATTGAATTGTTATGAAAGCTAAATTGTGCTGAAACAGTCAATTTTTGGTCTGTAGTTAGTTTATATTAAAGAATTTTTCAATTTCTATATTTTATAGAGAGAGGATGTTGAAAAAAAACATATTGTGACGCATTGAATAATCTTTGGTATAAGCTAATGGGCTTGTTCCAAATTGATACCAAATTATCAATACTAATAATTGGTAATTAATTGGCATTGGGGCAAATTAATTACATTATTTTTTTTATATTAAATTTTTAAAAATCGATGTATGTGTTGAAAATTCAGACTTTAATCCGTTTACAATGTGTTAAAAATTGAGACTTTAATCCGTTTACAATAATATATTTTAAATACACTCCATAATATGAAATAATCCAACAAGGTGTGAATTAAACTGGAAATGTGGAACATGTTTGACAAAACTTTTAAATATTTGAAAAATCTCTCATCAACAGAATTCTAGCAATTTGACTCTGTCTTCCAGCAACTTGGAAAGGCTGACTCTTTACGAATTACTCATGTATTTAATTCTACAACATCATTTAATTAGTTTTAATCATTCTTATAAATCATGCTTATAGTTCATTTCTCGTGCATGCAAATGACCAAGATGCTTCTTGCAGTGTCTCTGGATCCCCGTCCCGTGGTGATCCCGATCCTGTCCTCGGTGATCGGCTTCCCCATCCTCGTGTTCGCCCTGATCTGCGCCCTGCGGCACAGGGCCATCAAACTGAGGAGGAAGGACCACCTCAAGAAGCTGCAGTCTGGGTAAGGCCTTTCAATCAATCGGTTTTAACCATTGAGATAAAAGGGAAACTGTAGTGACGTGTCAGCGAGCCAAACTTGGAGCGTATCGGATGAAAGCGATCATCTTCTACCGATTTTAACCAGATTTCCCCGTTCTTTGAGGTTTCATTCAGGAAATTACAAAAAGTGCAATATTTAATGCTTGTATGAGACCCCTCTATCATATTGACTTGGGCTCCTAAATGTTTTAATATTTTTAGTTCGAAAGAATGAACTTTCTTTAACTTTAAATTCCAACTTTTTAAAGAAGACGAACCCAATAGCGAAATAGGCAAGTTTCTATGTTTTTCTGGCATCCGGTTCGTTATGCTTCAGTGTGCTGTATTCCTCGTGCGTTTTCGTGCTGCATCTGACTTACTGTCCCTGACGTTTCGTTATTGGACCGACTCGTTTGCTGCCCTGTTCAGTGAATCACACACCTCACTCCAGTTTTCCTTCTATCTCAATGGTTTTAACACATTAAAGACTAGACTGTTAAAAGGTTTGGTGCAGGATTGATCCGGAATGCTGGAACTTCGCAGCTGACACCACTTGATTCACCACTTTTTGCGGTGCATCAAAGTTACGGTTTTACTACAGAATTGATAAATTCACGCCCCAAATAGTAGTGGCACTCCAGGAAAGTTCCAGGACTCCGGTGCAATCTTGCAAGAGAAAAGTTTTAATAGTGTATTGCTAACAAAACGTGCTTTGTGATAATCTGTTTTCTGCTTTAGTTCATCTAAATAAACATAATGTATGACAAATGAAGACCATACGCTGCAAACAATTTGGGGTTTGGGAAGTTTCACTGCCTTGGTTTCATTACCTTAAGTAGACTCAATTCAAATATATATCTAGATATAATCTATACAATACTGACTATTGTAAGTGCAAATAAATAACAAAAATCATGATTAAAGCGAAATTAAAGTTTGTCTGGTTATTTATAGAACTAATATTTCTTAAAATTGAATGTTACCTTTGTAATTGATCTTACCCAGCAGAAAACCGACGTTTGCCAGCAGCTAATTATTACAATTATATTAAAATATTAAACAAGTATAATTTTCATTGTTCAATATGTGGACATTATAACACAATTAAGCAATGAAAATTATACATTAATACTTAACTTGTTTAATATTTTAATTTAATTGTATTGTCAATTTCAATGTGCCATTATGTGTACACATTAAACAAAAAAATTATACATTATACTTAACTTTTTAGTATTTTAATTTAATTGTGATTTCCTAAAACTAAAAATTAAAGTAACAAATAAAGACTTTCAGTCATTTATTTACATAAATAAGTTCATTAACAAAAATTTATTCCGATGGACAAGGGACGGACACCTTCTGCCTCTTGACTCGTCCTCCAGCTCTGTCAGCAGCTGTCTTAAACCATTTATTTTTTATTATGGTCTCTACGTCTAGCTCCTTAGCATTCTTTTCTGTCTGGCCTACAGCAACTGAAATAGAAATTAAACATTAAATTATCGTTTGCTTACAGGGTTTCCATGCTTTGCGCTGAATTTTTTGGCGTATCACACTTGTCCGTAGCATTTGTAGTTCAGGCTATGAAAGTGGGTGACGGACAGACAGACTGAACGATTATAATACCTTCCACTTTTTACGTTATAAACGTAGTGTAGAAGCTAAAATACAGATGAGCAATTTGACACACACACAAAATTACTTCACATAAATACTATAATTAAGGAATCCAAATGAGTCAGTAGTGATGTAAAATACCTGGGTATTTATAAATAAGGGTATAAACACTAAAATATCCAGGAATTATAAGTTTCTAGAATTTTCCCCCAATTTTTAAGTTTCTTAAAATGCTATATAATAGGGTAAAGTTAAGAAATTATTGAACAGAACATAATTAAGGAGAACTTTAAACATATTTTATACATATAAATAATTTAAAGTAATAAATACCAAAATTTGGATATTTACCCAGGGCAAGGGAAAATACCCTATCTTTAAATCCTACACACTGGGTATTAAAACGATCACATAACTACGAATCCGTATAACATCAATCACAGAATTCATAAATTTTTGAACCTCCAACAAATAAATTTTCAGCTAATTGACAGAATTTTATCGCCAAATCTGGAAACCCTGCACCCTATATATAATGTTAATACATAACAATGCAACTATTTTCTAGAGCATAAGGTAAGGTAATCGTTTCCGGCTGCCTATTTCTAGCCTCCTTCAGGAGCTTTTACACAGCCAATAACGCCTCGTAATTTAGAACCCTGGTCAAGTGACGAGGTCGACACCTGAGCTCTAGAGCATAAAATCTTCTTTTAAAAATATTAGCTTCTTAAAAAACTAATTATTTTACTTACACAAAATAACCGATAAATTTCAGAAATATATAGGGTTGCCATAAAGACACGTCTTAAAATATTAAAAACATCAAGTATCGGAATACCCTAAAAACTAAAAGTCCTATTTAGAAACGATAGAAAATTTAGTGCGTTCAGTAACCGACAAAAGCTCAGAAATACACTGGGTTGCTATAACGGCATGCCTCAAAAGATCAAGTGTCCCCACGTCCAAGAAAAAAGCCCTGTTTTGAAAAGCTAGAAAAGTATATGTGTTCAGTAACCGACAAAGTTCAGAAATATATAGGGTTGCCATAAAGACACATCTTAAAACATTAAAAACATCAAGTATCAGAATACCCTAAAAAATCCCATTTTGAAACGCTAGAAAATTTAGTGCGTTCAGTAACAAAGTCCAGAAATGCACTGGGTTGCCATAATGGCACGTCTAAAAATATCTATTGTCCCCACTTTAAAAAAAAACATTTCGAAACACTAGTAAAGTTTACGTAGAGAGTTTTTGTCGCGAGTTTTTCTTCAAGAGTTTTTCTCGCCAAGCATTTCAGCGTATTCCTATCTCTAGACCGGGGCCGGTTTTATTTGCCTCACCCTGTATGACAGCACTAAATTAGGGATGGGTCGTTCACCACTGACCGAATCTCAAAAATCACAACTTTCTCTCAAACTGATGTTTGCCACCACTGGCTCAGCAGAAATATGACAGCACTAACCCAGCATACTGTAGATCGGCAGCAGCCCACCAACAATTTGCCAACAGATAATCAGCACACTTATGCCAGCAACGTAAAGGTGCACTTTCCAGCAGAAATATGCCTGCACAAGTACTAAACCATCACTTCCAGCAGTTAATCAACTACTGGGCCAGCAGTTCACTGTTTACTGGGAACTGTCTTATTATTCTTTTTTCGTTGCTTATATAGAATTTTTTCTTCGTATAAATGAGTTTTAGTCAAAATGTTCTAATCTCCAAATAAAAATAAAGGTCAAGTGATTGAAAAGTTCTGTGAAATACAAAATTTCGTATTTCTGATTCGTTTCTGAAATATTACATTCATGTATTACTATTTCCTTATTGGTAAGTAAATTTTGGATTATTATATAAAAAACTTCTAAGAAATAATTATTTTGGTCGAAAAATAATTCATTCTTAAAAATTCTAAGAAGTAATTATTGATCGACTAAATTGGTATAAAACAATTTACTGAAGCATATTAGAGATTCAATAATAACATCAATTAATTTTAAGCATACTGCACGGGAAACATCGATTCACCTGACTTAATGACCTAATTTAAAGGCTTACTACAGAATCGAAAGCATAATTTGAGATGTAATTTGGCTGAAATTAGCATATACTTTCTACCTAAAGATGACCATCATACTACTGAAACAATTTGCTAAAAGATAAAAATGAGACCCTTTGAGCAAATAAACGTCTTATCAAAGGC
Organism: Oedothorax gibbosus; assembly: GCA_019343175.1. Taxonomy (NCBI): domain Eukaryota; kingdom Metazoa; phylum Arthropoda; class Arachnida; order Araneae; family Linyphiidae; genus Oedothorax; species Oedothorax gibbosus. The sequence continues at coordinate 33,798,452 of CM033277.1, forward strand.
AATTTTACGTGGTTTGGGAGTGTTTTAATTTCTAAAACTAAATTATAACAATGTTAAAAGAATATAAAAGTTTGTTAAAAGTAGTAGTAATTACTTTGGGGTAATTTTTCTTAACTGAGCACATCATTGAATTCTCAAAACTTGCTAATGCGGCTATCAAAAAGTATGCAACTAGTTATGAAAACAAACTTCAATTTCAAGATATAGCGAACATAAGAAATAACAATTAAACTTTTAGTATAAGAAATATTATTAAAAAAATGTTTATAGGTGTCGTTCACTGTTGCTGAAACAGTGATGTTGTATACTTCTACTATATAACTCTTCTAACTTCTTTTATATACGTACTTCATGTTATTCTAATGCCTAGAAAAGCTAGATGAAAGTTACTGACAAAAAGCATAATAATATAATATTAAAATGATTCGACTATTTTTTAATATTAATTACTATAATAACTTTAAAGTTATTAGTTTGGGGGCATTTATGCATTTTTGTATTTATTATAAGTAAGTATTTCTAACTTTTATAATTTGCTGTAGCCAGTAACCACAGTGAAGAGTTTAATGGAAAATTGTATTGTAAAATACAAGAATTTCGATGGATATCTAGGTTATGCAATAAGAGTTTTAAGTATTTTATTGCTTAATTTGTATGTTATTGTTTTTAAGTATTTTATTGCTTAATTTGTATGTTATTGTTTTTAAGTATTTTATTGCTTAATTTGTATGTTATTGTTTTTAAGTATTTTATTGCTTAATTTGTATGTTATTGTTTTTAAGTATTTTATTGCTTAATTTGTATGTTATTGTTTTTAAGTATTTTATTGCAAATTATTGTTAAACTCGATATGAAAGTTTTTAATATAAGTTAAGATAGTAAAGGAATGTTTTTATATACGAAACAACTTTCCAACTTCCAATCTGAGTTTTTTACAAATGTTTCAAAGGCAAGAAACTCCAATGCAAAACTACAAACAAGCTGTTATAAATTCACACATATTCACGAACTTAATTTTCGTAAAAGGAACCGAAAAAGTGCCCAAGCCCTAATCCCTAAAAAGGAAAACGAATCCTCCATGTGGAGGCGGAACAAAATATTTCGCAACCCAATTCATATTTAATCTGGAAGCCCATCACACGCTGAGATCCCATCTCCACAAAAGAAGCAGCCTTCGATTCATGCCGGCGCCATTTTTATTTTGTACAAAGCCTTGAATTGCCAGAAAACTTTCCAGAATGCAGAATTGGTGGTTTTGGTTAGATATAACTGTAAGATCCAGATAAGAGGCGACCTGCACAGCTGTTCTGGAAGTCGGCCACATTTTCTTGACCCCCTCGATATTATGCGCATGAAATATTTTTGAACCAATGATATTTTTTTCACGTAATTGTAAAAAATAGTGTATGCATCGCTTTTGAAAAGTAAACGTTTTAAAACACTCGTTTTAAAAAGTATTTCTTTTCACACTTGTTGCATAAATAACTATTATGGAAGCTGCTTTCAATGCTTCATTCATTCAAAAAATACTTAGTTCTTTGCATGATAAAATTGAAAACACAACATTATTGTCTCCAAAACTGTCTTAAATATAAAAATTAATATCACACAAAGTATCCTTCTAAGGCCTGCGCAAAGTTTTAAATAGATTCAAAGCAGTAGTAATAGCTGCAATAAACATAACAATGTTCCATAAAAAGTCGTAACAAAATTACAAAAAACGTCGTTTACTATTTTGTCAAACCCATGGGTAATAGCAGCAGAAATAATAGCATAACCCTTTCTCTCTTTGCTCTTAAATAAGGGTAGTAAATAAAATATAAGATTTCCTTTTTTCTGGTTTTATCTTTTACACTACGTTCATAACGTTAAAAGGCAAGGTATTGTAAACATTTATCCATGCTTTTTTACAATGCTTGTCAGCCACTTCCATGCCACTAATAAATAAAAACGTAAAATGTATCGAATTTGCTTGTTTCGCGTGACGAGTTTCATTCCTGGATGTCATTTGTGGCTCCATCGGGACCTAATTTTCATTCTTCTAAAACTGTTACCACTCAAGACATGAAACATGCCCATTGATCATCGGTAACACTTACGTTATCTGCACCAAAAATAAGTTTTGCAATGCATCAAAAGAACTTTTTAAAAGATTAAATATTAAAAAATTATGTGAAATAAGTTAAGTCATTAAAAAAATTGGTAGGATTTTTTTTCAACTAATGAATATGATGTCATAATGCTTTGGACCACAATATACTACCCATAATAATAGATGGAGTTGATTAAGTTGGAAAAATAATTAGGTACTTTTTAATAAAATGCTATTTTTTCTTTCAATAATTATTCATTTGTTTTTTATGTGGGAAATCCTTCTTAAAAAAATATGAATATTATATCAGGTAAAATAACACATTTTACCTTAGTCTAGAAACTTATTGATGAAATACAAACAGCAATTATTCCGGTTTCACTCGGCAGGATAAGTAAAAGATAAGGCAGTAGATAAAAAGTACACTTTTATAACATTTTCTACTTTGAATACATAATTTTTTTCTTCTAATAATTAAATTCTAGGCAGATAACTCAGTGCCCAATGTATGTATTGACAATTTCTTGGCTTAATTCTTTTGCTGAAATAATTCATTAAGCATCACCAAATGATTTCACATTACATAAGAACTCCAATTATGTGAAGCATTGTTGATTATCAAAATTTCAGATAAAAATTCTACCCGATCACCAGTTTCTGTTTGTCTTTGTTGAATTTCATGCATATAGTTAAACGCAAAGTTTCCTTGCACGGAAGCCACGACCAGCTATAAAACGCGCGGAGCAATCAGATAAAAACAAATAAAACGACTGAAATTTTCTCTTCATATGAATGCTCCGCGCGTTTCATAGCTCCGCCCTTGGTCGTGGCATCCGTGCAAGGAAACTTTGCATTTAACTATAGTAATTTTTTTTAACCGATCAAACAAATTACTAGGTATGATTTCCATCAGAGACGAACAATAACAAACAGACCTAGTATAAAAGTGTGTATGCAGTATGTCATATATTAACGTTTGTGAAACCAAGTTTCTAACATAAGCTGAATAAAAAAAATCTATCACAAAAAGCTATAAAGGGCCGTGGGGAGCCTAGTTGTTAAGATCTCGGTTTCGGGATCGGAAGGTCCCACGATCGTGTCTCGATACCTCTGAAGACCCACCGAGTATATGCGGAGTACGTGCTCGTTAAATCTGTTGGGTCCGAAAGTCCTGTGGTCGGTCATTGCGCAGTTTACCACGGGTACAGGTCCCTGGAGACTATTTCCCTCCCTTTCAGGGACATGTCTAAATTGTGGAGGTGGCGATAGATGGCAGCATCTGTCTTGTATGTGTGTGTGTATGACGTGTCCGTCCTTCATGACCAAGGTTTATAAACGGGTGTTTGTGACCAAGCACACAAGTCTGAAAATATATGTCTACCGACCAACCAACCAAAAGATATAACTCAAACTGCCATTGGTGTTCTTTGGTTTTGGTTGGGTTGAAGATGACCAAAGCTAGAACTGCCTGATATAAAACCCCACAATACATTGAGTAATTGATTCAATATACCGGGATTTTTTTTCGATTGACTCCAATCATACGAATTCATTCATTATCCGAATGTGGTTAAGTCCCAATTATTTCGGATAATTGGAGTTCTACTGTATTCTAGATGGTAGTTCAAACTGTGCCGATTACAAGTTCCCACTTTACAAGCAACTTTTACTTTAGCCGCCTTGTATTTATTCTGGTTTTAATCCAACGATTGTAAAACTGCAATCAAAGTTTTTTTTATAAAACTTTGTATGAAGATTCAATGGGAGGGATTTATTAACACTTTTTATAATTTCAGATAACATCATCAAGGTTTTCAACTGTTACTTTTGTCTGCCTAAAATCACCATTATCAAAAATCATTATTACAAACATAAAATAAAAACTCTTCCCTAAAAAAATAAACTACTGTCTAAAAATAAATAAAATATTCAGTTTTTAAGACGGTTTCTTACAAAACAAACTTCTTTGGAGCTTAATTTTATAAGAAAAATAACTTTGGAAAAAGAAGGTTTTCGGTTACTTTTAGCACTATTTTCGGTTTTAGAACCCTCAACCCCCCCCCCCCCCCCCCCACCACTAAGCGAAGTAACTAAATACTGCTTCTTTAAGAAGTGAGATTTCAACTTTTTAAGTTTTTCTTGTCTTTATAAAGGTTCAAAATGAATGAAATAGAATGTAGAGTCGGGAACTTGCTTTTTATTCTCTGGGATTCGAAAGGAGCTTTAAATATTTATTAGTGTTTATTATATGCACTATAGTTATTTAGAAATATATTTTGAAGAGGTTTACAATATTCAACTGCAACTGTATAACTGTACTTCGTGCTTCACTTTATGTGTTTGGGGCTGTGGGGAACCTAGTGGTTAAGATCTCGGTCTAGAGATCGGAAGGTCCTGCGATCGAGTCTCGACACCTCTGAAGACCCACCTAGTATATGCGGAGTACGTGCTCGTAAAATCTGTTGGGTCCGAAAGTCCTGTGGTCGGTCATTGCGCAGTTTACCACGTGTACAGGTCCCTGGAGACAATTTCCCTCCCCTTCAGAGACATGTCTAAATTGTGGAGGTGGCGATAGATGGCAGCATCTGTCTGGTATGTGTGTGTATGTCGTGTCCGTCCTTCTTGACGAAGGTTTATAAGCGGGTCTTTGTGACCAAGCACACAAGCCTGAAAATATATGTCTACCAACCAACCAATTATGTGTTTAAACTGATATTTTTGTGTGGAAATGTATAATCCATAGTTTTGATGTCTATACCTGCTTATTTCCATCCACATGTACGGAAATATACATTTTATAAATATGAATATACATGATTATTATAAAAGTTTTGCGTGGCTCGGATTTGTACTGAATTTTCTAAAATCGGAAAGACAATTTTGAGTGTGATTCATATTAATTATAACACATAAGTGCGTATGATTTTAATCGAAATTCTTGTATTTTAAATAATCTAAATCCTACCAGAGAAAGTTACGTACGAATGTTTTTCGTATACTTCATGTTTTTTATCAAGTTCATAATACAGAAAATTATATTGTATTTTTTTTTAAATCTTATTGCTACTTCAGTGGTCAATAATTTCAAAAAAAACGTATAGAATTTTGCTAAACAAAGTCTAAAGAGTACTTTTCACCATAATCCTCCAACAAAACAGAGTTAGAAATTTAGTTAATTCGTCATACGTAAATGAAGGACTTAATAAATATTGAAAATATGTTCCATATTTCAGAATTGGCTTTTTTTTTATCTCTTACATGCATTAATTCATAGAATACCACAAAACACGGAATCAATGTTAAGTGATGTAATTTGCATAATTACATATACTTAGTCATTAGTACGTATCGAAGTTAGTTGGTCTTCTGAGAAACGTACAATTAGGCAAATCTGAAAAAATATTGATGAAGTTTTTGAACTTGGTTTTAGTAACTTACTACTCTTCGATATAGCACGGTCCAGATCATAATTTAATATTAAATGATAAAGTTAATTTATATGTTTCATATAAGTTTTGACCCAAATCACAAAATTTATGTGTTTACACTTAATAAATAGCTTACATATACATATTAGCAAAACTGTGTTACTAATGTATTCACTTATTTATCGTTTATCTTAATAATTAAGTATTCCGTATCAACATCATCGGCCAAAACCACGACAGAGCTCACGATGTGAAATCGTAATAGGGTCAAACAGAAATTTGGCTAGGACGAAGCATAAACTAACATATTATTTCTTTCTACAAAAACATTAACGTCAAATCATTGATTACCGTTTCTTGACCACGACATTACCTATGATTCAGAAGCCTTTTTAACTTCAACTCAATACTTTTATCTACTCGGTTTCAACATCGATTATACAGTTTTGCGGACGGTGAATAATAATAACTGAACAGAGTACTTTCATTTCTAATAGTTTGCAGCAGATACTGTACACGGACATGACGAATCTGGACATTTTATTTACAGAATTTAAATTATAGTACTAAAATATTAGTTGGTTTGAGTCTAGTAAGCCAATTAATAAAAAACAATATTTAAATAGGATTAATGATTACTAGCCAAAAATCGACATGACGTGAGACATCCCCGCATGATTGTAATGTCTGTGACACAATTTCACACAATAATATTTTATCGTTTCACGCTATATAATAAAAATTCTTATCTAATTATTCATGAAGCTAACTTCTCTGTGAAAGTATTTGCGGGACATGTTTGAGTTGTCAGAATACCCAATACCTTAAAAATACTGGTTGCCAAATTTCATAAGAACTATTCACTTTTATTTTTAACTTTTCCATACCTTTAAAATTCATAGGAATACTCCTAATAAACAATGTGAATGCTAATGTGTAAGTGGTGTAATTCTAGTCCTGAATATACACCACTTACACATTAGTAAGTCTGAACTACCGTAGGCCCAATTCCTATTTCTGATAACTCAATGACATTCAATTTTTGGGTGGTTGAGCCCATTTACAAGTCGATGGGCGATTAGCCTGAGGTCCATAATGCACCATACGAAAACTGAAATCTAATAAGGCGTCATTCCTGCAAGATCTCGCATCTTGGGGGGCGTCCATAAATTGCGTGATGAATTTAAAGGGAAAGAGGTATCACCAAATGTAGAGATACCCGTATTTGATTACCCATATATGATTTTTTTCCCGAATATCACCAAACTTCACGTGGGGGGGGGGGGGGGTCTCGTTAAATATCATGTAATTTTTCCCCGTAAAAAAATCAAGTAAAATTGTGAAGAAATATAGTTACATTCCAGTAAAATATGTTTCTCGACTTAAAATAGGCAAAATCTTACATGTAATATTTATAGTGGCTTTCCGAACCATATTTCACAATGTGTTAGAGCTTTAAAAATCTGTTCAAATTCACCAAAAGAGAAGTTAAATAGAAAAAAATACGAATTTTGAAAATTCCCACGTTAGATTACGGGGTGAGGGGAGTCGAGCCAAATATCACGAAATTTCAACAAGGGGGAAGGTATGGCCAAAAAATTGTCAAAATCGCATCACGTAATTAATGGACGCCCCCTTGAAAGTTTCCAGAAAAGAACAAATACTTTTGAGAATTCAATAGAACCACAATTCTAGCATTAGGTTACACTAGTGGATTGAATTTAAGAATATGAAAATGAAGTTATGCCTTTAACATAATTCTCGGGCACTTTTAGAAAGAGTTTGGCGTTCTGTATGCAAGGGTTTTTCTCAACGTAGTAGAGAAGCACCGTAGCATTGCAGCGTTATGTCTATAATGGTATTTTTCCATCTAGATAGTTTGGCATATGAAAAAAAATTCAGTTTATCTTTACTTTTATTCACTCGCATTTTATTGACAGAATAAGTTCGAGACAGAAGTCATGGTGCAAAAAGATAGAGTTTACAGCTTTCTTACAACTTATTTTATTCAATACGGGTAAACTGTTGCGATGGGATGTTCTTAAGGGGGAATGGGCGCGCTGGATCGCGGGTCTCCAAACTAAAGTGCCTCAGTGTTAATCCAATGGGAAAAAAACTATTTTCTCTGCCACATTTCCCCGGCTGTATTGAATATTTATAAAAACGGGTTTTTTAAATAATAAATATAGATAACTTACAGGTCTCTATCTTCCCACTTTTTGAAATTGCTTCGAATATTTTGTGTAAAATTATTTATTGAAAATTTAAAAAAAAATTCGAACCAATTTCACAAAGTGGGAAGGTCGGGACCTATAAGTCAGCTACATTTATCACACAAAAAAATCCGCTTGCAAAATTATTCAATACAGCTGGAGAAATGTGGTAGAGACAATATTTTTTTTATCCATAGGATTAACACTGATGCACTTTGCTTTGGAGACCCCCGGTCCAGCGCGCCCATTCCCCCTTAAGATGTTTTATATTGAGCTATAAAATTCTTACAATAAACTCATTAAATAAACGTTTTAGAATAGTTAAAAATGATTGTATTTATATGTTTATTCTTCAGTCTAAACTATTTAAAAAAAAATTGATATCAATAGATATTTTAGCCTGGTAAACTCTCATGTAAATTCATTTCTGTGAAATACTTCCAAATAAATATATTTTCATCTACTATAATATATGTTCAAATAACTATTTATCCAACTACCAAACTCCCTTGAAATCTTTTCGAAATATTATTAAAAGCTTCTAATAAAGGTCTGTTTTAAAGTAATTGCAGAAAAACCTAATACTTAAAAAAATCTATATAAACTGAAAAATCGAAAACAGGGTCAAAGTTATGTATTTTAGTTACAGAATCTTTACCAAAATTTATATGTGCTGTGTCTGAAATTAAATTAAAATATATTAGCCGTCTGAAGAGTGTCTCTGAGTATTTAAATTTTACTGAAGTCAATCTGAAGTGTTTTCGAGTTGTTGGATAAAAGGGAATTCTTGTTCGATTTGCTAAAAGCTTAAATGCAGTTTGAACTTTTCTACTTAACGTTGTTAGGCAAGTTAAAAGTAGTTTTATTCCAGCTTAACTACTAAACTTCCAACTAAGAAACTATTTTACTCTTATCTTAGAGGTGTAATAAGAAACTTCGGAAGTTTTTTCTAATTATCAATAGTTGAATTGACATTTGATCCATTTTTCAAGATCTATTGGAAATTATATTAACCCTTTCACTCTCAATGGTTCCATTTGGAATCACCAAACATGCTATTTTTTTCTCACTCAGCTAAACTCGCACTTATTTCAAATAAATTTTATTAAATTCTCCATACATTTTTCTATAAAGTTATTTTTTTTATCATACGATGAAAGAATCATGTCTTTTTAAGAATTAAATAATGTATATTTTAGTTAAATATGAATAACATGGTATGTTATGATTAGTTAAATATCAATAACATGGAAATATGATAAACATTGTAAAAATAAAATTAATTCTGAAATAATTTTATTGAATAAATTGGCCCTAAATTCTTCATGCTTGAAATTTTAAATGTTTAAAAATGGCATTTTAATTGTTTTTAACTAATTAAATTTTAAATTTTTTAATAGATAATTCAAAAGCAAAAATTCCAAATTTTCCCCCTTAAATTTTAATTAAAATTTTTTTTAAATCCCTGCCTTTCACCATTTCATTCTGGATGCATAATGAATACATTTCCAAATTTTGAATTTTTACAATAAAAATTGTTTGGACTGAAAGGATTAAAACTATGAAATTTTTAATAGGAATTTTTACTTGTTTGGGTTCCAAATAAATTGTTAAAATGTTTATAAAAATAACTGATGAGCAAAACTTAGTTTGTTGGTTTGTTAATTTTACTGCTGACCCATGTGCTTTGGTCGTTACATTATTCAGTTTTCAAACTTAGAAATTATGCTACAATATCTTTCATTGATAAATAAGAAATCAATCCAATCAGCCAATCAGCTCAGCATTTTGGTTTAATGTTCTAGGGTAAACTATCCATTTCGGTGATTGATGTATATTTTTTGTATATACAATTTACATCTTAAACAAAAGCATATCAGCACCAAAATTTCTAGGACTTACTTTACATAATTAACAATTTTAATGGAAAATTCCTACAAATTTCCACAACAACATGACATAGCTATTTTTTGTGGTCACTTTTCTTTCAGTTTTTAGTGCAATTAATGAAGAATCGAAAATTGTTCAAGAACAAATAAAGAAGAACTATTGAATACAGTAAAAGAAATTCCATTCAAGATTAATGTATTTTTATTTTCTTTTATGTACTTAATAATGCGAAGATAATTCTGTAGAAACCTATATGAAAGCAACTCTGAAGACTAACGTGTCTCTCCAATTCTCCAGTGTGTCTGGAGATAGCAGTTCGTCAGGCTTGGCGCCTTATCACCGCCCGCGTAAATTTAGCAGTACGCGAGCAGCGATGCGGCGCCAAATCTGGCAACCGTACAAACATCACTGAAGACAATATCCAAGTAAATGTGTGTGAAGAAGAAGCAAGAACTGTCTATAAAGAAATTGTACAAGGTGGCTCAAATAAAAGTGGCCCGGCCTAGAAGCAGGAATAACACAGGAAATGCTGTTAAGTCAAAAACCAATTCAAAAACAGGTTTGGCATATGAAGCCATTGATCGCTTCAATATTAAGCCCAAACAGACGCTTTGTGAATTATTTGTCGGTAACAATTCCACCTTCAGATGTGCATTGATCTGATCAACGCACACTTATACATCTCTCACTAAGATCTGAACAAGCCAATAGTCCATGTGCAGCTCTAGTCTAGTTACATCCAAACCAACCAAAGAAAAAAAAATTGCCAAGTGAAACTATTGAACGCTAGAATATTTAATGAATTCGACTTGAAGGCTTTCAGATGGTTTCCAATTTTTTCTCGCCATGCATCTTCTTGCATTCGTATCTCCCTGCCGGGGACACTTTTATTTGCGCCTCCCTGTATAAGGAAGATGTGTTTTTTGTGGCCCTAAACTCTTCACGCTTGCAGTTTTAAATGTTTAAAATTTTAATTTTAGTTGTTTTTAATAACAAATAAAGTTTCTAAATATTATTGTTACAATTTATGTTATGATGCCAATTTTTCCCCCTTAAATTAAAAAAAAGTTAAAAAATTAAAGTAAGTAATCCGAAAGAGAGATTTGTATTTTTTACACGTTTGGAGGATCTTCAATATGAAAAAGTGGTTTTGAACATTGTTCCATCTGTTTACATGAAACCACTCTACGTCTCGAACTAAGAGGACTACCCACTACAAATTTGGTACACGATTTTCTAGTACCCATCAAACGTCATGATAAGGTTTTCGAAAAAATCGCGAGAAATTTTGCTACTTTTTACTTTTTAAAGGGAATAAAATTTGCTTATAGGATACATAATATACCTTGAAATGCATTAATTTATTGAGTGGTAACTGAAAGTCGTGTAGTGCTACACACCACTAGTTTTCATTTTAAATTTGTTTTATCGTGCTGTTATTAACCCTTTCCAAGCCTAGTGAAAAAACTATTTCATACCAGAGCAATACTTTAACAGAAGTAAGGACTTCCAAAAACAATGCCGGGGCCGTAGTGAGCCTAGTGGTCAGCGTCTCGGCCTCGGGATCGGAAGGTCCTGCGATCGAGTCTCGGTACCACTGAAGACCTACCGAGTATATGCGGAGTACGTGCTCGTTAAATCTGTTGGGTCCGAAAGTCCTCTAAGTTCCCATACCAAATCAATACCTCTGGGGGTGACAAGCCAATTCTGGGGATCCTCTAGTTGGCCTCTGTCTCTAAAAATTAGATGGATCCTCTTATGTGTGTGTGTTGTCTGTTGTGTCTGTCTTACTTGACGAAGGTTTATAAGCGGGTCGCTGACCAAGCACACAAACCTGAATATATATGTCTACCAACCAACCAACCAACCAACAATGCATCAGGACTATAGGACTGACCATCCCTTATAATGAAACAGACACTTCTTGGAAATCGAGACACAATGGATGATGAACTGTCCCTGGAAACGATGACCGATGGTCAATTGATTTCAGACGAGGGGGTCATCCATCTCTCTTTGTCTAATCATTCGGATAGTTGAGTTGATACGGTGGTATTAGTAGCAACTGTGTCAAAAAGAAGTTTTATAGTATTTATACTATTTTATACTATTTTTTGCTTATTATTATACTATTTTTTTTCACTTTAAAAATATGTTGTGCAACACTGGTGGCATCCTAGCTATCTCCAGCGTTATGGAGTAATGTTAATAAGAAGTAATAAAAGACCCCTTGACTCATATACATTGGATATTATCTGTGTAGTTTTATAAGAAGTTTACACCTATTCTGCGGTGTAACGTTACTCCATTAAAACTGAGTGCAGCACTCGCTCCTATACCAGTTTTATTGTGAAAACTTCTTTGCAAAACCATAAAACTAGAGGAATTCGCATTATGCCACCTATTTCATGGAGTAATTTTTTTTATTCCATAGGTGTATACTCCATAAATGTGGTGTAACACTTCTTCATAAAACACGTAACTAAATATTTACAGTGTTAGTGTTAGGGGTACGCAATTCTCTATCTCTTGTTGTCTATTTGTAGCTGTATGAAGTGACACAAGCAGGGCCTGATCTACTTTAAGGCATGTTAGGCCCGGGCCTAGGGCCCCCAAATTTTAGAGGACCCTAAATATTAGTTTCTAGTATGATAAATGCTGTTGATTAACAAAATTTCTGTCACTTTAAAAAAATTTCAGGACCCCACTTTTTGTTTAGATTGACTTAGACTCAGACATTTATCTAAAGTGATTGGTTTGATCGATATTATAAGTTATAAGCAGATGAAATTTTAGCAAAAAATAAGATACATAGGCCAACCAGCACCATCATTAAGGGCAAACATGCACCACTTTTTCTTCAAAGCCCCCCCCCCCCCCCCCCCCTTGACTCATCTACGAGGGCTGGTTTTTTTTCAACCTCCGATGGGCTATAGCAAAAAGGCGGGTCAAGATACAACAAAGATTTTTTACCAAAAGTAAAGTACAATACTGTTTATTTCTCCATATGACCACCTTGACGATTAAAGCATTTGTCATATCTGAAAACAAGCTTTGAAATACCCTCTTCATAAAATGTAGCCGTCAATGATTTGAAGGTAGTTGTGACGGTTTCTTTGCGCTTAACGTCAACTTGGAAGAGCTACAATCCAAGCCACTATGCTTATCAATAATTCACTTATGATAAACCTTCGAGTTTTCCTAAACACTTGGTCAACTCGCTGAACAATACTGATGTTCATGAAGAAGGGGACCAAGGAAGCAAGTCTGTCGCTACAGACGGTATTGTTCAACGAGTTGACCAAGTGTTTAGGGAAACTTAAATGTTTACCATAAGTGAATATGGACTAGTAGTGGCTTGGGAGGACAAAAAAAATTGACGTAAAGCTTCCAAATTTACTTTTTTAAACGAAACCGTCACAACTTCCTCCCAATCATTGGCGGCTACATTTTATGAAGAGGGTATTTCAAAGCTTGTTTACAGGTATAACAAATGCCTTATTCGCCACGATGATTATATGGAGAAATAAGTAGTATTGTACTTTACTTTTGGTAAAAAAATCTTTTTTGTATCTTGACCTGTCTTTTTGCTTTAGCCCATCGGAGGTTGAAAAAAAAACAGCCCTCGTACATTGTATCTTATCTGTGTAGCAAATAATTAACTGCAACACTAATAAAACTTCTAAACCATTTCAGCACCAGTTAAAACTCTGTCAAATCAACGCTAAGCATCGTTGTTACCATTTTTATCTTTCTCAGCAACGCTGTCATCACTTTTGGATTGTGTTGGTCCCTAAAGAATCGAAGGATACAGATATTTTGAGAAATCGTCCTTTGAAGATGAGCTTGTTAGGGGACGTGTGACCCCTAACAAGCTCATCTTCTCTGTGATCGTGGCCTTGACTTTGTGTAAAGATCATCTGAGTCTCTGTAAAATTATTGCCACGTATTAAATCAGATTTTAAATAAAATAAGAAAATAATAAGTATAATTATGATAGAAAATTTGTTGTCCCGAGGATATGTTAGTATCCTCTTGTGACATCGCTAGGAAGCGACATGACCTTACTTAAGGTGGTATGGTGGCCAAACAGTCCTGAAACATAGGATGTCTCAATTTTAGAGGATCTCGTGCTATCTAGAAAGGATAAAATCTATGAATCTTACACCTATTTAATTCCCTATTGATGTATAAAAAAACGCGTTGAAATGTGTCTTTTTTTAAAAAAAACTGGTCGTTACCAATTATTTCCAATATCTTTGTAAAAACATCTGCTAAAATTATTTATTATGTGATTAATATAATATTTTCCAGAATCTATATCATTATTAGCAAGTCTAAACAGTTTTCGTATATCATATATGTATAAATAAACATTGTTGTATATGCAAGAATTTATCTTTAATTTGAACTCCGTTTTGCTAGATAACTCAAAAATATGAAGATTCTATTAATTTTGATATTTAATTGATATATACTAAAAATGCTAATTTAAGAACATCATATTTTAGAATATCATATTTTTTTATGAAAGATGAATATTTTAGACTGAAAAGATTAATAATATATAAATATTACGAATGTTCAATCAGTATAAAATAACAACCCCGAAAGTAAGCCTAAAATACGTGTACAAATATTTATTAATTATCAGTTATACAGGTTTTGCATCTCATTTTGCGCAATAGTTAAATAGTTACAAAATCTATAAAAACAAATTAATTCAGCTTTCAAAATAAATTTTAGACAAAAGTAATTTGATACTAATTCTACTAAAGTAGGCCTAAGCCCGATTATCATTATAGAAAATTTGCCAAGACCATGTATAAAATTTAAAAGTACACGAACTTCCTATTCGACAATAAACTCAACACATCTCGGCTATTTTGAAACTTCAAACCACATCGCATCTTTATCACATTCAAAATTCTAAGAGCTCATTTATTTTCATAGAATTTTTACGAGCGCAGAAACCTGGGCAGCCGGAATCTAACACCCGAATCATCGACACGCCGACTGTTTTCCATTGTTGCCAATTCCATTCCATTTTACGTGCTATCTACTTCTTTACGTCCTGAAAATTCGAGACATTCATATTTTCAACCACATGCATTTGAATCTGGAATACCGGCGAAGGTTAGATTAATGCGGAGATACATGGCGCGGAAGAAAGTGAAGCCGTGTTTAAAGTTGTCAAATCGATGTGATATAACCAAATGAAGCGCGCTGCTCATGCTCAATGGGGCTTCAAACCGTCTCATTGTTTTGTCTAGAATCAGCAATTAAAAATTCAAAAAAGAATACTTGTGTTGTTGTAGATGGTAGTAAAAGAGCTAAATTTACATTGGGTAATATATTATTCAATGTGCATAAAGTTTAAATACATTCTAATATTTTCCTTTGTATGAAATATTTAATTTTGTTATATGCAACGTAGGGTCAAAAAAAATTAGCACAGAATAAGGTTTAGTTTGTTTGGCGGGTTGCAGATGCGATAATGGTTGAGATTGTAGTGCAAACAATTATAGTTACAGCAGCTGTAGAACAGTTGTAATTGCATTGTAGAAATTGTAGAACAGTTTTAATTGTATTACAGCAGTTGTAGAACAGTTTCATTTACAGTTGTAGCAAGTATAGATTGGATTGAACGTTTCCGGCTGTCTATTTCTAGCCTACTGAACGCATTTGTAAGTAACAGTTGTCGGTAGTAGTGCAAGACCTAAATATTAAGGGTTAAAATATTTTTTATAGGAAAGTTTTAATTTTGTTATATGCAAAGTAGGGCTAAAAATAGCTAAGAATTAGTTTGGGCGTATGTGGAAGCGATACTGCCTTCTCTTGATAAACCAGTTTTTGCAGTAAGCCGGTAAATTACATGACACATAGGTTTTGACCCGGCGACATTCTCCATCACATTCCAACCTCCACCTGAATATCTGGTCGGGAGCAGGCAATCAAACGACGACGACCCATAACTTCGAACGACCGCACACCGTTTCGAAAATTCGAATATCTTTTTCTTATTCATTCCTCATCTCTCCCCTTTCCGCGATATTTCCCTTGTTCTGGTTTCGATACTTTGTGATGTTGCGATATCTTTTCGATACTTTTCCCTGCGTGTATTTTTCCCCTTTCCGAGCGATAAAATATGAGCCATTTCTCTCAGTTGGTTTTCTGGAGTTGTAACTTATGTTTGTAGTGTCTGGCAGTATTGATTATTAACTTTTAACAATATTTTCGAAAACATACGTAAAAATCAGCTCTGAGAAAATGAGATAAGTTAACTGATTTTTAACCTACTTTTTGCCCCCGTACCTGTAAAATGGCCGCCGGTCCACTCTACCGGGCATGCATACACTAAAAGTATATGAAAACACTGCCTAATACGATATATATTTCATTAATGAGAAAATAACATAGTTCTGGGGTCCCTGGGCTCTTGAACTATTAGTTCGTATTAAGTAGACAGATTTGTGACGACTTTGGCGATAGGTCAACCAGTGTTCACCTATTTTGTTAAACGCCGGTGAACCTTTATAAGCATTTAAGGCATTGATAATTGGTAATAAATTGCTTTATTTGGTGAAAGGACGCCTTCACCAACTAGCCAAAACTACTACCTTTTGTGACTCTGCGCATATTAGTATTAAGTTAATATTGAGAGACTCTAAAGTCCTTTATATCACTGGTAGTCATTGGTTTCAATTGCGTGAGAGCTAATCTAAAAATCTATAGATCTAAAGTGAGACCTGGGCTAGAGCCGATTCCAAAAGGCCTATTAGCTTACATGTCAGAAATGGAATTTGTTCCCGTGGACATTGGAATTGAGGACCAACGCTTTAACAATTCAGCCGTCGACCAAGAAAATTGTGTTTTAAAATAAAATAATGAGTGGCAATGGAAATAGTGGAATGTTTTCTAGGTAACATTTTTCTAGCTCATACAATAAAAAAGTATTTTTTACATCAATTGTAATCGTATTTTTTATAGTACGATACATTTTTTGACAAAAAATGCAATATTTACAGTAACTAAAAATGTTTTACTCTCGTATTGTATGAGAAAATTCGGAACTTTTGTCAGACTGTCCTAAAATATGCTCAGCTATGAACTCTAACCTACGATCATTCTACGGTAGGTTTCCTCTAAACTTGCTTTTTAAGCAAATAACTTTTTTCAGAATAAATTTATATTGAGTCACTTTAAAAGGTTGATTTCAGACATTAATTATCGATTTATGTCTACCTAATCAACGCAGTAGATAATAGTATTTACATAACCTTTCAGGTCATGTGACCTGGCATACATTTAAATGGATCTTTTGTTTTAAGTTTCTGTTACTACAGAATTCACTTAAAAATGAGCTAAAAATGATTCGAAAGAAGAAGATCTAAATATCAATTTGTAGCCTTTGATAGCAGGTTTCAGTCATTAAATTGTATAAAAATGGCATAGAAGGATGGTCAATCAGGATTTAGGAAAAAGCAGCAAAAATTTTTCAGCTGTAAATTTTAGAGGCATATTGCATTTAAAAAATGTTAGAATGGAATAATAATAATAAATGAACAAATCTTGATTATAAATTTATATCACACACAAAAAACGTTTCAGAGCTAGGACCTTAACATACATTAAAATTAAAGAGTCCCTCAGCAAATTTTAAACGTTATTTTTTTAATTCTTTATAAACATACCCGTATACATAAATTTGTTTGAATGTGTTTATATAAAGAAAACACTATGTGTAAGAATTTGCTAGGGACTCAGATGGATAAAAAAACTCATTTTCAGCAACATATGCTGGTTACAGTGTTTGTCAAACTTACCGAGGGATTTGAATAGGGATATTTATGTAGGACGGTTCTTCAGGTTTCATTTACACGTGAGAAGTCGAGAAATATTGCCTCGTGTGGGAACAAGATTCATCGAAAAAAAGAAATTTTGCTGTACTTTTGATACAATAGAGATTTGATTGAAAAAGTTTTAAGAATATTTTGAGGGTCGTTCGACGTTCATAACATTAAGTCTCGGGGTAAAGGTTATCGAACAAGGTTAAGGGGGTCCGATAACTCGAAATGAGGAAGTTCGACATTTTTTAAATTTTCGATTTTCTGTTATATTTTCGAAAAAAATAAGGTTCGTCCAAAATCAAATTAGCAAACGAATTTACGAAACAAAATATTTAGTAAGAAATAAATTAAAAACAAATGTCAAAAATTTGCATAAATTATTTCCATTTAAATTAATTTCTTTTATGATTTAGATTAGTTAAATTTGTAATTGGCGACATATAAAAAGTTAAAGTTCTATGCTTTTTATTTTGCCTCGCTCTTACTCTTCCTTTCGACACCTTCATCGTTTTCTTTCAATGGAGTTGCTTTGTTGGCGGCTAAGCCTTTGCATATTCGGCAGATTCCCCAGAACAGAGGACCATTTTTTTGTGGCATCATCTAGGCGACTCTCGCTACCAATTTTGACGCTCAGATTACAATGCCAAGATTTAATTTTGCCGAGAGAACCCAAGCCAAATGGGTAATCAAGGGAACTTTTATATACCACATAACACCTTCATCAATCGCTAACGTTCCTGGTCCCTTAGATCATTAGTTATACATAAATATAATCAAACAAGTTTATTCTCCGTAGAAATGTCTAGTATGAAGTACCCATACTCTTCATAGTAATTTAAAACACTCTTAAATTTAGTTCATAATCCACCAAACTAATTTTCGTCGTCCCACAAATATTGGCCACATCCGCAGGTTTGTCCACAATTAATGATAACTGTTTTTCCTCAGACTTCCACACGGGACAGATTATTCTTTGAATAGCCGGATTGAGAATTAACTATGCGCAATCTTTCAGGCAAAACTGCGTCCGGCAACAAACATCCGGGAGCCCAACATTAAAGCCGGATTTATTCCCGAAATGTAGGTTACAAGGTCACTTGGATAGATTGTTGTTCAAAGAGTATAAGTAATGGGAGAGACACATGAAACTGAGCATGTTTTACGCGGTGAATTATGGTTGTTGAAGCCAAGGTTTTGCGTTGATCGAAGGAATGGTCGAGCAGAAAAAAATCGTGATGGATGGAGTGTAGTCATTAGAAATACTTAAATTAGAAATACGTAACTTTGGAAACTATATTTTGATTGACTTTTTTGGATTTAAATTATGTTTGATTAATGAGTGTAAATAATTTGTAAAATAGAGTTTATTGAATGAGCTTTAAATAGTAAGTATAGTTCGAGTAAAAAAATTTGTATGCTGCATATTATGGTTCATTAGTGATGTATCAATAGTTCTGCAGTGATGCTTACCAATATGTTTACACTGTGGGCATACGTCACTCCTCTCCTGACTATCTGTATACTATTCGGTGTAACATTACTCCATGAAGCTAAACTAACGAAGTATTGCAGTGTATTGCAAAGAAGTATTGCAGAGTAGAGTACTGTGCAATACTTCGTTAGTTCAGCTTCATGGAGTAATGTTACACAGAATAGTATACAGATAGTCAGGAGAGGAGTGACGTTGCCCACAGTGTAAACATATTGGTAGGCATCACTGCAGAGCTATTGATACATCCCTACAGAACCATAATATGCAGTATATAAATTATTTTACTCGGACTCTATGAGGAGAGGTTTAAATACAATTTTAACTGAAAAAAACTAACTGCAATTAACTTATAAACGAACACATCATTTGTGTTATAAAAATAACAAATGTAATATAAATTAAGTTTTTATATGTATATATAATTTATATCCAATGTGTAATAACATTACGTAATTAAATATTCGGCTTTACGAATATATTAGGAAACTAATTTGCAATATGTCAATAAGTGTGTACTTTT
This sequence comes from Oedothorax gibbosus, assembly GCA_019343175.1. Taxonomy (NCBI): domain Eukaryota; kingdom Metazoa; phylum Arthropoda; class Arachnida; order Araneae; family Linyphiidae; genus Oedothorax; species Oedothorax gibbosus. Next base: position 33,817,937 of record CM033277.1, read on the forward strand.
TCTACATTCGTCTAGAATTTTCAAGGAGAATAAACAATTTCAAAATAATTTTTAACACTAGAAAGATGGTGGAACTAGCTTTTTAATGTTGAAATTGTTATTAAAATAAATACAAACGGAATAAAGAATTAAAAACAATGAAATAAAAAAACTTGTCTGATAATTAATTATCTGTAAAAAACGATTTTTTATGTAGATTACCCGCACATATTTACTTTACGAAGTAATTAAAATACTTGTTCTTTTTTATATGCACAAAACAATAAGAATATGAATTTTGTATATTTCTTTTATAAAAAAGGCTAAATTATCTAATACAATCCAAAAAAAAAAAACTTTTCAATAGAACATAAAAATATCTCTACATTTTTTAACCCTTTCTAAGCCCAGCTTTACTACTTATTCAGAGCAAGGACTTTAATTGTGTAATAAGAATAAAGTATTCTAACAATGCATGCCATGAAAGTCAACTTCTCTATTTTGCCAAAAAAAATACTGTTTCCATTTCCGAAAGATAATCTTTCGACAAAGGAATAGTTAAGCTTCATATAAATCAGCCAGGACATTTTCACAGAATTACATTCTTGCCCTGTTTATCTGTTATCTTCAATACATTCAACTTAGAGTTAGTAGTAGTAAAAAAAGTTCTTTTTTAGAAACGGCTGTTCTTTGTCCTGACTATTATTTTGAACCTACCACGCCTACTCAGCTACTAAGCCGAAGAGCTTCTCAACAAGCTCGGGGACGAATTTTGACGTCATCGTTCGAGTGACGTTGTCCGAAGATAGAGACAACTGTCTCGAAACTGTTCGGACACTCGTTCACGCTGACCACATTAGGTTCCGAAGCGTCCGAACAGTTTTCGATCTGCCTGGACAGTGACGTCAAATTTCCGTCTACTTCTGTTGGAGAGCTTCTCTGGCTTGTTATTGAGTTGGCCATGACTCCTGTCTATTTTCTAATAACCCCAGAGTTTCTATTTATTTCTATTTACTTTTTTTCTTGCAAAAAAAGTATTTTTTCTTCCTTTTTTTATATTTTCATATTTACAAATTTACAAATTTAACTTACTGAGATTTTACTAATTACCTTTTATTAATTAATTATTCCAGAGAAAAAATAATTTTTTATTTTTTAAACAGCTAAAAGAACAAAAACCCTGCAAATTTCAAAATAAATTATTTGTACAAGTTAAAAATAGATTTACACGATTGTGAACTCAAAGACTCCAAGTCATAAGAACTTAGAACCTTAATTTACGAATGCTCATAAACCACCTAAAGTATTAATTTAATTGAAATATTAGGGTATGAACATTGGGTGGAAACATTTAGTTGATCAGCTGTTTATTTACCAATTCTAACCCATTCAAATGATATTGGTTTCTTTTTTGGGTAACTGTGGGATTATATCTTCAGTGGATTGTCCAAAGTCCTTTTGATATGAGTTATATCATGGTAAGAGGCCCAGTAGCTTAGTGGTAGTGCTTCGCCTTGCCACGCCACAGGTCCGGGGATCGAATCCCGGATTGGGCGAGGTTGACCCATCATTTCATCCCTTAAGTGGGTCGATAAAATGGGGACCAAGCATGCTTGGGAACTAAACACTGGGGGTTCCGCGTGAGGCTGAACACCTTACCGGGCCATATGTCTTGCACCCCAGAGCTCTAGGTCACGTAAGCTGAAATGGGCACGGCAGGCCTTGACCCCTAATGGGCTGTTGCGCCGAGGAGTTATATCATGGTTAGGAATGTATCTGCTAATTTGATAAAAAATAATATTAAAAAAATTGTGCTCTACATTGTTAATTTTTGGTTAATTTTTTTTTCTGTTTTGAACGGGTTAGTTGGCGCACAAATCAAAATCAGTGTTATACCTGCAATTTATAGTTAAAAATCGGCAGTATAGAATAAAAAGCAAGCCCTTTTTGGTATTATTGTTAGCACATTATATTTAAGAATCATTGGTCTCCGTCCCGTATTACTATATTTCAAAATAACGTTATCGAATCTCTTGCAAGAGGTTATAAAGAAAAATTCGAGGACGACAAAAGTTTGATGAAAATTAATGCAGAGAGAAAACTAACACGCTTAAACTTATTAAGAAAACTCCTTCACTACTAATACTAAAAATATCGTTATTTTATGTAAAAATATGGTTAAAATATTATTAGTTAATTTAAATGAGACTTGTAAATTTTCGGTAGTTGTCTGTAGAATGGTGGCCTCGGTGATTGTGCTTAAGTTAGCAAAATAAAAGGTGAACATTGAAATTTTAATTTAATTTTATTTAAAGGACAAAAAAATAAATCTGAAAAGAAATCCTTTTTAAAAGTCTCAAGCCCGTCTAAATTGTTTAAAATAACAAGGGAAAATATCTTGTTCATCTGATAATCCAAATCTGAACTTTACAATTCAAATGGTTGAACAATTTTAAATTCCACTCCAAACATTAGAGCCCCATATCTCCAACTCTTTGTTCTTACAAAAAAGAGAAAAACACAGAGAAATCACTAGATTTGTCGATTGCGGACAATCTTTACGGCCAAACAGAAGTGAAAACAGTAGCGGAAAAGAAGATTTGTGCTTTAAAACAAAATGGGAACTTTTACCCGAGTTGGAATGCTGTTTTGGAGGAAACTAAACGAAAAATCGACCACATAAAGACCGGCGTTATTAGAACGAATATTTTTTCGAACACGAGTGCAAAAGAAAATACAATGAAAACGAAGAATGAGTGGGAGACAAATGTCTGCCGATGTGTTATGGGTTAAATCGGAACCCATTTCAAGAATAGCTTTTATCTTTTCTTTTTAATACAAAATTTTCTATTTGCGTTTGAACTTTACATTTTAGTTTTCATTATTTTTTTCCAAAGCAGATATTCTTGAACTGCAGGGTTACAGATTAATGTCTTGGAAATATTACAGTTTACTGATTTAGGCACGTTTTAGAAAACAAATGTGTTATTTGGTTACAAACTTTATATTCTCGGCTTTTCTTCTTTTAAAGCAAGTGTATATTTGTGGAAACAAAAAAAAAGCTCACCCCACTTAAGGGCAAAAGACTTCGGGTCTCCAAACCGGAGTGCCTCTGTGTTAATCCAACGGAAAAAAATATTTTCTAAGCCACAATTCCCTAGCTGTATTGAATATTTTTATAAACTTTTTTTATTTGAAAAATGTAGCTGACTTACAGGTCTGTATAAACCCACTTCTAAAAATTCAGCTACAGTTATCATATAACAGAAACTGTTTTAAAATATATTCAATACAACCGGAGAAATGTGGCTTAGAAAATATTTTTTTCCTTTTTGGATTAACACAGAGGCACTTTGGTTTGGAGACCCGCATCATTCGAGTTCATTCGCTTGATTCATGGTTTGATTTCATGGTCCCTGTCCGCGCGGACACTTGCAGCTTTTTCAAAGATTGATTGGTTTGTTGGTCAGTTTATCTCTTACCTAACCAATCAGTGCTCGTAAAAGCTGTCCTTGTCCGAAAAAACACTGAAAAAAAATTCTAGTCCAACTACCAGAATCTGGTATATTTAACCGTATTTTCTGGCTCATATGGAACACCAAAAAATGTGGTTTATCTACCAGTATCTGCTTGGTAGTGACTTTATGGTAAAATTACTAGAAAAATATGGTTTCATTACCATGATGTTTGGTAGCGCATTTGGTTTTATTACTTTATGTAGTGGTTTTACTACCATGTGTAGTGGTTTTACTACCATATGTAGTGGTTTTATTACCATATATAGCGGCTTTATTAACGTATGTAGTGGTTTCATTACCATATATAGTGGTTTTATTACCGTATACAATAATTTCCGTGCACAAAGTTAATATTACCAAATATGATTATGTAAACCACATGCGTAATCACCGTATTTCTATTATAAATTTTAAATTTCATTTCGCAAGAAATGTACCGGATCCATCGGGAAACGTCGCGCGGAGCTCCATTTTCATACTACTTTCAATAAAATGCAAAATATACTACTAGTATAATTAGTTTAGTTTGCTTATATTACTTCTTTCGAGTTGCCACAAACGACTGCAACACAGCACCGCCATGTTTGATGAGTGATATTTACCTTACGCATATTGGAAGTCAAATTTTCAGCTAATACCGTGGTATTTGGTAGGTATCATTGCGCTCAACATGATCCGATCACCAAACATATGGTAAAAGACCGATGCTTTCTGGAAATTAATTTGGTTTGTTAACCATGCTTCTCGTATAAAAACAAAGCCTATGGTAGGAAAACCATTTGTGGTGGTAAACTTACTTTTCATAGTTGTAATCGTACCAAACGTACGGGTAAAAAGAGCTATAATTTTAGATACCAGAAATTCTAGTAATCCGTTACCAAAACAAATAGTAAGGTTACTAATTGAATGGTTTAAGTACCTGGTATTCTGGTTTTATTACTAAAAATACCATTACCATACAATTATGTTTTTTTTGCAGGAATTTTTTTCAGTGAACAGGCTCCGTGGAATCTAGGTTTTAGGATTAACGGGAAGAATTGTTTGCGTTTTTTAAGGGAGGCGTCTCCCTTAAAAATAAATAATTTTAAATAACTGAAGTTTTTTTATGCTATTGTTGATGTGGCAACAGCGATTTAAATGACTAAAAATTAAATTTCAATGATAATTCAATAGGCAGTTCGTCGACAGTCAGGTAGACAAATGTTCTTCCGGGTATACAAACAGACGGAAAAAAGTATTGTTGTAAAAAATTAAGTTTGGTCTCTGATATCTTACACTGTTAAAAATTTTGTGCTTGGTTTCACCATGATATTGGTTCCTAGTAGCTGCAACGGCTGAATGGTGAAACGTTCCACCATATTTTTGGTATTCGGTTGAACTATTTCTCAGGTTTTTGTTTCCAAATCCAGAAAAATGGTTCAACCAAACACCGAAAAAAAGGTGAAACATTTCACCACACAGCCGTTGCAGCTACTAGGAACCAATATCATGGTGAAAGGAACCAATATCATGGTGAAACCTAGCACCAAATTTTTAACAGTGTACCTTTCTAACAAAAAAAATATTTCTAACCTATTTTTGAAGGGAGTACAGTGCACGAACAGGCAGGCGGATATTTTCTGCATGTCAATTTCTGCTATTGCATTTTTTAAACTGTTATTAATTTTAAAAAAAGGAAAGTAAGTTGAAAATACATTTTCTTCAAGTTATTTCGAATATAGCTCTGTAAAACAGAACTTTACTCCGTATACACTGCTGTCTGAAGCTGGCAAAATGTGATACCGTCATGTTTAAAGTGTACATTGAGTAACCTTTAACCATCACAAGTTGGCAGAAAATGAAAACTTAAATAATATTTTTGGACCTTTATAATAGTTTACATAATTGAGATAGTATGGGGTTTAAAAATTTAGATGCGTGTATTTGAATAAATTTTTAAGAATTCAAAATGCAAAATAATACCCTCCCCCTCCTGCAATTTTTATAAATTTATAAAATAGTATAATATATACTTCCCATACTTTTGTAAAATTGTTTCGATTATTTATATTTATTGTTCCTTTGTCTAAACTTTGTCTACAATGTTTGTGCTTTTAAATAGTTTTATTCTTTTAAAAACTTATTTATAGCGAAAAAACCTTTTTTTTTTTCAAAAAGTTTTGACACATTATTTTTTATTGTTATTATTTAGTTCTGATGATAGTTTCTTTCTTTTATAAAGGTATTGGATTTTAAAACTGGATTATATTCTCCTTATACAAAAGCGTAAAATATTGTTCTAGTATCTTTTCTTACTCACAAAAGAATAAGGTTTTTCTATTTTTTTTATTATTATATTAAATACTTTTTTTGCACTTTCTTTGATATATTTGGCATCTTCCATGTTTTTTATTCAATTAGTGTGGGGATTTTTTTTTATTTTCGAGAATTTACTTTTCACTGACGCATTGAAAATATCTGAAGCGACAAGTTTCATCTTAAATCTTAGATAAAAGAATTTTGTTGGCTGGTTTTATCGGGTTAATGCGTGTAACATCGGTTTTAGTTTTCAACGGAATTTTTCTCGATGTTTGTAAAAAAAATCAATTTAAAGTCTTAAAGAATGTTAACACAATTGGACAAAATGTATGAAAGTAAAATTGCGAATTTGAAATCGAGCTATTTTAGCCAACTTAAAATTAGGGGGGAGTGGGGGCTAATGGGACAATTTTTTATTAACCTCTGCATTTCAGCAAAAATACAAGAATTTTAATTTCTTTATTTACAAGCTCGTAAACTGAACATTCGTTTATTTAAAAAGTCATTCGACAAATGTTAAAACATTACCATATTTTAGTTGCTGAGAATTTTAAACAAACATGTAAATGTCCCATTAGCCCCCATATGTGGGGTCTAATGGGACAGTGTGCAGGGCTAATGGGACAGGGTAAATGTTGCCTTTTTTAAAGTTTCAAAAATTGGAAAAGGAATCAGAAAATGACCAGAAAATAAAATGTTAAAGCAAACACTATTTACATAATTAAATTTTATTTTTAAAAAACAATTATTTCCCATCAAAAGGTGAAATATCAAAGTTAAAACTCAAAATCGAAGATGTTCCCATAATTTTTGTTGATTCACTGGAAAGGATAGTTTGGCAACTAAATCTTCTAAAATTTATCTCAAACTTGTCCTCTTTTTCAAATTACGTGAATTTAAAAAGACTGTCTTTATCTTCAAATAGCTTACCCGGAGTTCACCGCTATCTATTTCAGAAATCCATTCCAACGTAATAAAGAATAGTTTGCTTTCTAGCAAATTTTAACCACAACAAATCATTTTATCTTCACAAAGCTCTGTTCAGATGTATTTAATGAAATTGCAGAGAAATTTAGAAAAATGTGTCATCAATAAAGCTACTTGAACTTTCACTTATTATACGACGAAAAAAGTTCAAAACGTTTAAAATTAAAGTTTTAAAAAGTTCTGGCAACTTCACTGAATAAGATGTTAGATATTTTTATAGATTATTCAAGAGAAGCATACAAAGCTAGGTTTATTCATGTCCCATTAGACCCCACAGTTTCAGTCCCATTAGACCCTACAGTGCTATAATATTTATAAATAATGCAACACAGAACCACGCGTATTTCACCACATTATTTAATATTTAATATTTTAATCTATGATATGTCTTCTACCTAAAAGTATAGTTTAATTCGTGAAAAGTTTTTATTTAATACATTAAAAGTGTAAAAATCGATACACTTTTAACTTACTTTAGATTATCCAAAAAAACAATTCTTCTCTCCACTTCAACACATGCTTTTAATGGCTAATCTTTGGTTGTTAAAATTTGAAGTCTAACTGTTACATTGTTGTAGTGTAGAAATATTTGTAGACAAGTATATTTTTCTCCGCTTTTTGCCCCTTGTCCCATAAGCCATGCGTCCCATTAGCCCCCACTCTCCCCTATATCGAGTTACTTGTGTAGTTACTATCACATGTTTGTATATTTTATGTGAACTGTTAAATTAACACTTATATTTATTCATTGTTATTCTGACATAAATTTCTCCAAAATAAACATATGTAAAACTTATACTTAACCATATGCGTAGAGTACACGGTAGTCTACATCGACATACTTAGTTTCAAGCAAAATTACTTGTGATTCGTTAAATGTAGTGTGATTAATCTGGACAGTTGGCCTAATAGTTATCGTATTGGACTTGAGATAGAATCATTTGTAAAAAAAAAAGGTTCGCATCTCACCTACTACCAATCATTCTATAAATCGCATAGTTACCGAAAATTAGGAGTAGTAGAAAAAAAATCAACAAATAATCCCTATTTTATTAGTCAATTTATCTTTCATTTTTAAACAAGGGCATACCCAAAAATGAGCATAAAAGGTCAAATTCAACTCATTTTTGAAACAAACACATGCTCAAAAATGAATACCAGGTGTTTCCTTCTAAATTTATGAATGGTTCCAGAAATTAGTATAGGCGAGTTTCGAACTTGAGTACAATTTATTGGGAACCATTTAGACTATGCAATATACGAGAATTTTTTACTCAATTTGGAAATTGTCTTTGGAATTCTCGTTCCTAGAGTACATTAGCAAAAGCTATTTCGTGGGGCTTAATATGACTAGTTAACTATAATCAATGTCATAGTCAAACCATTGAATAGATTACTGACATAGAGTGATTAGTTCAGTATTTGACAAGATTCCGTATTTCTATTTTTTTAAAGTTCTTTTCGTATGAAGTGAATTTTTTAATTACTTTTTTAATTCCATAAACGCTTAAAAAATAAAAGTAAAACACATTCACAATGTTCCCGTTGTCAAGCATAATAAATTATGAAAATTTTACTCTTATTTATTTGGTGTAAATATGCTATAATAAAACTAAATTCTACAATTTTGTTCGTGCTAAATATTTATTTGGAACAAATGCTATTTAAATATTTATCAAAACTCGGTAAGGTTTTCAGTCTAAATACTATACTATTTGTCTACTTACTACACTGTTAAAAATTTTGTGCCTGGTTTCACCAAGATATTGGTTCCTAGTAGCTACAACGGCTGTGTGGTGAAATGTTTCACCATATTTTAGGTATTTGGTTGAACTATTTTTCTGGATTTGGAAACAAAAACCAGAGAAATGGTTCAACCGAATACCAAAAATATGGTTTAACGTTTCACCACACAGCCGTTGCAGCTACTGGAAACCATATTTTTGGTGAAACAAAGTGCCTGATTTTTAACAGTGTTTAAACACAAATGAAATTGGATATATTTTAAACTCCAATTGATATTCAAGCATTAAAAATAGATTTTCTATGCAATAGAATATTCTTAAGAATCCCGTGTGTACCCTTACCTTTACCAAAATAACTTACAAATAATTAAGCAAACAATATTTTACCTTTTCCAAAAAAATTATAGCTAAACATAAAAAAAACAATAAATTTTCTCCCTCTTGGCACAAACAAAACATCTTGTTTGTAACAGCTGACAAAACGGTAGTCAAGTATGACAAGTTGAGTAAAGTATGGCAGCTGCTGTTTCTCTGGTATTTCTAGAATTAGATGAAGAATATTTGTATTCTGTCCAATTAATCATTTTAGTAAGGATTTTAAGTAAATAACAGCCCTAGCAACCAATTTCTAATTAAGTAACGGAAGAGTTTTTTGTGTGGAATGTAATCCAATTACCGTAATTTTGTTTTGGCTATTTAAAGTGGATTTTTTTCGTGTTTTGTGTTAAGTTTTTAATGTTTAAAAAGCTTCTTTTTGATGTAACGTTTAAGGCGTTTTGTAGGGGATATCCATGCTCAAATATCTTTGAAAATGAATATCTATTAGGCATTGTTTTAAATTAAGAATAATATATTATCGCTCTACAAGAGGATATTATGTAACTGAATTTAACTGAAATGCTAATTTATTATTTTCGGGCGAAACAGTTATTACTAATCTATATAAAAGTGTGCATCATACAAAAGAAGAAAAGCAATTTAAGTAAGGATATAGTTAAGGTTGTTGTTGTTTTTTCTGAATAAAAAATGAAAATCATTCCTAAATTCTGGATTATACTGCTTAATGTAAAGCATGAGCATACGAAAGGACACCGGGCCCAAATCCATTGAATAACACATTCTAAAAATAGGTTATATGTCAAATAGGTGGCCTAGCATTTTTAATAAAATAAGAATACATGTGATGCATATGTGATTATATAAATCCTTGATGCACATAGGTATATGAATAGACACACCAAAACTCAAATTTTGCCATTGGTGGTGTGACAGAAATTTTTCCGAAAAATTCAGCCTTAACGTAGCAGTTAAGTTGCTAAACACACAATTTTTGTGTATAAAATCACAGTTGAGTCTATAACTCAAATGAAAAACAAGCCTCCATAAATTTCGAAATGATTTAAACCTAAAAGAATTATATACACATAAAAAACACTATAGAACAAAAATTTATACTGAAAGGTGTCTAGTGTATGATTTATAAAGATTTATTTACCCATTAAACTTTATTGATAGCCCCCTATCATTTTAACCTATAGGAACCAGGGGAAAATTACTGTCCGTTTGGAACTTAAAGAAAGCTCCATTTCAAAATCTACTAAATTTCTTTCCCACCTCTATGGTTAGAAAAAGAATAGCAATAAATTGATCTATCTATGAATAGTTCAAAAATGTCATCCATTATTTACTCCTCTTATGAAGCGAATAAATTTCATATATCGAATCGGAGGAACGATGACTTGACAGTTTATAATTTTGAAAGAAAGAAGGTAAACAGTTTTTTTAGAGTTATAATTTAAATGGTTTTTCTCATTGCTAGACGCAATAAATGAAAACTGGGTTATGACAGAACTAAATACGAATTCCTATAAAAAAAAACACCTCGAATACTTTTTTATTGTTTAGTTATATTCAGTATTTAAACAAAAAGTTATTAAAAATAAACTAAAGTAGCCTACTTTCCTGCTACTTAAATGCTCACTAATATTTGTATCGGAAAATAAGTATATTTGTAACAGTAACCTGCTACCTAGACCGCTTCTATACAAGATTTATACAAATTTAAAAAATCGCCAAACACAGCATTCAGTCGTAATTTAAACTTTTAAAAGCCAAAAGCAACTATTTTCATTCATTTTATCTTTCAAAATTTAAATTAATGTGTTATTTATTTTCTACTTATAATTTATTTGCAGTTCAATGAATACTTCAATATTTTTAATAACAAAACAGGAAACTACTCCAAACTGCATTAAAAATTATTATTCTTCCAAAGTCCCGACTTGTATGTACTTCAATCGACGGACCATATCACCCTAATGTTCATTAGCACTCTTCATGTTCTCAAAAGGCACTCAAGAAAAAAACCTCATTTGCAATTCACTTTCTTTATTATAAAAACACAACAAGTAGAAGATTAATTTCGGGAAGGAGAATGACTACACCGGCAGCCACGTTACACAAAACACACCTCCTCAAGACTAACTTCGACTATTGCCAGGTACGAAGTAATACGTCACTGCTTACACCTGTCACACAGCGACCTCTAGGCTATTTGAAAACTACGGCGCAAACAATTATAAAGGTAAATTCAATCTAATCAGATTTTCATGCAAGAAATATAATGCCTTGCCGTTTTTTAAGTTAAAAAAATGAACAATAAAAGATAACCATGGGTGCTACATTTTTTGACGTCATTACAAACTGATTGATAACAAAAATTAATTTTACTTCAAGTACTAATTTATAATGAATAAAGTTCCTCGTGCTATTTCTGATGTGGTAACAGCGATTTAAATTCTTTTGAATTAAAAAAAAGGGAAGTAGACTTAAAATTGAATGTTTTGATTTGCTTTTACTAATGCGTCACTTTTTCCACTTTGCATAGATTTTATAAAATGGGTATTTTTTTAAATTATAACTACAAAACTTTATTTAACTTTTTTTTAATTTTGCTTACTTCGGAAGTTGATACAGCTATGATATAATGGCCGGTCTGTTCATTGACGAGTTTAAAATTTAACGTAGGGTGTTATACCTGTCGAGTTGTATGAAATATGAAGTGAAATGTGTACCACATTTGGTTATTTTCGTTGTTTGTCAAAGTAGCACGAATCGCCAAATCGACACCGGCCATTATATCCTAGCTGTTCCCGGAAATTCCAGCTTAAAGTTTATAAAATTTAAAAAAAACTTTTTTGTTTAAAATATCAAGCCTGAAATCTTTCAAAAGACATTTCAAATTAAATATATAATTAAAGAATGCAGATCAAAATAACATACTAAAAAATATAAGTGAAATTTATTACTGTCTATTAGTATCTTATATATCATATTAGATGCTTAAAAGTAGCAATCAATAGTAGTTATCAATGATTTAACCGAAAAAAAAGGTACTGTAAAATATAATTGTAAATAAAATTCTCATATAAGTAATTCATATTTTAATCAAATTAAATTCAATTTTCTCAATCTAACCCATTTCTCCTGACGTTAGAATGTAGATTTTAATACTGATAAAAATTATATTTTTATCACAAAAATGAAAATTTGATGAATGAAACCGCACATATTAAGAAAATAATTTCTTTAAACAACATTGATTAAACATAATAACTTTCGGAATAACTGACCGTGTCTTTTTTTTTGTGAAAAGAACTATTCAAATTGACGAACACATTTGTTTAGTTTCTTTTCGTAATTTTTTTATACGTCATTTTTAATTAACTGTCTGAATTTTTTTTATGAAAATAAACATTTCATGGAATAAATTTTTTAGATGTGAGTTTAGTTGTTGACAAAATGTGAGTAATCAGCTTTGCAATTTCTCTTATTTATAAATTCATAATGCAATTACTTTTGGATTTGAAATGTTTTCAAATTTCTAATTATTTTAGAAAGAATGACAAAAAATATTTCTCGGATATTTTCTTTTCATTTAGTTGGTTTTAAACAAGTTTGTATTAGAGTTCTTCTAATAATTTAGAGTTACTGTAATTATGAGAAAAATGATGTCAAATGGTAAGTTTTTAAGATGTTGATTTCGAAAGCTTAATATATTTAAAAAAAATCTTTTTCATTTTATTTGTTTTCTCTTTCTTTTATCTCTTATATTCTTAACTTAATTAATACAGAGAATTATTCAAATTGTATGTAATCCAGCTATTTTTAATTCAAATTTTAAGTAGATTATTAAATTTGAATAACGAAATAAAAAAAAGTTGCATGAACTAAGTTGGCTGAATATGTAGTGCAATCTGACTCGGTAAATAAACAAATTAGCAAAAGAGAAACATAAGTTTGAACAACATAAAAAAATAGTAACTAAAAAGTATATATTTATGGAATGCAATTTTGTGTCTTAAGGTCGATGTCATTTAAATATATTGGAAACTGGGGAGCCTTGGCCATAGTTTCAGAATTTTATTTTTATAAATTTTATTTTTGCACTAAAAGTTTCATGTAATAGCACATATTAAAGGAAATTTTATTGGCAACAAGTATATAATAGTGATAATATCAATAATGCATTTTTTCTTTTTTAAATATGTTGTTTTTTAAAACTAAGGAACTTGGCCAAGTCTCCCTTATTAAGGGAGATCTGAAAAAATGCAATAAATGATCAAAAATGCCTAATTTTAAAGAGCAAAATAATAAATATTTCAAATTAATTTTGTAAGCATTAAATATAAAAAATATATATATTATAATTCAACACTCTGGAATTCATTTACAAATCATGTTTACCGTAGTATTTAGAGTAATACATTTTTCTAGTATTTATATGAATTAAAAATTCTAATATTGTCCATGACAAATAATTTTTTATATTTATGTTAAATATATTTTATTCAGCTTGTACACACATTAAAATGCACAAGATATAAGCCTCAGTTCGATTTTTTTTATTTTAACGGCACAAACTGTAAAAGTAAAAGTCAAAGCGCACTTTCAAAGCTACTCGTTCGTACCCCCTCCCCCTATAAAGAAAAAACTGATAATATCTTAATATTAATCTTGAGTATTATTATACTTGAATTAATAACTTGTTTTTGCAGAAAAAGTTTGATATTTGGTCATAAACCATAGGTTTGATTTAGTTGAGGTTTCGTTTTATTCTAAACAAGTACAAATACTAATAATCAATCTATTTCCTTCATAAAGTTATAATCATACTTTATTATTAACCGTGTATTTGATAAACATTATGTATAGATTTTCATAACTAGTTCACTTAGGGAGCCTTGGTCCAGTGGCCAACCCTCCCTTACATAGAGTGGCCAACCCTCCCCACCTAGACATTTCGTAAAGAATGGCACATGGTGCTTTGAAGCCTACTTCACTGCACAAACTTTATAGCTAAAATAAAACCTAAATATAACAGTATTTTAAAAATACCATATCCTTAAACTTATTTGAATTGTTTTTTCTGAAAAAATGTTACAAATTGTGTCTAAAATGTTTACTTTTTGGGGTGAGAAACTTTTTTTTTTACTTTCTCCTCAATGCAAAAAAGTAGCTCAATAAAACTAAGGTGGCTATCTGCTGACAACAGTAGCTTTGAGTACCATCTATTGAGAAAATGCTAAAATATTTTTAAATACAAAAATTTAAAGGTGGGCCAAGTCTCCCTTATGGCCATGGCTCCCCAGGCTCCCTTACCTCTGTCTCCTACCAAAGTTACGAGTTAAAGATTTAGGTAAGCAATTTCGTTAAATTTTATAATTTTTTTTAAAAAATGGTGTTAGTTTAAAAAATTAGGACCCCGTTAGAATCCGGGGGATAACTTTAGTCCAAACATGAAATACATAAGAAACACACCTTTTACCATCCTTATGGGCTGTGTTACAGAACTGAATAGTAATATTAACATGTATAAGCATACAAATGATAAAGTTATAAAGTTATTAAAAATGGTTAATAGCTTAACATTTGCATTACATTTCATCGTAGAATGACATTACACTATAAATAATAAGATTGATGGTCGCTTATCGAAGAAACGTATACTTCAATTTTATTATTGGAAAATTAACTTGTTTTTAGAAGCAAGATTTAGTAACAAATATCTTTATAAAAAGCAAACTATTTTATTATAAAAAGAATACAATTATCGATTCGTAATTAGGAATCTGAAAATGTTTATATTTCAAAATTAGCTATTTTGAATGTCGTACGTTTCTTGAATTTTATTTTTATCTTTTTAACGTTTAAAATCGTTTAATTAAAAAAAATCTTCTTAAAAATGAGTATTCATAAAAGTAAGACTTCTTCAAAAATAGTTAAACATAATACACGTTTACATTCATTTTTGAAAGTGTAAAGTTCCATAAAGAAATCCATTCATATTGGACCAAAGTTACCCGTATTCATCGGAAAAAGTTTCCCAGTGACTTTAGTAGCAAATAAGTTTGTTAATAACTTATACCAATAATAGTTCATTATTATATTAGTGTGTATTAAATTGATTTCTAAAAATGTACTTAAAGTACCCCTACTCCATTGTTTGAATAAATTAATCACAATAAAAGTGTTTCTTAGTCATAAAAATATTAATGCTTATAAAATGAAACCTAATCTCTATATATTAAAAAAAATATCATCAATAAATGTTTCAAAATTTCAAAATCTAAATTTGTCCACCTAATTTTAAATATTATTTTAAAACTCTGCTGTTGACAAAATAACATTTAAATCACGCATAAGTTTAAAAAAAGGATTAATGAAAACACAAGCAAAAATACTTTGCACAAATCCCAAACTAAATGCAGAAATTTACAGTCTTGAAAATTTAATTTTAATTCAATTGATTGAAAAGTAGTTTATTTACTTCTACTTCAATTATCTTTTTTATTACTTTTTTCTCTTTATTTTTTTATTGACAATAGCGACCCTACAACAAGTTAACAAGGCTTTAAATAGCAAAAGTTGCAACTATCTTGGATTCTTTACTTGCAACTTTTTTTAGGGTTACTTGGCGAGAGTGGAATTTTTAATTGCTTTTTTGACTTAAATTTGGTTATTTGAAAAGTTGCAAATGATAAATTCGTTTTTTCTGTCTCAAGTTATCATAGCGCAAGATACACCGAATCAGAGTATTCTCGTAGACATTTGAGGCATGCGTTAATAAGCTAACACCGTGCGTCACAGTTGAGGTGCAGTAACCGTGCGTCAATGTTTTCGTTGACGCATGCATGTACAAATTGTGGTTGTTGCATTTTTTTTGTTGCATTTGATGTCGTAGTCAAGATACAGCCTAAGAAATTTTAAAATGTTTACATTTCGAAATTAGAGATTTTGAAAGTTGTACGTTTCTTGCATCTTATCTTTATCTTTTTAATGTTTAAAATCGTTTAATTTTTTAAAAAAAAATCTAAAATTTAGTAATCACGAGAGTAAGACTACTTCAAATATAATTAAACTGAATACACTTTTACATACATTTTTGAAAGTGTACAGTTCCATAAAGAAATCCTTACATCTTTTGGTAAAAAGTTACCCGCATTCATCGGTAAAAGTTTTCTAGTGACCAATAATTAAATATAGCATAAAAAGTATTCAATTTATATTAAAACAAATGGCGTAATATTCATCCTCATAAATAAAATAATGGTAAGAATAGTTTTGTTTAGCTATTTTCAATATTTTTTAAGTGTTCCAAACAAAAGTTGGAAAGAATAGATTTTTGTCATTAAACGCTCGTAAGAATATAAACGTCATTTGTGGTGTTGCCAAAATTCGAATGTGATTTTTGTTGCATGAAATGAAAGGCAATGTTTCAAACAAAATGTCAAATAATTTAAGATGGGATCATTTTATGAAGAGAAATTGAGAAACAAATCTTTTTCCGACGCTTAGACCCTTGGAAGTTACCCTCCATGGCCAAAGATACCCACTTCGACGGTACTGAAAATGAGAATAATACAATTTTATTATTAAATAAATCAATTATTTCCATTACTAGTACAAACCTTAATTATGTAGACACACATTACAATTTTATTATTACTTAAATCAATTATTTCCATTACTTATACAAACCTTAATTGTGTAGACAAACCTTAATTGTCCCAGTGACTTTAGTAGCAAATAAGTTGTTAATAATTTATACCAATAATAGTTCATTATTATATTAGTGTGTATTAAATTGATTTCTAAAAATGTACTTAAAGTACCCCTACTCCATTGTTTGAATAAATTAATCGCAATAAAAGTGTTTCTTAGTCATAAAAATATTAATGCTTACAAAATGAAACCTAATCTCTATATATTAAAAAAAATATCATCAATAAATGTTTCAAAATTTCAAAATCTAAATTTGTCCACCTAATTTTAAATATTATTTTAAATTTCTGCTGTTGACAAAATAACATTTAAATCACTCATAAGTTTAAAAACAGGATTAATGAAAACACAAGCAAAAATACTTTGCACAAATCCCAAACTAAATGCAGAAATTTACAGTCTTGAAAACTTAAAAAAAGTACCATTGAATTAACAACCTTAGCAGTTTTATTCCTCTAATTACACACTGAATCCAAAACAATAAGGTAATCTTTTGTAGTTGGTTTCGAATTTAATTAATTGTTTTAGAGATCTCAAATCAGAAACTGCCAAGTGGGATTTGAAGTTAAACGAGAAAATTATGTAAGTTATGTAAGTTTTTTTAAAGTAGCATCTGACAAATTACAAGTCAGTTTTAAAAGGATTGGACTTTAAAATTTGGATCGTGATTTAAAAGCATTATTATCCAGAACTAAGATGATAAAAATATTTAATTCCCTTAAGTAAGTAAAAGTTCGTGACATCTTTTCACACTTTATTTTATCGGTAATAAAAGGGAACCTATTTACGCTTAAGCTCCAATGGTTTTGATTAACGCAACTAGTCATTTTATTTGTTATGGCAGAACCGTAAGTGGTCTTATACGTAAAAGGGGTTAATCGATCACATAACCATGTTTCCGTAAAAGCAAATTGAAATCCCTCTTATCGTTCCAAAATAATTTATTTAAAGCTTTAAAATTTACTCCCGCATATTCTACTCGAAATAAACAAAGAAAAAACTTTATGGAATAAGGATAGTGTATTTAGTGGTGCTATCAGAAACAGTGGTTGGGAAAAGATAAGGTGAAAAATGCGACCCAAAAGCAGGGACGAGTTTTTATGCAAGGTTTAACACTAATGCTTTTAACGCTTGACGGTTACTTCACCGATTGAAAATTTTATTAAATTTACCGTAAAATTTATATTTTATAAACGTGTAAACGTATATATTAACTGTGTTTTGCTATCAAAAACAGTGGTTGGATTAGAGAGCATTTGCTTAGTATCCTAAATAATTATAATAAGAAGATTTAATATGAAGCATTACATACTTATTTGCAAACTTTCCTGGCGTTTAAAGCATTGAAGTTGTTTACAGAGACCCCTATGCACACAATTGAAGTATAATTGTTTTTACATAGATAAGAACAAATTAATTTTTTAGATTTACACAGGGTTTTGTTAGACGAATGTTGTTATTAGTAATGTCCTCACAGGTAAAATGGTAATTGTCAGGTCCTCGGAGAAAGTGAAGGGGAGGGGGGGGGGGGGCTTCCATGCAAAATAGTCTCATTGCACTATTAAAATAATTGCAAAATTACAGAGCATTATGCGGTTAATTTTTTACATCGTGTAATGTGTGTAGTGTTGTATTATTTATTTTTACAGCAGATTGATATTTTGACGACGTACAGAGTCATATGAACATCTTACTCAAATAGCGTTTAAACAGAAAATGGTTGCATCCAATCACTACCAATGAAACAAGCATTTTCACCGGTACCAAACAGTAGCTTGTACATCATATGTAAATTCACAGCACAGGTTTATGGCAGGGCTTTTACCATCACACTGCGAGTGTAAATTACAGGGGGGGGGGGGTTACAGTGTGGGAGGAAATTTGTATTTGATGAATAGTAAATGATGAATAGTTTTTAACAATATCACCTATTTTTTGTACAACTATTCATGTTTACCTCGGTAACGTTAAGTTAATGGCAATTTTGTCCAGGTGTCTATACTCCACAGCAAAACCTATTGCTTTTGGCTTGAATGTTTTAAAGCTTGAAACTTCGAAATTTCACCGCTTGCTGACTACTTTGGTAACTTGTTCATACAAGATCTGTTGAAATTAAGATTGAAGCACTTAAGATTAAAAAAATATATAAATTAATGTGTCTTACTATTTCCTTTATATTTATTGAAATTGCGTTTCACAATCATTAAAACAATCGTTTCTTAACATAAACTCTGTCCCAAGAAAACTGACTTTATTAATTTTTATCAAATGCAACTTAATAAATACAAAGAATATACCGAATGACATAAATGATAAACTTTATCTGCTTCATAAATTGCAGGATATAACCATTATTTTCTTTTATTTTCCCTACTCAAGGGTTGAGAGCATTCAAACTCCACTTCTTATCTGGATAGGGGCCAAATTATCATACAATTCAATGGCAGATTCAATCTTGGCACCATTGGGCGAATCTTAAAAGGTCAACCCAGGCTACATAAAATCACAATATTTTGTCAGACAGATTTAATTTGATTATTTATATCAATTAAGAGAAAGAAAAAAGACAATGTGTGTACGTGTGCAGTGTGCAAGGCATTTATTATAACATCATTTGTTATTTAGGATATTTTGTTGGCAGTTGAACTTTCTGTACTTATTAACGTTTTTAGATAGTCTTAAAAGTAAGCAAAATTTAATTTTCTGAAAAATGCCGGGAAATTTATAGCGTGTATTAACAATTAATTATTTACTTTATTTAATAAATACTTAATTATTAAAATAAATTAAGGACTTGTGTACTCTATTTAACATATTAAATTAACCTTTTTAAAAATTGTTTTGTTGAAACTTTTTTTTCATTATTATATAATGCATTATACACTCTTAAAACAAACGAGTGGTTTTAACTCAGTCTGAGTTAATTTTCACTCCTTTCCGTGCCGAAAATGCACTTCTCCTATAGGAGTGAATTTCACTCTTTTGTTTTAAGAGTGTACAACTAGAAGATACTACGATGTTATGGTTTCAAGTTATTGATATTTAAAGTACGCATAAAAACACGCTACCATACTTATTTTATCCACAAAGACATAGTTATACTGCATTATTAGGTATACCAAAAGTACAAGAAGCCAACGATTTAATCTGTATCATGATGTAACGAAATCTATAATGATAATTTGCCCAACTATATTATAACTACTATAAAACCTCTACTAACTGAATTTAATAACATAACTTTAAAAAAATATAAATACAATATTTGGTACAACCTTGGCAAAATCCCAACAAAAAAAATTTTATCTGAAAATCCAACCCCATTGAATTCCGAGGCATCCAAAATATCTGTAACCAATCAGGAAGGAAGTCCATCTCTCGTGGTGCAGAGTCATGTTATTCCTTTCAGTGTCCATTGAATTCGATATTTAACAATGGATACCGTAAGCGGAATTTGGTGAGTAATGTGAACTGGAGTTTTGTCCCAAGCAATTTATGTGGTGAAGTGACTTAAGAGGGAATGGGAGCCAAACTGAAATGTCTCTGTGTTAATATATAATAGAAAAAAATTCTAATCCACATTACTCCGGCTGTATTGAATAATTTTACAAACTGTTGCTTTTACATGATATATGTAGCTGAGTTACAGGTCTCTATGATCTCATATTTTGAACTTGGTTCGAATGTTTCGGGTAAAATTATTTATTGAAAGGTTAAAAAAATATTCGAACCAATTTTAAAAAATGGGATTACAGAGACCTGTAAGTCAACTACATTTATCATATAGATAACCAATTGTAAAAATATTCAAAACAGCCGGAGAAATGTGGCTTAGATTTTTTTCTATTGGATTAACACAGAGGCACTTTGATTTGGAGACCCGCGGTCATTCTTGCTCATTTGCCCAAATCAGATACTTTTGCTTAGCTAATTTTTTTCCCATCTGGTACTCTTGATTATGTCTTTCAATGCATCCCTCCATCAAATTTATCTAATCCCTTTATGGTTCTCCCTACTTACCTTATGTTATATATTTTATGACTTGCTCTATTATTGCTCCTTGATACAAAGTACAGTTGTCAAGAGGCAGCAAAATAAGCTTCGAACCCTGGAGTGAACCACTGGGTAGTTATATCTATAATATCCTTTGTAACGGGATTCCAGTGTTTGAGGAGAAAACGCCTGCTTTTGTCGATGGTTGAGACGTTATTTAAGGAATGGATGTTGAAGATGATGAAAAGAAAGTGTTTTGCTGAGAAAGAGTTTTTGTGCATGCGTATTTTATACTTATATAACTATTTCACTGATAAAGACCTCAGTATAGTATAACGTTGGAAGGGCAGCATAATAGGAAAACAAAATTCGGAAAGTTATGTAACTTTGAAATAATTAATTTGGCAACTTATCACACACAGTTTTGATTTTCTCCAAAAACTTTAAGTGAACAGATACTGGAGATTGTTTTTTTATAGTGATTAATCTTTTGATTTTCGAATGAAAAAACTATGGATCGTATATTCAATAAAATGAATATGCAAAAGTTAAAGAAACCAGAAAATAGAACACTAGAATTAAAAGTCATTAACATTAAATTTAAAACAGAAATTATAATTTTTTTATCGATAATTAAACAATGAATGTTCTGACGAAAATAAGTCAATAAAAACTACAATTTCTGATGTAAACTGATGCTAAAGAATTCCAACGAGGTAAAAAAGGATTACATTTTTTTAATATAGCATCTCATTATTTTAAGGGCACCCGAAAACTCGCAGAAACTCCTATACTTTCCATGTTAAAATTCTCTTTTTTATGTACCTTTTCTCAGGACTTATTATAACCACATACATAAATTTGGTATCTATGTATGCGTCAAACACCCCTACATACACTGAAGCTTGGATTTAGTAATAGATGTCTTTTTGAATTTACAGTAAATTTTTTACCGATTACCCCAAGTTTTATGAAAATTTAGCACATTTTTCCTATTAAAAAGGCTATAAATATTTAAGTTGTTAACATATCATTTAAATAGAGCTTTAAAGTATAGTTACGTGTGTTGGAAACATACTGCTAAAATGTGGAAACTTAAAAACTTGTAGGTTCTGAGAAAAGATACATAGAACTGGTCAAACCACTATTGTGAGATAATAGCGAAAACGTACTAGTAGTTGTATATAAATCTTATCACGTCACTCGCATTCTTAAAATATTTTTTAAATACTTCTAGTTATCATAGAAACAAAATTTGAAAAGTATTGGAAAGAAGGAAAATGGGACTTTCAAAATCACAAAAGTAATGGATTTTTTTTTTGGAAAATTTGACTTCTTGGGTGCCCTTAATATAGACCTACCTACAAATACTGCTCTTTTTTGAAAAAAAATTGAATGGGAATCTTAGAGGCGAAATATAATCCCTCTCGTTGATAGGTCTGTTCCCTGCAAGTTGGTTTTCATGGTAACAAAAGTGTTAATACAATTTAAGTTTTTCAGATATAATACATAAATATTTAACGTGTGAGAAAATTTAGTGAAATGTCGTTTCACGAATCTCTGTATTTTTTTTGAATAACAGTTTTTGAATATCAATGCAACTAGCAACATAAGTATCGGTATTTACATGCAAACGGGCAGCTGTACAATTCAGTGTTTATAATTTGAAGACTATTCAATTTTTTTAAAACTATAATTAAATTCTATGTGATGTTTTACTACGTATATTACCAAGATAATTTTTAAACACTAATTTATAAAATAGTCCGGCAGCAACTCAAGTTACACCATCAAATGATTCATTCTGTAAAAAATTAGTTTAAAGAATCTGATCTAAACTACACTTTAGTATAAATTTATAGTTAGAATTAAGAATAAAGCTATAAAACAAATTTCAGTATAGTTATTTCTCTAGTAACGCTTTGAAGTATTTTAAGTGATAAAAACTTACATTATAGTACTCTATTGTAAATATCTCTTTACAAAGTGTATCACACAATTCTATATCACATTGCGATTCTAGCTATTATTAAAGTGATCAGCCGTCCAAATTTATTGATAGTCGCTGCGTTGCTTTAATTTATAAATAATCTTCTTTGGAGGAAAACTATTTTATCAACCTTTTCTTATCGGCCCTGAGGGACATTGGGGGCGATCCATCACTTTTAGCAAGGGCAGCTATGATGATGACGTACGAGATACAACTGGTTGGATGTACAAAAATGTATTTGACAATTGATTTTGTTTAAAATCGAGCAGTTTCAGTACTTGACTTTGTTTTTAAATTACTTCCAATCTAGCCCAATAGTACTCATGTTGCAGTGGTGCAATTTTAAATTAACAAATCGAATCTTAAAATCAAATACAGACGAAAAATACCGTGCTTATCAAGTTTGCGGTCATCTTATAGATACAAGTGATTAATGAATTATTTGAATAAGAACTATCAAAAAGCAGTGTGTTTGTACCTCATTCATAAATTTATAAAAATGAAAAAATTATAAGACTATGTTTAATATTGCTAAATTTTTGCCAAAAAAGTAATACATACTTCAATACGTCTTTACGGGTGAGAGGGTTCAATATAATTTCTTTGAGAATGTGATGTCGTAATACTTATTAGGGGTTAGGATTACGTTCACTTATCAATGAGTTAGGTACAAAAGATTAAGCTTTACCACTAGCTTTTTAAAAAAAAAATTTATTAACTTTATAATATCTATAATGAGTAGCATAACTCACTGATCAAGGGACTTGCATTTATTTTTAGCTCCATATCTGTGTGCCGCAACAACACCCTTGACCCATCCAATGAATGTTACAGGCAACATACTTTTTGCTTCCGCACTACGTCCACTTACGTTTATAACGTGAAAAGTGGATGGTATTATAATCGTTCAGTCCATCTGTCTGTCCGGTCTGTCTGTCCGTCACCCACTTTCATAGTCCTATCTACAAATGCTACGGACAATTGTGATACGTCAAAAAATTCAGCGCATCGAAATTATAATACATTGAAAATTTCAGAAAAAAATTCAAATTCGAAGTACTTCAATTATTTAAAAAACTGCAAAAGTTAATGCTCAGTTAAAAAGCATAGGAAGCCTTTCTATTGGAATTTAATCACCATTGCCATTCGCAACAATCGCTCTAGAAACTTTAATTCTTATAGACAATAAACTAAAATAAATTTATATTTGCGACATCGATCAGTTTAAAATGACGTCAAATATATTTCACTGTGAGATCCTTTGTACGTTGATATTAAATGTTTTATTTCTATTTAAAAGCGAGGAATATTTGCAAACGATAAGTATTAATTATTGAATTTTCGAAATAAAATAAATGAAACTAGCCAAATTTAGCATTTAAATGTTTAATATAGAATATTCATGCTGTGTTTGTCGCCTTTTTACCTGTTAAACACAACTGTTGTGTGAAAGAGGGTTAAGTGACAGATTCTGTTACAAACCTACTTGTTTAACAATAGTATCAGTTAAAATTTTGTGCAACCTAAAGAGCGATGTATTGAAAGCCTCCTTTCAAATTCACTGTTGGTTGGGACATAAAGAGGATTTTTTATCGAAGCTATTTCATTCAGAAAGTGGTTTTCATATTCGGACAATAGGAAGAGAGAAGTGTGAAAATTTAACTTTGTTTGGCAGTTGTGA
The DNA here is from genome assembly GCA_019343175.1 of Oedothorax gibbosus. Classification (NCBI taxonomy): domain Eukaryota; kingdom Metazoa; phylum Arthropoda; class Arachnida; order Araneae; family Linyphiidae; genus Oedothorax; species Oedothorax gibbosus. The sequence goes on from CM033277.1 coordinate 33,842,192, forward strand.
AATAAAGATTTGAAAATATTTGAATGACTTGTCGCTGCGTCGTAGGATTTTATTTGTAATAACCAATTGTATCGTCCATTTGACTTTCTCCTTTATTTTTTTTATTATAGGCTACACAGTTGGTTAGGTTGTACGTTTACCGACTGTTCCTTTAATTATTATTTTCTGACAGCTAAATTCGTCTCGTAATTTAGAATCCTGGCCAAGTGACGAGGCTGCATAAAATTCTACAAACATAAGAAATTCTAGAAAAATTCTAGACTTTTTCGATGATGTTTTGATTATCCACAGCTTTGCCTAATAAGTCTTTTTTAACAAATAGTTCGGATATAGTTAACCCTAGTAGTCTTATGGCAGTATTTTTACGATTACTTCTTGATGTAGACTTGGTAACACAATGTCGAAAGAATATCGTGTAATAATATGTACTAATAGAAAGTGAAATCTTTATGGGGGTAAATCATTTATTTTAAGGATAAAAAGTATACCTTGCATTACAAACTACAAAAACCAGCCATTTAAATATACGGAAGTACATTTAAGATGTAAGGTACATAAGTTGTTTAGCAATAAAAAAATATATCCGAAACATAATTGTATTATGGATCTGTAAGCACTAACTTTCGTGTGTTATTACTCAGCTACCCCCCCCCCCCCCCAGGTCTCAATTTGTTTTCTACGTTCCAGATAGAGCCATCAAACGTATTCAGTTTTTAATCATTATGTTTCTCTCAGTCAATAATTATTTCTGAAATATTGTAAGGCATGCGCTAGTTAGCATATATTGTAATTAATTGTAAATTTGCGAACCCGTCTGTCTATGCGACCGGACAGACATATGTCTTAACTGTCTGTCGATAGTCTGGTCTTTTAAAAAGCAGTGAAAATTACTTTATATTAAACACACTAATAATGAACATTTAGAACTAAAACTATATTTACACAAATGTGGAAATTCTTAAATTTTATCCCAGAAATTATCTTTACTCATTCAAAGGGGTATATACAATTTCTAATAACTAAATATTTTTTTAAGCTTTTTTTCATTTTTGTATCCAAACATATTCATACTACACAAGTACATTGCCAAGAAAAATTTCTTTAAAATTACAAAATTTCAATATTTGCTTGCATTGTTGCAAATCAAAATAGGAATTTTCTATTCAATTTTCTTTTACAAAAGAATATTGAACTCAAAAGCGATAATTTTGCTCTTTTATTCAGGAAAATATGGAGCTTTTTAAGAGGATTTCATTGAGTTTGTTTTGCCTTAATATTTTTTAACAATTGCTCTTTATGTATTTTGCTTAGGAATAAAAAGTGTTTCCTACAAATATTTCTTTACTAATAAATATTTCTCTAATTATATCCCATTTTTTTAATTCATTTTATTGAAACGAAATACGAAGGAAAATCTTTACCCCTCTATCTATGATTATACTTTGAATGAATACGTTAATAAAAAATTTTGGAATTAAATTATATTCATAAAACAAAAGAAAAATGGTTTATATATGAATTCCATTGACACAAATTGTTTATTCTGATTTTTAAAGTTTTCGGCGATTAAAATAAAAGCAGAGAAAGAAAAGTGAGAGAAAACCGTCATTTAAACAATTATATTGGTCGCCAAGGGAATCAAAATATCGTCCAAACAACTCAAAAAATAGTTACATATTAACCATAACACAAAAACACAAAGACAAAAAAGACAAGGCACAATTTGCCACAAACAACGAAATGTATAACTTATTGTTCAAAGGTCGGGATAACTTATCTATATATGAACAAAAAAACATGATATTACGCACTAGAATATTATTAAATACTAGCTGACCCGACACGACTGAGAACACTTTTGTTTTATATGAATATTAATGATTAAGGTTGATCGAAAAATCATCATCTTGCAATATAAAAATTCAAAAATAATAAATTTGGACGTCGCTACGTTAATATTTTTCAAATCCTGAGCTCTCGATAAAAATCATGTGCTAAATTGCTGTCAATATGGTAACAAAATGAATATCCGATAGACTTACCAAATATTCAATCCACACTGTTACGCCATATTTAATCGCAAAAAACGAAGCATTAATGACCTATATAAACCTAACATACATGTTTCTAAAAAAAGTCCTTGCGCTTATCTTGTAGATATTACATTCTGAACAATTTCAAAAATCAGATTTGTAGCCTATACATTTATGTACATTTATTCAAAAAAATTCAATGAAAATAATTCCATATTCATAGCTTACAAATAATTTAATAACATAAATTTCTCATGTACATTTAATTGCAACATGATTTAAACATATCTATAAATTTAATTTCAATCTAAATTCAATGAAATCGCCACGATTATTATATCCGTCGCTGTACAAACTCACACGATTCAAAAACTATGAAACGTTGGTATCTAGATTAACTTAATCTCGACAAAAGCAAATCACAAGAATAAAGAATTATGAAAATAAACGGTCCAGCGTTTCATGCGTGATGCACGTCACAACGAAAAAATGGGACTTTAATTTATATATAAGATAACAACTATTTAAAATTTAATCAGTACATAAAGTTTACAAAAAAATACATGATTTAAAGTAAAATATGAGTGACTTTTTTTAATGAACTCTTACATTAGCAAATATGCTTGGTCTCTATTTTTAATATGATTATTTAGATCACTTTTGAATATAGCAATACTTGCAGTTTTTTAGATCTTCAGATAATGAATTATAATTCAACGAGGTAAATACTCAAATTTTTTTTAGAAAAATTACTCTATTTGCTTTTCGTACGTTATAAACATATTTTTAGAGTAATTTGTATTTTATTTATAATCGCGCTAGGTTGCTTAAAATAGAGGATAAATTATATAGGTAAATTTTCATACAGTTTAAATTGAATTTTTATTCGTTTTATTTTCTAAATTCACAAATGATTTGAAATAAACTATTTTGGTTTAGAAAATAACTAGAAGTAAAATGGCTGTATATTATCATCTTTAATTACAGTTTCATTTTAAAACTTAAATTAATTTATGATACATGATTTGAAATTCTAACTGTGTGCCTGCATAAAATTATTTTGATTTAAACTGAAAATGAAAATTTGTTTCTCAAAAAAAATTATTACACGCTTTTCTTCAGCTTTTTTAAATATTATTTTAAGTAACACATAGTCTGAGTATATTCTTTTAATTTTTCTTTATGTTTAAAGCAAAAAGATTGAATACTGAGTTTTCTTAGGAAAATAAAAATGTAAGATTTATTTTTATAAAATAGCTGTTCTGGATAAGTATAAAGTTACAAACTGACAAATGTTAAGCTTTTTGCTTTTAAATTAGTTTAATGCATTTGTAAAAGTTCATTTATCACTACTTATAAAATTCAAAGGATTATAAATAAATTCAATGAAAGATCTTTATCGTTTTCCATTGAAAAGATAAACTTTTAATTTTAAAACATACTACAGAGGAAGAATTCTACGAAACCATTTATGTTTCGTAGAATTTATTCTAAATGCACAAAGTATTTTTTACATTTTTGTAACGTTATTTGTTCAAAAGTCAGTATATAATCCCCAAAAGAAAATTTATTTTATCTTTAAAAGTTCAACAAAATCTCAAAGATTTACAAAGTCGTTTTAAATGAAAAAAGTAGCAGTTTTTCTTTTTATTAAAAGATTTTTCATACAAAAAAACTCCATGTGATAAATAATTGCAAAATTCAAGTGAATATTTCTTTACTATTCATGGAGAAAAGCATAATTTTTATTAAACTGTTTTGAAGTATTTTTATGTTGATAAATAATATATTAAGTCCCAAAATTTAAATGTATATTTAAAGAAATATTTTGAGTGAATTTAGCAACTTTCTCATTTGAAATGAAGTGTTAGTAGGGTCGTGAAGGTATTGAAATGTACCATTTTTGTGACGTATTAAATTTTAATGAAAATAATATGTATGTATATTTAATTATTATGTCTATTGAGTTCACGAAAATGTTCATAAGGCTTTTTTATTTCTTGCTAACACTCTTAGTAATAATTAAAGAAAACTTTTATTATCTTTTTTAAACTAACCTAATAAATATTTTCAAAGTATAATATTTTAAATCTATAGTTAATACACACAGAATGCATCATAAGTAAAATGTAAATTAAAGTCAATTCATTAAAAACCATCGAGAAAATAGTAACATTTTGAAAAACTTGTTATTTAAGGTACAAAAATATATTATAACTTAAATCGTTTTCTTTATATCTATATCCAATGTATACAAATATGTATTTGTGGCATTCAACTGTTTTCATTAAATGATTTGCTATGTGTTTTTACTTTGCTTAAAGTGTTTCAAATTACGAGGTGTATGTGGATACGTTAAAGCTTTTTTTGGAAACTAGAAATAGACAGTATAATACATTCAAACCAAACATCACTTATTTCTTGTAGAACTTCTGTCATGGTGATGTTAGGAAATTTTTTACATGACTGCGTATTTACAGCGAAGTATAAAACCATGTATATTTCATGAGTGTGCATCAAATAATTTATGACTTGAACAACTTCTAACTCGAAGGGTTCTCAACATGGTTTTCTTTTATCTTATTTGAATTCTAAAGTCATTAATAAATCAGATTCAAAGCGGACAATATGCTTATGACATGTATTTTAAAATTTTTAATGAATATGTAATTGTTAGTAGGCCATGTAATTGGTAAAAGACAGAAAATTATGTATTGATGCCGATTTATGTTATTAACTCTTTTGGAGAGAATTAAAATGTATTCTTACTGAGTAAAACAATGTACAGTTTATTTCAAACTAGTTAGATTTTATTTATTGAATCAAGATTTTATTGCTATTTTTTAAAAAATAACTTTAACATTTAATTATATTAGAATGTTAAAACAGTTAAATTTCGCTCGAAAAAAAAATCCCAAAGGAATTTTCTTTAAAATTATGCCATTTTCAGTAAGAAAACTAATCCAACTAAAACATAAATTTAAAATCAGTACACATTGTATTTCAAACTCATCAGAACAAACAAAAGTAGATTTTAAATTATCTCATAAGGAAAAAACCTTACATGAATCTTTATAAAATATTTTAAATTGGTTGGCAAATTTACGCACTCTATTTTTATTATTATACTCGTATTTTGTTTTGTTTTTTTTTACATTTACAATAACTGTTTCTCTTACTTTAAACCAATGTGGGTTTTTTTTGCTCAAGACAAAGTAAACCTGTCAAAATAGAAAAACCCTGGAGGTGCAGTAACCCAGGTCATTATATTAACGACGCAATGAAACTCGAAGAAGGCGAAAACATTTTAGCGAAATATTTCAAAATATTTTTATGCACCCATATTTAATGTGCACCAATTTTCCAAAAACGTATGTTAAATTTATTCAGTGATTTAACAGATTGCAAAGTTTTAGAAATATTCTGAACAAATATAGTTTTAATGCTCTAAACTATAAAAAAAAAAACAATTTAACAAACTTTATTTTTATTTGAAAACTTTTTTTGTAATACCTGTTGTTGTTGTTGTTGTTGTCGTGTCCATGATGTGTGCAAAAACTAGATGGATCCGAAGCTGTCGTAGACAGCTTTCGCTATTTCTTCTGCATCTTCGGAGAGAATTAAAATTTCTGGGTCTTCAAAGCCAATCCTGAAGAGCCTGGCTTGAATTGCTGGGCAGCCAAAGATATGCTGCGGGGACAGTTGGACACCAGGACAGTTTTTATTTGTAATACATCATTATCTTCATTGAAAATCTAACTTATGTGTTATTTATTTAAACACATATTTTTATTTAAATAAATTGACGTTGAAACTATGTTGTGCGGAGAATTTATGTAAGAATATGCGCAAAGAATTACGAAATTAGAAACTATGTTTGCGAAGAAAATTACAATTTTTATTTATTAAAGGGGACACGTCCATTTTCATGGATGTTGAAGTCAATAACCAGGCACGAATTCCATTCAAAACTTCAAATTATATTCATTTGCAAACTATATACTGTAAAAAAAGTAGAAACGTTTCCGAATATTTAAGGCAGTCTTACGATGCCTGTAATACTTACAAACATTTTTAAGCATTTCAAAAATTATTTTCAAAAAAACGAATTCCTGCTATTTTATACATATCCGATATGCAGGATGACTGGAAGTAGTTGGAATTCGAATCTTCGCACTCCTGAGGATAAATCTCCAGGCTCCTTCAATCTCCAGGCACACTCCTTAAGCATTAGGCCACGGAACTGCCATAATGGCGTCTTCTTACCCGCTTTCCGGTCTGTTGAATGAGATTGGATGGAATCATTTTCGTATGCGTTGGAGGCATTCAGCTTCTTAACTTTGAAAATAAGGTAAACGTTTCCCAACTTATCGAACACTTACATGCCTTTTATAAGAGGTCTCTTGTAATTTCAGAAACTTTTCTGTTAAGTGAAAAAAAGTTTCTTGGTATGGAATATTGGTTGAAAATTACATATTTCCGGCTTTTGTGTGGAATTATGGATAAATGTTTGGTAATAATGTGTGACAAAAATATATAAGGAAAATCTAAACTTCCTTAAAATAGTTTTATGTGTGTCATATTTATGTCAATGAATAGCATAAAATGTCAGCTTTAAAACTGTTGAGTGGTTAAATGTGGGAAAAAATGTTTGATATGGCTGTTCATCGTTATATTAGGTTTAAAAGATATAAAAACCATACAAATAAAGAAAAATAACCAAAACATTCTCAACATCAGTATTTTGGTTTATCAAGAATTTGATCAATTGAGACCCGACATTCATTTAAATTTATGTTAAGTGATAGAAACAAGCAGCTATGATAGATTTGGGAAGATATGCTAGTTACAAATATATATATGATAAAAAAAATATTATAAACTTATTTGTTTAGTGATATAATCAAAATAAATTAGTGAACAAAGAAATTTTCATTTAACAGGAAGTATAAATCAATATTTGTAAACATAGCTAATTGTATAATATTTTTCCACACTTTTATTACGAATAAACAAAATGCAAATTATGAATTTACTGGTGTAATTTACAAAATTCTTTAACAAACTATTTTCCAAAAGGCATAACTAAATGAAGGATAAAATACATTAAAAAACACATTTATGATCTTTCAATTATGAAATAATTTCAAGAGAATTTAAAAGATAATTTGAAAAAGACATTATATTTGAGTTATAACAGAATTTCACATATTTGCTTGTTTTCTTAGAGCTTTACTTACTTGCATTAATATTTATGATGGTAACAAAATCCTTCATATTGCGTTCTCGTTTCTTTTATTCGGTAGAAAATAGACCGATGAAAGGAGTAATGAAAAAAGAAGTTCATACTCTTTTATTACTATCAATTACCTCAATGTAAAATTCTTTCATTTACTTAATATAAGGTAATAAAAGTCAAAAATTCGAATGGGAAATTTTATGTTTTATGAACGTTTTAGAGGGTTGATGATTCTAAAAAAGTTGTTTTTGAACATTGGTCCGTCTGTCTGTCTAAAACACCTTTATAGCTCGAACTAAGAAATATATGGTCTTCAAATTTTGTATACGTTCCTAGTACTTGTCAGACGTCATAGAGCACGTGTTCCTATTCCAAATTGGATGTAACCAAAAGCAATTTTTTTTATCTGTAAAATAAATTATTGTACGAATATTTAAACGAATTTTATCTAATCAAGTATCCATTATTGAGTGGTAATTGAAAGTCGTGTAGTGTTTCACAACTGTAGATTTTAAATAGGGTAACAATTTTTACTGATAATCTAATATTACCGTAACATTTAATTTCGTGTTGATTTTAATGCAGAATTGAATACCAAAAAGAAGCGCACTACGACAAATTAAATTCGAGATATTTCGATTTAATTGAAGACCAAAAGAAGCCAAAACTTTTTTTCCCTTTTATTATTTGAATGATACTGACTACAACATTTCTTTAATGCGATTAAAAGAAAAATTAAGAAGTAGTGAGTCTTATATGGAGATTAAATTTAAAGCTTATGGCTCTAAAAGTTTAGCTTAATTAGTAATAGTTAAGTAAGAGCTTAACTTAGATATTTAAAAAAAATTCCAGTAGGAAATTTCTTAAGGTTTTTTTCACATTAATAAAAGTTGATTTTTGACTTGAAATTATTTTAATAGAACCGTTATGCAATTTAGTTGTTTTAATTATTGTTGGATATCTATTTAACAGAATATAATATAAAATTATTTTTAATTGAATTTTATGTTATTATATTATTTTATGTAACAATTCTGAATAGCTAACTTGTAATAATTTATTAGAAGAAGAAAATTGAAAAAACTGAAAGAGAAAATTACTTTAAATTAATTTGAATTAAATTTAATTTTATTGAACATTTTGTTTAATAAAACGCTTTTTAATTTTATACATTCACGCCAAAAGTTGCTGTTGTGGCAGCAGATTTTTTAAAAATCAACATTACATTAATTATTATATTTACAAATGAATTTTTAGCCATTTTTATTACCATCATTTTGAACTCTTTTTAACGTCGACCTTTTTTAATGCTCCAATCATTCGAGAGATTAATTGGCCGAGTTGGTATGGCGTTTCACTTGTAAGTCAAAGTTTGCAGTTCGCACTATGACTGATACAAAACAGTTTCTCTATTTTAAAAAGTTTTGTGTATTTTACGGGACAAAAGCATATTTAACACCGACTGTATCATAGGAAATTTTCCGTATTTTTACAGTTTTATTCTTCAAGTTACCTGTTTAAAACGGTAAGTTTCACAGGATTTTTGGTTGAGTTGAGTTTATTTATCGTCGCGCTAGAGCTACACTAGAGGAACCCATCTGCATGGTTATTGGCGACGGGCGTCATAATTTAAAACTACAGTCAAGTGACAAGCCGATATCTGAGTAGGCGTCCAAAGCAACTTTTAAAGAGAGACATCGTATACAGCGTCGGGTCTTTGAATCATATTTAACAAGCCGGTCGGCAGTTTTCTTAGCCAGAAAAAAAGTAAAAATGATACTATTTTTTGCAGAATTAGTTCATTGAATTTATCCGTATTTTATGCTTGTTCAAAATATTGTTGCTACTACTGAATGAAATGTATTAATTATAATACAGTTGGAAACGAGAAGTTATTTTCTGCTCTTTTAATTGCATTGAATGAGTAAGTGATGAAAACTGAAACTATATATTTAAAATATTATTGATTTATATTTTTAAAGGTTAAAATTACTTGAAAAAAGAACCAAATGTTGACTTGCCTTGCTTTAGAAAGGGCCCGAACCTGGGCCCTTTTGCATCAAGGCAAGTGTCTTTTCGACTAGGCTCCCCAGCTGGAATTTTTTGGTTAGGTTAGGTTGTATTGTCATCGCTCTAGAGCTATACGAGGGCTATTGGAGCTAAGCTTCGTAATTTACGAGAGAATCTCGTAGAACCACAGTCAAGTGAGGAGCCGACACGTAAGAGGAGGAATTTTTCACCTTAACCAACATTTTTGCATTGGATTCTCTTTTCCAGGGGCCGCTCCGTGACTCTGGACCTCCCTCCCCGAGACCGCATCTCATACTTCTCCGGCGGATCCTCGCCCGAGGCCTCGATGCGAGAGCCCACCTCGGACCGCCTCGACACCATCCGGCCCACGTTCGACCTCCCATCTGGGCCCGGGCCCACGGGCATCCTCCAGACGGCCCGGAAACCCCAGTCCAACCGCAACAACAACCACGTCAAGTTCGTGACGCCGGCCGTCACACTCGAGGCCTCGCACACCATGAAGGTGGAGGTGGTGCTGCACCAGATAGCGGCCAATGCCGCCGAGTCCCTTGTCGGGGCCGAGGTACACTGTACCGAACCGCAGAGTGAGTCTTCCCATTCGTCGGACTCGTCCAAGATGGCGAGGTTGGAGACCGGGGTTGAGATCGACTCGTCCAGTTCTGAGTCCAGTAGGTAGCGGGGTTGAAACCAAATGCAAAAGCACTCCAAGCCCAAATGGAAGAGTTGAATCTCATAATCTGATTATGCCCAATAAATGTAAAGCTCTCAAAGCCCTGGTGGAAAGGTTGAAACTCAAGTGCTGAGTCTGTTCAACAAGTGGTAAGCACTTCAAGCCCAGATGGAAAAGTTTAAAATGCTAGGGTTTGAAAAGCTAGATTTAGTAGTGAACCAAGTGTAAAATGCACTCCAAGCCCAAATGAAAGAGTTGAAACACAAATTCTGAGTCTGTTGTCCAGAATTCGGAAGAAGCTGAAGAAGAACGCATTAGACAGCGTCTTGAGTTGAATTCGTCCAGTTTTTAAACTAGACAAGAAGTTTTCTACTATTAACCCTTTCAAGTTTGCTATAAAAGCCAAACCTCTATTATATTCTTGTTTGAAAACCCTCCCAAACGCCAGAAGAAGGTTTAAGATCGTTCGTGACCCTGGTCGTCGATTTGTCAACCTTCGTGACTGCGGAGATGAAACAGATTATGAGGATGTTGCAAGCTTCACCGGATCACCAATGCAATTTTACCACTATAAAAAACAGGCATTCGGGCTTTCGTCCTAAGTCACCAAAGATGAAGAAGAGTAAGTTCAGAATCGGATTGAATTCTATCAATTCTGATTCTACTAGGTATCGGAAGTTTTTTTTTTAACTGTTGCTTACTAAAAAAAAAGTTCCCGCCGAATGCAATGAGTACACACATATACACGTCTGGTGCATCAAATTGAATTGGTGCTGCCATAGAGAAAAAGAGGGAGAAAGAGAGAGCGAGAGAGGGGGAGAGGGAGAGAGAGAAGGAGGGAGAAGGAAAGGGAGAGAGAGAGATATGGTGAAGTCAGTCCAAAATTAAGTTAAAGGCAAAATGATTTTAATGGTTTGTGGAACGTATGTAAAAGCTACACCGGGCACCAGACGTTCAAAAAGCACGGGCCTATTCCATCGGATTCGTAGAAGCAGGTTGGTTGATCATAATTCATGTAGCACTAATTTGATCAGACAGTGAAAATTGTAGAGTATATTACTGATCGGACGACTTAAAATTGAAACGATGTGCAAGAAAAATAAGGTAATAATCACCTTTATTAAATCGGTTAGTATCAACTCAATTTTGATTGGACATATTGGTGTTGGATAACTTATTGAAAACTATTTTTAATTCATTGTGTTTTTAAACATAAAAAGCTGCACAATAATCATGTAACAGAGTAAAAAAAAAAGGTTTGAACAAGAATTTGAGCGATCATTGATTGTTTATAAATGGTACTCTTACCTATGGAACGAATTAAATGTGAGCCAATTACACGTGAAAAAGTAACATTAAAAATATTTAACACTGTGTGATAATACAGTTGAATAATATAGTATAGACAAAAGTTAAGGAAGTTTATTTAAATAAAAAAATATTTATAATTGAAAAGAGATGAAACTACAACACTTTTGCAGAATTAGTTCTATGAATTTATCCAAATTTTATGCTTGTTCAAAATATTTTTGCTACTATTGAATAAAGTGCATTAATTGTTATAAGGTTGGACCCCAGAAGTTATTTTGCTCTTTTAATTTCATGGAATGAGTTACTGGTGAAAACTTAAAACATAAATTTAAAATATTGCTAATTTATATTTCAAAAGATTAAAATTTCACGAAAACAGAACCCGCTAGTGATTTAATATTATTTTCAGGTTTATAATCCATGGTTATCCTATATAAAAAAACGAGTTTTAAAAAATTCGTATATTCTATTAACATAATTCAAATTTTAAGTTTCATTTCTAGAGTAAATTTTTTTATAAATGTGTGTGTATTACTGCCAACAAAATTTGCATTAAGTTATTTGAAAATATGCTGAGAAATAACGATTTCGATCTTGGCCCTGTCAATTTTTCCCATACTGTATTATGTGTATATAATTTAATGTATACAATGGGCATACAATTTTTTAATGTTTTAATCTTATTGGTTTAAATTGTTCATTTTAAATTCAATTCTTTGAAAAAAAATCCATTTCAATTATTTTCTATTTTAAATTAAAGTTATATGCATAGAATATGCTTTTATATTTCATACATATGTATATTAACTTGATCTTTAAGTTACATTATCAAACGTTTACGCTTGGTAAACTATATTATAGAGATTATTCTTGTTGAGGAGCACTGTAAGGCTTTTCCTATAAATTTTTTCTGTAATGCAGTAGGATGTGCTAGAAAAAAGGCTTTACAATAAAGGTGCACTTCATTTTTAAATACTTTAACAATGTTCCAACTGCTGAATTTTCAGAACTATCGAAAATTAAGTGTTGATTTTCCAAACTATTAATGTTGTAAATTTTTCGAATATTTTTTAAAGTACATTTGTTTTAGTTCAGCAAAAAGTAAATTATTTTTAATTAATAAGTATTGCGTACACTGTAATTACTTTTGTGCACTTATTTTTATCAGTGTTCTGTAATAGTCTCCACTTTATACTTTTGCACTAAAGTCATAAAAAGTAAGTATTTTTCAATGCTTTTTTTTATTTAATCAAATTACATTACGACCTACAACTGAAATGTATTGCATAAACTATACCCGAAAATTATGAATGATTAAATGCAAATTGTTATATGCTTTTCGAGCAATTTTATATCAAGCTTTTCACCACAACTTTGCAGTTAAGTTATTAAAATCTTTAATACATAATCTAAAAAAATAATGTAAATATGAATTATAGAAATGTGTTTTAATTCCTATTTATTTTTAAATAAAGACTATATATTCTACTGATCATGTTGTTGTTTTTATTCTTTTAATTACCCTCTACACTTACAAGAGTTCAATATTTCCTTCAGTAAAGAGTCAACCAAATGTTGCCAAGATTTTAAATATTTTAAGGTTCGAACATTTCAAATGTCTGATATTTTCTAAGCAACAAAGTATTTCAACTATTTTTCCTTAATCAATCGAAATGTGTAAAGATAGTTTTCTATAAGTAAAAAATATAATTTTTTAATAAAAAAGCTCATCCAAAATTTAATTTTCTCACTTTCTAACTAAAACTTGTTAATTTACATAAAGTAGACAAAAATAAAAAAAAATGGCACTGAATTTTCAAAATTGTAAAACACATAATCTAAAAAAATTAATTAAGCGCACTTATAAAACTATTTTTAAGAAATTTATTTCTCCCAGAAAAATTTTACCAGTTAACTCAACAAATTATTAAAACCTATTATATTCTTAAAAACTAAAGAGCTAGAAATATCACAAACAACTTAAATGTCCTTGGGCTAATTCGTAATCCTAGATGTCGCATAAGATAGTATTATTCTTTTTAAAATCCTATAAAAATGCTTCAAAGAGAAGTTATATGAATCTCTGATTTCCTTTCAGAGAACAAATACACTTATGGAATCTTTCAGCAATGAAAACAAACTGTCAACTAAATCTTTGTTATCGTAAGACTTGAGTTCAAGTTGTCAAATAGCATTTCAAATTTTTCATTTAAAGTTTGGGCTTGAGAAGTTAAAATTATCAATGAGCGTTTTAGGCCCCGAAGCAGAAAATGTTTGCGATTATAAGTAAATACAAAAGACACAAACGAAGCTAGAGAAAATATTTTTTTTAATCATTTTGAATCTCTTAATGTAAGAAGAGGCAATATCTAACAGGAATATTTGCTGTACACGTATTTCTTTCCCTAAATTATTAAAGAAAGAAGGCGGCGGGGAAATTCTCCTTATGGATATGTATCATTTTCAGAATCATTTAACAACGCTGATTGATTCACGGGGTGAAATTGCTCTTCTTATTTGCAAGCTCAGAATTACTAAAAGTTTCAGGTGTTTCATAAAAAGAAGCAGTTCAGTTTGTTATTTTTCGCTAACTCTTGTGGGACTGTTTACACATCAAAATTTATTTTAATTTGTAAACAAAATTCTTTTTACTTTCAATTACGTGTTATTTAAAATAGTAATGAAAGTATAAATATTAAAAATTTGGTAATGAAAGTATTGCGATGCTGTCTAAAATCCGAAATGGAGATTTTGTGTTTTTTACACGTTTTGAATGTTGCTGATTCTTAAAAAAGTGGTTTTTGAACTGTCTGCGTCTGGCTGTTTGTCTCTCCAAAACAACTGCACAGCTCGAACGAAATAAAATAACTACGGACTTCAAATTTAGTATACGAGTGCTTAGTACCTGTCGAACGTCAAAATAAGGTTTTCAAGAATTCAAGTATGGATTTATTGAGTGGTAATTGAAAGTCATATTTTGATACACAATCGAAGTTAAATTTTAAGCTATTCATTAACCTAAAGTAAGTTAGCTGGATTATAACAAATTAATGTTCTATGTAAAAAAAATACTATGCATAGAAACACATGAAGTCGTACGGTCTGCTCGATGTCTTGGCCACGGTGGCGTAGTGGTCAGCGCGCCTGACTCCCGGCGCCACCGACCCAACTTCATATACGGATCGGGTACATCATGCAGGGATCAATATAGGAGTACTAAGTTTGATGGTAAGTTAACGGAGGGGTCATCGTTGGACTAGCCACTGGACATGTAGCATCTCATGCCCAAAGGCGATTTGATTTGTCGAAAACATAAGTCGAAATGATAACGTACGATATTACGTGATACCAGGATAACACATGGTATTCAAAACACGTTAAACCCAATATAAAATTTCATACAACTACTGCCCAAAACTAGAATCCATTTCTCACAAAAATTCCTTTTATAAAATTTTAATTTATTTATACACTGATGCAAAAATATTAACTTGTTATGGGACACTACCTTTGTCATTTCTTAGAATTTTAGCCATAATCAACGCTACACAATATATTCTTGTGGTTCGCCATTAGTTAAATTATTATACTTACAAATTCATTACTACTTCATAGTTTAAATTAGAAACTCTTTCATATTTTATTTATTAATTGAATAAATATGAATAAAATTCATGGATCATGCTAGATTGGTCTCACTTTAAAAGACACACAATCCACAAACAGTCCTTATAGCTTTTTTGCCGCACGTGTAAAAGGGACCCTACTGCCCTGTTAAAGCGTCACTTTTCCACATAAGAGCGCGATATATTGCACATTCCACGTAGAGTCCAGTTACCTCCCTCTACAGATTCACACACTTTCCACGAATACTTCAGAATCCAGCTACCAGTTTGGGAATTCCATTATAAGCGGTATCATAAATGCTTGAGATGACACGGCAATGAATATTGCCATAAATTTACAATTTAGTTCAGCCTGACACTGGATTGTCAATAAATCCCCAGCGCATATGAACAATGTATCTCGGTGATTTGCCTGGCAGTTGTAGCAGAGGATATGAATGAATGTATGCGTCAAATTGTGCCGATCCAATAATTCAAGCCCTTTCACTCTACAATTCAATGCATAAAAAAGATTTGAGTTGAAAATTGTGAGATACTTCTAAAATCTATTAACATCTAATGCTTAAAGTATTATTATCATACAATGATAAATAAAATTAAATGAACTGTTGTTCAGATTGATTTAAAATGTGTATTGATATTTACAAATAAATGACCGTACGAATTTTTGGAATAATTATCACAGCTTTTAAAAGATGCTTAATCGTAGGTCATATTTTAGTCCTACTTTCCTTTTTTTAATTCAAAATTATTAAAAAAAAGAATTGAACATCGTAGAGATTTTTGTCCGTCCCTTTGTAGTTTATAAGAAAATTTTATTTGTAGTTTATAGTAAAATTCGTAGTTTATAATAAACCTTGATGGTCTATAATTCCAATAATGTAGCACAAGGAGTATAAATGTCTCCAGATTCAACCAGAATTACTGAATTGAAGGAATAACAATGCTAGTCACGCACTTTTTGTACATACTTTGTAACAAATGAGTCCCTTATTTTCTACATTGCCGAATTCAGTTGGGACTATTTTAACAACAAACAAATCCCTCGATATAAAAATCTAAAACAAAAGAATTTTTCCACTTGGAACCTTTGATATTTAAGGATTACTTTGTTATTTAAGCCGTATTGTAGTCGATTTTTTTTAATATTAAAGTTTATTTTTTAAGTAAACACTATAAGTATATAACAATGCTCCAAATGTATGTAACGACGCAAAAATATTTTGTAGGGTGGGGATGTTCGTGTAGCGGGAACCTGATCACACTTCTTGTTCAACGTTATGATGTCACTCCAAGTACAACGAATTCGTCTAACTCAGAGCATTCCAAATAATGCAAATACTAGTAGTATCTCTAGAAAGTAATTGTAATACCGAAATTGGGAATTTTTTAAAACACTTAAAGAAATATCCCTTAATCCCAAAACCAGTTACTCAAGAAACCATAAAAGTACTTAACACTTCCCTGTTTTTCCCAAGAGACCCTTTGAGTGGTTTTTTACTGCTTTTATTTCTGATTAAATTATTATAAAAAGGTATTAAGCTGGGGGGGGGGGGCAAATCCTTATTCAGTGCTTTTTCATTTGTTATTCAAATATGTCAACCAAACTAACTGGGAAAAAATTCGACAAATAATCCTTTTAAGTTTATTAATTAATTGATCGATTAAAAATAAATTATTGAATCGTTAACAATAATTGAAAAATTAGAAGCTCATTTAAATAGCGTATATATAAACAAAATTGAGTTTTAAGAAAGTTTTAACTTATTTATTAAAATATATTAAAATATTTACCATTTATGTATCCTAATAGTATCGTATGCTAAACCAGCTAATACGAGTATTTGAAACGCTATTACGCTCGTATTTGAAAACTAATGAGCAACTATCTTAAAAACATCTTCGTTTTCTAAGTGACAACAAAGAGGCCGCCTTTTTAAATAATAATAATTCTTTAAACCTGAATTTTATTCTCATTCTGCCTTCAATGCTTTATAATTATGAAGTTTAAGAGTCCGTCAAGAAAAATTGTGTGTGTTTGCGTGCGTGTAAGGAGTTGCCTACACCAAATGCACACAAACTAGACTAATTGGAAAACATAAACTGCAATCTTTACGTATCTTCCAATTAGTTTAGCGATTCGTGTTTAATGTATCTTTGCAACAACCGAACATACCATACACGTTTATGAAACACAATCTTCTGTTCAATCAATACAACTCGAAGCAAAGGTTAGTAATTGGACTACAGACAACGAAAAAAAATCATCTTCAAATCCTTTAGAAACCACAGCAATTCCTAATTATTCTTAGTACCTCGTTTCGAAGTTAATGAAACAAAACTCGTCCCATTTTCGTTGTTAATTTAACCGTCAGAATTCCCGTAAACAACATTTTGAGCGACGTTTTCATTACTTCTCTTGACAAGCCTGTCTGAAATTATGCAGGAGAAGATAAATTTTCGGATGAGACAATACTTAAGGCAAAGTAATTTGGGGCTTTACAGATTTTAGTTGTTATTTTCATGGTTCTTTATAAGATTAAATAAAATTTTAAATGTTTTAGGGTAAATTTCCTTCATTGAATGATAAGGATGAATGCAAAATTCTTTCTTATTGATTCTGCTTGGCAAAAAAACATGCTGCTAATTCTGGTGTCAAAACTTTTTTCACTTACTGTTTTAAGTGAACTGATTTAAACTTGAGTATAAAAGTAATATAATTCTTTTCTCGACCTTACCACAAGCAGAAACGTAAAGAAAAAACATGTCAGGTATCGTATAACTAGATGAACTATTCTTCAACAATGGAATATTCTACAATAGTTAGGACTCCTTTAAGATCGCTACATTACATATTTTACTCATGTATGAGACATAAAAATTATTGTTCCTCTTTTGATGCATGATAAATGTCAATTTTTGAGACAGATTCACTGTGATATTCTATATATATCTAAAATAAACATTTAAACACAATCTGAATGTAAACTCTTTCAGTGAAAGCTAGTAAGAACGAAATTAAAAGGGAAAAAATACAAACTGAACAAAATGTTTTGTTGATCCTAAAATATTTAAATAAGTAAAATGTTGAACGCTTCGATGTTTATTAACGTATGAAACGCTTCTATTTGAACGGAAATAGCTAGCCCATAGTATTCAAATCAAGATAAATATTTTAAAGATCTGCGTTGAATTGTAAAGCATAAATATATTTTTTCAACTTCCTCTGCATTGAAAATTATTCAACAGATGTTTCGATTTCCTATAAACTATGAGGATGAAATTCGAAATAATTTTAATCAAGGACTTAGATACATGAAATGTTTAATATCTAATTTCGTTTTATTTTTTGAACCTAACAGTTCCCTACCCTGTACAAAATCTTCTACTTTCGGCTCTTCTCATGTCAGCGTCAGCTGGCTTCTGATTTTAATTGCTTTCAGCTAGTCTTTTTCGAAAAATGTGGATTTCACACTTCAGAAACTATTTACGCCATGTAAATTTAACATTCTATGCTTTTCGAACACCAACGTGGCCGAAGTTTAATTTATCGAGTGTACGGTGTGTAAAAACAAATTCAATTACGGTTCTTTGAAATAATTGGCAACTGAGGTGCCCTACACTGCAAAAAAACCCGTCGAATTTACGGTTAAAAAAAGTTGCCAGAAAAAACTTTAAAAAAATAATGAAACTCTCTGTATAATACGGTAAATTCCAGTTAAAATACGCTTTTGTCCGGTAAAATGTTCGTACTTTTTTATATTGAGAAAAGGTTTTGCGTTAGGCGCTGTTCGAATTCGTAATACTTAAGTTACATATGAAGCGTTATACCAACTCGTCCACCAAGTCTCTCGACAGATAAAAGCCAAAAGAAGTTATGTTGTGGACGTTTAAAAAGCACCCAAAGCGATGTCATTGAAAACAATTTTGGAGGAAACGGTTTCAAGCTGTAAACGAGTTTATGGAAAAAGTTTAAGACCGTTTATTTAGCTAAGCTGTTTTAAATCTTTGCGGAAGTATAAAAAAAATTCCGTAAAGTGACTATTTTTTACAGTGTAGAATTCCCAACACGGTTGTTTAAAATACTAGGTCTCTAGTAGACAATTCAAAAGCATTCCCTTAAAATCTCAGGAAGCTTTCTGTAAAATTCATAAAAATTATGTTATCACCACCATAGAACCAAAACAACATGACAGATGACAAAGTGTAAATGAGGAAATTATAAAAGTTTTATTATAGAAAAAGACAGATTTTTCATAAAACTAATACAAATGAAAAATGCGAAGTGAAAACGCTATTTTTTTTAAATATATAATATTAATTTTTTACACTGTAAAGTCAATAATAACTTACATTTTATGAAGAGATTTCCTAAAATTGATAATGAAAAACTAAAGTTTATGCATTGTTATTCGATAGAGAATAATATATATATGCGGCAACCTCATTTCATTTACCGAAATAATATGATACTGGAAACGTCTCCAGAAAAAAAAAACAGTCATCCTTCTCTGTCAGTAGATTGAATAGCAAAGCCGGAAGGATTTGCAAACAAGTAAGTATTTACCGCCGCGTTTAGTCGTAGCATGTAACCGGTCTTATGAAAGAAATGGATGGGGATGAACAAAATAGATAGAGCATCTAATGGTAAAAAATAAACGATTAGGTATAGGTTGAATATGTGGGCAGTTCTACCATAATTTTTAATTTCAGGTATAAAAAACTTGTGAAATTTATTTTTTTCAAAATCACTTTAAATATTTATAAAAAGGTTTATAAAGGTTCTAGAATAAGAAAAGT
Source organism: Oedothorax gibbosus (assembly GCA_019343175.1). Lineage (NCBI taxonomy): Eukaryota > Metazoa > Arthropoda > Arachnida > Araneae > Linyphiidae > Oedothorax > Oedothorax gibbosus. Next base: position 33,861,902 of record CM033277.1, read on the forward strand.
TCAGCATGGCTCATTTGAATTTTTTTTACAAAAAAATTTAGAGATGGCAGTTTTTAAAAAAAAACCGGTTTCAAAGAAACCGGTTTAAACTGGCTTTATGAAAATAACTATTTTTCAATGACACCGAAGTCACGAACAAACCGGTTAGTCTTAAAACAGGTTTCGGTTTTCCATCCCTAGATCATTGTGACGGTTAGGAACAAGGTAAAGAACGGACGGTGAGGAAATTCACGATGTTTTCCAGTCTTCCTTGTGTTGAAACTAACTCCAGTTTAATAAAAATGGATTTTTTTTTACTCCTTATCACTTAGGAGTCACTTAAACATATTTTATTAATAGAAACAATTGGAATTATAAAGCAAAAATTAACCTTAACCATGGGGATTGCAAGGAAAGTAATAAAGCCACGCAGCCCATTTTACTGGGGTTTTTAACTTTTGGGCTTATTGGTGAAGCATAGCAAAAAAAGCGGCTACTAACTGAAATGTGAGTTTTCTGCAATACAGTTTTCATGATTGAAGAATCACTGTAGCTCCATCCAGTGCCTCTCTTCCCCACTTTAGTAATGAGGTCAGTGAATGTACCAAAACCCAGAGACAAAGTTAGGAGAAGAGAAATACACACATTATAAATATTAAAAGCCAAAATTTTATGGAAGGAATTTGTTAAGATATAGTATTAGTTTGAGCACTAAACTAAAAATTTGACATTCGGGACATATGACGGTAAGGAATTTTCTGTATTGTTTTGTGACTTAAAATATTTTTGGAGTTTCTTTGCTTTAAAATTCCCTTTTGCAATTATATAAGGACCAGTCTATTAGAATAATAAGAAAAAATTGAAGAAATATTAATTTTTTTAAAGTTATGACCATGGGACATAAAATTAAAAATTATGGTAAAATTGCCCATGTAGAGTGATATTATCAAGAAAGGCCTCTACTTTTGAAGAGTAATGTCAAAGTTTTGTTTAAAAACTATCTCATTAAACGACATGGTAGTATTGTCATAAATTAATCTTTGGTTAATTCCACGTAAATACATACCACAAGTGAATTTTAAAAATATTTTTTATTCCAGTTGAAACTTTTATATGTGATTTAGAAAAGTTTGAACTGAAAAATTTTTAGATCAAAAACTATTATTGTTTTCATCTGTGGCAACACTGAAGTAGCTGCTTTTTTTTGAAAGCATGTGTTATGGTTTTTCATCATTTTGAATTCTTGAATTTTAAGTTTAGTATTATTTTTTATCAGATGTTTTGGTAAAAATATTAAAATACACTATAATAACTATCTTGAAAACACATTTTTAATCGGCATTTATAAATAAAAAAATACTTAATTAGAAAGCTAAACATCCCCTGTTTTGGCTGTAGTGTAAGTCACGAAAAGATCTAAAAGTTTCTATAACTTTTTAAAATAAGGCTTTGCTTCGAAATTTTTAAGATACTTTCTTTCTATATTAACCTCTGTGTAATTTCGCACCTTTAAATTTGAAAATAAAAAGCATTTTTTTCTCTATTTATAAAACTTTTTAACTTTGTAGTGTAAGTCACAACGTAGTGTCAGTTGCAACTTCTGTTTGATTTATCTATTGTAGATTAGCTATAATATTTGTAGATTTCTTATATTTTGATAATTTTGATTTAAGATGGCTATATCAACAGCTAAAAGAAAAAAGGGAGCAAAGAGAACGACTTTAAGCATGTGGTAAATTTCAAACCTTTAAAGAAAATTAAAGCAAAAACCACTTTACGGACAACACTTTAACTAAAAATACACCATCTCTATTGCAATGTTCCAGCCGTTAGACAACATTGAATGGCATTTCACTGCCACGAATGTTGGCCATCTTTACCTTTAGTCATGAAAAAGGACCAATTGATGGACTTGGTGATACAGTGAAGAGGAGATAAAAACACCCACACATTCCAGGAAAATTGACCCACATTCAGCTAAAGATTTTTTCACTTTGGATAAGAAACCATATTTGCCAAACATATCCCTATTATACATTTCCGACAACTGTATAAAGGGCGAAATAGGTAGATGAAATGATATTTGCTCATAAAAGGAAAATAAATATTTCCGATTCCTGACACTCAAAAATTGCTCTGCTTATTAAAATTAAACAAATTCCTACTTAAAACTGCCAATGTTTCATTAAGTCCCCCAAAATACTACACGGCTGATTAAACAAATCTAAATATTGTAAAAGGAAATACCTCTCAACAAAATTCTGAAAATGAATTTGATGCTGGAAAAAGAGCTTTTAGTTCTTTTTGTAGGAAAATTATCGTTAAATATTTTCTGGGGCAAATGTTAAGTAAAGATGCTTATTCAATAAACTGAAACATCTGCAATGGTCGGGAAGTCTTTTTGCGTGGCCTGAGGAGGAAGGTTTTTCAGACAATGCTATTGAAAAAAAAATTAAGAAATTTCTAGAAAGCAACTTTAGGGGACGTTGTGTAACTTTTTTTAACTATGATTTTATTATGCATGCAATTTTTAACTTACCATGTTCAAAATTATTTACATATCGCACCGTACGCGGAAAAGAGACCTATCGACCAAAATTGACTTTTAAGATAACACTACTATAGGATGCAAAATTTTGATATCTTTCGATTGGTGCAATCAGCATAGCGATCCGAGCCCTAGTTCGGCTGCAATTATAAGATAAGATATGTCTTTCTTTCGCGTTCGTTTTTTGATGAAAATGAGCGCGAAAGCAAGACCTATCGCATCTGGCGTTTTTTCGTTATGCGTTTTGCAGCTGCGGCGGCGATGAAGTTTGAAGTTTGAAGTTCTTAATAGAAAGGTTGAAGTTTGAAATACTTCTTTGAGTATATATATATATATATATATATATATATATATATATATATATATTATATATATATATATATATATATATATATATATATATATATATATATATATATATATATATATATATATATATATATATATATATATATATATATATATATATATATATATATATATATATATATATATATATATATATATATATATATATATATATATATATATATATATATATATATATATATATATATATATATATATATATATATATATATATATATATATATTATATATATATATATATATATATATATATATAATGTTAATACATTATTTCCTATGGTATTTCAATACTTTTGCAATTAAAATATTTAGCTTTAAACCTTATACTTGAAATAAGCACTGGTAGAATGTTGATTTACTGCACTATGAAGAAGAAATTAAGAGTTTATAATGATAACCAAAAATCGACTTCCTTTCATGTAGTGTAAGTCACATCAGGACATTTTTAGCCTACTTTTCTTTTTTTAATTCGAAAGAATTAAAAAATGAAAAAGTAGGTATTGACATGCGGTCGATGTCCGTCTGTCCGTCTGTCTGTCTGTCCGTCTGTCCGTCCGTACCCCCCTTCCAAAATCGGTACTAATCATCGGATCTTAAAAATTCTTTTTGGTTAGAAAGCTATAACCTCAGATACCCAACTTTCATACTTTTTGTCCGTCTGTCTGTACGTCCGGACGGACATAAATCTACTATCTGTCGGCGAATTTCCCATTGAATTAGCATTGAAATTCAATTTTGAGTCATTTAAATCACTGTAGGTATTGAAATGCGGTTGATGTCCAACTGTCTGTCTGTCCATCTGTCTGTCTGTTCGTATGTCTGTCTGTTCGTATGTCTGTCCGTCTGTCTGTCCGCCTGTCTGTCCGTTTGTCTGTCTGTCTGTACCCCCCTTCCAAAATCGGTTCTAATCATCGGATCTTAAAAATTCTTTTTTTGTTAGAAAGCTATGACCTCAGATACCCAACTTTCATACTTCTTGTCCGTCTGTCTATACGTCCGGACGGACATAAATCTACTATCTGTCGGCGAATTTCCCATTGATTTAGCATTGAAATTCAATTTTGAGTCATTTAAATCACTGTAGGTATTGAAATGCGGTTGATGTCCATCTGTCTGTCTGTTCGTATGTCTGTCTGTCTTTCCGTCTGTCTGTCTGTCCGTCTGTCCGTATCCCTCTTCCAAAATCGGTTCTATCCCTCGGATCTTAAAAATTCTTTTTTTGTTAGAAAGCTATGACCTCAGATACCCAACTTTCATACTTTTTGTCCGTCTGTCTGTACGTCTGGACGGATATAAATCTACTATCTTTCGGCGAATTTCCCATTGAATTAACATTGAAATTCAATTTTGAGTCATTTAAATCACTGTTGCCAAATCAACAATGGCATGAGAAACTTTATTTATTTAAACATATTTGAAGCAAAATAATATTTTCATGAATCAGTTTGGAAAGACGTCATAAAGTGTAGCACAATTCGATTCTTTGATTATTCATTAATTATCTACCAAGAAAGCGGCAAGGCATACTTTTGCATGCAATTATGCTTAGTTTTAATTTACATTTCTTATTTTTTAATGCAGTTCGGAGTAGTTTCATTACTTTTGTTATTAATAAATATTTAATTATTCTTCGAACTACAAATAAATCACGAGCAGATGATAAATAATATTTAATTAATTTGCGAAAGAATATTAAGGAAAATAGTTGATTTTGGCTTTTAGAAGTTTAAATTATAGCTGGGTGCTGTGTTTCGATTTTTTTTCTAATGTGTATAAATCTAGTGTAGAAACGGCTGTTGATGATATTTACTTTTGGAACATAGTTATTTTTCCCGATTAGAACTTCAGTAAGTATTTAAGTAACAGGAAAGTAGGCTATTTTAGTTCTTTATGAACTTCTTGTTATTATTTTTTAAGTAAAATATTAAATAAAAAAAGTTTTTACTGATTGCTAAAAATACTATATGTTCAGGGGTAAACTGACATACAATATTTTTTTTGAATAAATTGAAAATAATTATGAACTATGCAAACGAAATTTGTTAAATCGTCCGATGTAGTGTAAGTCACGCGTGGAAATGCCCCTTTATACATCAATACACATATTACAGAAATTAACAATAAATGTCCAATTACATTCAGTTCCTGTGGGCCTTGAAAAGACGCGGTCAGGACTTTGAACTAAGCGTATTCAACAAGCCCGTGTGTCCCAGTGTACTAGAAGTATTGTAGTTGAATTTTAATTATACATTTTCCATTTATATTCCATACGTCTAGGAGGGAAGTTGTGTAGCGGTAGCAAATAACATCCACGCTAGATGGCTGGTAGTAACTCAATAGTAAATCAGCGCCATCTAATATGGATGTTATTTGAGGTTGCGTGGTGCGGTTGAACGCTACAAAAGCAATATGGGCAACCAGGAATTGATACGAGGACCTTGGAAGCTCAACCGTTGCAATAGCATTATGTTCCATGATAACTTATCAGCTCCTGTCCTGATAGTGTAGAAAAAAGTAGGTGCTTTACAACAAAAATGGTATATGTTATAGCTGGAGTTCAGATTTATGTTACTATGAAAGACACAAATTGTGGAATTTTTGAGAATGACCCACATACCAGCACTACAAATATGCAATTACAAGCAACAAAAATTGCTTATTCATGAAACCTGTCTCGTTATAGAAATTTTGCTCCTCTGCAAAAGTAAATGTTTAATTAATGGGATGTAATTAGGGTTTGTAACTCTTTAGAGAATATGACTGAGATGAAACTTCTAAGAAGTCGTTAGTTTCATGAAAAAGAATTTAATTAAGATTTTAACGCTTAAAGTAATTATAATGCTGTTTGCATCCGGGGTTTTATGATTAAATAACTTTTAATATTTTCTTGTATTTTTTATTTAATTTAAGTGTTTGGTGAATTTCACGCTAAAAGCTACTGCATTATTTATATAAATTCAGCTTTGAGCTTTCAATAAATATTTATTCGCACATGAATCTTTTCTGTTTTTGAATAATTGAATAATTTGTAATTTTTAATCAAACAAATTGAGCATGTTTCACGACCATGAGTACCAATAGTTCCACAGGAAGGATAAAAAGTAGGTCTCGATTGGCTAATGAATCTAGTGGACAGATAAACCGCAGTAACTAGTCGAATGACTTGTACTACTGTTGCAAGCACTCTATTACTCTAACCCATAAGAAAACATACTGAAAAAGACTTATTACTTCACATCAAAAAACAGTCCAATTCATTGTTGTGCTTACCGTACCATACCACCAATCAACAAAACCTCCAATGGTAAGCAGGAATAAACTTACGTCACGTGAAACGAGCCTATTGTCTATATTTGGCATGTTATAACGGTGGTTAAATGAATACGTAAAAGTGCGACACTTTGTGCCATAGATGAAAAGGGGGGAAATGAAGAAACGATTTACAATATTTATGTACAACCAATGAAGTATGTTTTTATATTTTAAATTAATTTTCTTTTGGAAAACAGAATGTAAATGAAGAAACTAATATTATACTCTACAAATATTATATAAATGATGATACAATTACAAGAGTAAAACTTAAAGCTTTATTAATCGACAATTATATGAAATAAACCGAGTTTTATAAAATAAAATATTTTTAGAAACACTCACTTTTAGAACGCTAATAATTCCTCACCAGGAAAAAGTGTTTAAAAAACGTGCAGTAAAATAGAAAAATAAACACCAGGGTACAACCAAAACCTCTAGCATTTCACAGACACTTATAGATTTAAAACTCACCACCGGTTAGTAAAGCCTTTTCAAGTGATGATATACCACAATACGCTTCCATTAACTCCACGAGTTAAAATTCAATGTCACAATAGAAAAATGGAAATGACCCAATGTTATATCATAGGACATCAGCTGTTTTCCTACTACGATAGAGAATTAATCCCATCCCACATCTTTATGTTTCTCTTGTTTTGCGTGAATAACAACTTTAATTGAAGTATGATGTTCATTTACTCCCTCAGCATAAAAGGAAATGTTAAATAGATATTCGAGATTAAAAAAGAAACTAATTTTCACTTTTACCTGTTCTGCATGAAAAGGAATCAAAGCTCTTGAGTTAGCCATAAGATTTTGTTAGTTTTAGTGAATTTTTCGTTTTTATTTTGAACTAATTTAAATATTGTTTAACTCACATAAAAAATCCTTCTTCAAGTCTAGCTTTTTTTTCCAATGCTTTTTATTGGCGGCTTAGCCTTTACGGACTCGGCATATTCCCCAGAACTGAGAGCCATTTTTTCATGACATTATCTAGGTGACTCTCGCTACCAGTTTTGACGCTCAGATTACCATAAATATAAGCTCTCTGTGGATGCTAAAGTATGCCAAGATTTATTTTTGCCGAGAGAACCCCAATCCAAGTGGATACTCAAGGGATCTTTTACATGCCACATAATCATCTCAGATGCGTGACGACTATTTTCCCATCCAGAAAATCCGATACTCAGCCGGAGATCGGACCCGCAAACTTAAGCTAAAGAACCGGACACGTAATATCTCGCTGTCACTGAGCTGCTGGTCTAGCCTAATTGTACTGTTTTATGCCCGTAGACGATTTAAAACATCATTTTTATGTCATTTTGTTATTTTTTTTTGTCTTGTCGATATTTCCATTGTATGAAATCACCTAGCATAATTCATGTATTACAACAAATAATAATTATAGTTAAAAGTAGGGGTGACAGGGGCTAGCTTTCTAATGGGGTAATCTTTCCACCTGGCCTTATATTGGAAATGAAATTCGATAGAAAGCGGAAACTGGTGCTTTGGTTTATGCAGCAATCCGTCACATTTTACTCACAAGAATTTTTTTATTCAGTTGGTGTTGTTATTTTGTTGTTAAGGCTGATTGTATTTGCATTGTTGTATTCTCATGTTAGCATTTAATTTCTTGCTCAAAAAAGATATATTTACTTTTTGGAAAAGTAGTAGTGCTAGTTTGTAGATAAATATGTAAAGAAGGCAATGATATCATTATTTCCTCAAGATCAATAAAAGTAAAAGTACAAAAAAATCCTGGAAAACTAGCCCGGGTCTCCCGTAATATAATTTACTGCAATTTCGAAATAATTTGAATGGCTTACATGTTACTTAGAGTAGTACAATCTTATTCTTTGGAGGAAAAACACCACAAAGTAAAAAAAGAAACAAACCATGAAACATATATTTCTTATGCAGAGTTCAAAATTAAGCCTTCTAAAACTAGCCCCGGTCTCCCCTAATATAATTAACTGCAATTTCGAAATAAAGTTATTGACTTTCATGTTAGTCATAGTCATACAATCTCATTCTTAAAAGAAAAAAAACACCACAAAATAACGAAAACAGGAAACAAATATTTCTTACGTAGAGTCCAAAATTAAGCTTAACATCATTCGCACAGAATGAATCTTTCCTCCCGAACTCTCTAATTAACCAGTTTCTTCCTTCGAAGACTTCCACCAGACTTTGAACGATCGTCCCACGCAGTTAATTGCACGGAGTCGCGATCAAATGCAAATTCGCTGAGTTATTTCTGCGCGTATGCAGCAAGTTTTACGGTTTCTTCCTCGGCATTTAACGATATGGCTGGTGCTTAAAGTGAGATTAAGAAAAAAGTGGGGGAAGTTTCATGAGTCGGTAGTTTAGGGTTTAATAATATTTTTTGTGGTTAAAAGAATATAAATAGGTAAATAACAATTAATTATATTTTATGCCGTAAATTTCATCACCACAGTTATTAAATTGTTATTATACTTTGTTTTAACAAACTTCAACTTGAATTTTCCTAATCGAGTTTTTATAAAAATTATATGCAAGATTCCTAGGTGTTTTTTTGAATCTTATATTTTTAACTATAATCTGGCAGTTTCAAATAATTAACTACTATTCTTTCCATTTTTGTCAAAAAAATATTTTTTCTTCACAAATGTTTGTTATAGTAATGGTTTGGTATAGTTATGTTTTTAACTTATTTAAGAAAAGTCTTTATACCTAGAGTGAGATTTTTTTTTTTCGATTCCCTAAACAACTGAACTGATTAAATTTGAGAGAATTGTCGAAACAAGATCAAACAAGAATAAAGATTGAAAATTTCCCATCGATATTAGTAATCGGTGTCAAATAATAAAATCTGGGAAAACTTCTAAGTTTGATACTTCAATGTACTTATGTTCTTAAATTTTGTACCGGGGAACTTTCTCTGAAATTTCGATTTCATTCAGACATATAATAGAAAACAAACATAATAACATGCATACAAAATCTAATCGTAAATAATAATTATATAATTTAAATAAAATTCAATCAGGAACAGTACTATGTATAAATTTTGTGTACTAAATTATTAGAAAACTGGCTGGGGTTTTTTAAAAGAAATTCATCATTATATACTGAAAGGATATCACATAATGTGCTGCAGGAATTATCACAATGAAACACAAACTTATATAAAATAACCCACAATGTAAACACAATACCTTTTTTAAGTCATTAACAACGATAGCGTCCCATAAAAAAAAATTCTGGACTAAGGTCTTTAAACTGCAACAATGAATTTGACCATTTTTGCTCTGAAATAATCAATCTTTCAATATCCTTTTTTATAGGTTATAGGTTTGAGTTATTGACTGCTTAAAACAATGGCCCAAGTTATTAGTCTAGCCTTCCGATGGTTACACCCGGCTTACGTATTTTGTGAATCAGTCCATCTTACAATAACATTAAATTTCAAAATTTTATAAATAATAATCTTTATTCATAATGAACTTTTTTCATTTGGAAACGATTTTAAGATCTCCTCTTCAAAAATAATCCTAATTCTGATTTTAAAAAAAATTAAAAAATATGTAATTTAAAATAAATTTAATTTAAAATTTGAGCAGTGAAAACAACCATACATTTTTGTCCATTTCCAGGTCGTTCGGAAGGCTAGGTAATGTTTACCTGCCAAAGGCAGATTTTTCTTATATTGTGTTGCCCATCATCATTATTCGGTTAATTTATGGAGGTAACAGTTTCTGATAATTATTCATATCTGATAGCAATTTCGTCATCGGAAACACCTACAATTTGATAAAATTTATCAAATTTCCCCTCTGCAAATATTTTAACATACATGTGAGGAAAAAATAACTGCAATATCAATCTAAAAAATATTTATTTATTTAGCAACTGAACCAAAACAACCAAACTATTTCTTTATTGGGCCAACGAATTCCTGAAAAAAAATCTTTATTTGAAGCTTATTACCCTACTAACACCATAAGAACTATTTGTAAAAAAAAAGTCTGGCTATCGCGAATTTGTGGAAAACAAGATCAGGATTTCATTATCTTTTCATCCGTCCCGCTTGTCACCAGGGTGTTGCGGCTCGTCACAAAGGAGTATTCAGACCAGAGATACGGACAAGTTTTGCCAGAGAGTTAAGAAGGAGGTGGAGATGCTTGGTGCGAAATAAAGTGCAGCCATCAGAATGTCGTCAAGTAACCCAAGTAAACCATAGATATCATAGTTAAATTATTAGATTGGCTGATCACTTGACCAATGCTAACGACGGGACGCGCATGGAGGCTTTTTTGGAGGGCTTAATGGCCAGTGTTGCTGCCACTTTAAGGAGAAAAATACTACGAAAAAATTACCTTTATTATCTAAAATTTACAAAAAGATATCGTAAAATACTAACTGCATTTTAAAGCTTATTTACGTGATTTTAAATCTTTCTAGAATTTTTTATATTTTTTGTAATCTTTAAATAAATGTTTTTCGTATTTTTTTCCTTAAAAGGCAGAACCTGAAATTCCCTCTTAAAGCCGTCCATGCGCGTCCCGTTTTAGTATTGAGGTCACGTGATCAGCAATCTAATACTTACTATGCACTTGGCCAAAAACTGTCATCTGTAAAATCATCTTTTATTCTTTAAAAAAATGATTCAAAATAAATTGGGCTGTTTGCACTGTATAGGAGATCTGATTTACCAGATGACGGAATTCTTCTTCCAGGTCAAGAAAAATGTTTAAATTGTTTCACGTCGTGGTGCACACTCCAACGGTTTGTCCCTCGACGTTTTCTGGAATTACTTTTGTTTTGGTATTCGAAAATGAGTTTTCTAAATATATTTTACTTATTAAATTTTTTTAATGCCAACTTCTTGCTTTGCTGTTGGTTGTTCAAAACATTTGTTAAAGAAAGCTTGCATAGAAAAAAATTCTTTTCATCTATATCGGTCATTTTGAGAGTGAAACCGAAGCAACCAATGAAATCCAGTACGGATACAAATGAAAACAAGAGCGTTACATCATCTGAAACACTCTCATTATAGTTTTTATTAGACAGCCAAGTCGATGTAATAAGCCTAGGCAAACTCCACAGCAGAATAGCGCCAAATAACAGGGACACATGGAGGGCTTAGGTTTTACTAAATAGCCGGACCAGAGGACATGATCAGAAATTGAAAAAATCATGCTTTAGAAGGGAGGTAAGAAAACATTTTTACAATAGAGTTGTCAATGAGTGGAATGCTTTACCAGATTATGTGGTTTATTCGAAGAGAGTAGAAGATTTTAAGAAGAATCTTGATAGTCATTGGAAACTGGTAAAGTATTAGATTTATTTTGGACCAACCTTGCTGGGCCTCTGGCCTGCTGTTGGTCGACAATTTTTGTATTTGTATATAAATACTTCGCCGAGAGCCTTTGTTTGGGCTTACTAAGAAGCAATCGATGGTTTCACTTGGCGATCCAGTTCTTACATTGGATTTTGTCCGGCAGCATCTCTCTCTTCTTCTTAACTCTATGAGTTCTGCAGACTGCTTTTAATTTCCGTTGTAGCCGTCCCTCGGAGACGGAAACAAATTAGGACTTATCACGTCACGCGTGGAACATAGTCACCGGCAATTAAGGCATTTTTTTGTTGTTGTTTTGCATCACATTGAGGCCTGTTGTTGTACTAGGGAAAGAACTGAATTCTTTAACACAAGTTGTTATCGCTTTTGAAATACTGAGGGGAAAAGGTAGTTTGTATTGAGACTGACTAAACTTGGATATTTTTAAGGAATTTACAGTCATTTAATTCTATTTTGTCTATTTACAAATACAAATTTAAAAAAATGAAAATGTTTTTATTAAAATAAAATTAGCACATTTTTTGCACACACCCTGGTTTATTTTTTACTAATTGATTATAAGAAATTTATTCATACCATTCAACGATAAAGTTTCGCCGTCCATAACCATTAACATCACCCGATTACATCGAAAGGTTTTATTTATAAAGTCATAAATTGAGACGCTCATAAATGATACTAAGGAAAAAAATTAATATTTGATCCACAGCACGAACATCAAATTAAATTGGTAATCCTTTGAGTATTTTACGATCATACACTATCAATTCGATTTCAACACTTTCATCAAGTTGAACTTGTTTCGCTTTCAGGTCCACACAAGAAAGTGCTTTGAAATGTTTAGCAAAAACGTCGGTAACCAACTTGTGTCATAAAATTAAAATCGTTTACAGACGACTTTCACATCGATCTACTACGGGAAAACTTCATTATAGACTGGCGTTTCTAATCTTTCTTTGGTTCATTCATATGGTATTTAACAAAAAATTTCAACCCAGGTAAATTTTCAATCCCTAGAAAAAAAACCGACAAGGAAGGAAAAACTAACTTCGCTAAGATCGTTGCACGCAACCTCAAATATCAAAATATCATTTACGCTAGATGGCGCTGGTTTACCACTGTAATACTAGATTACAACAAATCACAAATAACATCATCTAGATTAGGATGACACGGAGTAATTATTGGACAAAAATCAAACTTTTTACCACAGCTCCCACACTTATGTAATTTTCTAACCAGTAATTTTTTTCGTAATGACTATTAGATATCATATATCTGTTGAGTACCATTGTTGAAATTCACTATTTTCTCTGTAGCAGTTGAAAAAAAATAAACATGTCCAAAAATTACCCCGCCAATAGGGGTAATTATTGGACACTCATTTTCAATCTATTCGGCACAGTATTTAGACTAGCTACGGTAAATTGCATGATATGGTGTGTACCATAGTATTTTGTATTTGGCAATTATTTAACACTAGAAAGGTTCTGTAAAAAATGTATAACAGTGAAATCAAGTGAAAATTACCAAACATTTTAATTTCTTCTTTTTCCAAGTTCAAACATTACGTAGATGATGTTTCTTAATCACACAAACTATACCAAGTAAATTTAAGCATATTGCGATGCTGTCTGTCTTATCCCATAGCATATACAACAAATTCCCGCTTTGTCCAATAATTACCCCGTAACTAAACATGCATGTCATAATGTTACTATTCATCCTACAATGGTGTTTTTCAGCACAAACCACATTCATAAACATACCTAAGACTGGACATTACAAAATTCAAGATCATGTAAAAGAAAACAAAATTATACACAATTTGGCATCGATTGAACAAAAGTTTAAACCATTTTTTTCAAGCGCTTTGGGTTATTCATATATTTTGAGAAAATTGGGATAAGACTAATCTTATCCCAATAATTAATCAGAGCATTGCTGGATGCGAAATTATCAAATTGTGGTTAGTTAGACGCAATAAACTATGTTGCATTATGATGGTTGTTGGACCCTGTCCAATAATTACCCTGATGTTCCATGTTCAAGGAGTGGAAGAGAATATATATTCTTAGTGAGACAAGTAAGGTTGTGGGCCAGTTTAAACTAATCAATCCCAAATATGCATATACAATTTGAAAATAAAGAGCAAGGTATAATAATAGAGCAAGGACATCTATTTGTCCCTTTTACAGAGAATGACCCATATATTACATTGAGAGAACTCTCACAATTACTAATACCAATCACATGCCTAGGGAAACTTCTATATAAAAAGTGAATAAAACATTCAAGGATTAGTTAAAATGCTTAGCTGTTATGTGGGAAACTGTATTGTTAAAAATAATGCTGAACTATTAAAATTATAGACCGAGAGCCCAGGGCCCCCAGACCTAAGTCATTTTCTAAAGGATGAAATGTATCGGATTAGGTTCGGTTTTCATTTACTTTTAATGTATGCATACCCGCTAAAGTGAACCGACGGCCAATTTACAAGTATCGGGTGCAAAAAGTAGGTAAATTATAAGTTAACTTAAGTCATTTTCTAAAGGCTGATTTTTACGTATGTTTTAGAAAATAATGTTAAAAGTTAATAATAAATTTCCCAGACACTTTCCGTCGGCCGAAACTTTTCCCAGGCGCTTTAAACGTCTTTACCAAGTTCAGACTTTGTCCCACGCATCTGGCGGCGTGAGATGGCGCTACAATCGTCCTCGGACGTTAAGAAGGGGAAGTTAAGCAAAAAAGAACTATGTGTGTATTGCAGCCGTGGTTGGTTGGTTGGTCGATTGACATATATATTCCGGTTTGTGTGCTTGATCATTGGAGATGTGAAAATTTTGTAAGCTAAGGACAGCTATGGTAACTTGTTTATTAATTTATTTTCTAATCAAACGAAAATTTAATTAAATCGAAACGATATTCTTTCTTAACCAACCAACCACATCTCCAATACACACATAGTTCTTTATTGCTTACCTTCCCCTTCTTGTCGTCCGAGGACGATTGTAGCGTCATTTCACTCCGCCAGATGCGTGGGACAAAGTCTGAACTTGATAAAGACGTTTAAAGCGTCTGGGAAGTTTCGGCCGACGGAAAGTGTCTGGGAAATTTATTATTAACTTTTAACATTTTCTAAAACATACGTAAAAATCAGCCTTTAGAAATGACTTAAGTTAACTTATAATTCACCTACTTTTTGCACCCGATACCTGTAAATTGGACGTCGCGTCGGTTCACTCTAGCGGGTATGCATATACTAAAAGTAAATGAAAACCGAACCTAATCCGATGATACATTTCATCCTTTAGAAAATGATTTAGATCTGGGGGCCCTGGGCTCTCGCTCTATTACATGTTCAAATGCACTGATATGGGTCATATACTAAATGGGACAAATTACAATAAAAACCCCTTAAATTAATTTATGCATACATATAATATAATAGGGTCATAAATAATAGGGTAATCATCTCCACACACATCGAGATTGGAGAATACAAATTTGAAAAGGTGAACTCGTTTACCTATCTTGGCTCTGAAATCAACTATGAAAACTCTTTGTCCCCAGAGGTCAGAAAGCGTTACTGCAGCCAACAGGTGCTTCTATAGCATTAGAAATTTTCTCAAATCTAACAACATTAAAAGAGATACAAAGTTGCTGATTTAAAAAAGTTTAATCTGATCAGTTCTCACCTACGCGTCTGAAACCTGGACATTGTCCCAGGCAGAACCCTCGCTACTTTTGAGAGGAAGATTCTCCGATCAATTTTTGGTGGTGTTTGTGACAATGGAGTGTGGAGAAGGAGAACTAACTATGAACTTTATAGACTATTCAGAGAGCCGGACATCCTGAAGTATCATAAAATACAACGCATGAAATGGGCCGGACACATTATAAGAATAAATGATGACAGAACAACAAAATTTTTTTGGCTAAACCAAATGGAACTAGAAAGAGGCAGACCCAAACTGAGGTGGGTGGACTGCCTCCAAAAGGACTTTGTTTCGATAAAGGTCAGAGACTGGAAAGCTGTTGCGCGCAGAAGGAAATATGCAGGCAAATCTCCTTGAGAAAGCCAGGGTCCACCCAGGACTGTCGAGCTATTGATGATACATAATAGGGTGGTCCTTATTAACTTAACATAAGAAAAAATAAATTTTCAATTACAGAAAGGCACACCCCCTTAATTTGATTATTCATATGAAAAAATAATTCCTGCAAAATTTTAGCCAAATCAATTAATAATAACGTGTGCCCCACAGGGCTTAAAGATTTGAAAAACGCAAAATTTTGGGGTGTTTTAATATTTCCATTATAAATCAATATGCCAAATACAAAAAAAATCAGTACTAATGTTATAGAATATTAAATTCCTACAATATTGTAATTAATTTACACCTTTGATCTATAAGCAACAGGCTTTGAGTTATAGGGAAAAGAATGATCAATATGTAAAGAAATTGTAAATCATAACCACACAATGCAATCCACCATAAAAGGAGTTAAAACCCAGTTTTTATGTTTATTTCCATAACAATTTAAGTTTAGTTTCAATTATCGTCGCACTAGAGCTACCACACCAGAACAATTTAAAAATAATTAAATTTTTTTTAAATTGATTTGTTGCTTGTAATGTATAGAGTAGGGGTTGCGTACCACTTGACTTTCGAGAAAATTTGGTGTAACACCAGACCTAAATATATTTTAAAAAAAACAATATTTACTCTTCTAAAAGTGTTCAAAGGCTTTTGGAATTAAATTCGAGAAAACATGCTTAATTGTTAGATATTTATTTATAACATGCTTATATGAGAAATAAAGATTAAAATCGCATAATTTCGCATTAATTTTTTTCAGTTATTACGCATAGGTCTAAACATACAAATAAAAAATAGTACAAATTCAGCAAAAAAATAATCATACAAAATATACTTTGATATTCTTTAGTGAGAAACTTGTTTGCCTGTGATTAAAACATCAACTTTAGGTGTAATGGAACTACTCAAGTCCTCTTCAACACTTATTCTTCTATGTTTATTTTTTTATGTACAAGAATTCAGAAAATCTACTCCTCTCACACAAGTAACTCGTAAAAAGGGCATCACAAATGGCGTGCTCATTGCTCATGCATACAGAAGCAATTAATTAATAGCATCTATTAATAGTACCACCGGTTGGGAACGTAAAAACTAGAAAACTTTACTAATACAGTGAGTAGTGACTGTAAGCAGAATATATGCTAATATTCAAAGTCCATCTTCTATTCTAATACTTCAACAAATTTTGAAAAATGGGTATGAATTAAGGAAAACGAGCAAAAACAAATATATTATTTTTTAATTTATTCCACTTTAGCATCATTACAGTTCTTAACCAGTTTTCTGGGCCATCTCTTTGGCCTTTGCTTTCTCAATCTTTGTGATACGAGCTTGGGATTTGGAGCCCAAGAGACCACCGCCCCAGTGTTTTCGGATCTACAAAGAGAAAAACAATAAATTAGCCAACCGAAAAACAATTGTATAAAGAAAAAAACGCCCTATATTATACTACAGAAATGTTTTTAAATAAAAAGGCTGTTCAATATAGTTTGGTATTTTAAGGTGACTTACATAAAGTATGCAATGTAAACAAGCTATAGGTAAACAGCCATTTTTTTTAAAAATTATATCCCCTTACAGAATTTCCAAGAGTGATCATTAACTGTTTCATGGAAAATCAGTAGGTAAGACAGTCTTTAAGTACAGCAGCCAAAAATAATTGTATATTTAATTAAGTTAATAAGTTATAAACCAATATTTATCATTGTAGTTTAACAAAAACTTATTTTTACAAACCATAATACACTACAAATCCTTTTTAATGGCTCCATTATGCTTTGACTTTTTATCAAAAATTCCTCTTTAATTTTATATAAAAATATAAATTAAAGCTCGTTTGTGCCAGCCACTTTTTAGCATCTTGTACAATACAGGGAAAACAATCGGTGCCTTGAAAATTAGCCAGTTTATTGAAGAAGTTTTACTGTATAAAAAACAGAAACTGGTAAAATTACCTCATCAGCTCTTTCATTGAAGTTGGTCTTGACGACTTCTACTAACTTGTTCAGTTGGTTTCTGTCCTCACTAAAAAAAATGAAGTAACAATTTAAGAAAATGGCAGTAATAAATGTTAACAGTAATATGGAAGCAAAATAGTCAACATAACTATTAGGTTTTTATTGTATTCATTAACATAAATTATAAACTTCTATCTTCATAATATTCTATGATTCAACTATGAAAGAAAAACTTTTCTTAATCTGCCAATGAGAAGTAGGTATAATACCTCTCTCTGCAGTATTAAATTCAATTAAGAAAAGAATTCTAGTATTTCCAAAACGTATTTCAACTATGCTAATTAATATTAGAAAAGTTTTCCCGACACCTATCAGTTTTTTTGTTAGTTAAACTTATTGATATATCGCACGGTGCACAAGTTACCTATCAGACAAATATGATCAAGTTATAAATGCTAAAATAGTCAAAATTTAAATATCTAGCTATTAGAAAAACTTTTAAATCGATTGGTGGAATATTGGGATATGGTTAGCAGACCTTTTTATTTTCTATAATGCAATGGAGAAAATGAACTTTTCCTGAAAAGCTAGCCTTTTGCTGATAAGTCATTTCCGTTCAGTGCGATAATGTCACATAAAAAATAGAATATAAAATGCAAACACATGCACTAAGTATAAAGTTCAACAGATTTACAACATCAATAAATTGTAGCTACAGATCGTGCTTAAACATTCATAATAGAACATTCAGCATAGCGCTGCAACATTTCATGTATGCAGATGGAAACGCCAAGAAAGGACATTGGATCTCTTTCTGGAGCTGTACTGCAACTAAACACAAAGTCCCAATATCATAGGAAACTTACGAGTTGACTGTGCTCAAGGCCATGCAAGCGCATGTCTTCCTTCTCACAACACGGCCCAGTCTGGACTTGTTCTTCACAATGCAGTACGGGACACCCATCTTTCTGCACAAGGCAGGCAGGAAAAGAACCAACTGTAAAAGTAATTTATTATTAGAATTTGGAAGATATGATCATGAAGTATTGATAGGTTAGAGAGAAAAGTTATAAAGTAAAACAAGAAAGTAATGATTTGAAAAATTAAGAGCTACATTTGCCTTAAACCAAGGGTATTAATGGAGGATATAATATAGGATATTAGTTATAATTAGGGATAATGAAAAATTGGTAATTTAAAAAAAATATTGTGGATGGGAGAAAATCTTATTTCAATTAAAAAAACTTTAGAAATTTAATAAATATTGACGTCTTGATAAATTTTTGTAGTCTAAAGTAAAAAATAATCTAGTAGTCAATAGTATTAAATTTAATAAAGAATTATGCTAGTACTTCCAAAACATTTCAATTATGCTAAGCAACAAGCAAATCTTTCCCGACACCTATCAGTTATTTCGTTTGCTCAATTTATTGATATAATGCACCGTGCGCGAAAAAGTGACCTATTGGACACATACGACTTTTCAAGTTATATCTACTGTTAATGAACACTTGATAATTAACAAAAATATTGTGGATGGGAGAAGACCACCCAGCTGCAACCCTTTAACAAACGTTATAGATACTTTTTAAAAAAATCTTATGTAGGTACAGTTCGTGCTGAAATGCCCACATTGAGTACCTAGCATAGCACTGAGACATTTAATGTATGCAGCTTGGGAACGCCAAGAAATAGAATAACTAAACCTGGAGCTAGACTGCAAAATCTCAGTTTAAATTACTATAATAGCCATTTTAAAAGCCATGCATAGAATATAAAAAAAAATTATCATTGTCTGAATAATAAGTATTGTAGTTTAAAATAAAAAAAATTAGTCAATAGTATTAATCAAGGAGCTATTAATTATGCTAGTATTTCCAAAACATTCCAATTTAATTATGCTAATAAATATTAGCAAATATTTCCAGACACCTATTGATCATTTTGTTTCCTAAACTTATTGATATATTGCACTTAGTGCGGAAAAGTTACCCATTGGACAAATATAACTTTTCAAATTATATCTACTGTTAATGAACACTTGATAATTATTAAAAATATTGTGGATGGGAGAAGTTCACACAGCTGCAACTCTTTAACATTAACAAACAATAGAGCTACTTAAAATTGTTTTGCAGGTACAGTTCGTGCTGAAATGCTCACATTGAGTACCTAGCATAGCACTGAAACATTTAATGTATGCAGCTTGGGAACGCCAAGAAATAGAATAACTAAACCTGGAGCTAGACTGCAAAATCTCAGTTTAAATTACTTAAGTGAGCTGGTTAAGCATAGAATATTTTTTAAAAATTATCTTTGTCTGAATAATAAATATTTGTAGTAACAGGTCGTGCTGAAATTCTCACAATATAGAGTACTTAGCATAGCACTGATACATATAATTTATGCAGTTTGGGAACGCCAAGAAAGGACAAGAGAACCAATTTTGGAGCTACACTGCAAAGTACCTATTTCAAACTACTTTTTTTTAAACTAAATGATTTAGATCACAATAAAAATTACCAAGCTCAGGATTTTGAAAACAATATATTTCTCTTATAATATTAAATTATTCAACCCATTAAGCATTTGTGAGTACCATTAACACTCATTCCGGATTACAAATGTGTTTTAATCTCATAAATTGTTAAACACTAAGGCTATAATTTGTCTTAAATTTGGTTTCTTTATATAAACTTCAGCAGAAAGCTTATTTTTCGAGGCAATTTTCTTGCCAACCGGCGTTGATGAATTAATATACAACTCCAACATACTTCAGCAATAACTACAAATATACTAAATCTATACAGCTTGACGATCATTTTTAATTGCAAGGAAAAAACAGTATCGATATTACTGACACAAAAATTAAGATTTCCTTTTTACTTTAGCAAAACTAGATCAAAAGATGTTTGCATTGTACATTGACTGACCGAGGTGTGGCTGAAAATTCATTTAAGTATTAAAGCATACAAAAATAACACATTCTAAGGCTATTTAACTTTCTATTAGGTATTTTCCCCCACCTAACTACAGTCTGTCAACCCGTTTTGCATTTCCGGAATCTTTCCACGAAGGTCACGATACTCTGCTAATTTGGGTAAATTTTAATTTCACGGTACTGCTTGGCACGGTTCCAGAAACAACAACTTGGCGAAACTCGTGTGTTTCCGCATTGCCAGATTCCTTTCCGCCGATGCAGTAACCCTAGTTACTTTTGAAAAAAAAAACAGACTCAGGGTTTTGGTTTGCTTTGGGCAACACAAAACAAACTTTACACTACACAATGGGCTAGTAGTGGCAATCCAGTTTAGTTTCGTTTGAATTTTCGTAGGACTAGAGCTACACGAGTGGCAATCCAGTTTAGTTTAGTTTGAATTATCGTCGCACTAGAGCTACACAAGTGGCAATCCAGTTTAGTTTAGTTTGAATTATTGTCGCACTAGAGCTACACGAATGAGTGGCAATCCAGTACGCACGCGTTTGGGGCTCCGGGCAATTTTTTCCCTAAAAAAAACATCAGTATCCAACATGGGGCAGTATTGTAGGGCCCATTGAAAGCCTAAATACTCGTTTGGGGCCCCGGCAATTTTGTTTTCTCTAAAAAACATCAGTATCCAACATGGGGCAGTATTGTAGGGCCCATTGAAAGCCTAAATACTTGTTTGGGGCCCCGGGCAATTTTGTTTTCTCTAAAAACATCAGTATCCAACATGGGGCAGTATTGTAGGGCCCATTGAAAGCCTAAATATTGGTTTGGGGCCCCGGGCAGTTTTGTTTTACGAAGCAAAACAAAACAAATTAAACTAAAAAATTTAGTTTTATTTGTTAACAAAACCAAAAAAAAGTTTTATTAGTCCTTCAAAACTGAATGACAGCTAGCTGTCCAGCCATTTTCAAATGGATAAAAAATTCAGAATTTAAATATGCACCATCCATAATAATCGGATGTTCAAAAGTCAAACGTAACCCACGTAATGACGATAGAACAAAAAGTAATTTAATAGAATAAAAATTAATTCCGTGTGCACAACATCCGCGCAACCTAAATTCCACGCAAGTATTACCAGCGCCGGCGATTGGTCAAAAACTAATTTAGAACAAATAAATCCTACGCGCATAACATCCGTGCAAGTATAACCAGCGCCACCTAGCCACAACAAAGGCGCCACAACGCATTTCACCAGAAAATGCCGCATCACCAAAAATAATTGTTTATCGCTCCCTACAAAAGCGCCAAATCCCTTGGCGACAGAAGTACCGTCAAATTAAAATTAACCCTAATTTGGTGCCCGTCATGGAACTTTTACAATAAAAAGTACTTACAACACATTAAACAAAACCTACCTCAATGGGGTCCACATCATTGGCGATGACAACCAGCAGTGCCTTCTTTTGTTCAACCAAGGTGGTGACAGTGTTGACACCCTGTCTGACAACTGGGGCTCTTTTGGTGGGGACATCTTCCTTTCCTTGGGCTCTCAGCTCGGCTCTCTTCATCAGACGCTCTTTCTTGGCTGCATCAGACTCGGGGCGGTACTTGTCTAAGAGCTTGAACAGCTGGGTGGCTGGGGAAATTAGTACATTAATATTTTGATTGGAATTGTAAGATGACAAAAATTGCATGTTCAAACATCATTTTTAGAAAACAATCGGTTAAACTCAACTAAGTTCAAATTAGTATATTCATGAAATATATAAGTGTTTGAAAAACCTTGAAAAAACCATAATTCAATAACACAGCTATCACTACAATATTCAAATTTTAACTACACACTACATTCACACATTATATATAACTAATTATTGTTCATTTTGAGATTCCCACATAAAATTTAGAAACTTAGACCTTTCCAGCTTCCCCAAAAAGATTGTATTATTCTCTGTTAGTGTTTAGTGTCCTGAAGATGTGAAAGGCTTTAAGACTCGAAATATAATTTCAGCAAGTGACTATTTCAAATACATAAATATACAGGTCAAGGCAACACTTAAGTATTTTTAAGGCGCATATAACATTGTATTAGATTGAATGTGTGAACTAAATCACCTGTTTGCCTGTCAACTGCCTGGGTGAACTGGTGGATGGGAGGAGGCACCTTCAGTCGCTGGTACAGGACTGCCCTTTGTCTTTGAAGGCGGATGTACTTGGGCCATTTGACGAATCTACTCAAGTCACGCTTGGGCTGGATGTCCTGGCCTGAAAAGTCACAACAAGGTTAAAGAAACTCACTTGGGTTGATCTGGCCCATATGAAGTGCCGAAAAATATGGCATGATGAAAAACAGATGTAGACGATCAGTGGTTTTTCACAAATAGCACGATTGGCATTCTTTCTATTAGTGAAAAATATAAACATTTGAATGAAGCAATAGAATGAAATGGAAAATTTATTATCGACATGAGAGTGCATGTTTCTTAACTTCAAAACGTGTTTGATAGACATAGGAACTTCAACTAATATTTAACTATCTTTAATTTGCGTTGTACAACTCAATAATTGTCTGATAAATTTAAATGCCTGGTACTACTACAAAGCTTAACATAACTAGGAAACATTTTTTGCATGTTACAAATGCCAATGAAAATGACAAGTTATAATTTGTAAAAAGTGAATTTAAGCAACATACATACCTAATCTTCAGAGCAGCTAGGACCTAGCAGTTCTTCTCTAATAAGAAAATAACAAGCTGAATTCTGAGTCAATTTAAACTTGCATTTAACGCGTATCGCAAGTTAATTGGAAATTTTATTATTTAGCTTGTTACTTTCATTAGATCTGCATCATAGGTCTCTCGCCTCTGGCGTCTAACCACCCACCAATTCCAAGGTAACTTTACTATGTTACTGTTAATTTTAACGAGTCTACAATTCCCTGTTACAAAAAGCGTTTATCTTTCAAGTAGGATAGAATTTGAATTTAACCTTGCTTGACACAGGGTGTCAGATCTGACCAAAAGGCAAATTTAATTTCTTATTAATCTTCTTACTCTTCTGCATGTCTAAAAATTGTTACCAGAGCTATATCGATTGCATTTAACACGTGTATCGCAAGTTAAATTGGAAATATTATTATTCAGCTTGTTACTTTCATTAAATCTGCATCATAGGTCTATCGCCTCAGGCGTTCTAACTACTCACCAATTCCAAAGTTTCGGGGACGTTTTTCAAACAGGGGATTTACAGTTCTCCTTTGCTCGATTTTCTTGGCGACCAGAGGTGCTGCTGCTACCTTCTTCTTGCCCTTCTTTCCCTTGATATTCTGAAATGAAAACGCGCATGATAATCAAACCATTTCATTTTAAATAATTTCATAGGCAATTTAACTGTAAACGAAGTATAAAGGTTTAAACCCATACACTTGACACGCTAAAATATAACTTTACAAACAAAACTAAAAAAAAGTTGTAATGTAAAAAAATAATAAAATAAGACGCAGGAATATGCAACTTACTTTTCTTTGAACCATTTTTGAAGTTGTTTAAATAACTATTTATATACGATGAATATAGATTTTTACTCTTCACGCCGCAGCGATGTCGATGAGCAACGACGAAGAACGAAATCGAGATTTGGAGAAATAGCAAATACAGGGTTGAGTTGTAGTAAGTAGTTGTTGTACTTCACTTGATTCAATATTTAAATATTTGGCTTGGCATTTTTGAAGAATTTCTATGATGATGAAATAAACTATCAGCATATTTACGCGAAATAAAAAAATTTTAAATAAGGAAAATAAAGTAGACGTCTTTCATTAATTAAAACAAATTAATCTATCTCATAAAAAACTCGCATCAGTTTCAGCCCACTTACGCCGGTGAAGTGATGACGTCACATCATGGCTACTGGGCATAAACAAACGCCATTGAGTGTTGCTTTTCATTCAGCGGCTCGTGTTTGTCCGAAAATGACTTCCATGTTCCATATTTTCACTTTTTTTTTAAAGATAATTTGCAAGCTATAGAAAGAGGAGAGAAGCACCTTCAAGCCTCCCACGTACAAAGTTTCATATTTGATTCTGTCAAGCTGGGGCGCAACTAGAAAAAACTTCGGGGGTAGGGGGGGGGGGGGTTAAAAATTTTAATATTTTTCAATAAAAAATATTTAATTAAAATAATTCTTATTTAAAATACTTTTTAATTACAATAATTCTTAATTAAAATAGTTTTAATTACAATAATTCTTAATTAAAATAGTTTTTCATTAAATAATTCTTAATTAAAATAATTTTTCATTAAAATTAATTTTTATTAAAATAATCATTAATTAAAATATTTTTTAATTAAAATATTTTTTAATTAAAATATTTTTAATTAAAATAATTTTTAATTAAAATAATTTTTTATTATCATATTTTTTAAATAAAATAATTTTCAATTGAAGTTATTTTCAATTGAAGTTATTTTCAATTAAAATTATTTTTAATTAAAATTATTTTAAATTAAAATTATTTTTTATTTAATTTTTCTTGGTATATACAGTGTTTTACTATTAATTTATTATTACTATTTACTATTTATGAACAATAATTAGTTTTTATTTTAAATAACTAATGATTGTATTATTTAATTTAGTGTGTTTTTGTTAAATAATTAAATAATATCTTTTATAAATTTTAATTTTCTTAATATTTAAAACATGTTTTATATAAATTAGTTGCTTTTTTTTAATGAAGATATAAATGCAAATAATTGTTTAATTATTTCATTTCGTACAAGCGAATGCCTGTACGACGTCGAAAATTTAATTTAAAATCTGAATTAGATTCGGTGAAGTTTGAAATAATACATCATTTTATTGTTGAGCTTTAACTTTTAAATATGTCGTTTTTTTTTTGTTTTTTTTACTTTCATGAAATATTTTGATCATGCATGTTTCAATTGTTATTGTATACACCAATTTCTTAAAAAATTCTTTAAGTTGTTAAATTTTCAACAAAATCTTTCAATAATTAATTTTTTTTCCAATTTATTACACTTAATTTTTATTTAAAAAATAAAACACTAAACTAAATAATACAATCATTAGTTATTTAAAATAAAAACTAAGTCTTGTTCATAAATAGTAATTAGTAATAATAAATTAATAGTAAAACACTGTATATTCTAAAAAAATTAAATAAAAAATCATTTTAATTTACAATAATTGTAATTAAAAATAATTTCAATTGAAAATAACTTCAATTGAAAATTATTTTATTTAAAAATTATTCTAATAAAAAATTATTTTAATTAAAGATTATTTTAATTAAAATTAATTTTAATGAAAAACTACTTTAATTAAGAATTATTGTAATTATGGTAGAATCACATAGATATAAGGATGTGGTGGATGTCATTATTAAAATTGTAAACAAACATTTATTATATTTAAAGCAGGGCTCTGGTATAACATAACCCTGCAGGGTTATGTTAAAAACATTTTGTTTAAAACAATTGTTAATGCTAATTATCAATGTGGTATATAATTTTAGTTAATTAAAATAATACCAAACATAAACTATTACATTATTAGTTTTTAAATTCTTCTTTTAGCTCATCTGATTTAATCAAAGGAAGACACCGAATCGCCAGATAATAGAAGGATTTCTTGTATTCTATGATTGCAAGACATATGCCTAAAATTATTGGGGATGGAAGTAAATATAGTAGACCAAAACGCAAAAAGAACTGTGTTTTTTTTAAACTCATACAACTTGTTCAATAACCAAAATGTAATTGTTTAGAAAAAAACAAGCAAAAAAACATGTTTTTTTTTGTTTGAAACAAAAAAAAACATGTTTTTTTTGTTTGAAACAAAAAAACATTTTTTTTTGCTTGTTTTTTTACCCTGATTGAAACTCTGATATAAAAAAAATTACGATGATTCGAAAAATGTATGTTTATTGAGTAATAAAAGTTATTATGCATGGGAATATTTCTTATGATGTCCCGCTCTCCATACTGCGATTTCATTGGTTGTTTTGTTTTCTTTCCCTAGTACTTGAAACAAGCTCATTGGTTTTTTTACAATGTCATGCGCTCCGAACTGCGATTTAATTTCATTGGCTGTTTTGTTTTCTTTGACAAAGTGTTGAAACAAGCCCAGCATAACAAGCATTTTTTTTAAACTTTTTATATGAACATATGGAGTAAAAATATTAATTTTGTCCTGTAAAAAACAGATATTTTTTTTAACTATACTGTTTTTGACACTGGAGTAACAATTCATGTTCTAGGTGATTTTTCTAAAAATGTATGCATCACTTGACTGTTGTTCTAAATTACGACGTTTGTCGCCAATATTCCTCGTTTAGCTCTAATGCGACGATAATTAAACTCAACTCTAAAAATAGATGAAATGTGTTGTGAATGATCTTAGACCCGAAAAATGTATTCTTTAACAAACGCGGGTCTTTCCAATTCCAGTTATTTTCATCAAACTTTGTAAATACTTTACTACGATTTCTTCTGATCCAACAGTTGACTAGGTCTAAAATAATACCTTAAGCTCTAATACGATATAAATTAAACAACCAAACAATCAAGGGCATGCTGTTCGAATTTTTCTATCTCCAAAATTTGGTTTAAAGTAGCAGTTTGTTCTGATCGACAGATAGTTATACAAAGGCTTCATGCTTGTTTCATTCAAGCGATCAATTGTAGCACTATTTTTTGAAAAATCGCAAAAAAACTTAAAATTTACGTCCACTCCGTTTTCCGTCACATGAAATTTTTGAAATTGGCAGCTGCATATTACGGGTTAAATGTCACTTTTATAGATTTTTTAAAGCAGCTATTCGGAATATACCTTCTCCTATTGGACTAAGAAAAGATAAAGTCAACTATTTCGGGTTGTATACAACATAGTAGGCGCGTTTACAAGAGCCATCGAATCCGTGGAATGAAGACCAAACTCCGCAACTTTTCCCTCTTGGGGATTTTCGCCCAGCAGAACCGGAATTGCAGGGTTCATTGGGGTTTCGCAAACTCTCTAAACAATAGGCGCGTTTACATGAGCCATCGAATCCATGGAATGCCAAATCTTCCATTAGGGGAAAAAGTGGTTGAGCAGGATTTCTAACCCAAACTCCGCAATCAACCTCCCTTCATAAAATAAGGCGTTTCCATGGGAACCGCGAGTTGATGACGTAGAAGCGCGGGACATCTGACATTTCTTGACAACTATACTTGAGTAATGTATTAATTGTGACTCGTATATTTAGCTAGCAATACTTTTCTATAAAACCTTCATTTCATAATGATTAGCAATATTTTGATGAGCTATATAAAAATTAAGGTTAAGTTATATAAAAACAAATTGAACAAAAGTTATATAAATTAAGAGCTTGAGTTATATAAAAATTAAAATTTAAAAATATATTTAGGATGGTTACATGCTAAGGTGTTTATGTCAAATTTTTTTGCCGAGTCCACAGACAAGAAGTCGAAGTAGAAGTATAAGTGGAGGAAACCATGGAATGAAACGCAAACCCTCCTTGATTGGAGGGTTTGCGAAACCCCCCAATGAACCCTGCAATTACCGGTCTGCCTGGACGAAAAATCCCCAAGAGGGAAAAATTGCGGAGTTGCTCTTCATTCCATGGATTCGATGGCTCATGTAAACGCGCCTAATGAGGGTTTTACGTTTCATTCCATGGATTCAGCGATCCCATGATGCAGAATAGGACTATTTTCCCTACACTTGTATCTGTATGCAATGCTTGTATGATACGCTTCTATCATATTGACTTGGGCTCCTAAATGTATTTTAACATTTTTAGTTCGAAAGAAATTAACTTTCTTTAACTTTAAATTCCAACTTTTTTAAGAAATAACCATGACCAGCTGCAGTGACGTGTATTCCTCCGCGTTTCGTTATTTGAACCGGTTCGTTTGCTGCCCTGTTCAATGAATCACACACCTCACTCCAGTCTTCCTACTCAATAGGCGCGTTTACATGAGCCATCGAATCCATGGAATGAAGAGCAAACTCCATAATTTTTCCCTCTTGGGGATTTTTGACCCCCGCAGAACCGGTAATTGCAGGGTTCATTGGGGGTTTCGCAAACCCTCCAATCAAAGAGGGTTTTCGTTTCATTCCATGGTTTCCGCCACTTATACTTCTACTTCGACTTCTTGTCTGAGGATCCGGAAAAAGAATTTGACATAAACACCTTAGCATGTAACCATCCTAAATAGGGTTGTCCAGCGAGTGGCAACTGCCTCATAGCAACCATCTCTAAGGATAAACAAACCACATGTTGGCTATTTGTTACTGTGCAAATCTTTTCTTTTGATCAGAATTTCGAGCGTTTTTCAGATATAATTTCGCAATGGAGCTTAGAGCACTTGAGTAAGGATGAGAATGAGAGATATAACATGAAAATTAGTTATCTTCTGGTTCAGTCTGGTTCATTAAACAGTTTCCAATTGATTGCATATTTTAATATACTCATTTCGTTGACAACAAAAATGTTCGGCGGC
Organism: Oedothorax gibbosus; assembly: GCA_019343175.1. Lineage (NCBI taxonomy): Eukaryota > Metazoa > Arthropoda > Arachnida > Araneae > Linyphiidae > Oedothorax > Oedothorax gibbosus. Next base: position 33,890,980 of record CM033277.1, read on the forward strand.
GAAAGTGCTCTATTAATCTTTAATAGACAAAAATTATATTTTTTCTAGGTAGTATTAGAATTTTAATAATTTGTAAGCTTAAATTTATTTTAAAAAATCAAAGTAATGCATAATGCGTACATTTAAAATTTAGTTCTAAATTAAGTCTTAATAAATGTAAGGTAATAAGTATAGTGTGGGGTTGTTTCATGTCGTGGATGGCAATAGCCCCAACTCCAACAGTTTGTTGCCTGGAATTACTTCTGTTTTGGTATTCGAAAATAAGTTTTCTAAGAATTTTTTTCTTAATAAATTTTTTAATGCCAATTTCTTGCTGTGCTGTTGGTTGATTAAGACATTTGTTAAGAAAGCTTGCATAGAAAGAAAAAATTATTTTAATCTAAATCGGTCATTTTGAGAGTGAAACCGAAGCAACCGAGGAAATCCAGTACGTATACAAAAAATAGCTTTACATCATCTGAAACATTCCCATTCATTTTATTAGTAATTAATAATTGAACTAGTAATTATTTATTAGTTAAAAATTAACTAGTAATTATTTATTAGTTAATAATTATAGTTGTATAAGATAAATAAATTTTATAATCGATTTTATTTTTAAAAAATTAATTCGCATTAAGCAATTGATTCTATAAGTAAAAACCACATGAGTTAACAAGGGGGGGGGGGGGGGTCAAAGGAAAATTCCATAAAGAAGGGACTCATCTATTTCCAAAATTAAGAAAATAGGGGCCCCTAATGTTGCCTCCCATGCCTCCATTAATATTTAACCCTTACGTAGTTGGCCCGTCCGTGGCCGAGTGGTTAGGGCATCAGCCTAGAGATTCAACCTTCTCAGGAGTGGGGGGGGGGGTTCGAATCCCACCTACTGCCAGTCATCCTATAAATCGGATCCGTGCTGGAAATAGTAGAAAAATCCTCATCACGGATGGGCCCGAGTACACAAGAACAGACGTGTTCGTTAAATCTGTGGAGTCCAAAGTCCCGACGGCGTTAGCGTAAGATGTCGCTCGAAGTTCCGTTGGGTGCCCGCTCAGGTGTCGACCTCGTCACTTGACCAGGGTTCGAAATTATGAAGCGTTATTGGTTGTGTTAAAGCTCCTGAAGGAGGCTAGAAATAGACAGCCGGAAACGATTACCGTACCGTATTGCCATTCAAAACCTGAAAAATGACCATTAAAAAGGTGGCCATAACTAGTGCGTCTTTTCTATTTTCCAGAGCCAGCATAAGAATAACTCCACTTCTTATGGAAAATTTTTTCAAAATGGAAAACCAAAACAAATTCGATGTTTACAATGTCTCTGATGTTTAATTCATTCTTTAATTGGAATATTTAAATTATCGTTGTTTTAAAAGATTTGAATAGATTAAAATGCCTCAAGAATTTCAAATACTTCGTTGTTACAGTTGCGAAAAATTTCAAGTACATCAAACGAAAAAAGCTAAGACATGGCAGTGTAAAGTATGCGGAGAAAAACAGTCACTTAAAAAAGTGTGTCAAAAAATCATTTATAATAAGTATTTAAATTCCGTTCTTTTTTTAATGCATTATTGTTGTTTCAGTTAAAAAAGACCTGAGCTGACGCAAGTCAGACGAGTTGAATTATGTTGTTGATATTTAAGAAGAATTATTTATTGGTTAAAATCCTACTTTATCGTACCCCTCGGTTCAAATCTGAAAATTGGCGCAAAAAAGGAAATATTACGCAAATAATTAATATGATTACGTAAAAGTATATTGCAATAATTACACAGGCATTCATTTATGAGATGCTATCCTGGCAATTTTCAAAAATTCAATCAAATTATGATTGATTTGCCAAGGGGTGTAATTCTAAACTAGAATTCAACCAGTTATTTCAGCTAATAATTAACTAGATGAATAGTTTGGTCCATTCTTAGTGCCTGGTGCTTCTTGGTTGGCGACATGTAGGAACATTTGGTGGGTTTTGAGAGGGCAAAAAATTATTCTTGCTGCAAACATAGCCTTTATTCGTAAGCTAAGAATTTATACACTATTGTAATAAAAACCTGTGCTAATTAAAACTTTCAAAGCTGAAAATTGTTTTTAAACCTTTAAACTTATTATTGTGATTGTTTTAAGTCAGTCTGCATATTCAGCTGTAGGAGCGTTTGCTTCCACTCATACATACTTTTATTATTGCCTATTTATATAGACCTCAGAGGTTGATGAGAGCTTGGTAGGGTTGGTTCACTTTTCCAGCAAATGGTCACATGTGCACCCAGCCATGACCATCCAATTATGACCACCCACTTTTTTTCCCCACCTCAGCTGGTCAAGCATCCTGCGTACATTTCTACCCAGTACAGATGTTGTGTAGTTTGACTCTCCAGACTAGGGTTTTATAACTACACCCTTCAGTTGCACATTGTTATAAAATAAACTACATGTGGAATAGGTGATAAATTAAACTTTTTTAATCTTTGTAGGAAAGAAATTCATGCAACTCACTGGGATTGTGAAAAATACTTTTTCTAACTTTAAACATTGTAATTTTAGATTAAAGCCTTTTTAATTTTCTTTGATAGGCTTATTTTATTGGATCAGCAAAAGATTGTCGCATCAATGTTCAAAAACTTAACTTTGAAGATGGACAGAAAAAGCAAGATAAAATGCTCCAACAAAACTACGAGAGCTTTGACGAAGACTCCTTGTTTGTTAGTATCTGTTTTTTATTGTATTTCTTGTAGTTATATATAAAAAATAATACTTCATATTTTTTAATTAATTTTATTTTACCTTATGCTAGCTGTATTCTGAACTGCCATCAGTGTTGTATGGCATGTTACTCAATGTAACATGTCATACAATTTTGTTAGTCACCTGTTATTGTAATGCAATAACTATACAGTAGTATGTGTGATGACGTATCTAAGAAATACTTGCTGATTTTAATTTTGAGTGCTGTAAAAATTATTGATTAAATTAAAAACTACTAGTTTACTTCTACATTCAATTAACATAAGTTAAAGAAATAGAAGAATGATTTATAATTTTATTGTTTTTGTTATTTTTCTTTGATAATTTGAATTAGATTATAAATTTCTGTATTGGTTATATATCTACTATAAAACTGTGTTTGTGCTTAATGCTTTTGCTCACATGATTGCTGGTAAATATTTATTTACCCGATTAGTATGGGTCTACTTTTTTATAATAAACAAAATTACCGTTTACATGTTAGATAATCCTAAAGAAATGTACAGTATATTTTTCACAGAAAATTATGCTTGCTAAAGTTAGGCTTAATTAAAAACACTGATCTCTTTTATATTGCAAATTATTCTGGGTGTGTTCTTTACAGAAAGGTTACTTTTGGCTTGTTTGGATAGTTAAGAGTGTATAAACAGTATTCTTTCATATGAGAAGCTTTTTGAACTGGTCTTTCAAGGCTATGACCTTTGTAGTCATGCATGTCTTCTTGCTGACACACACCATCGAAAATACTTTCATTTAAGAGTTAAAAATGGTTTTTTTCATAACCTCTTATTTATAATTAGTTAAGAAAATATCTTCTTTCAAAGTATATTACTGAGGGAACAAAACTTGGATGTTTGTATTTTCATGGATAATGAGAAGTAGAACCTGATTGTATGTTTCCAATATAAAAAAGTCATTCTAACTTACATGGGTCCATTCAATGTCAAATCATTCAGGGATTAACACCCAAGGTTGACCGATGTTATTGAAATTTGGTGGGTTTGTTCTGTAGGTAGATATAAGAATATTTCTCAATTTTTCTCATTCTATCCATTACTTTCAAAACTGGCATTTCAAAGTTTTGCCAAGAAAGATAACAATGCAGTAAAGTTCTAAGTCAACTTACACACATTCTTTGACAATTTTGGATAAAAAACAGTTATTTTAAAAGTTAGAATGTTTGTTTTTTACAAAGTGTTCAGAGTTAAATGGCAAGTATTAAATTCTGGTGGTGTACCATATTATTTCAACTATAATTTAGTGCGTCTTTTTATGTTTATTAATTTTAATTTACAGTATTGCATGGGTAGATATTTGTTTCATGAGGTGATAAAAAGGTTTACCCTATTTATTTAGTCCAAAGACCAGATTCCAAATAATTTTTTGTGTGAGGTAAAAAAATGGTTGCCATAAACCATCTGCTGATGATTGAAATTAAAAAATTCTGTAATAATGAAACAATATCGGTATGTTTTTGTAAATTGTTTAAGGTGGAAGTGTTGGCTATCAGGGATTGGAGCCCACTAACCGATAAAACTATATTTATGAAAAATATTCCTGATATGCTATGAAATAGTACATATTTTAAGGTCCATTTAATAACTTCTACTTTATTAATATTTATTGGCATTTTTGAATAAACTATATTGTATGTAACATGTTTCAGCATTGAAATTTTATTCATTTCTATATATTTTACCAGTATTTATTTTCATTTTTTGTTGTAGGATTTTGTAGATGAAAATAATGATGCTTATGCATTAAAAAATATTCCCAATGATTCTATAGAGCAAAGTTGGAATGATACACCTTCTTATCTAGACAATCAAAGTTCTCCATGTATGCCAAAGAAAAAACGGAAGTAAGTTTTTATGCCGTGAACTATTCCTTGCAGTACTATTTCATAATATAATATTTAAAACACAACTTATTCTTCACCTACTGTTGTATTAAGCAGAGTGATTATGTATCTAAACCATCTTCTAAGTTTTAGCTTCCACACTACGTTTATAACGTAAGAAGTGGAAGGTATTATAATCGTTCAGCCTGTCTGTCACCCACTTTCATATCCCAAACTACAAATGCTACAGATAAGTGTAATACGTAAAAAAAATCAGCTCATCGAAATTAGAAGACATTGAAAATCTCAGAAAAAAATTCGAATTTGAAGTACTTTAATTATTTAAAAAGCTGCAAAATTTAATGCTCATTTAAAAAGCATAAGAAGCCATTTTTATTTGAATTAATCACCATTTCCATTCACAACAATCACTCGAGAAACTTTAATTCTTTTAAACAATAAATAAAATAAAATTTATTTTTGCAACATCAATCAGTTTGAAATGAGGCAAAATTTATTTCACTAAGAAATTCTTTGTTTGTATGTTGATATGAAAGGTTTTGGTTTTATTTAAAAGATATGAATATTACATATTATATTTATTCTTTGAAATGTAAATTAATTTTTGCAAACGATAATAATTATAGAATAATTATTGCAGAATAATTATTGAATTTTCGAAATAAAATAAATTAAACTAGGCAAATTTAGAGTGTAAATGTTTATAATAGAATTAATATTATGTTCAGTGACTTTTTTCCTGTTGAACACAAATGTTGTGTGGAAGCGGGGTGAGTGACAGATTCTGTTACAAACCTACTTGTTTATTCATGTTATGCTACATTTTGTTTACTGAACATGTTTCCTGTATTATACTATACACCTAAGAAAAAATCTAATTTTTGTATATGTAAATACTACCTACTGTTTAAGATGTATAACTTTTTTTTTTTATAGTTGAACAGTATCATTGCTTAACATTGTGTTGTGTAATTTATGTCAATTATCTAAAATTTGTAAAATATTATTTTAGGATAGAAACTGCATTTTAGACCACTCTGAGTAATTAAAAAAAAAGATTTTAAACTCGTGTCCAATATTTGATTTCTTGTTATTATCATTTGTGCAGTGGGATAAAAAATCAAATAAATGCTGTTATAAAAACTATTATATTTTTACTTTATTTACATTTTTCTGAATCTTTGTAATTTTGTCTGATAAGTTGAAATTTGTAAAGAAAAATTTGACTGCTAAGTGTTGAACAAAAGCATTGCCTTTAATGATAGCACTACTGTTGTTCTCATGTCCATAATAATAGATACTGAGAATGAATTAAGTAGGGTTGCAAGTTCCCAAATCGCATACAAATATTCTTATTCATTTTATGAGTTAGTTTTAACAAGTATAGAAAAATATTGATTGATCATCATCTATTATTGATAACCAAAATTGTGGACCATGTGTTTGGTTACCTGTCATGGATGTCAGTCATTACTTATATATTTATATATCTGGTAACTTATCATTAAATTCATAACTTTTATTCTGAATTCGAACATGTTTATTTTTATCTAATATTTCTGGCATTTCAATAAAAAATATTTAAATATTTTAAGCAGCTAATAATAAAAATTAAATATGATTTTTGAAAGAATGAGAAGCCACTTGACTGTTGCAGATTGAATCCTGAAAATGCACTCAGATGATTGGACATAGTGTCATCCAAATGTTTTATAAAGTTTTAAATCCTATAATGTTTTTCTAACTCTTGGTCTTCATTAGTGTTTTGTACATAATTGTAATTTAATAACATAAAGAACGGATTTGAGGAGAAACATTTTGTTTGACTAGATAAATAGCATTTCAAATGTGGCGATTAGTTTGTAAGAACATTGTGTAAATGCAATATTAAAGTGTAGTGTATCCCAATGGGATATTGAAGTGCTGTATAATAGTTGTATAAATGTACATTCCTTTATTTAGGATTTTGTTATTTTTTAAAATCAAACTACATAATTAAAAACTAGAGGTGTGAAATACAATACAATTTTAAACTATTACTCAATAATATATCAGGTTGGAAAATCGGGAATTGTACTTGAATTTTTTAGCGTCGGGAAAATCGGGAATTATGCTTGAAATTGTTGAAAATTCCGGTGTGCACCGGGAAATTTCGAAACTTTCTGTAATTTTTGAATTTTATAGATTTATGAAGATAAGCCTTTTGTACCTTTTATTACGAAGATGAGCAATCAGCCGATTTATAAAAAATAATCCCTCATTTGTAAATTTCAGATTTGCTAATTTTCAAGCGTTCGCGATTCTTCCGTGGATGTCTAATTACTTCAAAGTTACGAGATTCGTCTTCTCTTTTTTTTCAGATTAAGAATTTCGCCGAATTTAAAAGTTATTTGTTATGGTTTTAATGTTCGCGATTCATTTGCTAATTTTCGAAGATTCTTGATTTTGCAGTTAGACAAGATTTATTATTTGGACGGAATTTAAGGTTATGCGATTTGCTAATTTCCCACAGATCGTTTAGATTTCAAGAGTTAAATTTTTCTATTTTTGAAGATGCACGATTTGCACATTTTCAGTTTCGTGAATTCAAATATTTCGTATTTGCGATTTCGTCGTTTTTACTGATATGAGATTATTTTGATTCGCCGATATTCAAGGTTTCACGATTAAGCGATCTTGGAATTTGTCGATTGGTGAGGATCAGTGATTGTCGACTTCAAAGTTTTGAAATACAGTACAAAACAGCAAGTTTAAATAATAAACTAATTTTAATACTGAATAAAAAAATTAATTAAAAATTTGAAGATGAATATTAAGGTTAGATTTTAAGATGTCTTCGAATATCGGTTACCGGCCAGTGCAATCCAATAATGCTACCTGATCAGATTTACTTATTTTGCTGCCTAGTAATTTTCAAGAAAACCACCTATGAGGTTGCATTGCCTCATTGTTAATGATTGATAGTTTTTTTGCCTTTGCGGATCGGAAGAGAGCCTCGTAACTTTTGTAGCTCCAGTTCAGGCCAATCGGCCAACCAGAATATTTTCCTTTGATCGAGTATTGTGACCTTGTTATTACAAGAACAGCTTGATTTTTTTTTGTTTACGTTTTTTTTTGCATTTTTTCTGTTTCGGCATTTTGGGGTTTTTGTTTTTAGACAAGTTTAAGTTTTTAAAATAACGAGACATCGCCGAAATCATAATGTCCGGATTATGGGTTTCTGGATTAGCGGTTCGTATTAGCAATTTCCGAAAATTCGCTACTTTGCTGATGTTTAGTTTTGCGTTTTATAATTTCGGATTATATGGATTTTCAAGATCGTTAATTGCAATTTCTGATGAAAGCTCTTCGTTTTTTTTAATGTTTTTTCGTGTTTAAATGGTTCGCGAAACGCCGTTTTTCGAAGTTCATGATTTGACGACTTTTACGGAATTCGCAATTTACCGATTTCAGAAATATAACAATTCAACGATTTCTGAGAATTTGGAATTTTCCAGACTTCCTGAAATTCGTGATTTACCAATCTTTGAGATATTTTATGAATAATTAATTTTCAAAATTTTTCGATTTACCGATTTTCTTGATTTGCTGATTTTTGAAGGTGTTTCATAAATCGGAATGTTCAATTCTATCTTTTCAGGTTAAGATTTAAGGAAATAACTCATTAAGCTCTCAGATGTAAAATATTATATTTAAGTTAGTGTTATTAAAAATTGTAATGAATGAAATATTTTTTAAATAACCTTTTATTTTTTAACATTTTGAAAGGTATCTCATATAAAAGAGAATCCAATGTTATGTGGTATTGTTTCACTAAAATTGAAGATTGTTACTTTAAATATTAACTGACTTAACCCTACGAATTCGCCACCCCACTTTGACTTTAAAAAAATGCCATTAATTTTAATGGTCAGCCTATTTTAAGTGTAAAATATAGGTTGTTTAAATTAAATTATATTTTAGTAAGTTTTGGTAATTTGCCAATAATTTTTCAAGTACAAATTTGCCTGAAAATTGCAAATTAAATGACTGAGGACTAGTAAAAATATATGTATACATACGATCATGTACTCTGCAACTTATAGGAGACTATAACTGGGCTAAATAATCGTTAGTTGTAAAACAAAAACTATTCAAAACTCAAATATTTTCTTTTTTTTGCCTTATATTTCTGTTAGCTAGTAGTTAAGCATATTTGAAAAAACATAGGGATATAATTGGTTATATGCGAGCATCCTTGAAAAATTTGGAAATTAGCCTTGAAATCCTTGAAATGTGCTTGAATTTTTACCACCAATTTTGCTGGACACCCTGTATATATTTTATACGCTAGTTTCAGCTATCCCGTTCTGTGTATATGAATATTTTTTTTGGTAAAGTAGAATTTGTTTAGCTTTCAAACTTATTTCAAACCTTTACCTCACTTGAAGACATTTTTTGTGTATAAAACATCAATATACACTGGTGGACAAAATTAAGAGATGGAAAGCATTTTCACACATTTCTCCAAAATATCACACAAAACCTGGAGATTTGGTTGTTGCTGAATTGAGTTTACACATTTTTTGGAGGTTTTGCTAAAGGAGGTATAATAGTCTGCATCCAGCTGCACAGCTCATTCCACTCTACAGCACATTAGGGATTTTTATTGTGTTTCTCGAATAATCTTGCTGTTTTTTGTTGATTTTTAAGTGAAATGAGTGAACATCATCGTTTAGAGGAAAGTATGAGGTGGAGAATTGTGGGTAGACTTTAGGCATGGCCGTCCAAGTGTCAGGTTGCTAGGGAATTTATTAAGTGGAACTCCAAGTGTTATTTCAAATTTGTGGAGTCGGTTTCAAAGCAGTGTCCAGAAGACCAATCTACAGCTTGATTCTCGGCGAATATTCATATGGAGGGAACCTGTGACAAGATACCATCCCAGAATAACGTAAAAAGTGGAAGGTATTATAATCGTTCAGTCCGTCTGTCACCCACTTTCGTAGCCCAAACTACAAATGCTACAGATAAATGTGATGCGTCAAAAAATTCAGCTCATCGAAATTAGAAGACATTGAAAATCTCAGAAAAAAATTCGAATTTGAAGTACTTTAATTATTTAAAAATTGTATTTTTAATGCTCATTTAAAAAGCATAAGAAGCCATTTTTATTAGAATTAAATCACCATTGCCATTCGCAACAATCACTCGAGAAACTTTAATTCTATTAAACAATAAATGAAATGAAATTTATGTGTGCAGCATCAATCAGTTTCAAATGACGTCAAATATATTTCACTAAGAAATTCTTTGTTTAGCCCTCCCAAGAACGAAGATACTTAGCAACATCATGGAAAGGGCCCAGTATGCTGGTGGAGGACTGATGGTTTGGGCAGGGATCATGTAAGATACCCGCACACCGCTCCATGTGTTTGACACTGGTTCCGTGAATGCCCACAGGTACAGGCAAGAGATCATAGAACCCTATGTGGGTCTTTTCAGGGGCGTTGCAGGCCCTGAATTCCTTTTCATGGACGACAATGTCCGACCACATAGGGCTCGCCTGGTTGATGAGTATCTGGAAAGCGTAGATATTCATCGAATGGAGTGGCCAGCCAAATCTCCTGAACTTAACCCCATTGAACATGCTTGGGATGTTCTTGGGAGGGCTATAGCGATAAGCCAACCCCACCCAGAACCATTCCGTAGTTAAAAACTGCTCTGGTGGAAGAGTGGGAGGATCTTCCTCAAGCACTCCTTAATTCTTTTATTAACAGCATGCATACTCGTTGTGCATCTGTCAGAGGCGACCACACACCATACAAAGCCTCACTTTCATTGTTGTCTTTCATCATGAAATTCAGTCCATATTGGACAGTTGGTAATAACTCTTGCAAATTAATGGCACTTTAATTTTTGCTTTGCACACATTGTCATACAATAAGTTATATCCATACCAAATTTCATTCCTTTTTATCCAGTATTTTTCGAGGTATTTGTGAAAATGCATACCATCTCTTAATTTTGTCCACCAGTGTATTTAAAATGCTATTACTCTTATGTATCGTTTTAATCTTTTAGCAATCAAAAATATTATTTGAATAAAGGAGAGAAGGGCACATCATAATTTTTTTTTTTACTTTTTTTCAAATAACTTTTAAAGAGAGTTTTATACATTAGTTAGCCCAGCTCTTAATACCAATATTTGAAAAATTTGAATTATTCTAAAGGTCAACAATTTGATCGAATGTGCCCTTGGATCAGACACGTGGCCATTGATCTATACTTCAATTTATTTAAAACAAAGTTTGTTTGGTACCTACATGCTTTTTAAATTATTTAAAGCTATTTTGTAATATTTCTGTACTATAAGGATATTTATCAAACATATTTAGTCAGATAATGCAAATAAAACACAATTATTGTTGTTTTTAATGTATCTGCATAGATCCATTGACAATCTGAATGTATTCCGGTGATCCAGTGTACCCCATATTAATCGATCCAATGTGCCTCGCTAGTCCATTTTTGATTAAAAAAAATCTCATTTACTTTTGATACTTAAAATTTTACACTACAAATTGAAACTCAAGTAGCCTTTACTTCATATTTTATCCAATTTTTCATTTGCTTACAAATAAGAACCAAAAGTTTATATCTTCTTCAAAAGTATTTTTTCTATTTTCTTAAATTATATTTCAAACGCATTCATAATGTATGTACATGTGGGTCTTAGTGGCATCAACTTTGGTGCAAAGTTATTATCTCCTACTTACATTAGTTAAACTTATTCACAATAACCCAATGTGCTCTTTGATCCAATATTACCCCTTTCCAATGCAGACATTCAAATTCTTTGCAATGTTAATTTTATTACATTAATTCATATTTATGTTTTTATTACAAATTTTATCATACAATTATAATTTTTAATATTGAGTCTGCATTTCAGGTACGCAGAAGACCCATTATCTGATATCTTTAGTGAAGATGCATCATACAACGTTTTTGAAGAACTCAAAGAAGATGTACATAGAACTTTAGAAAAACCTTGTCAGGAAACAAGTATCAGCTTTGATGTATCTTTTGACAGCAATTCCGCAAATAGTTGTACAGATACAAGTACTTTTGAAACCAGCGATGCACCTTTAAAATTTAATAATGAAAACGACAAAAATGTTAGCACTGAGCCAGCTGTGAAAAAGGGTAGAGATTTTAAAAATAGGGGTTTTCAGTTAATCATGAATGCAGCTAAGAAATTAAGTGCTGACTCAGAAATAGTTTAATTGTACTTATGATAAAATATATAAGTAACAATGTTTATACATATGTACCATTTTCTTCTGTGAAGTCTGCCCAAAGGTAAAGGTAAAAGTTTGTATTGTATTAAAAATGTTTTTTCAAGAATAACCTTGCTTAAATTTATTTGGTGAATTGAATGGTGAGTTTTAGGTTTAGAAAACCCCCCATAAAACTATAAAAAGTAACATTGATATGTGCGTCTTAATATTCTAAAATTATTTTGTCTTTTTTTGTATTTTCTAGGACGGCAAGAACTTTTATTTTATTAAAAAAACATTTAAAGTATTGACTAAAGAACAATTACTTTCATGCACTTCAAATTCTCATATTTATTACATTAATTCAATTTATTTTTAATTGTACAATTTAACATTCAATTTATTGAATTACAAGAGTCTATTTAGGTAGCGGACCCATATCTATATCTAGTGAATGAGATAGCAACTTTTTGAAGTCCAAAAAGTGTCTTAAAATTTAAAAACTGTCAGAAACAAGTATGTATTGATCATTTTTGACAGCAATTCCGAAATAGTTGTACAGAACAGTACTTTGAAACCAGCGATGCACCTTTAAAATTTAATAATGAAAACGACAAAAATGTTAGCACTGAGCCAGCTGTGAAAAAGGGTAGAGATTTTAAAAATAGGGGTTTTCAGTTAATCATGAATGCAGCTAAGAAATTAAGTGCTGACTCAGAAATACTTTAATTGTACTTATGATGAAATATTTAAGTAACAATGTTTATACATATGTACCATTTTCTTCTGTGAAGCCTTGTTTGATACTGTGATTGCAATTTGAATTTTACCAGTTGTAGTTTATATGAATTTTTGAAACTATATAAGTTTGTAGTGTATTAAAAATGTTTTTTTCAAGAATAACCTTGCTTGAATTTATTTGGTGAATTGAATGGTGAGTTTTAGGTTTAGAAACCCCCATAAAACTATAAAAATGTAACATTGATATATGTGTCTTAATATTCTAAAATTATTTTGTCTCTTTTGTATTTTCTAGGACGGCAAGAACTTTTATTTTGTTAAAAAAACATTTAAAGTATTGACTAAAAGAACAATAATGTGTCATACTTCTCTATATGTTATTATAAATGAAGAACTAATTTTTTAAAGTTGTACAATAACATTCAATTCATTAGAAATTAACAAAGATAGAGAAATCTATTTTGATGTGACACATACTTATCCATCGGCAATTAGGATAGAACTTATCTGGGTTCCTAAAAAGTTGGTCTTTAAATAATATTTAAATTTAATGTGCAGTTTTCAATTATGACTTATGACATTTTTAGGGGGGCTAAGTGAGCCAAGCACTGCGACCAGAGGTCTGTTGTACTGGAAATAAGCAAAAATCCCTTCCTCTTTAAGAAAAGTGGCCTGTAGCTGAAGCAAAATTCAGCAAGGACCAAATAGGAATGTCATGAAGCTCCCAAGGTTCAAGTAAATGACGACCAAGGTGTTCAAACCTGTAAGCAGAGAAATTTTCACACTCGCAAAGTATATGAGCAGCAGTTTCTTCCTTGAATCTACAGCCCCTGCATAAAGAATCATCAGAAACCCTCAGAATGGAAAGATGCCTTCTGAGAGTACAATGGCCCGTAAGAAGGCCAACAGCTTTACGAATGCCATTGCGATTTACCCGAAGTAGCTCCTTGTGGCGAGAGTTTTCAATTAACTTTTTAGGTAATTATTTAAAAATTAAATAATTATGAAAGGACATTAAATTTTTCGCTTTGTTATCGAGGATTTATTTCTATGACGATCAGTGTGAAAAATCTACAGTAATGACAGTTCTTTAAATTTAGTTACTGTTGATATAAATCTAACATGCATCTTTCCTCTCTTATCTAATCACCTTTTTAAAAGGATTTTAAAATAATTGAACTATTTTCAATCTATATTTGCTTACAAATGAACTGTAATAACAGACATTCTATATACTAAGGAATCTGCCTTATTGTCTTCTTGCTTGAACGTTTAACCAAGCATACTGCCGTGGGCAGATAAATTGCAGCATTCGCACCAATGAACTGGGCCCTTTTTGCCTTAAAAAGGGCAATCTTTTAGTATGCTTTCTTATAGCTTGTAGTTACGTGAAAAGGGTCCAAGTCATTGGTGGAGATACTGCAGTTTACCTAGCCATAGCAGTATTTAGAAGATATAAGGGACATCACTATTGATTGTCCGAATGTATATTAAAATCGAATATTCGTATATGTTGCCATAAATCAGTTTTGTTTGGTAAATTTTCCCAACATTCACTTCAACATATTAATTCAAAGGCTAAATTTTTTGGGGAGTTGACACAAAATGTATATTTTGGTGCACCTTTAGATTTCTTGTTAACCCAGGAGCACATACTGACACGATATTTTAACTGATTTATTTTATATAGTTATTAATACTGAATAACGATAACACAAATAAAGGATTTAACATGAATAAAATTCAAGATTACCATTTTGGTAATCGAAAGGTTTTGAAAACTGTGGAAGCAATTTAGTGTCAGGTCAGGAGGTTAGAGACCCAGCTTATGCTTAAAGGTTGAAGTGGCTAGACCTGGTCAAATTTTGAGACTTAGGCCGCTAACCAGTTTTCTTATTTAATCAGTTGACAAAAGCACAATTCTGTTACAAATTTAATTCGAACCGATTTTTGAAATTCATTCCGATAAAGTTATCTTCACTAACTTGTTTTTTAATATATTTAACTTGAGACTTAATAGAGATACATATTTAAGAATCATATCTGTAAATTGGTTATTGCCATGAATTGAAAAAAGGCTTACCGGCAAAGTTTAACTTAATCACTTTTTACAATGCCTAAGGGGAGTCGGATGGGTGTTTGGGTCAAACATGTCGTTTTTCTGTTTTTCTTTACTCTGTATATCTTTAGCTTTAATTTAAGACCAAGATTAACGATTTCTCTTCAGTGGTTTTCTTTTAATAAGCAGTTTTGAGAAACTCTGAAAATCAGTTCTTACCTATACCACCTTTTCTTTTGCGTTTCCTGAACGGAGTATCTACGTGCACGGAAGCTTATTAACAGTTTTAGTTCTGTTCATCCTTGACCACCGTAGCTTAGTGGTAGCATAATAGGTTCGTATTCAATAGGTCTCGGGTTCAAAACACGCTTTCTTTTGAATTACAATTTTTTTTGTAAGATTGTTTTCACCCTGAAAGATCATCGTTTCAAATTTGTTCTGGAAAAGTTTACTTGCATTTTTTACGTTTTCACGAGGTATTTAAATTTCTAATTTTTTGAACTTTCATTGCAAATGGTTAGAATTTATGTTTTTTAAGAGAAAACAAAATTCCCGCGACCCCAAACCAGTGTTGAGGCTTTCAATGAGCCCTAAAGTACTACCTATGTTAGATAGTGATATTTTATAGAGAAAACAAAATTGCCCGGGGCCCAAAAAAGAGTAATCTCAACTTTCAAGTATATCATGTGCGTGAACGCAATGCATGCACGGTTCCAGTAGGCCCCGACTTGAGCATGAGCGTGAATACCCATACACGTAATGCGTGAACGGTGCCTTTCCTGAAGTATATAAGGTGTTTCAGCAGTTAGGAACATTTTTCTCAGGAACTTAAAAGATAACAAGTTTTGTTTTATTATTTCTTCTTCATTAATAGCTCTTTGATTTTAACTGAGGAAATTTAAATATCTCTGCCCAGAAAAAATTATATAACTTTAAACCATTTTTTTGTGTTTTTTAATACATATTTTTTTAAAAAATATGTATTAAAAAACAAAAAAAAAATCTGATTTAAAGTTATATAATTTTTTTTCTGAGCAGAGATATTTAAAATTCCTTAGTTAAAATCAAACAGCTATATGTTAGGAACAAAATATAAAAAAGTTCATATTGATATCTTCATATATAGTTCCTGAGAAAAATGTTCCTAAAGGTAGGAAAACTAACATGGGCGAGATAGAACCACCCGACTCCCCTTAAATATATGAACAACTGCTGTTACACCTTAAAAGTAATACTACATCTATTTAAGGATCAAACCACCAGCTAAAAAAAATTCAAAATTGACTTGTACACTTATCATTTTGAAGGTAAAATATTTCGAATCAACTCAAAATTCCTTCTACCTCTATATTTATGTATACCCAGCCGAGTGGCTCTTAAAACACAAAACGTATAAATAAGCAGAACATTAAATTATTCATACAAAAATGAAATTACTCGTCAATAATTAGGTTTAAAAAAAAACCCTCTAAATTAGGGCTGTAATACTTTGAAGATTGAATTTTATGCTTTAAGGACATTTACTTCTAACTAAAAGAAAACTTTTTCATACGTTCTGACCTAGTCTTAGTAAAAAAATGGTATATCAATACTATGTATCTTGGAAAAAAGTTATTACCAACAACTGTGTCTTTTAATATTTTAATAATAAACCAATCTTGTATACAAAGGATAAAACATTAACAAAAGATCTTGATGTAGCAATGTCTTAAAAACCTTGATTGAATTAAGTTTATAATAATCAATAGTATACATATCCTTAATAGAAAATTTAAACAATAAAATTCATAGGATTTGTAAAACCCTTGTCATTTTAATAATAAAACGTTTTAAGATTTCTTAGAAGAAGAATGTTGTTTTTTAGCATACTTTGGCATGAGTACATACAAAGGCAACTTAAGCTCTACACATTTTACTGTGTCGTCTCCAGCTTTAAGGTTTCGAACATGACAGCCAAGTGCATGGGCCATGTCAGTTAACTTTTTCTCCCAAACTTGATTCAAGTCACCTAAAAGACTGTTCATATTAACTAAAAAGTCATCGATAAAAAGCGCAAGCACTAAAATTCGGGAAAGCACCTTATCTTTCATCTGCATTGGGTATCCCCTTAACGCTTTACCAGTCTTTTCCTTGATGCTGGTTACAGTGAAATCATCCAACAACTTCTTTCGAATGGGCTGGGGTATGTCTTTGATAACGTCTTTTTTCTGTATATCTTGATACCTCAAATGTTGAAAAACAACTAAATAATTGAAGTAGATTAGGTACTTTGCCTTTTGGACGTCATTATGCAGATTCTGAAGGTGTGTAGCCACATACTTGCAAGAGTGTGCTTTGAGCTCTGCCAATTTTTCATCATCATCAATGATGCTTTTGGCTTCTTGCTCAAGAATGCCGTCCTCTTCTGGTGTTATGATTTCATAGATGTCGAACACCTGACCCACTGACCCTGCTTCACGGTTGATGGTAGGCAGATATTCCAGGTTCTGCGAAGCAGATACCAGCACAGACCTTTCCAGATCGCTGGCATTTATCATAGATTCGTCAATGGACGCATTAGCCGCATTCTTCAAATGAGCGCTCATAGCCCTCTTCTGGGACTTGATGCCAAAGGTTTGGGTCAAATCTTTCAATCCCTCCCAGTAGGTTTTCGCAGCTGAAACCTGGGTATCGGTTTCTTCGAACTTCAGCACAGGTTTCATGCGGAATAGAACGGAATCGAACAGTTTCATCTTTCCCGTGTTCTTGTCGCGCACTCCGATCATGTAGCGAAAGGGGTGAGCTTCTTTCGATGTGGATCCAGCGTAATCGGTGTGTCCGCTGTTTGCCAGGAGCTTTCGATTCGCGTTGACAGATATGTCGGCGACATCCTCGTCGGATTTAAAGCTCTCGAATTTGAGGACGTTGCTTTCTTTGTTCATTTTCACTTGACTGTGACCAAAGTCCGTGAGGAAGACTGGGATACGTTTTTTCAGTTTACTGGAAACTTTGAAACGACACGTATTGGTTTCCTCCTCCATATCTGAAGTTTCCATTGTTAGCGTAGTATGGTATATTTAAAAATAAAGTTGTATATAGACTAAAATATTTTTTTTAAAAAGAATATACCAGAAATCGTTAAAACATGTGCGATCTTCTTATATAAACTAAACAAACCAAAACAAACACATCACACAGCTTGGTTGAGATGTTCTGCTGCTGACTAAAAAAATTAAATTAAAAACTATTTGATAATCAGAAAAACAGTATTTTTAATATAAAACTATTTTTATTCGAATATTTATGATTTTATACTGATTTATAATTCCATAATACATATTTATAATTTCTTATACTTAGAGGATAATGGATTTTCAGTAAATCGAATTCAGTATAAATTTGAGTTACGAAGCTGCTGTGGTAAAACTTTAGATAATGGCTAGAAGTCAGTAGCTGGTAGAATTCCCTAGTAAAATTTTGCTTTGCCGCTTCCTTCCCATGAAATCGTGTATCAATATGGTCTTGCCATTTTGTAGGAGACTTACCATAGATTCCAGTCTCCAGAGACCAGACGTACGGGTTTGGCCGGATAGTCGGATTTCAGCTACTGTCCGTTTTTTAAAAAAAAAAGATTGTTGAACATGATCCATCCAGTTAAATTCATAACTCATTATTCAATATATTGAAACAGTCTAGATAAACTATAAAATGTATTATAAAAGGGAGGTGTTTTGTGAAAAATGAAGATTTTTCTTGCGAACCAATTAAAATTGCTGAATTTCATTATTTTAATTTTTCAAAAGTCATGGATGTACTCATTGCAGCCATTGCTCTTTAAGAATTGCACTAATTTACCTTCCCTTGTATTTAAAAAAAAATATTTTAAAAAGTAATTTTTTCATCATAAAGTTACTTTTGTCAGCTATGCCAATTCTATGCATACGGGGCAACAGTGATGAGTGTAGAAATTAAGACAAATGCTCAATAAATTACACTACAATTATTTATGTTTTCAACTCCAATTAATAATCTTTGAAAACCTTTTAACATTACATTATACATATTTAATTACATACATATTTAATTGTTAGCTCTGGGGACTACAATGAAGAAAACGGAGTAAAAGGAGATGTTTATGCTGTAGAGAAGAATTTATATGAAGACTTATGAATATGGGTAAAAAATGCCCGTTGTAAGGTTCCTATCCTAAAAAGTGCTTAAAAAATAAAATATTAATATATTTTAAAATATATATTAATTAACTTTCTATTTTTTTAATTTGTTTGTAATAAGGTTCCCAATCTTATTTCAAAATAATAATGAAGTTTTTTAAGTTCATTTTAGGAAAGACCCTATGTTATCATACTAGGTCTTTTCTACAAATAAGAAAAAAAAAAATCAAATAATAAATAACATAATTGCAAATGCAAAATTGTTTTAAAAGAGAATATTTGCTTTAATATTTGTTAATTTATGATTTTTTCCTTAATGTTAGTTTTAGTTATTTTATGATTATTATTTTTAATACATATATTTCATTACATATAGAGCCATCAAACTTCTAGGGCTAAAATCTGCCCAAAATTTTTAAGATATTTGATAAAAGATATTTGCAGTATATTTTTTGAAGTTTTTTTTTACCTTTTTAATATTAAAACACAATGTAATATCAATAACTCTACTTACAATTTTTGACAAACGTAAACTATTAGCTTTACACACAGAAATATAACGCAGTAGCAACAAAGAAGGTCACTGGAGCTGAATTGTTTACCAGATAAAACTTTAATAGTCCCTTTTACCACAATCATAAAAGTTTATTAAAAGTAATCTGTTTGCATTTCCCCCCTCTATAACTTTTAACATTTCTGTATTAGGAGGTGAAGTTGATATCAATTATCGTCGCACTAGAGCTACAGCACAGCTATCGGCAACAGTTGTCAGAATTTGGAACCACAGCAAGTGACAAGCAAGTAGACACGCTCAGGTATTTCAGAACAGAACATTTGCTTTCCTTATCCGCATATAATTTAAAACAGTCGACTTTTAAAAGGTTTTAATTATGGAAATATCTAAATTATTTAAAAATACTATTTTTATCATTGTATTTTCAAACTTTTTACTACAAAAAAAATCTTCTAGTCTCTGGGATTTGACTGAAAATAAAAAATAACCTTAATGAATTACATATACCTTTAAAATCATCTAATATATTTAGGCGTTCAATGCAAAGTTAGTTATTATTGAACAAAAAACATACCCCAACTCATTGATAAACAAACATGCTTGAAATATTATAATCAAATAAAAATTAAGAAAACAAATGTATGACAATCAAGGATTATTGTTCAAAGTAAAGGAGTTTTTTCCCTTTAAATTGAAAATCAAAAGTTCTTAAGGACTTTTAATTACCCGTGGGAACTGTGCGTAATTTGTAATATTTCAACTATACGTATGTAACTGTAAAAAATCATTTTGTTCCATAACTGATAATTTTTGTATAAATTTTTTTGTGATTAAAAATTTCATGGTGCTACAGTATTCCATTACTCTTATTTACTACTTAAGACTTTTTTGATTACTATTTGAGAGCAAAGAAATATTAAACCAAAATATTAGTTTCAAACAAAGTTTTTATTTGTTCTTTTTAAGATACACTACACTGGTCTACACTTAAGATAACTAAAATAGTCAATGAGCAAAAAGGCTTAAAGCATAGTGTTTTTACCCTAAATTATTACACATATATAAACATCACCAAATAAATATAATAATGGTAATTTATTAAAAATCCTTTAATTTAATGTCAGAAATTGTATCAAAAATCACTCGTTTGGCCCTAACCGATTGTTGAGTGTTCATTTGATTTAGTTCTAAAAATAGTAATTCGACAAAAGCACGATTTTCGGTATACATATCAGTGGGTGTGCCTCTTGTCTCTAACTTATTATCGGTCAATTTTTGTCTTGCTTCAGTGCTGGGTTGGAAATCTTCAATTTTGATGACATCGGTGGAAGCTGATGATGTAGATGCTTGAAAGCTTGGACTCTTGACCGAACCACTTTTCATCATATTGGATCCACTAGGCTGATAAAAAAAATAGAATTATAGACATTTAAACCAGCAACAATCATATACAATTTTTTTTAAAAAAGTAGGCAAGTGAAGAAATTTTGTTGTGAAGAGTTTCACATAACTTTCTGTCTTAATTTTAGTTAATACACTGATTTTATTTTTATGATTCAATAAAGGAATGTTTTGCTACTATATTTCATTATCAAGTGTCATAACATTACAGGAAATATATTTTCACCTGCTAACAGAACTTGTAAGGCAAATACGATGGATATTGACTTTCATTGCAAATAATGTATTAACATTTTAAATCTTTTATATTTAAACAATAATTAAAGGGTAAAACAGAAAAGATGCAGAGACATAATAATTATAAGTTGCAGCCTACCACTGCAAATATCTAGGAGTGGCTGTTTGATCCAAAAATAAATTAGATAACTAATTTACTTGTGTAATTTAATGTTAACTTCTAATAATAGTTTTTTTAAAATCTGAATTACAGGTTGGTGTCATGGAATTACCCAACAAGTTGATCTGCGTGGAAGATGTAAAAAGCAAATTGTTTTCCTACTCCTGATTCGTAAGCATGGGAATCTGCGTCATAATTGCTCAGCCAACAGCAGAATGATTTAAACTAAAATTAAAATTAATGCCTTTTTAAAGTTGAATATTTAATAAACTATTTTTAATTTTTTTCCCACTTAGATATTTGAAATCAGCACTGCATGAATGTATTTTAGGCGTTGAGAAATTATATAGGAATTGTCCATTGCAAAAATTTGATTGTACAATTTTACAATGATAATTTTTTTATACCTGAATTTGCGATGCATTTGGAGACGACAGTGTCTCAATGGACTCGAACTTGATTCCAATGGGCATTTCGAGAAGTTTGCTCTGGGTTGTATGATCCACTTTAGTACCTGTAAACGAAATGAATGTTTAGTAACCTGGATTTAAAGAAAAACATGATCTATTCTTCCTAGAATTTCAAGTTAAGGTATTATTTAGTTGTTCAAGTTAAGGTATTATTTAGTTGATCAACAAACACCCGAGTCAATCACATAAAAAAATTTGCATAGGGGTTATCATACGAAATTGCTGCAAACTTATTAATTGAAAACGTAAACTTAAATGAAATAAAAGTTTTTTAAAAATTATTTTGCAAAAAACCCACAACATTTTGTTAAAAATTTCCTTACTTTGTCCTTCTGATGTGATGCCTGTCCCACTAGTTTGTCTTTTACATTCTTTGCTGTATCTACAGGTGTTTTATTCTGAAACTAGGTAATAAGGGAAAAGTATTTTATAATAAGAAAAAAAAGTATTTTGCTTATTTTTTTTGCGTATTTTGCTTTAAAAAAATCACAGCAATTCATAAAGTTTTGTGAAATTATTATAGAAGTCAGGTAACCAAGCAGAAACCTTCTCTGGGGGTTATTCAGAGGAAATAGCTAAATTTTTAAAACTCTTTATTGAATATTTTTACAAACGGTTTTTAATGATCCATGTAGTTGATTTAAATATCTCTAAACATTCTATTTTTTGAGATTGGTTGAAATATTTTATTTTAAAATTAATAATCAAAAAGTGTATGTTAACCAATTAAAAAATAAATAGAACCATCGAGACATTTAAACCGGCTACATTTATCAGTTATATAAAAAAATAATTTTCTTTAAATATTCAATTCACCTGCAGTAATTCAGCTTTCAAAATTATTTTTCCTTATTGCATTAACACAGAGAGAAGTTTGGAGAACCGATTTTCAGGTCTCATTCCCCTGTAACATTAAGAAGTGGAAAGTCTTTTTTTTTGTTTCCGCAATCACACCAGCCACTTTAATGAATTATTTTTGCAAAAGATTATGAACTTGTAAGCAGGGCCAGATTTACAACTTTAGGGGCATGTGCAAAAGCAATTTAAGGCCCCCCTCCCCCCAAACATATTTATAAAATACTTAATTGTGTGTAGTTTTTTTTTTACATTTCAGTGTACCCAAAGGAAACGGGAGTGATTGGCTAAGTATGCATGCTCATGTATTTTTTGTGAATTGAATAATTTTGAGTTAAACACTAATTTCATAGTCATCTTTTCATGAATTTATAATTTTTTTTCATACTTCATATTAAAAAGTTAAGTTTGTTAGAAGTTATATTGAGCATAAATGTTTACAAAAACAAAATTTGGAGTTCCATTAAAGTGGAGTCCCTGGACACGTGGTTATCTCCTACTTACATTAGTTAAACTTATTCACAATAACCCAATGTGCTCTTTGATCCAATATTACCCCTTTCCAATGCAGACATTCAAATTCTTTGCAATGTTAATTTTATAACATTAATTCATATTTATGTTTTTATTACAAATTTTATCATACAATTATAATTTTTAATATTGAGTCTGCATTTCAGGTACGCAGAAGACCCATTATCTGATATCTTTAGTGAAGATGCATCATACAACGTTTTTGAAGACCCGCTTCAAATTTTCCGCTTCTGGCTACCAGCTTCCCGCCTTCCGCTTCCCGCCTTTCGCGACCTGCCTCTCGCTACCCGCCTCTCACTACCAGCCTCCCGCTACCCTCCTCCCGCTACCCTTCTCCCGCTTCCCGCCTCCCGCTACCCTTCTCTCGCCCCCCGCTACCCTTTTCCCGCTACCCGCCTCCCGCTTCCCGCCACGCGCTTCCCGCGACCCGCCTCCCGCTACCAGCCTCTCGCTACCCGCCTCCCGCTTCCTACCACCAGCTACCCTCGGGTTGCTGGTGGCGGGTTGATCAAAGTTGTTTGCTAACTACTTCCCGCTCATCTCCCGCTAGCTACCCTCGGGTAGCTGGTTTAGGGTTGATCAAAGTTGTTGCTAACTACCTCCCGCTACCTACCCTCTTGTAGCTGGTTTAGGGTTGATCAAAGTTGTTGCTAACTACCTCCCGTTCATCTCCCGCTAGCTACCCTCGTGTAGCTGGTGGTGGGTTGATCAAAGTTGTTGCTAACTACTTCCCGCTAATCTTCCGCTTCAACATTCCCGCCTCTCACTACCCGCCTCCCACTTCCCGCCTGCCACTACCCTCCTCCCGCTACTCGCTACCCCCCTCCCGCTTCCCACCACTAGCTACCCGCGGGTTGCTTGTGGCGGGTTGATCATTGCTAACTACTTACATAAAGACAGGTTACATAAAGACTACTTACATAAGATTATCTATAATTTTTACCATGCTGTATTTTATAAACACTTTTTCTGTTTTTTGAAACAAAAATACGTTAAAAATACTTCTACTAAAGTATTTTATTCCAAAGTGAAAGGCGAAACTATAACATTTACAGATCGAAGTCACTTGACCGCGGTTCTAAGTTACGATGCTCAAATTACTAGTAAAGGGCCCAACTTGGAGGCTAGAAATAGGCCGGATAAATAGACAGCCAGAAACGAATAAATCCCCCCCCCCCCTCTAAAAAGTTTATGAGAAAAAAAATCGACCAATTTTTATATTACATAGTTACTATACACTCTTAAAACAAACGAGTGGTTTTAACTCAGTCTGAGTTAATTTCCACTCCTTTCCGTGCCGAAAATGCACTTCTCCTATAGGAGTGAATTTCACTCTTTTTCTGAGTGGGTAAAAGAAATAAAAGAAAACAATCTGCGTCCTACACTCTTAAAACGAGCGGTTTTAACTCAGTCTGAGTTAATTTTCACTCCTTTCCGGTGCCGAAAATGCACTTCTCCTATAGGAGTGAATTTCACTCTTTTGTTTTAAGAGTGTACACAACTAAACATTGTTTATTTAAAATATGTTAATTGCACAAAAATATTAAATAAGGCTTATTGTAAATTGTGTGTAAATTTAAATTAAAAAAAAAATCAAAAATGTCACATACTTGAGTGAATCATATTGAAGCTGGAGATTTAAGATGAGCTGAAACTAAATGCGTCTACAGATGTTTTAAAGATGACGTCGAAAGGTCTGAAATTGTAACAATGTTACATATTACTTATAAATGCAATAGTAAAACATTGGTTTTTTATTCATTATTGAATTTTTTTTATAAAAAGCAATTATTACTCTCAGAACCTTTGTTAAATTTAGATGATTACATTCCGACAAAAAAAATGTGCAAAATGTATGCTTTTCCTTTTTTTTATTTCC
Source organism: Oedothorax gibbosus (assembly GCA_019343175.1). Lineage (NCBI taxonomy): Eukaryota > Metazoa > Arthropoda > Arachnida > Araneae > Linyphiidae > Oedothorax > Oedothorax gibbosus. Next base: position 33,915,824 of record CM033277.1, read on the forward strand.
CCCACATTTTCATTGCAAAAAATAAAATCATGCTTAAAACAAGTCGAGTGCTTGATAAGTCAATTTTACAGCCTCAGTTATTGGCTCGTCACTTGAGTGCGGCTCTAAAGTTCGACGCCCATCTCCAATAGCTCTAAGTGTGAAGATAATAAATTCAACTCAACTCAACTTAACTCCTACAATATTTTTTATTTGTAAAAAAATCGGAAAATGCTACCCGGAATCTGAATATCGGGTTTAAAATTATGTTAAATTTAATTATTTAACCATTTAACGATTAGAAAGTTAAAAAAAACTCGGTTTTAAAAGTGAATTTTTTTTTCCTGAAAATTATACAAAAATATGTGTATGAACAATATCTGCTAATTTCTAGCCTATTTTTCTTTTTTTTTTAATTTGAAAGAATTAAATAATTAAATTCTTATATTTATTTTACCAATAGGTTTGGGACGTAATCCCGAGAAATTATTTTACCCATTTCGGGAAAACTTTTTATGCATTCAACGTAATGCATTATCATTATTAAGCTTTCTGACCCCAGTAAAATCCCTTTTTAATCAGTAAAATCAATTTAAAAAACTTAAAGATCACGTTTTTATTCGGTAAGAATGGCGTTAATGCTATTTATTAATGATTTACTAAAGAGTCAATTTAAAATATTCTTAACGACTGCATTTTGATATTCCTATATATTTTTCATCTTCATTTTAACCAATTCGTTAAAGCTATACATGCAATCAACGAGTAAGTAATGCATTCTCATCATTTATCATTCTGTGACACACTTCTGTGTAAAGTTTAACTCATAAAATATTATCGAAAAAATTACAGTACAAATAAACCTTGATGTGCGACATCTCCTAGTGAGCCAAAGCTTATCAATATTGATTGTCACTAAAAATGTCAACATTATGTTGCCTATTGTTTTACTCAGAATTTTATTAAATTACCGATATAAATGAACATATATAAAGTTATTGGTGGCATATGTGATTTACATCGTTCAATAAGGGTTTAAATCAATATAAAAAGCCCGTAATAGTGCAAAACGTTATAAAACGAGGGATACAGATGTTTAAACCCGTCACCTGACTGTCAGGTTTTAGCTATGCACATTATTTTCAAATAATTAGAAATTTCATAATTTCACTAAATTTACAAACTTTTTTTTCCCAACAGGGTTGCATTATTTGTGGTTAAACCTAATTTAAAACTTAAAAGCATGACTTACTTAAGCTCCTCACGCCTCATTGGCGCATAACGCATTTAGCCTACTTCTCTGGTGTGGGCTCTGACATCCTTCAAACCGGATAATCTTAAATTTTTTAGGTCTTTTTGGAACTGTCTCTTGCATGTCATTATGGGTCTTGCATGAAGTAGTCGTTTATTATTTTCTGCTACAGGTATAAAATGTAAATTTTTTTAAAGATATTAAATTTTCAGCTAAAATTTAAATTTTTTGTCGCCATACACTGAAAAAAAAACCCATTACACTTCAACAGAAGTGCGTATCCCTCCAGAGGATTAAGAGGAAAAATATATTTTAGGAAAGACATCTGAATCGTGATCAATCCTTTAGCGCTACCTTCTACCTCCTTTAGCTCAACGACTGATACTTTACACAGAATTTTAATTTAAACCTTTTTTTTCTCCTATTTCAAACTTATTCCAATCCAGTTTAATTTTATTATTTCATCAATCCAATGTAGCGTATTTCATTAGAAGATATAGCCTTTTATTTTAAGAATCTATATTATCAGTTGTTTTTGTGGACTTATAATAAATTTTAAAAGGGACCTATTCATTTTACGCTTAATTGCAAATAAAAGAAAAAAGTAAAAAGTCTTTTTATTGTGAATTAAAGTCGAAGTTGTTTTTGTAAAGGTTAAAAGATTTTCGGAATGCAAAGCTAAGTTGTAAAGGTAAAATATAAAAATCATGCAACTATATTTCTTGCTCTACAAAAATTCAAATAATTACATACCTGTGTTTGATTATCATATTTAGTTATCCAACAACAGATCCAAACTCTGAAAATCTAAATTCATAATGAGATACTAAGAACTGCGTCTACAAATTTGTAAAGATAACTTCTAAATGTCTGACAACAATCAAGATATAAAATTACAACAATGATTAACAATTACTCAAAAATGCATTATAAAAATATTTAATTTTAACACTGTGCATTGTTTCGAAAACACTTTTCTATTAATATTAATATATATTTCATACCATTGTTCTAAAAACTTAATTTTTTACATAAATTATTTTATTTTATATTGAAATAGATAATTTATTAAAAAAATTAATTTAAATAAATTTGTTAATATAAAAGACATCCCAACAAATTGACGATTGTAGTTTCTGACTTTATTTTTGTCTTTGTTTTTAAACTATTTTTAACATAAGATTTTAAGTTACTTTTTAAGATAAATAATAAACTACTTCTTAAAATGTATTCTAATTATTTTTTCTCGTAAATATCTTTAACATCTTTTAATACAATGTGTGTCAAAACTTTTAGATTTAGTTCGACTGCCATGTTGATTGAGAGCAATTAATAACTAGTTTATGGAGCGTTTTAATTATCTTATATTAATTGCACTGACAAAGGTCTTTTGAATCATTTTCCATGTTCTTTTACTACTTAAAAACCAAAAATTACGAAAAAAAGTCCGTTACAGTCTCTTGGGAACTGACATCCATTTGAATGGCTATTTTAATTAATATTTCTGTAACTACTTAATTTTTTTTTAAATTTAAAGAACAAAAATGGTTTAATAGTAGATGAATAGGGAAATAACCATTCAGGCTTTGGCTGCAATTGAAAGTCCTTTAGTTGCATAAAAATAATGTAGCACGAAGGAAAATCACGATAAAAATATTATTTTGCTGCATATTTTAAAAGAATTCTGCATTAAAAAATATATTAGAATGTACTAATAATAACAAATAAATTGACAATGCTTGTATATTCATTCATAGAACAAAACACGTTTATATTTTAAAGGATTTAGACCAGTGTTCGAAAGTGGATACAGAAATTTCGGAGCAAACTGTGGTACTAACTTAAAAAACTAGGCATTAATGCTCATTATCTAGGAACACGAGCCGCGGTAGCTCAGTCGTGTGAAGCGTCCTGCTCGCATCGGAAGTGTTGTGAGTTCTGTCCTCGGCGGTGCTCGCAATTCTGATGTTGCGGTCGGCGCTTATATTCGCTAAACCGCCGTGTGCTAATGGTGGCTGGGGCACGTTAAATATGTCGGTACAAAAGTCCTCCATGTTCCATACCAAATTAATACCTCTGGGGCTACCAGTCAGGGGTTATCGGCCTTTGATCTGGATCAAAATTCTGATATGTGTGTGAAAGGGACCTTCCTGTAAAACGGATGTGTCATGCTGACGAGCAAAAGTCGGACTTACTCCCTTGTGGCGCTCAATTAAAACGAAGCGCCCACTTCGCTTAAAAAATCGGTAGTTCTCTACTCGGGCTCGGTTACCGAGTGGCATTAGAAACAACAACAACATCTAGGAACATTAATAAAAAAATATTTAAAAAAAAAATCTTCACAAATTATGGCCTGCAAAATCACGTTGTTCATCAAGTTCCATGCTTATACAGTAGAACCTCGTTTATCCGTTCTAATTGGGACCGGATGTAGGTCGGATAATTGAAAAGTCCGGATAAATTGATAATTTCTATTAGAACTTGTATACTTACTTAACTTTCTAGTAAACTTATATAGTACAGAGTGCCGAAAGTTCGCGGACCTCAAACTCACCAACGTCCGATATCCGCGCCGGTATTGCAGTTATCTGTGAAACTCATTTCTAGCATAAAGAAAGTTTCTAAAACATTATTTTTAATTCCTATTCTTTTTTTTTAAATAAATGAGCGGAGTTCTGAAAAAATGTATATTTTTGTTTAATGGTAGATACTACTTGGAGTCTTACGATTTTAGAAGTTTCAAGAGTTTTCCGAAATTAAAGAATTGTCAGAAATTTGTTTTTCTTTTTTAAATTGTCGTCTGAGTTTAAAATCACCGCAATGTCCCAATTTTATAAACATCGGATTGCCGGATATTTCCAATTTAAGAATTATCAGAGAATTCCGGTTTCGAATCGCCGGATAATTCAAATTTCAGAATCGTCAGAGAATTCAAAATTTTTGAAGCGCGGAAGTTTGCCGCTTTTAGTATCACCAGCTATTTCTCAATTTTAGAAGAACCGTAGATTTCTGAGACTAGTTTTTTTGTGAACAACCGAGAATTACCTTACTGGAGAATTTTTTGAGGTTAACTTAGGGCAGTCTGTTAACAGAGAGTTTCTGATAAAAGAGGGACCGATAATCGAGGTTCTACTGCTACTGTAAAATCACAGTAAAAACTCACTATATTTTACCGAATCACAAGTTTCGCAATTTTAGGAAAACTAGAGTCCCAAAATTGGAAAAATCACAACTTATTAGACTCGGGGTTTTTGGATATTACGGTCGCCTGAGCTTTTTAAGTTTTTAAGCCGTCAGAGTTTCTTTATTTAACAATCGCCACAATTTGGCTATTATACAGCAGCCGCAATTTGGGGATTTGGCAAATTTAGTCATAGTTTCTCAATTTTGATCGCTTTCGATGTGCGTATTTAGGACTGCCTAATTTTTGCGATTATCTAACCACAATAGTTTGACAAATTTAGGATCGGTGAAGATTTGTGATTTCGAGATAATTATTTTTAGCGATATTATGGGAAACCACGATAAAAAATTTAGTATTAAACATTTTTGGAAACTAGTCGCGATAACTGTGATTTAATTTATTTTGTTGTCGCAAAATTGAAAAATCTGGTCGAATTTTGCGACTTACCGTTAATTTCGAACTCTGATTCAGACCATAACATTCATTTAAATTGATATGCCCCATGGCAAATATTAAAAGTTAGTTTTTTTTAAAATTTGTTTAGCAAACCATACTTTTAAATATATATTTGTATAAATAATACAGGTGCAGATGCTTGCTATAGGGTCTTAGGAGAATAGTTGAGATCCCTTGATAGTTCTCAATTTTATATCAGTTTTGAAATTGAATTTCAAATTAAAAGGAAAGTAATAAAACATACCATGATTTTTTAGAGACTAATCTTGCCCAGGATTTTTAATATGCAGACTTCTAGTATAGGTCTTAATTAATTTAACTTGAAGTCAATTTATACTTGCAGCTTCGTACTCGAAATCTTTACGTGAACTGAGTATTTTCTTTTCATTTCATTGTTAGCACTTATTGTTCGAAACAGAGGTGAAACCGAAAACCATTATTTTGAAAGCTGCATCCATCTTGCATTGTTGAAATTTGAAAATTTTTTCTTAATAAACATATTAGGAAAATTGTAGCTCCCTTTGGCGAGCGAACGATTTAAATATATTTCTAATCGGAATTTTTTTTAGTGAAATTGGGAATGTCGCCTAACATGAAATTTATATAATTTCACGCTTCACACATATCTGTGGAATTTGTGGTTCGTACTTTGAAAGTGGGTGACAGACGTACAAAACCCTTATAATTTATAATACCTCCCACTTTCCACTTTATAAACGTAGTGCGGAAGCTAAACGCAACTAATGATAATTTAATGTTGGGAAGTAGGATTTATATGCATTTTCCATACTTTTCTTCCCTTTACATTTAGAAACAATTATTGGAGTAGATTCGGAGTGTAACGATTTATTTCATGCTTTGTGAGCCAGGACACTTTGTTTTGCAGTTTAGAGCTCTTCTTTGTAATTTAAAATATTTTCAAAGATTTTCTCACGCTATTATGTGTTTCTAATAACCACTAGTTTATTAATCCCACAAAAATGTAACAATGTTAATTTATTTGGCGAATTAATATTCAGATACATTTATAATTATAACAAAAAATTAATGATCCATGCATAGATCTATATAATTAAATTTTTGACTCCATGTTATCACAGTATACGACTCATGAATATTAAACATAATCTACCAAAAGGAGGAGTAAACGTGCAAAATTTTCCAATGTGTTTTTTCTTGTGTTCTTTGTAAAAGTGGGTAAAACTATGTAACAGATTTAATTACTTTTTTGTGTTTGATCGTTGACGAGGAATTCAAAAAAATAGTGAGCAGCAAGTAGAATTTTTTTTTCGAAATTTAGATTTCTCAAAGTATGGATTTATTTTCTTTTGAAGTTCAAGATCGTCTTTTTAGTATGATAATATTTGAAAAATTATTAAGAAAGTGGCTAACACATTATGTTAATAGTTATATATATATATTTCTGGCGAATAATAAAAATTTGGGAAGTATTAATGTAAAATACTTCATAGAAAGAAGTAGGATGTGGTTTTCAACTTTTTTTAAAAATATTTTAAGTATATTTTCTTCCAAACCTTTTAATGTCAAACATTTTGAATTAAAGGTTAGATAATTATTTATTCTAGTAGGTACGCATATTATAATAGTTGGAATTCTTTTTTCATTAAGCGTTATAAGAATGCTTCATAAGAATTCCAAACTAAACTTTACTTTTACTTTAATTATGTTTTTTTTTCGACCAGACTTGCATAGGAATGATTTTTCGCACATGCCATGTATAATGACCCATAAAAAAAATTATTAAACTGTGGTTTTCTTTTGTAGATACATTATAATTGCCGATAATTATTATTAGCATACTTTTCAATAAAGGCTTGTTAACACTTGTCAGGTGTCCAACGGACAGCGGACAAGGATACGGACAAATGGATACACATCATCTGCCCGGCACTGTCCGCTGCTTACGTTAATATTTTATTTCGAATTTTTAATTTTACTTTTGTGTCCGCGTTAGGGGGTAGACATGAAAGGTTTTTGTTGCACGTAAGGGTTGAAGAATGAAATTTAATTTAAAAATTATGCAAATTTTTGCTTGAAAATGGCTAAAAAGGTTTCAACGTTAACTCCTTGATGGTATCTACTGATATGTAAAACCGACAATTTTGGTAAAACTATTATTTTAAATACAATCGTAAAAAAATACAAATGTTGAATAATTTGATAACTGCACTTTTCCGTATTTATTAAATACATTTTATAGCACTTTAGTTAACCTAATGTGTTTTAATAAAATAAAGTCACCCCCTAAGGTTTTCATTTTTATAGGTTAGGTAGAACACTTATGTTTGTTCGATACAAGTCTTTATAACAATTTATATTCAAACTATATTCATTCATTCAATTTGATACACTTTAGCCTCTTCACTCCACAGGTACACATACATGGACCTTTGAAATTGCATATGCAAGGCATTCAACTGGAATTGTAGTTAAATAATTTCACTGAACATTTAATGGTTATCTCCACGTTTTTAACTAGGGTTTGCCAATGGGAGTATATGATATCGTCGGTCAAATGACAAAACCACGAATGTGCAAAGTCACAGGGATGGAAAACTTCATACTGATAAACCTATCGTTTTCAAAAATCGCCCATTCCTAGAATTTGCACATTCGTGGTTTTGTCATTTGACCGACGATATTAGAATGATATTCGCTAAAGCGTAGCAGCCCCGAAATTCCTTTTTTTATAAATATTTTTTTGCCGGACACCTGGCAAGTGGAACCATTTCTGTCTGGATAGACGAGAGCAGCCACTAAATATTTTTGTCGTGAATCAATCAACACGCGGGAAAGGACACAGGCAAGTGTAATTAAGCGTTGTTTTTAAAATTTTAAAATTTAAATTAATATCTTATTAATTTTGAATGTGACATATATAAACACATTTTAATTAAAGCACTAAGACAATTTACTCCTGAGGGTCACGAATTCATTAAACAATGTAACATTTTCCTATGGGGTGATTTATTTTTTTCAACTATCTGGAAAACTTTAAATTAATTTGACTTTACAGCAGAAGTGAGCAATGTTAATAATTTTTGCTGGCATTAGTCATTTAATTTAATTAGAAATGATATTTTTTAGACTTCTCTCTGGATGAGCTTACATTGTAATTAAAATTTTTCTTTTTTAGAATATTTTACTGCTCAAATTTTCTTCAAAAGGAAAGGTAATGGTAAATAAACTACAAGTTCCAACTTCGCTAATTTATGAGAATTAATTAGCTCCTAAGATTGTATATTTCAACGAATCCAACTTTAGAAAAGTTAAATTTGATCTTTTGTTTAAATTCACTTAAAATCTGTGAGATTTTAAACAATAAATCTAATGATACATTTATTCTGAAGAAAAATAATTTTGTTCACCAGATATCAAATACCCTACTGTACAAAAACGAAAAATAAACATTTAAACATATAGAAATATACATATATAAACGTTTTGGATGATTTAACGTCGCTCTAGAGCAACACGAGGGCGATAGCTGCATATAAAAAGGACTGTTAATCAATTTTATAATTTATTTTGCTCAATCACCAAAATCTATTTGCAGAAATATATTCTGCATACTCAAAAATTTAGTATTTATTAAAATTCATATCCTCTTATATTTTTCTCGATGAATTAGAATATCACATTTCATATTCCATTCAAAAATCTCGAATACGGAAGAAAAACTTACTTTGTCGCATACTATAACATTCTACAAAGGCCCTTCTATTACTGAGAGAGAGAGACTTTCTATAAACACTGACTACTTTATATAAGAGCACCCTTGAGAGAAGCTAAGTAAACATTGAAGGACTAACTGGGAATTTACTTAAAGCAGCAATCAAACTCATTCGTAAAGTTCGTGATGTCGAATAAACATATATCTTAATTTCTCAAGCTATAAATTTAGTAGAAATATTAAGAAAAGTTTTAGTTAATATTGACGATATAGATGACATGTAGATTTTGCTTAAACCATTTCTATTTCTAACATTTACAGTTAATGCATTGGCAAATGAATGACTGCGTTGAGATATGTATTGTGTACAAAACCTTCAAGGGTTAATCAATATTTTTGAATGGGTATTTAAAACATTGTAGTTTAGTTTTATTTTGTTTTAAATTACTCCAATAGAATTAAATTTGAAATAAAAGTTTAGGTATGCATCAAAATATATTCATGCTGTTTAATCCTACCATAAATTCTTATATCATAAGTTCCTCTGAAATAAAAAGAAACGTACATTTAGTTCACTTTTAATTATATTCCTTTTAAATGTCATAAAAACAAATAAGAATAATAATTTAAAAAATTTATTTTAATAAAAGACGTGTTAGACAAGTTTTTAAACATCTAAAATTACAAATCTTTCATAGTTTGTTATTTTATGGAACTACAACGTTATTAAATATGATAGCTTTCCAAAGAAGTGATAAAATAGTTGTGGAAACCAATTTTTCCCGAATATTTGTGTTGTATATTCTAACTCCTTGGCACTTCAGTACGCGTTGAACTATCGTTACCAAACCATACTACTTCTAAGAATTGTATTTGTATTTATGTAGTCTATAATGTCTTTCTTTTCAAATAGTTACGCCACTTCATACTTGTAAGGCCTTCTTCAAACAAACCTTGATGGGTCCAAATACGACTCTTAAAATCTTTCTACTTTGTTAAAAAAAAGTTGTATTTGGTTTCACCATAATAATGGTTCCTAGTAGCAGCAACGGCAGTGCGGTGAAAGTTTCACCATATTTTTAGTATTCGGCTGAATTCTTTTTAAGGTTTTAGAAACAAAAACTTGAGAAATGGATCAACCGAATACCAAAAATATGTCGAGACATTTCAACACACAGCCGTTGCAGTTACTATAGGAACCATATTTCTGGTTAAAGCAAGCTCCACATGTTTAACAATGTACATAAGAGAAAATGCAAATTACCTGGGTACATAATGTACCCAGGTAATTTGCATCTTCTCTTATTTTTGATTAACGTTCAGGGGTCTGACCCGCAGATGACAGTTGGTCTAATTATAGTTTTTTTTTATATATTCGTAGTTTCGTTCTCCGTATAATAACTTATCTAATAAACTTTTTTTAAAGTGCAAATAAACTGCTATAAACAAAACGTGTTGTCGGAACGAAATGTGTTGTGGATTTATTTCGTTTCATTTTTGAAATACGCCACCCTATATATCTATACTATAAATATACACACTTTTTAATATATGTGACTTAGATTCTGTAAAACTTGCGATACATAAGTTAATATATTAGAAAATGCGAAATCAGTTAAAAGTGCATTTTATGTGAAAAACTCACTCCATTGAGAATTTAAAAGCAAACATTAAAAAAAATAAGCTTTCGATTATTAAGTGTGAACACATCACGTTTCTAACCATTCTTATCAAAACTCTTTTGTCAGTTATTTTAATCAGAATATATTATCTTAATATTCCTTATAAACGTTTTTAATTTAAATCACGCGTGTGTTTTTAAAGTATATTTTCAGGGGCTGCGTGACTTTTTAAACCCTATGTAGTTGTTAAAATTAATATTAATATAAATAGCTCAGGAAAAGTTATATATTTAATGCACAAAATGTAATAAATAATGAATTAAATTTTATTGTTTTATTATTTTAAGCAAATTTTAATTAATATCCTTAAAAAATCATAAATAAAATTTTAAATATTATTTTTTTTGTCCATTTTTACAAATTTTCAACTTAAAAGGATATCATAAAAGGTATAAGAAATTTATTTTATCTATTTAAAAGAAATTTGGCCTTCAACGGTATACGGATACCTTAAGATATATTTTAAAACTTTGAATCCCTTAAAATTCTACATAATTTAACAGTGCAAGCTTTGGATGCTAATTAACGTATTTATTAAAGTTTATATATATAATTCCTAAAAATACTCATAAACTTAGATAACTATATTCAGTTAAAAATAATTTCAAACATATCTACTTTAAACTCAATGATAAAAAAATACTTTAAAATAAGCTTTACAAGTGTAGGTAGCATTTTACCAGTAAATAAACTTTTATAATAGTACCAAATTAGTTTACAAATTTTCGTAAAAGGTATTAAATTAAGTGAAAATACGAATTTCTTTAATCCTTCAATGAACGTTAAATTGTACTGGTTCAAGTGCACCTTCCCAATTTCACTACCGTCTAACGTTCTTTCGGTGGACATTCACCGATGCAACAATTAGTTTCTATTATTCCCGCTGGCGAATTGGATTGCTCTCTGCAAGATAAATTACATTACGACTGTCAAAGAGCGTCTTCTTTTAACATTTTTGTTGACTGTTTTTAAGGAAAAACGGATTATTTGTTTTAAATTTGCAATAGGAAAATCATGGCAAAAAAAAACATTTTTGCCTAGTTCTTTTCCAAATTTTGTTTAATTTCCAACATTACTAGTTTTAGAACTGTTTTATACATTGGTACGAATTGAAAAAATGGATAATTATATTTTAGTTATAAAGCTCATGGTATTCTAAGGAAGTGTATACAGAAGATAGAATTTAACGTTGTGAAGGTAGGATTCGTAAGAAAATACAAATTTATGAGCTAATTAATTCTGATAAATTAGCGAAATTGAAACATTTCGTTCATTACTCAATAAACTTCATTTTAGTAAAATATTCGACTATAATTTTCTTAAAAAAAAATTAATTTCCATGTTAAGCGTACCCAGAGAGATGCCTAAAAATATTTCCAATATAATTAAATCTATAGTGCCAGGAAAATGTATTAACTTAACTCACTTACGATTCGCTGCGTGATTGTATTTTGACCATTTTAAAATATGAAAGAAATTTGACGTTTTGAATGATTTGAGGTTGCCCGCCCTCCTACAGCATTTGAGTTGCAGAATACGGATAATATACTATCGCATGTTGTATTCGATTCTAACTATGCATGTTAAATTACTATTGCAATGTGAGTTATTCAAAAACTGAATTTTAAGTAATTTTAATAAACTAATATTGCATTTTTTAATTAGTAGCAAGAGGTTAATAAACCAAAAAACTGCTTTTTTAAGCTTAATTATTCATACCTTTTTTGGTTCAAAGATTTCTATTCCAGTTTCTTAATCATTCGCCACATTTTTTTTAAAGTAAAGCGTTGCTTTTTCCGTTCCAAAAAAATGAACGTTATAAAATAAACCGGATGCAAAATAGTAATAAAACTGTAATACCATGAAACGTTGCTTTCAAACCCCAACTCTCGACAATCACATTAAACTTGTGAAAGTTTGCATAAATAGATTTAATTGTTGATTAATATTTTTGGGGAGGAATCCAAAGCATGTTGACAGATAAATATGAAATGACTCCTAAAACGCCATTCGATCGTTTGCGTAAATGATATGTTTAAAGTTTTTTTAAATTACGCGTTATTAAATGTGTTAATTATTTTCTATAAAATCGCTAATCGCTCCCCAACCCCTAGTTGTCAAAAAAATAATATATAGCCGAATACAAACAAATCGCTCCAAGGGGGACCATACAGTAAATCTGAATCAAAGTTCAACTTACTGATTCTATCCTAAAGTTTTTTTTTTAAACTAATAACGAATCTTATATAACGCTCAGAGTAAATCAAAAGCATCTGCTCTTTACCGTAGGCAAAATTGTAAACAAACTCGATTGTTGAATATTAAAAATAGTGTTCGGTGTAGATCGAAATTATAATTTAAAATTTCATACATTAAACTTCCCTAATATTCTGCATATTTAAAGTTAAACTTACTGATTATATCCTAAAGTTGTTGTTTAAAAAAATAACTATTAACGAATCTTATATAACGCTTATAGTAAATCAAGAGTATCTGCTCTTTACGGTAGGCGAAATTGTAAACAAACTCGATTGTTGCCATTGAAGAATTCGAAATATAAGGAAATTTAGGAGTCATGTAAGAGTATTACATATATAGATGGCTTAACATAGCGTGTTTGTGTCCTATACTGAACGAACTATTATACGAAAAAAAAGTCCTGAGATTTGAAAAACTATATCTCAAAAACCTCAGCTTTCAGCGGTAATTATGTTACATCAGCAGGTTCCCCAAACGATCCTTTGCATATCGTCGGTCAAATAACAAAACCACCAATGTGCAAAATCACTGAGACGGAAAACTAGATACTGATGATATCATCGTTTTCAAATATCGCCAATCCCTAGAATTTGCACGTTAGAGGTTTTGTCATTTGACTGACGATATGTTCTAATAGTTATAGATAGGTCAAATGAATGCTTTTCAATCTAATACCGTTAGAGGAGCTCAAGGAGAAAACTTTCTGTTGTGGCGGTGCTAACTTTTTTTTTAATATAAGGAGAAAGGTATTTTTTTTGAAAATGCTTGTTATTAAAACAAATATAAGAAAAATTATTGAATTATTGTTCGTGAGTTGGATGTAATTAGCTAACACCTTTTGATTCATATTATATTTCTATGAAATTTGTTAACAATTAACTTAAATTTGTAAAGTATCATACTAAATAGATTTTTTTTATGAAAGCATTTTAAATTCACATATAAATAGCTAACTACATTTTAATTTTTAAAATATGAAAAACAGAGGTTGAAAAAATAACTTTCGTTGAATACGGATTCAAATAATGGGAAATCTACTACATCTGAAATGTATTCGTTGTTTAATGCTTAAACTCACTGACAGTTAGCCACTATGCAATTTACCGCTCTCTTAAGAATTGTTAGGCTTATTTTGACGTTAATCTTATTCATTTTATTTATTGACACAAGCCTATATCAATCCTCTATTATAAATCCATGAAATAAAGCGTGTCAGAAAAGTGGCCATTCCATATATTTACTGCATTTTCCCTAAGCTCTCCCATCATTTTTATGGTTCCTATATCAATAGAAGTTCCCACTATGGTTACTTGGTTAGTCTTATATTCCTCCATTATATATGAGGTCTCTTTTACAACTATTATATGATCCATTCATACTTTACGGTAACTCTTTATGAGAAGATTTTTTGTGTGCAATTTATGTGGTAATGGATAGAAGATTCCTTTTTTGGTAAAGTAAAATGGGTAACGCGAAAATTCTTTAAAAAGTTCAGTTTATTTTAGCACTTTGTAAAAATCAGTTTTTTGAAAAACAAATGGGTTATAAAAAGATTCCTTTCCTGTGCAGTATCAGTACATCACTGAATTTTATCCTAAGTAATATTATATGATCGGTCATTTAAAACGATCAGAATATATTAACAGTGATAAGATATTATGATTGAAGATAAATTTAACTCTTTTAAATATATTTTTGCAGAAAATTGCTATTCTTAAGTCGTTTGTTTCTTTAAGATGTATTGGGCATGATTTGATAATTTAATTTTGATATTATTAAAATTTAAAATACTTACATATACTAACTATCATTACTTATAAGAACATGTATCCATCTATACATATTAGAACATATCAGTGTGGTATATCCAAAGTCCAATGTACTAACAAAAAATACAGCACTGATCAACACAAATCGAATAGATCTGGCCGTATTTAATTGCTGAATACCACTTGACAATAATAAAAAAAAGATCAACCCTGAAAAAGGTTCCAGCGATAGTGATCAACTAATAAATAATAGAGGCTGGGCCGTCAGCGAATTGATTGGTACAAATGACTCTTCCGGAAGTGACGTCACGCAACCATCTGAATTTTTGTCTTCTCAACCATTAATCATTGTATATATGTAATTTTCTTCTGACTTTTCTGTCGAAGATATGCCTCGACTACAAGTTAGGCCCCATAAGAGATTTCTGTATTTGATTGGAATACAATATTTGTTCTCTTTAGTTATAATGGTATGCTTCTGAATTTTCATGTTTGAGATATTGATATATTCGGACGTAGAACACAAATTTCACGCCTAACAACTGAAGTCGGTTACTGTTTAGTTGAAGGTGAAAAATAAAAAGCTAATGCATTGCATATGCATAGGAAATAATTTAATTCAATGCAGCTTTTACGCTTTTCCTTGAATTTCGAAAAGTGAACACACGAGTATATCTATGAGAAGATTCATGAAGTAAACAACGCCGATTATCGGAGCAAATAGTTTTTTAATTGGTACAAATTTATATGTTTCGGCTCCACTCAAAACAGTCGCTTTAACCAGAAAGATATCACCCAACACAAACTACCAGTCGAAGACGTGAAGCTGTAAAACATGATATCCGGAAAAGAGGTGTAGAGGGAGGGGGAGTTAGTTGTTAGTTAAGTTAGTCACCATTGAAAAAAATAGCTGAAAAGACAATATGACAATACCAACTTAACAAAGTTTTTTGTTGGTGATATATGACAAGCAACTTCAAAAATCAAGCCACCATCTGATGCCACCTAAATTCCCAATTACAAATTAAGAGGGACTGTAAGTCTCATAGAGCTAATGCATTAGTTCTGAAATCACAACTTTTGCAAAAGAATTGATTTGCCATGTTATCCTATTTTTTACCAGGTTTATGAATCATCATAACATCAATTTAAAACAAAATTGAAAAGAAAAAAACATCCAGTTATTTAATTATTAATTGATAAAGTTTTTAAATAGTAACGCCATCTGCTGTATATTTTTGGCATTTTAAAACTTCAAAAATATATAATTAAAACACTAGATAACATTTTCGTTTCAAATTTGTTTCATTTCTATGTTATGTTGATTCTAATACCTGGGGGAAAAGGATTAACATGGCAAAGCAATACTTCTGCGGAAGTTGTGATTCCAAAACTGATGCATTAGCTCTATGGGACTGACAATCCATCTTAAGGCCAGGACGAAAACTTGTCCTATTTGAAAACTAACCCTAGTTCCTGAACTCGACATGCTTACCTCAAGATAACCATGGCCCTTATAATAAAATAACATTTAAAAATGAAAAATATGAGCTCTGAAAACTTGTGCAATGGTGGGACGTTTTAAAAGGTCATTATTTTACAACTACACGTTCTTATTGATAACTTCCGTATTAAACATGACACCAGTGCTTCTAAAAATCTCCCTAAACAATTAATCTTTCTGTATAAAAAATAAAGTTAAACAAAATCCAGAAAAATACATTTAAAAACAAATATCTGGACTTTTTAACAACTATTTTTTCTAGATACAAAGGGAAAAAACTAATCAAGATGCATGACTACTCCGTCTCTAAATTTATTCTTTTTCTAAACACAAAAAATAGTGTACCATCTATCCTTTGCTGGAGTTTGAATGAAAGACGTATTGCATACTTAATGACCTGAAGAATCCTTATGTCCCAGAGAAATAAAAATTAATTGTTGTTAGAAAAGGCATTAGTTTTTAAATAACAAGTAAGAACACTTTTGATTTAAATACATGTTCAGCTTTGTGTAAAGGAGATTGTGTTTTATGCATTTTCAAATAAAAAAAATGCTTATTTGAATAGAAAATGAAGTGTATAAACATATATATGAGAGAATCGGTCGATAATTTAGTGTTTAAAAGTAGTAATAAACAAGCAAATTATTTAAATAGTTTCTAATTTTTTACTATCAAGTAGATTCCATTCATCAGATCCACGTACTGTATATTTTCATAAGGATTTTGTTCATAATATTTCATAATTTTCATATTTTCATAAGGTTTTGTTTGTTGCTTTTATGGTCTTTATTTTTCTCTATCTATTCTGTTAAAAATAATTTTAATAATGTCCCTTCTTAAATAACTTTAAGAAGGATCCGCTTTTTTATTTTAACATATGCCCTATTACACTAGTAGACTTATGCATAATAGAATGTTCTCAAGTAGTTGTAATTTCATTAAAAACAAGTAGAAGCTAGCGAATATGGGATTAGGTTCAAAGGAAATGTAACAGTTGAAGAAAATATATTTAATTGTAAAAGATTTGATGAAGATACTATCATATTTGCAGTTATAAATTCTCTTAACTGGCTGATCATAAATCATAGTAAAAAAATCTTTTTATTTTATAGTTTATGAGTTAACATTACATAAAATGTGATTCCAAGTCATTTTCTGCCTTGATAATTGTGAACTATGATGCTGGAGACATTCACATACATATATATATAACATTGTAAAACGAACAAAAGTTTCTTTTTAACTTTGGTCTATATGGTTGAAAATACTCCAACTCTATTCCGGACATAAACACAACAGATACACAAAATCCCAACAAGCCAAAATCCCGAAGTCAAAACTCCCGACAGGGAAATTCTGCCGAAAATGTAGAAACCCGACAAATCAATAAATTTACATCGTTATAATTGATTAAGAGGAACTTAATAATTAATTTTTGCATTAATATTTTAGCATATTTTGCTGTCGGGTTTATGGCCTTGTGGCGGTGTGCTTGTTTTGTGTCGGGGCTGCTTCAGGTTGCGTCCCGTGGCTTTGGTAGCGATCGTTGCTTTGCGTTTGAGATACTCGATGCCCTGGAGCAGTCCCACGTAAACTAGCTTATTTTTCGACTGTTGGCATCGGTTTTGAGTTTCCGGCCGCGTATTGTAAAAGCAGCCGAAGCCGATGCATCTTCTCTTTTTCCGTGTCATGCACTCTCCCCGCTGGTTGGGACTTTTTAACTAAATATCTTCCCGATTGTTTTAATTAATTTTGCAGTATGGAATTAGAAATATTGGTTTAGTAAGCAGTGGATAAATAACCAATTTAGTTCTTCAAATGTGTTTGTGTTTTTGTGATTAGATATTAAACGCACTGAGCCAAAGGTGGTAACTAAAGCCTGTAGGTGTTTCGGCTGTCGGGCTAATGTTCCCGATCTAACTATCAGCTAATAAATAAAAACATAAAAATGTATTATTGGATCTGGGACATAACCCCTACAGCCGAATTCCCGACAAGGATACAACATTCAGTTAATAAATAAAAAAACTGATACTGTATTATTATATTTATCTCAAATGTAATTTATCCTTGCTTCAGAAAACAAATGGACCATGAGTACGTTTCCCATGAGGCGAATCATACGTTGAAGACTACGAGATTAAAGGAAACCCCAAGTTGACGTCTCAAGAAAAGAGTGAAAGGCTGAAGATTTTGGGGACAACATAATAAAATACTACAATAAAATAGACTGTTGACTAGGTAGACCGACGTTATTTTGATGTTAGCCTCAATTTAAGTGCAGTTCGAAAATATAAGTGCTTTTTTAATGTAATATCTTTACTATTTTATATAATTTTTTGTTACGTTAAATTTATAAGGTATATTGATAGTACTTTATAGTACAAAAATAAAACTTAAATATCTTACTGGCTTTCTTTTACATTTATTCTAGATCATGATTTTCTAAACTTGGATGATTTGGAAATTCATAGAAGATACTAGATTAGTTAACAACAATTGTACAGTGGCGCATTTCAGTCGTAAAAACGCAAATAAGATGGTGTCAAAAAATATGTGAAAATGAAGTCTTAAATACAATTTTAAAAGTATTTATTCTGTAATTATTGTTTTCCCAACAATTTTGAGTGGTTAAAGGCGAGTTATTTGGAAAATTTATTTATTATTTAAATTTATTATTTATATATTTTAAATTTATTTAACCAGGGGTTTGCGTAATTCTAGTAAACACTTTAGTTGGACTAAAAGATGTAGGCAAGAAGGACATTTTATAACACATATTTAGGTGTGATAATACTATTATGCTACATTTCCCCCGGAAACTAATTACCTAAATATTCATTCACTGTAAATAATTCACAAAATTAATACAACTGCTTCATATCTTAATTTCTGAAAAGAAACCAAAGCATCAGTTGCCGTCTCAAGGGGCCGATATCACGTTGAAGTCTCTGAGATAACAGGAACCTGGAAGATGGCACCCATAGAAAAGAATGACAAAAGGCTTTATGATGGGGCCCAAAAGGACAAAGGACAGCAACACAAAAGACTTAACTAGTTGAAACTTTTATATCGAAGTTTGTGTAACCAAAGAGGAAGGATTTTCGGACGCAACTTTTGAGGAAAGGGAAACGCCTCTCTATAGAAGATAATGTCGAAGGAACACTTTGAGTTGTTAGCGATTAAAGGAAAAGAGTTAAGGTGTTTTTTAATTGTACGTACTAACATAGGTGCGTACTAACATAGTCCTTGATGGGAGTTCGCAAAACTTTTCGATATATGGTTTTAAGTTTTCAAGTTCAAAGTATTTTTAATGATATATTACAAAGTAAAACAATGAAACCAGTTATGCATTAGATTAACTAGTTGTTTTTAAAAACATAGTAATTAGCTAACCATAATTCCTTTGACATTTTGAAGTTTTCTAGTTTGAAGTATTTTTAATGGTAAATTTCGAAACAAAAAGATAAAATCAGTAATACATTATATAAATTTTTGTTTTAAAAATATTGCTATGCCTAACCATAATTTCTTTGGGACTGTTTAATTTCCAACTTATTTTCTATAGCTCAAATTATTACTTAGTAAGTTTCTAAATACTAACGTGGACAGCATGGCGCATATTATACTCTCGCAGAAAATTTGGATTCATATATTGATTTTTAATTATCTTTATTATATTTATGGAAAAAGCTTATTTTTTCTAAGATATTAATGTTTAATTAATTAGCAATAATAAGTAAGCTTACGATTTCATAATGTATAACCATATTTTAAACTACTTAAATACGTAGTCTTAAAAAAACTGTTTAAATGAAATTGTATGAATTATCGAAGATATCATTTTTAATTTTCGTCTACTCATACTATATTCCATTGTTATAAATATATAAATACATCGTTAAATTATCAGTGCAATCACATAGAAAGCTAATGACCAGTTTATACAGTCCATTAAATCATTCTAACTGTTCAAATGACTTATAAATATTAAAGGTAATCAATGCTATCCCATTATCATGGTCGTTTCTTGAGTTAGCTGTTCGTTGTTAATAACTTATCATTATAACAAGCTTCACGGTTTGCTAATTGGACTTAATGCAGTGACGTTGGAAGCGCCTCGGGATGACAGTTACGTCATCACAGGTGGATGCTTATGAAGATTTAGAGCTTGAGGCTAATCAGAACAACGACTTATGAAGGGTCTAGATGCAAAACTCACATTGTCCAAAGTATGACTAAAATAAAGGGTCCGTTGGCGACTTTTGACGATCGTAAATTCAATGGGTAAATTGTATGAATTTCAAATTCATTTGAAAATATCAGTCATTTCAAATAATATATGTTGAATGGTATCATTCACACATGTAAAAGTTTAATTTAATTTGCCTGTAATTGAGTTTAAAGTTAACCTAATGTCACTTCCTTTAAAAACCCTCACAATGCTGCGGATTATGACGTCAGGCTTGGTTTCCCTTTTTCATGGACATGTTTCACGTCTTGAGTGGCAACAGTTCCACAGGAATGAAAATAAGGTCTCGATTGGTTAATTGAGAAATAGTAGACTGAGCTACCAATGTACGGGCTATTTCTTACCAACTTTTGTACAGGCGATAAACTACGAAATGTGTTTTAAATGATCTGAGACTGAAAAATGTACTTTTTAGCCAAACTCGGTTATTATTAAATCCAATTATTTTCATCGAACTTTGTAGATTTCCTCCGATAATTTCATTTGATCCAGCAGTTGTCTGCCTGAAATATCTATAACATGATCTGAGAATACTTTAAATTAAGTAACCAAACCAGGAACAGGGTGTCCTAATTTATTTTAAAAACTGGTTCAAATTAGGGTTGGTTTTTCTCGACAGAACGTTAGGAAAAAATTACATAGTTATTTTAATAAAGCGTATGCAAACTGCAGCGCCACTTTTTTTTTAGAAAAATCGCCAAGAACATGAATACGTCAGATATTGTTTTTATTCTCGTGAGTTTCATGGAGTTTTAATGTGCATATTTTTGGTAAACTTAATCATTTAAGATTTTTAAACTAATATTCAGAATCTACAGTTTTTACAATTCCAGAAACCGGTATAAGTGAGTCATGTAGGGTAGCTTCCCAACTGGACAAAGACGGCAATGAACGGACCGGACCCAATATCTAAGTTATACTTTGCAGAATGTTAGTTTTGCAACTAGGCAATTCAGAAATAGAAGGACAACTAATAGCGAAATGTAGAGTTGGGGTAGTAACCAAGATAAATTGTTGAATTCACTTTAAGGGGTGCAATTTTTGGCGATTTGTCGCTGCTGCACATAGAAAATATAATTTTTTTAAAGGCAATTTTGTTGCAGGCATGTAGTTTGTATGTGTTCGATACAAAATTTGCTTTGCTAAAATATTTGTTGTGACACATTTAGAAAATTATTCCAAACGTGAATGCAGGGTTTAGAATTCTGTAAATTTTTTCTGGTATGGAAAAACATTGTGACAAACCCACGTGATTTGGGGAGTGATGTTGGTCACGCTTTAAGTTTGCCAATAAGCAAACTATTACAATCTAAAGTCTATGAAACCAACAGGGTTTGAAGGTGGCTTTTAAGAGAGAGAACGCAATGTAATCGGATTTGCCATTGTAATTCCATGAAAGGAGCTAACTAGGCAATATACGCTGGTGTATTTTTAGATGACAGTAATTTATAAATTGTGAGGTGTTGTTACGTAATCGAATCGTCTCTATGTTTATGTTGCTTGATTGTGTGACCTGCGTTCGTACCGTGAATATTATGAGATTTAGAGTTTTCTTTTGAATTTTACTATTAGTTGTCTTAAAATACACATAAAATAAGCCAATGAAATATTAAAATGTATTATTGCCGCATAGTTTTATCACGAAAGTAAATAGCCTTTGAAAAATGTTTTTAAAGTTTAAAGTTCAATTTTATTAATGATAACGTCTAATACTATAGTAAAATAATTAAAATATTTACCAAAATGTGGCAAATATATTAAGAACCACTAGTTAAATATCTCTTTGTATGATTTTATATTGATATAATATAAGAGAACACTCCACAAAAATATCATTTGCAGCACAAATAATTAATCCCTATGGTTTTTAAATATGGCTATTTAAAGTAACAAAATTAAAAAGGTTGAAGTTATCATTCAAAAGATCTTTGGTGGAGATAAACAAAAGTGCAAATCGATTTTCGTTTCAATTTAAAATTTTAAAGCCATTTTTTAATTGTGAGGAATTTCAGTTGTAAATTAATAGGTCATAGATAGAATGTTATAGGTGCTTTTATTTTTTCATAATAAAGATTCGATTTTATTTGACTTCTAGTAAAGAGGATTTACGCATTTAAAAATACCCTACCCGGTTAAATATTTTTTTTGCAAGATCACACCGGAATCCTGGAATTTTCTGACTGCCGCCACTTTTTGGAACGTTGATTTCTTTTTTGCGGTGCATAAAATTAAGGTTTTAACCACAAAATTGGAAAATCCACGTTCTAGATAATGGTTATAGCTAGTGTTCCAGGATGGCGGTGCAATCTGGCACCAAAATTTTCAAAAGTGTAAGATGGCAATTTATTTGTTTTAAGCCTTTGTTTGAGACATATGACTTGAGTGGGGTCCTTATCATGGCCAAGCACTGCGACCACTAGTCTATTGTAGTAAACCTATTGTTATTGAGGAAAGTTTAACCATGATTTAAAAATTAGCCTCAGATTGAACTACACTTCCTATATTATAAGATAAACATTCTTAATCATCTTAAACATTCTTAACATCTGAGTAAGAAAACGTAATTTTATTAAGCAGAACACTCCAGAAATCTAATAAATTTCTCTTAGTGTTTTACTTGATAGAAGCAAATGAAATTACCATTGCGACTTTGTTTCCTCGATACAATCAATAAGACGTCCATTCTGAAATTAAGGCCTTTCTTGTGGCCACTAATTGAGTTAACGGTCTCGTATTTCATTTGCATCAAAACATAAAAATGAATGAGCTTTATTATTTTCTTCGGCTGATGTAGATGATGTGAGACGATAACAAAATAAATATGTCCATAAAAACATAAAATATCTAATAAATATCGATAAACTAGGCACGCGTTTTGGTATTTCTTTTATGTATGTACTTTGTATACATTTTGGAACAACTGTGTATAAATTTGGATCATAATAATTGGAACTTGGAATTTCATATTGGAACAAAATTCCGATAATCAAACTCAAACTCAAACTAAGAAATTTCACATTTGTCAGTGTACAGTTTTGTACAAAAATTAAGGATTTGGTATTTTCCGTTTCAATCGCTGCTCTGGTAGACGCACGCGCGAGAGTAAAAAGATTATCTAACTTTTGGACGCTATAATTATTTAAAAACATATTTAATAACAGAAAGTATCTCGAAATAAATTTCATTGGATAAGCAATTTTTATTCTGATCTTTAAATTTTAATTAACAGAATTAGATTCGTTCATATACCGTTGCAAAATTAATAGTTAAAAAAACCCTCTTTCAAATAAAAGATTTACTTAAATAGTCTTAAGAAAATGTCCCTACCAAAGAAGCAGCTTTGGGTTCAAAGATATATCCGAAACCTTTATCCGAAACTCTTCTAAAGTGGACACAGTTAGTGCAAATTGCCACCTTTCCTTGGCTGATTAGAGGACACTGAGGGATCAATTGGGCCGATGATGATAATTTGGTTCTTCTATAGAACTCAATTGAATCGTTAAATGTAAAAAGGGATCAATTCATTGGAAAACTTTCCTTTACACTACTTCCATACATCTTTTTGTATGGAAGAAGCTTGTACGGAAGTATTTCCGTGGTCTTGAGCTCTTTTTATATCAAAGATTAAACTGTTATTGAATGGGTAAGATTTATTTATTTTTAGAGTTCTTTGTTGTTGATTATCCTCCGAGGGTAATAAGTATATTGAGTGTTAGTGTTGCTAAGTATCGATTTGTGTAGAAAATGTATATGTGTTATCTTTATTCGTTTTAAACTATTCATGTGATGGTAAACCTGTGTTTACCAAAACTCGTTTATTTTGAGTTGTTCAAGGATTTAATATTTATAGATATTTGTAGTTTTTTAAGCTTGAAACAGCAGTTAGATAAAAAAAATTAATAAAAGAAGAAATTATATTATAAGCTAAAACCGGCATTAGAAAGATTTCAAAAGTACATTTTTTAAGTAGTTCTTTTTACAGATTTGAATATTTTATTTTCAAACCAATACAATCTTTATTTACGGTTACTGGTAAAAAACGGTTTCTTAAAAGGAATATAAATCTTTATAAGAATTTTAAGCTGTGGTAACAAGAGTTTGTTATGGGAATTAACTTCAAAAATAAATACTTACTTACGGTACGTTTGCTGCAAAGACATCAAAACGTCTTTTCTTTTTTAGTAAATCGATTAAATGAGTTAAAAATATTGAAAAACGTTGGATTTACACTTCAAAAGGATGACATGAAACTTGATGAAGTTGACATGAAGTTTTTTTTTATGATTTATTACGGGAGTTTTGTTTTCTCAAAGATATTCCTAAAATGATGGATACGAAATTTTAAACTATTTTCCTTAAAATATTAAATAGCAATGTGTCAATGGGAAAACTTGTTATTTATCCCATTTGTTTTGAGTTTGATGCGAATAGATAAAATAAATTCGTTTATTAACAATGGTGAAGTATTTAATGAAACGACACTATTTGTTTGTGTAAAAATGCTAAAGTTACATTTCTGATTTGTTGCTGCCAATCTCCAATATTTGAAGAAATCACCATGATATCCATTAAACCATTTACACCAATAATATAAAAAAAATAGTCTGGTGTAGATTTTCTCCCTTAAGAGGCTGAAATAGTAGAGAAAATGTTTGGTAGAGGCCTGAATATGATACTCTTGACGCTGACACGGACTTGAACAACCGATTTTAAAATTTTTAATTTTTTTTTTAAATGAGAGAATTTTAAACTGGATAATCTAAAATTGATTTTTAGTTTTATTGATACGGATTTTTAATTTGTTTTTCGGGAATAGAATTGTCTTAATTTTAATGTCACCTTTTAGTTGTGTTGAGTGATTGTCAGAGTAAAATTTTCTGACTAAAGTATCCTTAAAAATAATAAGTTTTTAACGTTAAGTTAATACAAATGTTTAGCTTGTTTTGTTTATTTTATGACAAAGCTTTTTATTATTTAAATGTATTTCTTTTCCCATTTATTAAATAAGAATTTAAAAATACTGCATGAAAATAAATAGGAAAAGGCAAAACTGAGCCTCAGATTTTTTTTCCTGGATTTATAGGAGTTAAAATTGAAGATATGTTTAATATAACTATTATTTTAGATAAAACTAGTTAAAACACTTTTATTATTTTTTAAAAATTAAATATATTTGAAAAACAGCATGAATATCAAATCACACTTTCGAGCTTGAAATCCTTACCATATGCCATAGAAATGGTCAAAACTTATTTTGTTTATTGACAAAAATAACTTTCAGTTACAGTTTTTGATCGAAAACCGTATCTCCTTCAGATTTCCAACACCTTTTCCTTTCTACCTGCATCAAATGTTAGATATCCATTTTTTCTTACAAAAAAAAACTTTTTTATATTCAATATCTTATCTATAGTCTCACGCTTCATCGCATGAGGTACCATATTCTTCCAATTTCTAGGTGGCAAAGGAAAGGTATTCGATAAAATGAATATACGTATTTCTTTCGACTACAGAATGCGTGGGAAACGCGGGGAAAAATTGATGAGGTCTATTTTCACTAAAAGTTTTCGGGAACCGGGAAAAATGTCGAACTTCTTTTCCAAGTTTTTTGATCTTTTCTTTTATACATACTTTTTTCACTTGAACCTGACGCCTTTCGAAAAAAAATCTCCATTCTTTATTTATCTGTCTTCAAATATTATCCGTGGTTTGAAAATTGACTAAACTGTTCGGAAATTTGAATTACTAAGTTTTAGAATATTTGAAATTGCTGAGCTATATTTTTTCTTAACATTTGAGGGTTTACTAAAACAGAAACCACTGCTTTAAAAGGACTATAAACGGTTAATAACAAAGAAGGTATTAAAAGAGAGTCATGAATACCCAGAGTTAAGGTTCTTCGTTTGCTTCTATATTATTGAGTAAATAGGTTCGAATTTTGAAATTTTAATGGGGGTTTATAGAGTATGAAAACATAATTGTTTTACAGTTTCAAAATTTTCTAAATATTTAAAAGACCTATTATCAATTCATTTTTTTCAAAAATATCTGTAAATCCTTCATTGGCTTTTTCGTCCAACCACAAATAAAGCCAATTGTGACACATACAACACGCGCACACATATTCTGATTTTAAAAATTCATTTAATTTAAAATGTATGGCGTGGGAATTTGTCTATCTTTTTCCGTCCATCAATCCACACTCCTTTCAATAAATTTTTTTTTAACTATACATATATTATAACTATAATACTTTTTTACTCCAATTGTTTTCTCTTTCAATAATTAAATTTTAAGTTTTTTGAATAATTATTAATCCGATAACAAAATAGTTTTGAATATTAATAAATTAAATAATTATAATTGGTATTTATTAATTATTATATTAATTATATATTTAATTTTTTTGCATATCAATAACCAAGTAATATACTCCAACGTTATTTAAATTTTTGGGAAAAAACTTTTGCAGATTCTGAATAGAACATTTTAAATTATTCTAAAACATTTTAATGCGTGGAAATTCAATGCAGGAGTTTAAATTTAAGAAGATCTATTATTATTATTATTATTATTATTATTATTATTATTATTATTATTATTATTATTATTTCTTCAGTACCACAAGCGTACTCGAGAATATCTGCATATTCTTTAGATATGAAGATGGGAAATAAAATCTCATTATTCTTTTGAGCAAACTGTGTCATCTAAGCACACACAATCTACTTTGTAATAGGAAACAAAATTACTTTTAAAATATTAATTATTTTATTTAAACTTTGAATGGATGCATTACATTTTTACTAATACATTCACTTTAATTTATTACTTTTTATTACCTATTACGAAATATAAGAAAATGAAAGTATTGCGAAGGGGTAGAAAATCCGAAATAGATATTTTCTATTTTCTTCACGTTGTGAATTGTGATGATTCTGAAAAAGTGATTTATGAAGATTAATCGGCCTGTCAGGATGTCTGTCATACATTGTCTGTCTGAAAAAACTCTGTATCACCAATTAAAAAAGCTATAGAATTCAAATTTAGTAATTCGAGTTCATAGTACAGCTTCAGACAGAAAAAAAAGATCCGCCTATGTTCCTCGGCTACTATTGAAAAGAAGACTTTGAGAAAGATGTCATTTCAATTCGAGGTAATCTGAGGAAAAAAAGTTTTTTATTGATTTTTGGCAATAAAATTTGCATAAAGGGTCGTATTTGTATTAAAATGAGCACGAACTCTAAAAAATCCTGTAGCAACACCTTATTTGGTACACCCAATTTGTTTTAAAAAAATGTTAAGCACCGCCAAAAAATATCACAAATATCAATATTTGCTAACTATCATAAAATATTTGCTGAAATATTAAAGCATAATTTAGAACTTATTTCGGGGGTTATTTTAAAAACAGTAAATGTGCTATCAAGATGCGTCTTCAAACGACGCCCGATAGTTCAGAGTGTTTTTTTTTGTTTAGGTTACGGGAAATTATAGTTTTAAGGGTATTGCTGATAAACAAAGAGAGCTACGAACTTCAAACTTAGAACACAAGTTTCTAGTAACCGTCGAACGTGACCATAAAGTTAAAAAACGCGTAGAACAGACAACCGAAATTTTTTATATGGACCAGTAGTAGAAAAAAAAATTCTGTTTGTTTGGTATATATTGCTTATTATTCTGTACATGCTACTCTATCTATTTTTGGCATTTTATTCAAAAAAATTTCCTTTTAATTTTCAATGTCACATGCAAAAACTATACATTTTTGGGAGAAAATAACTTTTCTGTTATAATTCCTAATTTAAAATACTTGATTAGTCAATAACAACATTTTCGCTAAACAAGAACAGTGACATACCATTCCTAAAAAGTAGTTCATTTTTCTATTGTGATTTTGTGCAAAATGACGCTTCTTGCAATTCTTTAGTTTTTGTTGTAGAAATGGCTTTCCTGGAGCACGCTATACGTAGAATTCAGCTAATTGGAAGAGGTGGCAAAACACCCCAAGGACAAGTTTGGAAATTTAAACTACTTTGGAATAAGTATTGCTTATTTGAATAAAGAATATAAACATAAACATCATACAATAGAAATTTTGTGAAGTAATTTGTGGCTTCGAATGCCTAATAAACAAAAGTTTGGAATATAAGCTTTTTTTGCATGTTTATGTTATGTTTATTGAGTTCAGAAAGCACACCTTCATTGGGAGTAGTGTATCTGAATATCTTTTTGCAAGAATAATTTGTCTTGTGTAAGTGCACCAGTATTAAAAAGAAGAATGTGAAAACAACAGAACAAAATGTAACTCTTTTTTATTTTATTTTTATACATGTGTCTGTGACATTGATGAATTATAGAAATGTTTAATTAATAAATAAAAAAAATACTGTAGGTTTTCTGCAAAATATTTCCCATTTTATACGAACAATATTTTTGTTTTAGACATAATTTTGTATATTTTTTACGCTTACCAAAATTACCTTGAATGTTATTTAAATTGCTTTGAAGATGGACATAAAATCATTACTGATATTTCAGTTATTGATTTTTTTTGTAAATTTTCATATTACTTAGCAATATCAATATAGGCTAAATAGAATAATAAAGCGCTAAAGTACGATAAAGCTGGAAGCTCCGTTGGGTGCCAGCTCAGGTGTCACATTTTTCATTTGGCAGAGATATTTAATTACGAGGCAATCACTGAGCAAATTCGGACATCCACGTATTTAGACACATCCGCATTCAAACCGTTTTTAACAAACGTTTTTTATACATTTGCTGTCTTTGACAAGCCTGACAACTATCTGCCAGTTTAAGCATAAATATTTAATTACAATAATTTATTGTTAGATTTTGTTTCCATGTTTTTGATACACGTACAGGTATTCTTGAAGTAAATATGCTTTTTTTCCCTTAAATGAAAATATTTATTCTAATAATTTATTTGAAAAAACAATTTTAGTGTAAATATTATTCCAAGGATACTAAACAGATAATTTTTGTAAAAAAAGGTGTAGGAGCATAGATAATCAATGCATCTTTTTTAAAAAAGATCAAGTTAGAAAAATTAGAAAAGTAGAATTCCCCTCTTACTTGTAGATACGTCATTTTTATATATATATATGTTTTTTTAAAAAGAATCTTATTGAAAGAAATATAGTTTCAAACGTGACATTAAAAATATTAGTATGTGGTAAGATTGAAATTCTTCATAGTTGGAGGCATAATTTACGATCGGAACGGCCATGCCTACGGTGTCGTTACCGTCTACGTCAAACGTTTTCTCATACCCCAAAAACATACCACCCACTCAGCAGCTAATAATTCTCCAAACTACAACGGCCACGCCCATTTTGACTTCACAACTACGTCAAACACTGTCTTCTGCCCACAAACAAACCACGCTTCTCCTCGTTCCAATCATCCATACTTACGATCATACTAACCGTTCTGTGAAGCATATAGTTTTTCTAAGTGTGAAATTTATTTAGATATCATCTGTATCTCAGAACGTCATATAAAATTGTTATCTTACAGTAGAACTCCAACTATCCAAAGTGGTGCTGATTATCCGAACGTCAGAAAAAAATTCACTCGGCTTATCTGTTACTCGGTAATTCCATATGTGACGGAATGGCATTTTGAATCGTAGAATTGAAGTAAAACAATTACAACGAAGCTATTTTCAAAGGAAAATTGGGTTTTCAGTTTATATATTACTGTTAATGATTAAAAGATAGCAAAAAAGTTGAATTTTTTACAAAGTATTTTATTATTTCATTTTTGACTAACCTCTTTTTGTGTGACGGAATGACATTTTTGCAACCATGACTGCATCCTGGTACTTAAAAATAGAAACTTTTGTGAATTAACAATACATTGAGTTTTTAAACTAATGCATATATCTTAAATATGATATATAAGCTATGTAAAATTATAATTTAGAGCAACCTACCTGCAACATGGTTTAAGTTATTAACTGTCATTTGACGCGACGGAATGACTAAAAGTTTCATAAACATATATTAAATTAAAAGTGTCTAAAGTAATAAATTTAATATTTTTTTATTATCTAGAATACTCATAAGATATTAAATATTACAAATTGCTGAATTTGCAAAGCCAACAAATCTTTTTTGTCCACTAGGCATCTATCTTCTTTTTCGGGAAATTTGAATACATGTCCTTTATCGTCCCTGCTTTCTTAAATCATAATTTGAAAACTTGGAATACATTTTTAAACTTAATTTGTAAAAATTACAAAAAATTAATTATTTTTATTTTATCGAAGTTGACATTTTATGGAATTGCCTTGCTGTTTGTCTTTATTGGATGTAAAGACAAACCTAGTTGTTGGCCTAGTAATATTTTGTACCGAACAAAAAAGTTACTAGGAATCAAATCTAACAGAGACAAACAGTAACAAACAGGACGAGTATAAAAGTTTATCTGTCGAATATAAACTTTTGTGAAACCAAGATTCTAACATAGGTTGAATAACAAAGAAATATTACAAAAAGCTATAACTCACACTTCCAAACGAAACTTTACAATTTTAATTTGGTCGGATTGATAACGACTGAAACTAAAACTACTAAGGACACAAACCTGAATATATATGTCTACCAACCAACTAAAACTACTTTATCTCAGAGCCTAACTATACGTTGAGTACCATATTATAATATACTTTTATTTCCGATCAACTCCAATTATTCGAATTTCCGATTATACGAATGTGGTTAGGTCCCAATTGATTCGCATAATTGGAGTTCTACTGTATATACTTATTTTTCTATCACACCACATTTTAGGCTTCATTGAAAGAGTAGCTACTATGTTTTCAATCAGTGTTTTTACAACACCCTTAGGGGCTGTTAATGTTTTATTTACGGAACATAATGTCACAGAACAGCAAACTTCTTTTCTACTTTGGGGAAATTACGTGCAATGAATTTTGTATTAAGCAATAACTTACTTAATATAAGTAATGTTTTGTGCCACAACATAAATACTCTAGCAGTGTGCCAAAAATTGGTCTTAATTTACGAGTAGAAACAATGTGTTGTTTGCATATTGTAGACGGAGGCATCGATGGATAAATTAATCGTTGGTTCCATGAATAAGATAACTTTATAAGACATTACTGAAAAGATTATATAATATAATTTCATAATAATAATATAGTACGGTTTTATTTCCTTTTTAGTTAATGTTGATTGACTATGTCATGGGTACTCTTTATTAAATGATGCTTACTCTTAAAATGGCGCTGGAACTTTATACGGGGGCTGTTTTTTCAACCTTCGATGGGTTGTAACAAAAAGACGGGTCATAATACAAAAAAGATATTTTTAAACAAAAAGTAATGTACAATACTGCTTATTTCTCCATATAATCACCTTGACGATTAAAGCATTTGTCATATCTGTAAACAAGCTTTAAAAATACCCTCTTCATAAAATGTAGCCGCCAAGTGAGAATTGAGAGCTGTTATTCGTTTCTCGCAGGCAGAAGGGAACAGTGCAACAGAAATTCATCGAAGAATTGAGTGTGTATGAAGACTCCTTTATGAGTGATGGCGTTGTTCGTGAATGCTGTTGAAAATTTAAAGGTTACCGAACTGATGTTCATGAAAAGGGGACCAAGGAAGCAAGTCCGTACCTACAGACGGCATTATTCAGAGAGTTGACCAAGTGTTTAGGGAAACTCGAAGGTTTACCATAAGTGAATTATCTATTAGCAAAGTGGCTTGGATTGTAGCTCTTCCAACTTGACGTGGAGCTCAAAGAAACTGTCACAACTCCCTTCAAATCATTGGCAGCTACATTTTATGGCGAGGTTATTTTAAAGCTTGTTTACAGATATGACAAATGCTTTAATCGTCAATGTGATTATGTGGAGAAATAAGCTGTATTGTACAATACTTTCGGTAGAAAAATCTTTTTTTGTATTTTGACCCGTCTCTTTGTTACAGCCCATCGGAGTTTGAAAAAAAAAAACCAGCCCTCGTACATCACTGTATAAGAAGGTGATTTTCAAATCTCTATTTGTCCAACTTTGACTACTTTTGTTTTTATGCTTAAAAACATTAACTGCTTTCTGTGTGTTGATGTTTTAATGCAAAAACGGGATAGGTAAAATTTGGTCATGTGGGGTTTTGAAAATCACCTCCTCATATAATCGCACGTTAATGTTTTTGAATGTAACGATAGTGAAAACAAAAAGCCTTTCTTTGTGACCCTACTGGATTATTAAAAGAAGTTAAAAGCAACTGTGTTAAGTTAAAAGAACTGTGATGATTCTTTTATTAAAACGCATTAAACAAAGTAAAAAAGTTATACTAATTTAAAAGTTTTAAAAAATTATTATAATAAAATTTATTAAATTCTTATAAAGTAGAAAGTGATAACTTTTATAAAGGTTATGGTCGTCCATCTGACCGTCACCCACATTCTTATACCAAACTACAAATGCTACAGACAAGTGTATACGTCAAAAAATTCAGCTTATTGAACCTAGGAATCATTAAAAATCTCAGTAACAAATATCATGGGCAACAGCTTAAACGGCGGTTATAATACGGGGTGGTTGCATATCGTCGTTCCAATAACAAAACAATAACTGTGCCAAATTCCAGGGATTGGCGGTTTTGAAATTGGTGGGTTTAACGGCTTCCATTCATGTGTTTTTGCACATTTATGGTTTTTTAATTGGACTGACGCATATAGTTAAGCTATAATTTTATCTGGTCAATTTAATTAGAACATTATCTTAATTTATTTGAATATGAAAATTTTATGGATGATAGAGTTTTTAGGGTTTTAAAACTTATACGTAAATGAATATTTTTCAGTGTTATTTAGATTGCACTGAATTACTCATTTTATTTAATCACTTAATAAATTCACATCTTAATGAAACTTGAAAAGAGAAAGTGCAATACATTGAGCTAGAAGGGAAACTGGAGTGAGGTGTCAGCGAGCCGAAAACCCACTCACACCCTTTTGAGCGAACAGGGCAGAAAAGGACTATTTCCCCTACACTTGTATGCAATGCTTGTATGAGACCCCTCTATCATATTGACTTGGGCTCCTAAATGTATTTTAACATTTTTAGTTCGAAAGAAATTAACTTTCATTAACTTTAAATTCCAACTTTATAAAGAAATAACCATGTGGATCACTAACCAGCGAAGACGAACCCAATAGCGAAATAGGCAAGTTTCTAGGTTTTCTGCCCGGGTTCGTTTCTGCTGCAGTGCCGTGTATTCCTCCGCGTTTCGTTATTGAACCGGCTTGTTTGCTGCCCTGTTCAGTGAATCATACACCTCACTCCACGTTTCTTCTAGTTCAATGGGGCAATATTATTATTACACCTCCTAAATTTTCATCTTCTAATTTAGTTAATATAGAAATTGATTTTTTATTGGAAGTTCGGTGAACTGTGGTAGTGTTTGCTCTATACTCTGTCGCATGTAAAAGGCAGGTCACAGGTGTCTAAGCTATACAAAGTGTGAAGCTTGCTTCTGCAGTGCTTTAAATTATAAGCCTTCCAAATAAATGCTTTTTTCCATATACTTTCTAAATATAAGTGTAAACCTGGAATTTTTTCGATTATAAAATCAGCAAACTCTTTCATCAAGTTTGTCCGTTTCGGTCGCTGCTAAAGTATCGAAAGAAAAATTTAATTATAGAACTCCAACGCAAGGCTCGACTCAATGCAATATCTATACCAGGGCCGCGTGACCAGAAAAAAAATAACTTTGTTTCTGCTGTGTGAATAGCTAAATGGAAAAAGGGGGAAACTTCACAGATGTATTTCCGTAACAATTCTTCTTTTACTAAAATGTTATTCTAAAATTATTATGCTAAAATTATTTTCAGTAAATTATAATAAGAACAGTGACATACTATTATTATTATTATTTTATTGTGTTGTCATTTTGTGTAAAAGGAATTCTCGTTTAAATGGCTTGTTTCATGTGACATAATTCCTGCCAGCTTTCATTACTGTTTTTCCTTTGATTAGTGCCCGGATTGGTGCTTTGTATCCACTGGACATCGATTCACCAATTGGGGCTCGAGAAATAATCTATTTTCATTCAGCATTTCTGTTTCCATTCAAGACTTGAAACATGCCCATTCTCCCCTTTTGTTATAGAAATGGCTTTACTTTAGCACGCTATTCCCTAGTGTAAAATTCTGTTAATTTGAAAAGTTAGTGAAACAACTCAAAGCCAAGTTCGGAAATTTAAATTACTTTTTGGAACAGATGATACTTATTTGAATAAAAATATGAACATAAACTTTAGGCATAGCCATTTTCCGAAGTAATTTGTGTGTTTGAATACCTAATGGGCAAAACTTTAGAATATAAGCTTTTCTGAAATATTTATATTATGTATATTGTGTGTAGGTACAGTTCAATTAGGAAGAGTGCATCCGAATTTATATTTGTAACATCTTTTTTGTGTGAGTGTACCAGTTTAAAGAAGGTGAATGCAAGATTACTACATCAAAATGTAACTTTTATTTTATTAAAGAGATATTTGTATTTTGATAACCTAACATTGCGAACACAAAGGTTCTGTTAGCGAATATGAATTTTCGTTTCTGTTTATTTATCTCTAGTAATTATCGTCTACTGAGTAACGGCATACCATAATTAGAACAAGTTAATAAACCAAGAATCTTAATCTTGTAATATCTTTAACAATCTGGTTGTTTTACCAATAATTTTAGAAAACTTTGCTAAAATAAAAAAAAAAAAAATACTACAGTTAAAAATTTAGTAACTTTTATATTTTATCTTTTTAAATTATCTTATAATAAATGGTTTATGTATTTTATGTTCATAATTTTTAGAAAATGTTATTTCTTAGATATATTTTCACTTAAAAATGTTGTCAGTAATTAAATAACAAAAGTCTGACATCTCATTAGGGAATTTTATAATTTTTAAGGAATATACAAATACATAAAATACCTAAATATCTAAGAGTATATTTTAATATTTTTGTAATTTTAGAATAAATACAAATATACTCTTTAAAATTTATAACTAAACTTTTAACTTAATTTAGAATTTATTTTAGAATTATTCTAAATATTCGTAAAAATACTAGCTGCATTTTGGAATATTTTTAGTTACTCTAAATCCTTTCTAGTATTTTTTTGTAATTTTAGAAATAAATGGTATTATTTCGTAGTATTTTTCTCCTTAAAGTGGCAGCAACACTGGCCATTATGCCCCCCCAAAAAAGCCTCCATCCGCGTCCCGTCGTTAGCATTGGAGGTCACGTGATCAGCTAATCTAATACTTTAATTATGATATCTATGCTCAAATCCGATCTTTTTTTACTTTCCTGATGCCATCGGCTGAAAAAATTAAATAAAACTTTTAACGAAAACATTTATTATTGAAAATGTTTATTTTATTCTTTTGCCATTACCTTCAGAAACTAAATTCATTATTTGAAAAATATTTGACATGTTTCAAGTGACGTAATTCGGCCAGTCTCCATTCCCGGATTTTATTGTGGGTTTATTTGATGATTTTTTCATTGATTTTTCTGTTGACTGCATTATGCATATTTAAGCAATATAAATGTATAGTTAAGCTATTACTGAACTTCTATAATGAATGGTTAATAAAGGCCATCGCACTAGAGCTGCATATTAGTTAGTACGTTGCCAAACTCGCCAAATTATTAACTAAAACTCGCCAAATGGGCAATTTCTTTTATAAATTATTTATAAGCTGGTCGGTTGTTCGAAGGTCATTGTGTTAGAGCTGTATAATGGGTGTGTCTGTAGCTATATCTATTTACGCGCAAAATGAGCTAAAGGGTTTTATGTATTTATGAGGGAATTGTGATGACATTTATGAGTGCATTTTATAGCGTATTTTTCATTTTGGAATTTTAAGGCAATGAAACGGGATTTTATACTTTATAACGTGCGAGAACAATAACATAACTTTATGATCCTATAACAGGTTATACGGTACACATATTTGGAACGATTTGATATTTTTTTAAGCCGTGCGAAAAATGGGTATAAATTTGCTAGTAGTAAAGTAAAATCCTTTGAATTTCAAGTTCTTAAATTTTCTTTCTGTGATGCCATTTAAAATTTTACTAAAGTTTAAGTTGCTTTGTGCCAAATTACAATATATAATTTTTTGAAAGCTTTCAAGACTTTTCATTTATATATTTTAAAAAATAAACGCATAATCCCCTGAAATAATTAAGAACTCTTTTATATTACTTGGAATAGTTAGCCTTTGTTACATAGATGTGCTTTTGTTACAAAGTGCTTAATAATATCACACATAATTGTTCATCTACATGCAATGAAATAATTTCTATGAACTCTTCTTTACGTTTCTTAGAAACATATGCTGAGTTTGTTCCACAAATAGAAGTTTTTAATAGTTATTAACAAAAAAAGTACATTAACCAATAACTGTAATGAGTTTTCTCTGCATTTATTTACTTAAAAAACACATTTTCGTGAATCACTTTATAGTTGAAGAGCTTAGTGGAAGAGCGTGCTAAGTTGCAAAATGGTGAAAACGAGAAAAAGAGCTTTTAAGTTTTTAGTTTGCACTTAAATGTGTTAATAACGGTACTTGCAAACGGAAAAAATATACTTGATTTTATGTTAATTATAACTTATTATCTTTAAAGGATGGAATAATATGTTAATTGACACAAAAATCTCAATAGTTTCAAAAATATCACTTAGCACGTTCTTCCACTAAGCTCTTCAATTGAATTACGTTAGATGATTTTTAAAAACAAAAAAGTTTGAGCTGTATATATTCAGACATTTATTTGAGCTATTTTAAGTTCTTACTTTTAGATTATTAAACGTAGAATTAGTTCTCGAAATTGTTCTCTTTAAAAAAAAATTTCATGTTTAATTTATATACCGAGTTAATTGAGTGCAATATTCTATATTGTTTCTTTGAAAAATTAAGCATAGAACGTGTTACCTTGCACATTACTCTGTTTATAATTAAATTCAACCAAAATGTTCATAAAAATTCCATGGTTACTTACTCGTAAATTAAGTTTACACTGTAGAAAATAGTTTGTAGAAAATAGTTTGTACAATACTTTAATTTAATTAAGGACTTAGGTTAATATGTTTGCTTTCGGGAATTTAAATTGAATGCGAATTTGCATCATTACAGTAATTTTAATTACAAATTCTATGAATTTCAAGAATTAGTTGCAATTTATACTAATATCATCTGGATGAATGTATTTTTTACTTAATTTTAACCTCAAAAATAGTTACAAGCGTAAGTAAATAAAGGAAATTTAAAAAAGAAAACGTGATGCAAAAAATATTTGCTTGGCTGATTACAATTTAATATTTAACAGCTTTATTCTACGTAATTTACTTCATAAAAAAAGTTTAATTCTAAGCTTTTTTCAGGATTACAAAGGTAGCTAAATTTTATGTAATATGTTAGTACAAATAGTTTTTGATCCCCCCCCCTTAGATGTTGTTGTTTCTAATTCTTTAACATAGAGGAAGTCCGAAACTAAAAGGGGAGAAGAATGTATGTCGTCCCATTCCAGTCCTAGGCAGTTTAGGATATGATCAGGTTATGCCTGCTTTTGCCGGCACTTAGGGCAAGGGGGGAAGATCTTTTGATCAGCAGAAAACTTAAGACTTTTCAGATGGCCGCTGGCTAGTCTGGACAAGCAGGTGTTGGTCTGTCTGTCACCAGGAAGAGCAAGAGAGAGTCCTGACCTTTTTGCTTTGTACCAGTAGTGAGTAGGAGGTTGGGGAAGCCAATTTTGTTTGTTTTGGGCCTTTTGTCTTGTGAATAATTCAAGATATGTGAGCTCTGAGGTGGAGGGGACTGAGTTGTCTAGTCCCAGCTTTGCAAGAGTGTCTGCCAACTCATTACCGTGGATGTCGACATGGGATGGGATCCATTGGAAGTGGACAATATGCTGTTGGGAAAGGTGTATAACTTTTGCAAGATCGAAAAGCTGGTTTTGTCTCCGATGAGAGCCCAATTTTGTAGGTGTTGAATCGAGCTACGGCTGTCTGAAAGAATCTAAATATTTCCATAGTTCCTTTCACTCATGATTGTCTCTAGTCCTCTGTCAATAGCAATAAGCTCGTTTCGAAAAACTGAACAGAAGTCAGGGTTTCGTTGTTTAATGGAGTAGTTCTCTCTAGGTGTTTCAATAAACACTCCGCTGCCTGCCTGTTAATCCATTTTAATGCCATCAGTAAAGATTTTGATGTCATTTGGCGGGATTTTATTGATGATTTCTAGGGATAACTGTTTAAGGAAGTCTGGTAGACAGTCTTTCTTATTAAGTGTGGTAGGGAGGTTTTTATGGAAACTAACATTGGAAAGGTCTATACAAGAATTGAGAGTGCAATGAAGAAAATGAGGTTCTAAATTTTCTGCGATTAACAGTTGAGATTTAACTTGATTAAAAGGACTATTTTTCTTTAATCTTTGATTGCAGGTCCAATTATTAAGATAATTGGCAGTTAAGTTGCCTTGGTCTATACCAGACAGTTTATTGTAGTATTTCACTAAATTTGCTTGTCTTCTTAAGGAAAGGGGTTGAAGGTCTGCCTCGAAAAGGACTATCTCTGAAGGACAACTACGTTTCAGTCCAGTGATGATGCGAGCAGCGCTCAGTTGAACCCTCTCCAATTTGTTCAAGTTATTTTGAGAAGAACAACAGTAGACAGGAAAGCCATACTCAAGAATTGGTCTAATAAGCGCCTGATAGGAAGTCCTAAGAGTAGTTGCATCTGCGCCCCAGTCCCTACCAGCAATACACTTAATAATGTTTAATCGTTTTCTAGCTTTTGATACAGCAAAATCAATATGTTTGTTGCATGTGAATTCGGCATCGAGGATGAAGCCCAGGTATTTTAGGTGTTTCTCGTAGGTGAGTTTCTGGTTATTGAGAAACAAGGAAGGTTCATATTTGTAAAGTCGCTTGTTGGTGGTAAAGAAAGTAGTAGTAACCCCTTAGATGTAATATATATATATAACTTCTAAATTAGATAATAGTTTTATCCTTTAGATGTAAACCATAGTCTAATGAAATATAGTTTTATGAATTTTGGCTTTCTGCCTTTTAAATATTTTATTTGGGTATGATAACTTCACAAAAAGTGTCTTTCAGGAGATATTTTTTTACAACCGGGCTGCTTCTATTGTAAGCTAAGCCTTTGCAGACTAGGCATATTCCCCAGAACTGAGAGCCATTTTTTGTGGCACCATCTAGGCAACTTTCGCTACCAATTTTGACACTCAGATTAAAACGATTCTGAGCTCTCTGTGGTTGTTAAATTTTGCCGATATTTATTTTTTCCGAGAGAACCCATGCCAAATGGGTACTCAAAGGATCTTTTGCAAACCATATTAACGTATGACATGCGTGCCTACGAATTTCCCATCCAGAAAATCTGACTCAGCCGGGGCTCGAACCCGCAAACTTGAGCTTATGAGGCAGACACGTAATACCTCGAGCCGCTAAATATATTGAATCTGTAATTTGAAATAAAGACACATTAACACATTTATACATATTTTAATTTATAATACAAAATTCTGGAGAGCATATATTCAATAAACATGCGTAAAAATAAAATGAATGAGGATAATACAATGTGGAATCTAGTAAAAGTCACGAGAAGTGTTGTCGAATGTACATTTAGAACCTTCCATAGCGTTTGAGGTTGACTAACTATTACACAGAAAAAAATATTTTGTTGAAAGAACAAAAAATTTGTTGTTTCAACAAAATTTTTTGGTCAATATAGCGCCAACAAAAATTTTGTTGTCAGTACCAAATTATTTTGTTGAAATTATTTTGTTGATTCAACCAAATGGTTTTGTTGATTCAACCAAAAATGCGCCAAACCGAAAATGCGCAATGACCGACCACAGGACTTTCGAACCCAACAGATTTAACAAGCACGTAATCCGCATATACTCGGTAGGTCTTCAGTGGGACCGGGACTCGATCGCGGGACCTTCCGATCTCGAGACCAAGACGCTGACCACTAGGCTCACTACGGCCCCAAGTTACCTTTGAAAATAGCAATCAAATCCTTCCGCAACGGCCGAATGGTGCCCTTAATTTTCTTCGATTTGCTGTTGATGACAGGCACCATGACGTCACAGTTAGAAACAGCCAATAGCAAGCCGAGCTTACCTCAACCAAACGGGTTTTGTTGTGGTGGAAATGACGTTTTGTTGGGACAAGTAAAATATTGTTAAGTCAACAAAATTAGTCAACAAAACACGTCAACAAAAAAAATTTGGTTCTCCCAACAAAACATTTTTTTCTGTGTAGGCAATAGTGCGATATTTCAGAAAGCACAATGAAGACAATTCACACATATTTTACACGTATTAAATCTATTTCTATTTATCGGAAACAGTAAACATTTTTATATAAGGGAAAGTGTAACATTTAAAAAAAAGAAACCATATTAATTTTCAAAGGTATGTTTTATATTGGTAAGTCTAGGAAAGTATTTGTGATTGTAGTTCGTATTAACATTTAATATAATAATTATTTTATTAAATATTTCATAGTGTTTATAATATGTATGAATCGCATAGGTAATTGTAATCTGAAGTAATATTGTTTTAAATTCTGTGAAATATAAATATGAATTCATTAATAACTCAAGAGAGTGTGATTTTTATCGGAATGATTGTTCTAAATCTAAGGAAAAATTTAATTTTGCATTACCTTATGCATACAAACATGCAAGTGAATAAATGAAATATTTATAGATAAAAGTTATCATTTATATACATTATTAAAAACATAAAAATTTGACCACATAGAAAACCACATAGAAACCACATAAATTAAACCACATAGAAAATTCGTAAATAATTATAACACTTAAACAATTTTCCTTCTTCGACAATTGTTATATATAACCAATTTAAATCAATACTTTTAGGAAAAACTTAAAATATTGTGCACAGAAGCTTACAAAAATTACACAAAAAAAGGTTAATTAACAAATACCATATATTTGTGAACTGAAACTTTGTACTTAAAAGGTGCTGTTCCTACATAGCGCAAAAGTTTATTTACAATTATTTAAGCTTTTATATTTCCTTCACAAAGTTAAAAGGATCTGTTGTCCATCTAACGAAAATTTTTTTTGCAATCAATTTTATTTACATAACAAACTAGAAGTAATTAATATGTTTCAAAAGTTAATAGTCTAGCATATAACAATAGTGTTTAATTTGTAGATTAAATTGGATTTAAAATAATTTATTTAAAATATTTACGGAAAAGCTGAACAATTCACTTTTAGCACCCAGATAAATATAAAAAAAGTTAATGAAGATCAATTCAGTTCTATTACCTAAACAAATTAAACTAATTTCACTGACTTCCTACTTATTGGTATTTTTAAACACATTGAAAAATTTGAAGAACACATCGAAAATTTGAAGAATTCAACTAATTACTTTGACTATTATTTAAAATGAATTCAAGTAAAAGTTAAGGGAAACTACTAACTTTTTCCAATTAATGACACTAAATTGACTCTTTTAATCTGTTTATCGATAATTAAATTCCTAAACTTTTGAATAGTAAAATATTTTAATGAACATTTACATTAACTGTTATATGTGCGTCATCAGCTTAATTACATACATTATCCTCTGTAAATACTAGTCATCCTTATGAAATGATAGTTTTGCTCTTGTTAATTAAGTACTCTAACACATAATGAATGCTACTCCATATAAATTACAGACACTGGGCATGGGAAATTCAAGGTTTTCCCAATGAATAAACATGTTGAATGCGTCTTTTTTTTCTCACGCATGGTGTGGTATCTTACCATATCTAGTGAAAACACCTTGATACAGTTCATTGAAGGTTAGTTTCTTTTTATTACAAAGTTGATTTAAACTACGAACCCCAGTGGCTTAGTGTTAGTGCAGGTTGACTCATCCTTTTATCCCCTTAGTGGTTCGATAAAATGAGGATCAATCATGCTTGGGAACTAAACACTGGGTGTACCGAGTGAGGTTGACCATCTAACCTGGACTTATGCCTAGCACCCTAGAGCCCTTGGTGGAGTAAGCTGAAATGGGCACGGCAGGCCTTGGCTCACTAACGGGCTGTTGCGCCGAGGAGTTTAGTTTAGATTCAAACTACACTTATATATTTGAAAAAGTATTGGAATAAACTTCGAAACAGCAGAACTAGTTTTGGCAATTGTTTTTAAATGTTTTTTGCAGAGATTCAAATATAAATAAAATAATTTACTTATTTAAACATAAGATATATATAAATACTTACGACCACTGAGTTAAACTTAAAATTTAGTAAGTTAATTACTATTACCCATTATTTTAGAAAACTTGCTGTACTACGTAGATAATATTCATTTTTATAAGTTATTAAGATTATTACGTGAAATAGTTTTTACATTTTTTTAGAGTCACCATTACTTCATAACTTAACTACTTTTTTTTAAAACTTGATTCTCATTTCTTAAAGAGGGGTGCAAGCAAATTCTAAATAACTTTTTTTTCCCATATCACAAGTAACTACTATTTCACAGACATTTAAAATAGCACTTGTTACAATAGCCAACAATTATTGTCACCAGATGTTTGATTATATTTCCATAATAAAAAACTGGAAGCTAGCAAAATCTGCAATTTTCACAACCATATCCGAGAAAGTATTTCTTGGAATCTCATCCATAAATGGAGGCTAGAATAAAATGGAGATGCTGCTTGACTGAAAAGCATTGCAAACAGATTTGCCAAGTGAAGCCATTGATCGCTTCAACAATACACACAAAGCAGCGCTTGGCGAATGATTTTAACCCACGAACGACGATTTGGCTAGAAAAATTATAACGGAAAAAGGAAATTTCTGCCTAAGTTTATCTAAATAAAAAGATGTAAGATAAATGAAGACCATAGTCCCAAGAAGTTTATGTAGGACAAATTAAGTTACACGAAAAAAAAATTTAAAAAACTGAAAGATAACGTTTTTATTCGGGAATGAAGGTGTTAATGGTATTCACAAAGTCATCGTCAATGGGCTACTTCGATATTTTTCACGTGTGGCTTTTGCCTAACCAACTTTATAGCCAGAGAAGCTTCCCGTGATGTCAAACTTTCCTTCTCATTCGGAGTCTCGGAGATTCCGAAGAAGAAAAACAAAACCTGTTGGGAACCTGAAAATAATGGTAGGCCGTGCGGGTACATTATTCCCCTTCTTTGATAATCCGTCGACGTTCCGAACATGATGGAAAGTTTGACGTCTTTGATCTAAAAGTTGAGTAGCCCATGGTGTAGCACGTTGAATTGGCGAATTTCAAAGAGCTTCTTATATTTTTGTACGCCAACATCTTCATCTTACCTCCGTGCATTCATAGAACAAAACTCTACTTCTTGAAATGTATATCTTTTTACAAAAACTCTATTTCCAGACACCTATTCGGCAAAAGACCATAATCAACCATTTCAATTTCTGTGTCTCGCGTAGTAGAATCCCCTATTATTATTACTATCGTCAAAACAATCGATGAAACAGAGACTAGCTGTCTTTGTCTCTTGACTGTTGTCCGTTTACAATGGATTTTGTCCTTTACATATTATTTTGTCCTTTACACTTTATTTTGTCTTTTACAATGGATGTTGACCTTTACAATGGATTTTATCCTTTCCTTTCAGATCTGCGCCTTCACGGTCTGTGTCATGATAGTTGGGGTGGGAGTGTCGAGCTCTGTCGAACATAGGAAGCAGAAAGATTTTCGAAATTCTCTTCGGAATTTACCTGGAAAAGATATGTCATTCATAGTTAATTTTTAAAGATGTACTGCATGAATAAGAGTGATGTAAACAGC
This sequence comes from Oedothorax gibbosus, assembly GCA_019343175.1. Classification (NCBI taxonomy): domain Eukaryota; kingdom Metazoa; phylum Arthropoda; class Arachnida; order Araneae; family Linyphiidae; genus Oedothorax; species Oedothorax gibbosus. The sequence goes on from CM033277.1 coordinate 33,959,773, forward strand.
AAATATGAAATGTGGAATTTAAGCGGATGTCGGGTCCCCAAATCGAAGTCCTCTCCTTATGTTAGCCCACGAGGAAAAATATTTGTCGAAGCCAAATGACTCCGGCCGTATTGAACCTTCCTTAAAAAAGAATTTGTATCTGATATATGTAGCTGGTTTAAACTTCCCTTAATTATAATTTCACTTTTTGAAATTGATACCAATATTTTGTTATAAAATAACATATTGAAAATAAAAATAAAAAGTTGGATTGGAATAGTTTGGATAGATTGGTAGGAATTCAAAGAAAATTTCAAAAAATAGTAGTATGGTGACGTTTATCATGTTAGCTGGCCCTATAACTCCACTTTTTGAAATTGGTATGAAAATATTTTGTTTGAAAAATATTATAAAAAATTTCAATAAAGGGTATTATAGGGAAGTTTAAGTCAGATACATTTATCATTAAAAAAAACCGTTAGTAAAATATTTAATACAACCTGAATAATTTGGCTAGAACATTATTTCTCTTTCTAAGAATAACACAGGGTTGGCTTAGAGACCGGTCTATTGCTACCATTTCTCCTTGAGATTGATTGATATATAAGTCAAATTTAATCGATACAAGTCTGTCTGGAATATAATAAATAGATTGGCAATGTTTTTTTTAAACAAAGAACTGACACCATTGACACGGTAAAAATGCTGAGGTTTATCTTGAAAATCTGCTTTTGTTTCCAATATTTATTTTTTTGCGCATAGTTCTATATTTTATGTATGTAGAAGTTCAGCTGTAAGAATAAAAAGGAGCACTCATATTTTCATATAATACAACATTTAAAACTTCTACGCATATATTTTTCAACAATTTATGATCTACTTCATTTGAGTTTTCATGCGTAATTGGTATAGTAAAAAGGAGCACAATTGGAAATTTAAATTTGGTGAAAAAATCAGAAATTAAATTTTTATTGAACCGCATTTTTCTAATACAATTAAATTTTAATCAATTTTAATTTTCACGGAGTAAATACCCACAAAAAAAGAAAATAATACTTAAAAAATACTATAAAGTTAAAAAAATATCTCCTGAGTAGCCCGAAGAAAAAAATGAAGTACATGAAAAATTCCACAAATTCTTTTTTTTTTCATGCACAGCACTTTGTAGTCGAGGCTTAGATGCATTCATCCCCTTATCACTAATCTTTATTCTTGTAATCGATCTATACTATTATTAATTTGCTTTACAATTTCCTCGTTGCTTTATTTCATAATTAATGTAAGCAGATCAATTAAAGATTAGTATCTTAAAAATAAAGATAATTAGAAAGGCATTCTGCCAATGTGGAATAAAATAAAAACGGCAAATATGGAATAAAATAAAATTATTCTTAAACTTTTCTTGCGTTATTTTTTCTTCGAGTAAACTTTTATTTGAAAGAAAATACTATTGGAAATGGCAAATATTAAATAATGGTAGTATTGGAAAAAAATTGTAAATATTATTAACGGTATAATATTGCAATAAAACTTTTATTTATTTGATTCACAATTTTTTCGAATAATTTAGTGCTCCACTTTTTTTTTAAAATTTCGTGAAAGAGTCTTTAAAAAGGTAAAAAAAATGTTTGGCTCTAAATATTTGAGATATTTTTAATAAAAATAGCTATTTAAATAAAAGCACTACTTTTTAAATAAGCTGAGAAATTTAATTGTTATGAATATGAGATTAGTTTTCGACTTATACCATAGTTAACTAGCAGATATTTTATCAAAAGGATGTTTTAATAATGAACAAATATTTTTACTAACATACAAATGAATCTTCTATTATAATAGTCATCTTTTAACGTTGATAAAAATAAAAGAAATTACTTTATTTATCAATTTAAGCAGAAAAAATCATTGAGAGCAAGATACAAAGGGAGAAACTTTTGAAACGCAAATAATGATTTAAAGACCAGGTATTATAAATAATTGAAATCAAATAAATAGTTTTACTTCTTATTCAGAAAAAAAAATTTATATATTTTTTTCAAGAAAACTTTATTTCTTATTGAATAAATAATATTAAAATGTAAGAAAGGCGTCTGAATAGTTTAAATATCATAGATTAATATAATTATGCTAAATATATTTGGAGTATTTATTTATTTGAAAATTATAACATTTTTACTTTTCTTATATATATACGGAAAAGGTAAAAATCTCACTATTCATATGCTAGGCAAAATATATGATTAGCATAAAAAGTTTAAACTGTAATTTATAAAGACAAAACGTCATAAAAGGATATTTTCTTTACACAAATTGATGATATTCAGTGTTTTTTGTAACGTTTACAGATGCTCCCACTAAGCAGAAATAGGAACTATATAAGGTAGATAAAATTCATTATTTTTTTAATGAAACCAATTGAGGATGAGATAGTTGATTAGCATATCCTATTTTTAGTTACATTCTTTAGAATATAAAAAGTCATGTGTTAAAGAAAAGCGCTGCGTCATCACAAAATTTCAACATCAGCTATTTTCTTTTCAAAAAACTCATTGCGACGGAAAACGTGACGCTAAAATGAAATTATTGTGAGCTGGACTGAACACACAGGTGCAAGTTGCATTAGATAATTCATCATTGTAAGAAATTTCCCTTTAAAAACTGCCATCCTTACATTAACGTATCGTCAAAGTTGATGATAAAACATTTAGTAAAAAAAAAAAGTAAACTAATATTAAGTTACACACCACAAAAATATATAAGTAATTCTTTCAGAACAAATAATGCAATTGCTTAGATAATATGTAATTAAATAAAACTTATTAAAGCTTAAATAGTTTGTCTGCCGAAAGGAACTTGTAAATAATCGAATTCTGCACATATTTTCATTACATAAGGATCACAAATATAAATATTCCTTGTGTTTTATGTGTTTTATGTTTATCTATTTTAATTTCTGCGGCAGTGAAACTAAGTAACAAAAGTTAATGTTTATATGTTTTACAACATTTATTTATGATTTCGTCAAAACAGGTCTTTTGATTCCTTACTTGGATTATTTTTTTAAAAAAATATTAAAAAAATATAATTAAATAAAATGTTCTATGAATGAAAGACATGAAATGACTTTTCTTCAAATAATAAATAAATCTATTTTTCCAAAAGTTAATTAATCATCCTTATGCAAAATTTTCAAAAAATATATTATTCACAAGTTCACTTTCAATTACAAGTACATTTTCAATTTCAAACTACTTATTTTGTACAAAGTCCACTGACAACTTTTACATTCCCATAAACTAATCTCACACCACATATTTCCCAACTTTTTACTTACACATCGTCATTTATTTTCAGTTTATACTACAGAAAATGGGGGGAAAATATACTTTTTGTCATATTTTTCGTCATAAATTCAAATACAGCTACTACCATTTCGTCGAGTAATTTGAAACTCTATCCCTAATCTCCACTGCTGTTCCATGAAGCGAACTTAATCTCGCGTATCATGTGATCGCAAATGGGGTGTGATGTGTTTCTATGTATCAAAAAGCCGTCAATATCGGTGGATTTAGGAGAAGTTACTTATGCTTTTGTCAGCATTAAGGTTTTTACATGAATATTTTAGATAGGGAAGTTTTGATATGTATCAGATTGTAAATATTTTGAAAATGTTTCTTTTTTTAAATTTAAAACTAACTGAGGCGTAGTGAGGTAATAGACAAAATTGTAAAATTTTTGTTGTCTGTATGGATTTTTTAATGGGTATTTGGTAAAAAATTATTTTTTCTCGCGAGTTTGGACTTCTGAAAAGATTTTAATTTTTATTAGAGTTAAAAAAAGAGACTTTAAAAAATGCGCTCACACACAAGAAAATATGGGGGAAAGTAATGTTCTCTTAAAATAAAATTATCTCGGAATAAAAGTTTTTGTATAAGTTTTTTGATTAGAAAATGAAACCTAAGAAAGTGGATCTTGCATAAATTTCGTATATTTTTCTACAATTGTACTCTCTATAACAAATAAAAAAAATTAGAAATGTATTTTTTATTGATAAAACGCTCAAAAGATCAATATATAGAAGAAAGGTTTTTAAACGTTAAAGCTAAACTTTTATCTTTAAATTTAAGTACTCTTAAGGTTCTGACTTAACTAAAGCTTTTATGCTTCACCAATATTTGACATGGGTAAAGTTTACGTCAAAAGAATATATTTTAAAATTCATTTTGGTGTTTTTCCGCATCAGTTACGCCTGAGGCTTATAAAATTTACTTTTTCAAAGGGTTTGTATAAAAATAAATTTAGCTAACATCCACTTTTTTGTTTTTATCAAACTTTAAACTTTTTTCTTAACTGTCAATTTTTTTTTTATTATTACCTATTGGGTTAAACTAAAAACACATTTTAAACCACTTGCCACTCATATTTTTTTATATATCAGTTTGTGAAATTTAGAATAGTTTTATTGCAGATTTTTATGTAAAAGCTGTAAAAAATATTTAGTTAAAAACGTACATCTTATTATTTCTTTTTTAAAATTAATTTTTTATGCGTTTTAAATAACATTTCACGTTTTGTAAAAAATATACAAGACCTTTTCCAAACATTGACGTAATTACTCTACGTAGACTATAAAAAAACCTTAAAGTTATGTGCTATCTAATATGAATAAGGTCAAACCATGTTTCTTAACATTTGCCTTATTTCTTAATGAAACCAACAAAATTCCGAGTACATTTCCCTAAAGAAGAAACTTTTTTTGCTTCGATCTGATTGGCTAGTATAGGTCACGTGGTTACGAGATTAATTCTTGTCGATTCCACACCAAGAACGATGAATTTTGTTTAATATAGTAATTTAATATCAAGGTCGACTTGTCAGGAGTGTTTACCCCATCGTCGAGTAGGTCCCGGTCTCTAAACCAAGCCATCCTGTAAAGGAATTTGTGCTGAAAAAACTTACTCAGGGGGTACAATATTATTTTAAGGTCCTTGATCGTAATCTAGCGGGTAGATAGTTCATGGGCAAGTACATAATTCTATGGGTGAAACATTAATTTATCCGTCGACAGAAATATTTGGTCGGTACTTGTAAAGCCAAAAACTCGTAAATGTACTGGATTTTTTGTTACAGTGTATGCCTGCTACATTTCTACCACACGCTTTGTACTAGTATATGTCTGCTTCAAAAATGGAGAGATCCGGAAATGAAATACATATTCGTATTTCAGTAAAAACAGTTTTGAAGTTGTGTTAAAGATTTTATAAAGGACATTGGGGAATAGGTTCATGTACAGGGTGTCCGTAAAAGAATGTCCGAGTTTCAAATTGTAATTGTCGTTCACCCCTGACATCACGCCTTGTGATTTCTTCCTTTGGTGCTTCGTAAAAGATCGGGTCTACGTTCCACCCCTACCCCACGATTTACCAACATTAAAAGGTAGAATTGCACAGGCTCTTGCTTCCATTACTCCGGACTTTCTGCAGACAGTATGTGACGAATTGCATTTTTGTTTGGATGCGTGCCGTGTCACTAAAGGCGCACATATTGAGCACTTATAGGAAAAACTAGGTTAGTTTTCCTTCAATGTCATGTATGATTTGTTATATTTTTATATTTTTGTTTATTTGTTGTATAAAATAAACTCCTGTAATATACCATTAAAACTCGGACATTCTTTTACGGACACCCTGTATTATGGCAGTTAACGTGCGCTAATTGTGTGGAAAATAAATCATAAAAAAATCAAGTTTCCTTATATTTGTGCATAAATTTTATAATTTTGAGCTGAGTAGATATATGAACGTTCATTACAAATCATATCATTCCTTATTTTGAAGACTCATGCTTTAGATTAATTTTTTTTTACAATAACATTTTCTTTGAAATATGGGCAAGATATGAATACTACTAAGCCTTTCTGCTTTGGAGACATTGGGAGAAATTGCTGTAGAAGCAAAGTGTCAATAAATTTATTCAAATATCTCCTTTGGGTGTCGTATGTAAAATAAATAGTAACATTTCTAAAAAAACGAAACTAGTCTAAGATATTTAGCCCATTACAAAACACACGAGTAATACGTCGCGTCGATAATAAATAAGGTACTTTAAAAATGTTTAAAAGCCATAAGTTGTCTGTTGAAGGACATATTTGTGAAAATATTGAATGTTTGGAAGGCATATTTTGAAATATTGAAATCCGTATAACATGCATTAAAAGCGGATAAGCAGTAATATTCTGTGTTAGCAAAATGTGTAAAATATCATCGTAGGCAGAAAAATGGGCTTCTTAAAATATTTTGTGATGGCATTGCAAATTTTTTATGATATTTAACAGTTTGCCTTTATCTTCAGATTTTATGGTCTACTCTACGCCAAACATATTTTTCATTTGTATTGCTCGTAAATTGACCAAGGACTTAATAGATTTTATTGACTTAATAGACTTTAAAAAAATTGCTATTTTTTATATGATTGCAATTTTTATAATATTCAACAGTTCGTATTTAAGATTTTATGGTATGCTGGTTGTTTTTATGGTAAACTGTAAAAGTAATTAAAAAATTGATAACGACGTGTTATTGCGTCATCGCCGCGACTTGAATTTTGTTCACGGAGGAAGACCGTAGAAAAATGGAAATAACTTACTATTCATAAAATTGTATATGATCGGATTGACGGCGCTGTTGGCATAGCAGAGCCAATGGGATATCAATGATGCTACAGTTGTTAGCTGAGTTTGGGGCAGACCAGTAGTATATCTGGAAAAAAATGGTAATTAAATGTTTTAATCGATGCTATTGTGAAAAGAAAGAAATGTGCCTATGGAATATATGATTTAATTTTCATGGAGACGAAGGTAATTTAAAATAAAATTATTCTGAATTCAAGCAACAGTAATAACTAAAACTGGGTTAATGCGGCTAAAAAAAACACTACTGTGGCTGAATAAACAACCCCTGAATAAAAAAACACTAAATTACGAGCGATTAAAGAAAATACGTTAAAAATGTAATATGTTCAAAGTTTTAAAAGAAATTTAAAAATAAAGAAACAGTTTCAATAACTAAAACACAGTTTCTTACATTTCAACGTTTTTCAAACTTCACTTATACTTGGATATTTCGATGCTTATTCTTATAGGTCAAGTTCCTTATTTTAATACCTTTATTAAAAAATTGTACCAATATGTTTCTTAAATATCATGAGGCTCAGAATATGAGACAATGATTAAACTTGAAATTCTTTGATTATATTCGCTTTTAAAAACATTAATTTTATTGGAAAAAAAACTCACTTTACATAATTGCTGTAATTTATAAAAAAACAATTTTCGTAGATTAAAAAGGTTAATGTTTAAACTGAGAGAATTTTTCATAAAAAAAAATTGGGAGTGATGGAGTTTATCTTGAACTAATTATCGTTTGCATCCAAAGAATCGAAAACTTTTGTATTTCACAGGAAATCAGAAATCTTTTCATCCCATTAAAAGGTATTCTTAAAATTGCAGGAAATATATGAGATTCTCCTTCAATTTTCTACTTTTTGAAAACTAATCTTGTTTTATTATTGACTGCATATAAGTTAATATTCAAGAAATAAGACAGTTTTGATGCAATTGCTTTTGATGTAAAAACTGTTTTGATTATTTTTGGTATCTAAAGCAATTTCAAAAGAATCTTTACTGAATTCGGAAACATGCTAACATGGTTGAATGTTATGTTATTACACATACAGACGAATTTGAAATAAATTACGAATTTGAAATAATTTTTTTTACTTTCTATAAACATTATAAATACCTAAAACTTGCATTTATTTACACAGAGTACAAGTATGTACAACGTTTAATGTACGAAAATATTCATGCGACTTTACATTTAGATATTTTTAACGTTAGGTGGATGAATCAATACATTTTTAAGTACAATCTCGCTCTACATTGCCTTCTACGTTACGGATTTTTAAAACTATCATTGTTTAATTATTTTTGTCCTTTAAAGATTATCATTGTTTTTTATTTATGAAAGAGAATTTTGGAAAAATTAACGATTTTTTAAATACAATGATTTACTAAATTATATACTGGCATATTAGCTAAAACTATCCATAAAATTGGAAGCAAAACCTTTGTACTCATACAAACAGAAATATAAATCTCACAAGTTACTAGATTTCTCATGTATAAGATTTATATTACTTTACTGTAATATAAATCTTACATCCCAAAAATATTTTTCAAAATAAGAAATTAAAAATACTTTTATGTGTTGTATTGTTTTAAACTGCAATTTAAATTTAATATTATGACCCGACCAAATTTTTTAAAATATAATATAAGAATGTTTATAATACAAAAGGCCGAAAACAAACTTTCTTTCAACTTAAAATAAAAAGCCTTTTTAACTGAGAAAGCATGTAAATTTGTGGTGATGGCCAAATGATGAGGTCATACCTTGCAATTGCAGAACTTAGTGGAAGATAATTCTAAGTGTAATTTTTCAAAAAAAATGAAATTTTTGTGTCAATGGACATGTTATTAAATCCTTTAAGGATAACAAGATTTTCTCTTTTCATGAGCCTTAAGTATATATTTTCTTTTTGTAAGTGCCGTTTTTAACGTATCTAAGTGCAAACGATCAACTTTAAAGCTTATTCTCTCGTTTTCACCTTTTTGTCACTTAGCACGTTCTTCTACTAAGCTCTTCAATCGTCAGCGCCACCAATTACAGGATTTTTTTTTTGTAATAAGAACAGCATAATATAAGGTCTTAAATAGCTTTTCATCGTTGAATGAGGTTGATTATTTAATCGTGGATAAAGTTCTACTGGTCTCTATAATTTATTAAAGTCAGATATCTAAAATAGTGAACTTCTTCCCCCTTACCTGAGCGTGTTGATGAGATGCACGGGCATGTAGCACAGTCCAAAGAGTACGACCACAGACAAGATCATCTTGGCAGCTTTTCGGCGACTCCGGATTTGAGACTCAATCCCAGAACTGGAGCTCGACCCTGTGCCGGAAGTCAGGCTGATGGCCGCACCGTTGCCGCTGCTCTTCACCACGGCTGAAACGCAAGAAAAGGGAGACGTTTATTTTTATGTAGATGAGGTTAGTTTGAATTATCGTCGCAATAGAGCTACATGATGATTATAGGCGACAGGCGTCATAAATTAGAACCACAGTCAAGTGACGAGCCGATAACTGAGTAGGAACCCCCAACGTTTTTTTTCATTTGCAACAAATTTTAAAACACCTCGTGTACCTTAAAGTGATAGGCTTGGTAGCCCGTTTGGTATAGCGTTTGATACGCTGTCAGTCCAGATTGGACAGCAAGCGGTAGTCGCTGGTTCGATCCCGGCGACAGTTACTGCTTTCTTATAGACGGAAATATGCAGCCAAAACCCAACTAAAATACCCGAGTATACATGCTCGTTAAATCTGTGGTGTCCAAAGTCAAGACGGAATTAGCGTACGATGTCGTTCGAAGTTCCGTTGAGTGCCCGTTTAGGTGTTGACCTTGTCACTTGACCAGGGTTCTAAATTACGAGGCGTGTATTGGCTGTATAGAGTCAATATAAATAAGATGCATACTGAAAAAATACTAAGGATCATGTCTGGTATAAGCATGCCTAGAGCGAAGCAATAAACCAGCTATACACCCAACCAACTATCAAGGGGCCAGATAGCCTAGTGGTTTGGATCACAGACCATTACGCTAGCAGTCTGCGCGCTGTAACGGGTGCAGGTTCGATTCCCGACTTTACCCTGGGTGTACCTTTCTCTCTCTGTGTCAATAAAATTCTGTCTGTGTCTGTCTTACTTTACGAAGGCTTGACGTTTGTCTTACTTGACGACGTCTCCGATCAAGCGAACAAACCGGAATATATATGTGTACCAACCAAAAACCAACTAACTATCAATGCCCCCCCCCCCCCCGGTGGCCGAGAGGTGTAAGCGACGAGCCTCTCACCGAGAAGGTTCTTGGTTTTGTCCTTATCCTAGCCATACTATAGAAGTATTCGTGCCGGTGGAAAAAATCCTCTTAAAATCATCGGGGTGCTAGAGTACACTGCGATATACGTGCTCGTTAAATCTGTGGAGTCGTAAGTTTTGACGGCGTTAGCGTACGTATATATAAAGGTAGTACGTATATATACGTAAATATAAAGCCAAAATAAAGCTTAAATACCCGAGTGTACTGAGATAGACATGCTCGTTAAATCTGTGGAGTCGAAAGACTTAGTGTACGATGTCGCTCGAAGTTCTGTTGGGTGCCCGCTTAGAAGTCGACCTCGTCAATTGATCAGGGTTCTAAATTACGCTGTGGGCTGCGTAGTTTAGAACCTTGCTTTACTCAATGGGCTGTGTTAAAGCTTCTCAAAAAGGCTAAAAAAGATCCGGAAAGATAATTAAATCAATAAAAAATTACTTTAAAGTATGCCACGAAGCTTACAAAAGAAAGTAAAAGAATACAACATTTAAAATTTAAATTGTAAAAAATCAGTGAGAATGACAAAAGTCGCCAAAATGTCCGACGAATAATACCCCGAAGGGAGGGAGTGCACGTTAAATATCCTTCAAAGTCCTAACGCTGCGTACGATGTCGCCCTTAACGGTTGCGTTGGGTGCCTACTCAGGTGTTGGCTCGTCACTTGATTGTGGTTCTAAAATACGACGCCCGTCGCAAATAGCCCTCGTCTAGCTCTAGTGCGACGATAATTCAAACTAAACAAAAGTCGCCATTCCTCCAGCCATTCGCTAGCCCCTCCAAGCTTCTTCTGAAGGCAGATCTTGAATTAGCATGCAATTTACAGTGTATAAGAACATGCTCTACGTATTTCTTACTACGTCCTCTTCACCATCACCACAGTCAAAACGTCCATTAGACACAATACAAAATCTAAATAAATAACTTTTAAAAGTTTCCATGGCCAGAAAAAACTTGAGTAATTTAAAATACCCTATTTTTTTAGAGAAAGGGACAAGAGTATTAGGGTTAATATTATGAAAAGTGACAATTTACAGATGTATGATGAGGCGTTACAGACCTGAAGACGAAATTAAATTATAATATCAATCATCTTTTAAAACTTCAGTAATAACGGGAAAAATGATGTTTATGAATTTTGAAAAGTTGGCAATGGAATAGTAATTCGGTAACAAATTGAATATTTCTAAACGTTACCAATTTGACTAATTTATAAACACAATTTTTACACATCTTTTCTCGTATTTTCGAACTTTTTTTGTTTATCAGCAATACCTTTATAACCAAAAAATCTCTCCGCAGCTACTCCTTTTGACTGCGCAATTTTCTAGGAAAACTCAGTATGACGTCCGACAGATATTACGATATCGAACTCGTACACCAAATTTAAAGTCTTCTTTTAGTTAGAAAAGATCTTTTAGTTAGAACTGTAGAGAGTTTCATATAGACAGACGGACCAATGTTCGAAAGCCACTTTTTTATAACCAGCAACCTCCAAAACGTGTACAAAGCACAAAATCTCCATTTTCGTTTTTCGACCCCAACTCAATACTTTCACTACCTTATATTTCATATTATGTAATTTAAAGTAATTAGAGAAAATATTAATTAGGGAAATTAATATAGATTTGAGAATTAATTAAAGATATAATTAGTTTAGTTTGAATTATCGTTGCACTAGAGCTACACTAGGGCTATTGGCGACGGGCGTCGTATTTTTAGAACCACAAAAAGATATAATTAAAAAGGCTGAACAAATTCATTGTAACTACATAAAAGTAAATAAAATCGACCAGTATTCCCAGACGCCAAAGATCAAGTGGTAATAACAAACACAAAGCCCTCAGTAATTATACATTTCTTTGTCCTTAGCTGGAAAGACAAAAATCGGAAATCAATAACATGATAAAATAAGTGAAATAAAGCCCAGACAAATTGCATTTTGATCCCTAAAGGGCCTTGAAACAGCTTGTTTTATTATCGTTTAAACAAGATTTATATAATCAGGTTAATATTTTATTTAAATTCTGTTAATGGGAAATCTGATTCAGTTTTTCGATCAATGCAAAAAGGATTTTAATACCTACCCAAGTTTGTTTCATTAGTTTTGAGGTAACATTAACTTTTAAATTGAACTTTTTGATAGCTAAATTTTGGTATGAAAAATTATCTGTTAAGTTGATATATTTTCATACAAAAGAAAATATAATATTTTTTCTTCTTATATTTATAATTTTTTTCATCATCTTTTGTACTGTAACCTAATAATTATCTTAGGATGTCAAAATGACGAAAACAAGTGATTAAGAACTGTTGTTGCTCTCAAGAGGTTAAGTAATCATATAATAAGCTGTAATCTAATAAATGTGTTGTACAATACACCTTTGTGTAAAAGTAATTAGTACACTTCATTAATTTAAATATTGAGTAATTTTGACTGTTTCGATTTACCTAAATTGTAATATTAATAAAACTAAGTATTTAATATTAAAAAAAATGTCAGGACGAGTTCATGTTCCTTAGTTACAGTAATTGTTTTTAATTCTTCCATATCATAAGACAAGTCACGTTTGCAGAAATCCTGATTTTCAAATACTTTTTCTGGTTATTATTTCGGTTCATATTTATGTATTGGTATTTGAGACACGAATATTAAGGACTCAATTAGAGTTTCTGCGCAGCAAGTGAACCAAACAATACAATATTTTCCAGCTTTATTTATCTAGCGTTTGCACCTAATGTTGCTCGACTTCCCATTGCGACCCAGCAACACAATGCGCCGCAACATTAACATGCTATCCTACGCGGCAATGTACTTAACAGAACATACTTAACTAAATTGCCACTTTCGGAGTCGGGACTGGATGATTTGCGTAATTTATTTCCCCGCAAAGTCTCGCGAAATAGCAACAGCGTGCTCCGACTACCTACCTCCAAGTAAAAGGGGTACATCTACATTTTTCAACTATCTGGGTCTTCTTTCCTGCTACTGAAGACTATCTCGTGATTATAGTACTTAAGATTACTACGCAAGCTTCGAAAGCACATTCTTCCCCTATCCCCTGGTGTGTTTTTTTCTTCAGGAAACTGCATGAGCGTCGCTGTTTTTTTCCACCCCGCTCTACTTGGGCTTGAAAAACAAATGCGATTTGCCTCATAGCAGATCCTCAAATAAGTTTAGAACAGCAACGCTCTCATTTCTTAGAAAACCATACAGAGAGGAAGAGAAAAAAAGTGTTTTCGAGTGTTGTGTTGTAATCGGAAGACTATAAACATTACCAACATGTTAATAGAGTCGTTGAGTGACAACATTGGCGGTACGGCAACCCGCTTTCACCAAGTTCATTAGCACACTAAAAGGGTTTCCAAAATTTTTTTGCGTATCGGTGTAAGTTGATATTGAGTGAGTTTAGTATAAGGTTAACCTACTGTTTGGTTCATGCGTATCAAGTTGGATATGACTGTAATGTATCTTGTAATGACTCTAAGCTTTGGTTTGATAGAAATGCTCTAAAAGTCAAAAAACCAAGTGAAGTTCTGGTTTTTGGGTTGATATGCAATTAAAGTTAACTAAAAAAAAACCGTGTTTTGTTCAGCAAAAACTGGTCAGCTGTGTAAGACAAAAAAAATTATGACGGAAATATGTTTATTTTTTACGGTTAATTTGTAATTTTAACTCAAAATCGGTGCTCTTTGCTCTTTTGAAAAAAAAAGTCTACAAACCCTTAGAAGGAAACTAACCCCGTTGTGTCGCTTTGTACGCCTAGACACATGTTACTGCTCAACTACGGCCATCATTTTACTCATGTTCGACACTAGAAGAACAAAACAAATAGACTAGGCAATCATCGTCTACATAGGTAAAGAACAATGCTGTTCCGGCTATTATTTCTGGCTTATTTCGATATTTAAAGGCTTGGAACCAATTTGATGTTTTTTTCGCTGACAATAGGGCCCCCTTTCATTTCATGTTTCTCCTAAACTGTTAAATCGGAAAGGGGGAGGGGACATTGTCTTAACTGAGATTCTCTATACAATTACACATATCAGAGTTACAAACCACTTTTAAGGAAAAAAACTTTGCCAAAGAAAAGTTTGCCCGTACCGCGAGAGATAGGGGCAAACGAGATTATTTTCTGTTTTTATAAACAAAAAATATTGTTATTTTTTTTCCAATTTAATTTTATTTTTGTGATTTCAATTATGTGTTCATGAAAAAATTTCAACTTTCTCAATAAACCTTATTGTATATTTTCAACTTGGTAGCCCTTTCTGAACAAGTTTTCCCCTACTAACATAACTTTAAATGGTCGATTCATAGTAACAAACTTTTATGACTATTAAAAGAGTTACCTTTGTACAAATGGTTTTAAAATCTTTAATTTATATCGCCTGCCGGTTTTATTTTTTTAAAAAACTTAACCTGCTGCAAATATTATGTTTTTGACTTATATCCTTATTTTTCTGAGATGCAGAAGAAAATCTAGTGGGCTTTTAGTTGTAAATAGATTGTTAAGGGATAATATATTAAGAATATTATCTTTTGCTCTTTTATTAATAATTTAAGAAAAATGCAGCTTATCACTAGTTGATTATCAACCTCAATAAGGCCTTTTCCTTGTATTTAGCTATTTCATGAGCATTAAAACTAAGTACTACTGCGGTTTTGTTAGTAAATGTATATTTATTGTGGCAAATCTGGTAAACGTTGCGTTTATGCCATCAGTTATAACGATTCAATTTTTTTTTTTGTTAAGATCGAAAAGATATTTTATCTTTTTGTAAGATTAATTTAAAAAGCTAAAAATGTGTAATATAATTTTCAATATTTATATTATTTATTGTCATAGTGTTTAAAAACAATCGAGCTCGAACTCTTTATTAGTTGGGTTATGAGTTGTCAAACTCGTGTTTTATATTTGTACAAGTTAGTACAAGGGGACATTTTTCAATTTTTAAAATGAGATTGCAACTCATTCTGAAATTTTTAGATATTAAACTACGTAAGGGTTAAATATTAATGGAAAGTGTACTAAGAAACAAAATTATATTTTAAATTCGTTTATTAAACTTGAACTCAAGATGTTTATTTTTTCAATTTTACACGAATTATAGAAGAGCCCGTTATTGAAATACCGCAAAGTACTATTTAATAAAACATATTTCACAAAAAATGCTGCAAAAAGAAATTTTTTTAATTAGTAACAAAAAAGATGCAAATAATTTTTTAGAAATAAGGTTGTGTTACCAAAGTTTTCACATTAATAATTTTAGTGTTTTCAAATGCCTGATTATCTGAAAGTCGAATGTTTTATCTAGGCAAACTAGAAAAAACACCATATGTTCCAAAATATCTTTAATTTTCCCAACAATCTTTTAGAATAGAAAACAAATGTACACTTTTTTTTAAACATAACAGTGAGAAATAAAACCCCAACAATTGTTTTTTAAAAAAGTTTTTAACCTTCTAATTATGTTTTAGAAGAACACATAAGGCAACAGGAAAATGTTATAAATCTTTTTTTTTCTAAAAAGTAGTTGAGAACTTTAAATCTTTTAATATATTCTTCAAGTAACAAAGAAAAATAAATGATACTCTTAAACTCGTTATCGTTATTTCGCAAAAAATGTGAAACAAAAATTTGTAGTTCATAAAAAGTTTGAATTCATTAAATGATTAAAAAAATCTAGAAAGAATAAAATTATAAAAAAAATTAAAAAAAGTTGTAATGTTTTGGAACTCTTAAAGAAAACTTTTATTTTTGCGTCATAGATAAAAAGAGGATAAGTTTTTAGTTGTTTTTATTTAGGTTTTATTTAACAACATATTAAAAAAGGAACATAATTTAATCGTTGAAAACAACAATTTATTTATATTATGTTGAAGATAAATATTTAACCCTTATAAATATTGAGCATTTGTTTTGCCTCATTTTTTTTAACTTAACTCAATTTCACTAAGAATAAGATTTATCATGACATTTAATTGTAAAAATTCCACAAAACAAAAAACTTCACCTTTTTAAATATGAGCTATTACAATAGATTAAAAATTCTTAATATGCATTCATCAGAGATCAAATTTGGAGAGTTTTTAATCCAATTATTTATATTTCTTTAAACAGGATAACCAGGTTATTTTTAATCAAAAACTACAGAATAATAAATAACGTGGTTATATTGAGTAATTTTTTTAAAAATGTACAGGAAATTTGTAAACAATGTTTAAACATCTTTCCTGCACTCATTTGCTTAAATTATAACTTTCCAGAAATTTATTACATTTTACTATTAATTCATCTGCTCATATTAATCAAAACATACTATTTTTTTTATAGATTTGGTTTGTTCGAAAAAAAGTCGCACTAGAGATATACAAGGGCTATTCTTGGCGAGCCTGATAATTTAAAGCCGTGGTCAAGTGACGAGGTCAAAGAGGACGATATCTGAGAACTCTTTTATTGAGTTTTTATATATTTTAAACCAGGGGTTGAGGGGTATTTTTAAGTACAAGTCAAGTTTACAAGACACTAAAAATAAACCGTTGTTCGACTAAATATATTTAACATATTAAATAATGTATTTGCATTCAATCCACGGGAAATATTAAGAAGTCTATAATTTAAAAATGATTGTTAAAATCAATCATTCAAATTCGAAGTATTTACAACTAACAAGTTAACCTTAATTAGAGTTTCAACAAGTGAATTGAAGAGCTTAGTGGAATAACGTGCTAAGTGACATAACAAAAAATTTGCGATTTCTGTGTCAATGAGCATGTATTTCCCCTTTTCATAAACTTAAGTATATTTTTAACCTTTTGTAAAAGTCGTTTTTAACGCATCTAAGTGCAAAAGAAAAACTTTGAAGCTCATTTTCTCGTTTTCACATTTTTGTCACTTAGCACGTTCTTCCACTAAGCTCCTCAATTATTCCCTCATAGAACCGATGAAAATAATTGGACTGTAACCGTAGAAATGGAATTCTTGTATCAGACAAATAAAAAAAAAATTCATCATTAGAGGACGCATTAGAAACATCTGGGACAAAGAACTTCAGTAACATCTAAAAAAACTAGGTAGTTTTCGGCATTAAGCGGGAATGCGCGCTGGACCGCGGGTCTCCAAACTCAAGTGCCTCAGTGTTAATCCCATGGCGAAAAAACTATTTTCTCTGCCACATTTTTCCGGCTGTATTGAATATTTTTACAAACGTTTTTTTATAAATAATAAAGGTAGATAACTTACTGGTCTCTATCTTCCCACTTTTTGAAATTGCTTCGAATATTTTGTGTAAAATTATTTATTGAAAATTAAAAAAAAAATTCGGACCCGTTTTAAAAAGTGGCAAGGTCGGGACCTGTAAGTCAGCTACATTTATCACATAACAAAATCCGCTTGTAAAAATATTCAATACAACCGGAGAAATGTGGCAGAGAAAATAGTTTTTTCGCCATAGGATTATCACTGATGCACTCTGCTTTGGAGACCCCCGGTCCAGCGCGCCCATTCCCCCTTAAGAGTTTTTTCTTATTTACTAAAATTTCCTAAGAATGCAACAAAATTTTATGGGAAACAAACTACTGCATATTAAAAAAATTTAATTTAACATTGGTGCCTACTCTTTTAAAGTAGGTAGAGCAGAAAATTCATTTCTATTAAATGTTCAGAATGTCTGCAGAAAAAAATGACTATCATTTTTAGATAATTATTAATGGCTCACTAGTTTAAATAAAATCCACGTTTATCTTATTTTAAATTTTAAATATGTTTTTTATACATCTTTAATAAATAACTGATGGCATGTTTTATTTGGCTTTATTTGTATGCTATTTTAAACGTAAATAAGTAAAAAAAATAATTCAATTTAAATAATGAATTCTAAATCCTCCCACATAGATACTGGACATTGTAGTTTTAATTAACTACTGTACATTTTAGAAATTTAATTTCTGAATGTTGCCTAATTTTTTAAAGTAGAATAGAAAATTAATTTCTATTAAATTAAATTTTTTTGCGGAATTAAATGACAATACTTTTTTTAGAATAGTCTATCAGTTTCAATAAAATTCACGTTTATATCATTTTACATTTTTAATATGTTTTTGTTTAATCTTAAGTAAATAACTGATATTATGTTTCATTTGGCAGAAATTTTTTATGCTATTTCATAACATAAACAAGAGAAAAAGAAATTCAATTTAATCAATGAACTCTAAATCCACCCACATAAAATATAGTTTTCCTAGAATTGAAATATACTCTAATAATCTGTTATAACGTATTTTAAATAAATTCGGTTTTTTACGAATTTTTCAATGACGAGCTGGAACGAAAATAGTAATGCAGACGTAAGCACATACCTTATCAATTCATTGAAAAACATTCAAATTCTACTCAACTAATTAAAAAACAAACAAGCAAATAATATTTTAGTAAAAAAAGACAAATAACATATTTCTGCCGTGGGCAGCTAAACTGCTGTAACTACAACAATGAATTGGACCATTTTTGTTCTGAAATAATCAGTTTTTCAGTATACTCTCTAACAGGTTAGAGTTATTGAATGCTTTCAACAGTGGTCCAAGTCATGAGTCCAGATACTGAAGTTTATCTGAATATTTGTATTATCGAACATCATCCTTTTCCACTAAGGAAAAGATTTATACCCAATGTTTATGTTTAAAATGAAAATCGAATATTTACCAAAGCTGTACTTATTGGATTCTTAAACAAATATTACAACGTAATATTTTATGGGAGGGTAGAATACAGGACAATGTTATACGTAAAGCAAATATGTCCCGATACTGTTTATTAAAGTCTTCAATCTGATATTTAATCTAATAAATAGTATTCGTATATCATTAATAATGTGTTATATGTATGTTGCTGCAAACGCTTTGTGCATTAACTGTTTTATTTGACAAGTAAATGAATTTTCGCGTAGGTTGGCTTATAATATCCGGAGTGCGCTAAGATTCTGTGCATTTTAAAATCCAATTTAATACACCATGTTTTCCATAATTATAAATTTATTAATCCATGTTTTCCATTAGTCATAAATTTTCTAAGTATACACTTTAGTTACTATTAATCAAAAATGGATTCATACAGAAAATAATTATTTAAATTAATGTCAAAGGCTAAGTACATATTTTAAATAAATCTTAAATAAGTGGGTTCAAATATTATTCAAGTTAACAATAAAAAAATAAAAGAAATTATATTAATTGGTTAGTCATACATTTATACATACTTTCGTCATTATTAACACCAAACATAATAAAGTACATTATATTTAAGAAAATGTTAATGTGTTATTTAACATAGAAATATCTATTCAAAGTAGTTTACCATAAGTTTTAATATTTTGAAAGCAGTTACATGCGTTGCAATAAAGATTTAATATATACTTTGAAAACTTATTTTTTTACTTTAAACATTTATCACAATGGACGCTTTCTTAGCTAATAACAAGCTTTGCTTAACTAAATCATTATTATGCCCTTCTTGTATTTTCACTTTCAAAAATTGGTGGTAATTATCATTATTTTAAGGCAACCCAATTTTTACTCGACTTTTAAAATTATTAGTTAAGAAATCACATATACGGACTTCAGCATAGAAATACTTTTGTGCTTATAATTTGTATTATTTGGGTTCATTGTGAGCTTTAGGGGGCTTTTTAAATAAGGGTTACTTTAACTATATTTTAAATAATAAATGAAATTATACAGAAAACAAAAAAATGAGTAATTCTATTACTAACATAAATTTATTTAATTAAAATATTTTATTAAAGTCTAGAGTATTTTACACATTAGTTACAAATATTTTATTGGCCAGAAAATTGAAACTTAATAAAATAATAAATGATTTTGGCCCGATCTTAAGAACATTTTAATATGATATATTAAAGTAGTATGTAATACGTTTTTTTCAATAAAGTATTTTCCGTTTGCTTATACTAATTTTGAAAACAATATATATATTTTTTACGTTCGCACGAATGATCATAACAAATAAAACTGTAAGTTTCTTAAAATGAAATGCACATTTATTAAATAAAACTTTCTATAAATGACATAAATACAGTATAAATAAAAAATCCATATATTTAATAATATAAAAAAAAAATTCAGGAAATATTGAATATCTAATTACGTTTAAATTTGAATAGTGGGAGAAATTTAAACCATTCTTTCCGTCTGTCTGTCATCCAATTTCATAGCCCAAACTACTCCAGAACCCAAATGCTCCAGACATGCGTGATAATTCAGATAAAGGGCTTAGTTATTGTAGCGTGCATTTGATTCTCATCCAAAAACTCTGAACCAACTTATATTAAATATCGAAAATTACAAATATATGCAAATTTAATTTACATTAGTAAAATTTTTAATTAATATTAATTTAATGTAATTCCCCATTTGAATCACTTTCAATAAGAAATAACTATTATGAAAAAATTAAATTGGATTGCTGGCAAAGAAAATATTTATGTTTATCTTTTATTTTTTATTCACCAATGTACAAATAAGTTTAGAAATCAATTTGAATATAAATTTAATCTTGAAAACAGAAATTGATTTTCATAGTTAATTTGGCTTAGAAAAGTCTCAGAAGACTTTAACGTTCTTTTATTTACAAGAATTTTTTTGAAATTCCTTGTCTCGAAGCGGTTATACGGGGTAGTGACTGATAAAGATTCACTTGTTTTATTACCGAAGTTTGGTTATATCACAAAGTTTATTATCTTTATTATGGTAAGAGTGTCAAAGACTGACAAGGTCTACTTGTTTCGTTACCTTAGCTTGGTTCAATCAAAAAGTTTGTTATCTTCAATATGTTTACGATATTATAAATTTTCCAGATAACTTAAGCTGCTGTGTGAAAAATAACAAATCCAGGATGTTGTTTATAGTATTTTACTACAACTTCCTACAATTTCCAGCAATGTAAACAGACTTTATGTACCAAAAATCCCTCTGTTCAGTTTCCTTACTGAAGCGAATAAAAAGTCTTATCATGACCGGACATGTTATATAAACTAAAGCTTAGAATGGAATAATTTATCAAAAAAGAATCAAAACTCCTCCTTTTAAATTGGGGGAAAATACAGCGGAAGGGCGCCCATATTTAATCCCTTCTTATTTTGTCGTAAGAGTTTGTTTTATTTTGTTTATGTTATGCATAATTCACCATCCGAATTTCAATTTCGTACATGGTTTTGTCATTTTCTTAAAACTTAAATAAATATCCTTGAGGCGATGTATGAAGTGGTGCCATCGTTATATAAATCAAGTGTTCTTTTGAGGTCATTAAAGTTGTTTGAACTATAAGAGATTTGTTGTGAAATAAATGAATATATGAATTTTACTGTATGTAAAGTTATTTTTAAATATTTATTTTTCGATGAATAGATCGTTCTTTTAATTAGATCAAATTTAATGTTTTAAGTTATGGAATTAGCATAATTATTTCTTAATTATTGACCTTAAAAATATTACTTTGGATAGCTTGCACAAAAATAATAAGAATTCTATATTAATTTGTAACGTTTTTATAATAAATATTAATAAAAAACAAACGTTCAATAAAAAACTATTTAAAAATATACTCATTCAAAAGTTATGCAAAATGCACTGTACAGTATGTTTTGTGCTGGCTGTATGAAATGCTGTTAAACTATTTTTTTTAAAATGATGCAGATAGATACTTTCAAAACTATATAGAATTTGTGTTAATTTTCTATAACTATCAATTTTTTATATTGAATGTTCACATATATCTTTATTAAATCTGAACACCAAAAAAAAAAGAATTTTTATAACATATCTTACCGAGTTAATAATTTGACTTTTATTGTTAAAGAAATGTCCGCACTATGAATTTGACGTTTTGCTAAATTTTTTAAACGCATAACAATGATTTGGTATCATAATATTTAAAAAAAAAAATTTTACTTATGCTGTTGAAGAAATGAAACAAGACAGTTTAAATTATAATAATTTGTTTTCAATTAAAATTAATTTTAATTAAAAATTAATTTAAACTATTTTTTTTGCATTTTTAAAATCTATTTGATTTGCAGATGAGGCTGCGGTGAAAACATTCAATTTTATTTTGTAATGGTGAGCTTTATATAAAAGAAATTGCTTTTAGTTAAACTACCTTGATAATAATATTAATAAAAAAGTTGTATGCTGTTTGATTTGATTACAGAAGATTCAAATATTTTAACCGTTGAAAATAAGCCTGAAGGGCCTTTAAACGTTCAGTTTAATTTTTACATGACCAGCATTGCTTTTTAAAAGACATAACTGTTTATTCTGCTTATTTACTTTCTATAAAAACTATATATTTTAAAAAGTATACTTTCGACATTCTTATATCTTTTTAAGGTGAGTTTAAAAATAAATAAACTGTATCCATAATGGATCCAGGTTTTATAAAAATATGTAAACATATTCAGAGATTTCTCAACAATATGATGAATGTTTCATGCTATTCTGTTTAATAAAACATTTTTATAATGTGTTACTCATATCTGATGTATATAAAAGACATACTTAGAGTAATCTATAGTATACAGAGTCTGATATCGTGGTGTGGTGTGCAATTCTGTATAAAATAAGTGGTGTCTGTAGTTAAATATAAGTATGTGTTAGTATTTTGTGGATTTGCTCATACTGCTTGCTATTACATAGGTTTTTTGGACTTTTGGTGTTATCTGTACTGGGTAAATTTTACTATCCCTCATAATTTTGTTTAACAAAACTTTGTGACGCCCATAACTACATTATAATACTTAATACACTTTGATTTCTCAACAAAAAAAATATTGGTGCAATAATTTAAATAAAACGTTATACTATTTATTTCAATTATGAAAACAGTACTCGAATATGTAAATTGTGACAAATCAATAATATTACTGTTTTTAAATACCGATTATAGTTGTGGCACTAAGTATAGAGTTAATTTAATTATAAAGGCGGTCGGGGTGTGTTTCTCGGTGAAGTAAACATAGGTACTCTCAGGTTAAAAAACGAATCGAAAATACTTTTAAGTTAATTTTTTTAACCCCTGTTTATTATGACTTGGAAAACGAAATTTGTCCCATGTTCTTTTTTTCTTAATTTTTTTTACTCGAATTAGTAAATTGTTGTGAATTTGTTTTATCTAATAAAATGAACAGTTACGATTTTACTTACTCAAGTGCTTGCAAAAGTAGTCAAATCATTTGGCCAGTTACTGCAGTTTTATGTGTGGGTTGCTGAAAATTGCTATAAGAAATTTGCACAAGTTATTGAATAAAAGGTTTCTACATCCGAATATATTAGCTATTTGGCGACAACTCCTTCATTCCCCAGAACAGTATATTATGGGATTGTACCTATCTGTGGTGCATCTTTCACATACGGTCCTCCGAAAGTCAATAAGCAACTCACCTGTCCTGATCTGCCTCGAGTTGAGCTCCGTGCTGCCGGGAATGTTCCTGTTCCAGAGCACCTTGACGATCTGGATGTAGAAGACGGACATGAACAGGAACGGGGCAAAGTACAGGAAGAACACGATCATAAGCTGGTAGATCTTGGTGTATCTGGAAGAACCTTGATGTTAGAATAAGAATATATGTGCGAATTATCGGGTTAAATTTGATGCAATATGGAGCCCCATTAAATCATCTGCTACAGAAATATAATTAATGTTTTTAAAGAAATTAAATTTCTAAGTTAAAAAATTGAATTTTAATTTCATGCAGTGACAGCAAGCTTACTCTTCAGTTAATGTGCTTATCCCTCAGTGACTTAAAATGCATTTTTTTAACAGCTGTAATCTAAGGCATTGCTCGATTCGGTTATTTTGTTTCGCTGAATTCGGTAAACATTTAAGTTCAACTTCAATGCAACTTGCTGGGTATAGGAACGCTTGGATGATTTTTCCAAGAGAATTACAAGTAGCCAAAAAATAGACCTTTCCATATAAAAACTTGCTTCAAAGACATAAAAGTTTCAAAATTATTTTGGCAACATTGTTTGCACATTGTAGCTTATTAAAAAAGTGAGCTCAGAAACCCTCTCGGATGACTAGGCGAAATGTTGTGAAAGATACCATTTCAAAATGCGTAAAACGGTTTATATTCGAATGATCCTATATTAGTCGCACAAATTATTTTTATGAAATTGATTCGTTGGGATAAGATATTAGGCATATAGTATTTGGAAGAATTTATGTAGGGGTCTCCTGAGTCCATATATTGAGAGACGTTGTAGCCAAATGGTGAAGTCATTGGATTTGGGAGAATGGTGCCAATAGCTCTATGACCGCCACCAAGTCCAAACGAGTAGATATTAATTACATGTTCGTAAAATTAGTGGATCGGAAATCTAATATTAAACTATATATAATTATTTAATATTAATTCTTAATATTAAACACCATACAGCTGCTTCAAAATTGTTAAATTGTTTTTTCAGAAATTTCGTTTGACCAATTGGCAGAAAATGCCAAAGGAGTGCGTATAAAATTCTGAGGTTTTCTTTGCTCTAGTAATTTAAAACAGTTTCAGGACTCAACTTTAAGGTCAGAGAAGCTCTTTGTGACGTCACGATATCCGTCCGGCTTTAACGAAGAAAAAGTACGAAACCTATTTGCGCACAGTAGATTATACTTTTCAGGTTCCGAACAGGGTTCGTTTCTGTACTTCAGAACAGCCGATAGCGCGAACCGGACGGATAGTGTGACGCCCAAGCGAGTTTCTCTGACCTTATAAGTTGGGTCATCCGTGACAATTTTGTATTAATATTAGAGTTGAAAAAATATTTTCTTATATGATGGCGCAATCTATATGGAATCACCACAAGGTTACCTTACCTGTTATTCCACGTGTACGTGCAATCTGTGAAGTACAGCGTCTCGACTCGCAGCTCTGACGACTGCCTCGTGTCCATGACGATGGCGTCGGGCAGGACCATGAGCAGTGACGTCAGCCAGATGACGACGATGGCCTTCTTGGCCCGACTGGCGGTGCTCTTGAACTTGAGGGGGTGGCAGATGGCGTACCAACGGTCGATCGAGATGAAGGTCAGGGTCAGCACCGACACGGACACGGAAACGCTCTGGAACGAGAAAGAAAAGTCAATTTAAGCCTTTAAATCCAGGGAAATGGAGAGCCGTTTAGGTACTCGCCTTGTATGTGGAAGGTCCCAGGTTCAGTACAGGCATTGAAAAAATAACTGCTGACCTACAAACGACGCGTGCAGCCAAAAATGTCCGACGAATAATACCCAGTGTAGAGAGAGTTCTCGTTAACTATGCTCCAAAGTCCCAATGATGCTTACGATGTCGTCCTTAATGGTTGCGTTTTGTGCGTCGGCTCGTTACTTGACTGTGGTTCTCAATTATGACCCCCGTCACCAATCCTTCTTGTAGCTCTAGTGTTACGACAATTCAAACAAACCTAACTTTTTTAACCTAACCTAAACTTAACCTCCTTCTCGTTCCCGTAAAAATAACGGAAATGAGGTTTCGTCCTGTGTTCATTGCTCTCGTGATATTTCCGGGCTGGAGTGCTAAGTAGTAACGTGCCAATAAGATTAAAACTAACTTAAATCCACCAACCACCAATTAAAATCGCCAATCCACCAATTAAATCGCCAATAAGACAAACACTCTTCTTTAAAAAAAATTCAAGATAAAAACAATTGAAAAATTCAAAATGAATAGATTTATTGTTCATACACATATATTTATATTATTTTCGGTGATCGAAAAAAAACCCGATTCTCTTTTATGACCGTTTTCTTGAAAATTATCCGATCGTTAAAGGGTTAAGACTATTCGCACGAACTAGCCGGAAACAAGTACTTGATAGGAGTGTAGGGTAGTTCTGCGTTGTGTTATAAGATTTTAACAATATACAAACGATAGTGGACCAGTCGATCCTTTCAGTCTTTCGTTGCGAGTAGTTTTGGACCTTAAAGTTGAAGAATTAATCTTATAGTTTAAATATTAAAGTTGGTGTGTTGTAAATCCCTATAATTTTTATTTTTATTTTGATCACTTTTTTTTAATATTCAGTTGGTCTTTGTAGTTTAATTCTATATTTAAATTAGTTTTTGACACAAAATGCTATTCTAAAATCTTGCAAAAACCTTTACAAACCTCATTCATAAACTTTTGTTAAACTTATTAAAAATTAAATCCATCTGTGTCGCTACTTTTTAAGAACACAAATTCTGAGTTGGAGGAGGGCCCACAGCAGAAACTTATAAGAATATTTCCAGTTTAAAATGCCCGTCGGAATATACTTCCTTTTAAGAGTACTTTAGTTTTCAAACGTACATCTGGGCATACATATATGCATTGTTGTCAGTAGCATTATCCTAAGGAGAGTCTTTAGGTTATTGACCCTTAATTTATTGGTTCAGATATCCAAACTATTTGTATATATATGCAGGGGTTCCGAGGATAGTTTTCCAACTCTTGTACATTTTGCATACATATATTTTATTTTTACCTATTTTAAGAAAAATATCAAATGAATTTTTTATACTTTTATCTGTGAAATTACACCATTCATTTTTTTAAAGTAACTGTATTTTTGTGTGACAGCAAATTATTATATCTAAGCATTTGAGTTAGGAAAAGTAGCTCATAGACAAGGTCAAGTTTTCCAACCTACTAAAATGTACCCAGAAATAGTTTAGAGTTCAGTTTTTCAGCTATCAGAGTACTCCTTGGCTAATGCCTAGTTTCGCATTTATTAATTCATTGACATACAAGTCCCTTTCTAATTTCTTTTTATAATTGATGACGATTTAAAATCAGCAACAGCACATTTTAGAAGAATTTAATATTGAATCTATGATTAATTGGTTGCATCCTTAACACAAAAATCCTATTTTCGTTTACTATAAAAAATGCTAATTTCAGCGAAATTTTTTTTGAAAGAAAACGATGTTGGAATGCTTGCCCTGAATGCATTTTTGAAAATGCGTCCGGTTTCCCACACTGTAAAAAATTTCTGTAAAATTACATTACCTTTTGTGATTAAATTTTACACCACAGTGTTGTAAATGTTAGTTAACAAGGAATTGCTGTTTTCGTGAACGTGGGGTCATGCGAAGATAGGTGCCACCCAATCACTGCTAGCAAAGCAAATAGTTACAGCAAAAGATGGATTTCTGATCTGAATTGCAACATTCACTGCGTTTATCCAGATCCACGCCGCAACGTTCCAGTGGTTAAAAGCGTTCTCCTTGAAAAAGACATCTTCGCAGGAGAGCGAGGGTTTAAATCCCATTTACTACCAGTCATCCTATAAGTCGGATTTGTGCAGGGAAAAATAAACCTATTTAATTAAGGAGGTAACATTGAGACAGACATGCTCGTTAAATCTGTAGGGCCCAAAGTTACGAGGATGTTATTGTAACTAATAAGGGACATTTGACATAAATGGACATTATCTTTCTGTTAAATTTCCAGCACAGTAAATTTTACATCATACTTAAATTTATATTATTTCCCTGTAAAATTTACACCCTAAATTTTATATCATATGTAAATTCACATAATAGGGTGATGACAGCACTTTAAATATCATCTTTTGCTGTAAAATTACAGGATTTTGTTTCACAGTGTAAGTTGAAAGTTTGACACATTTCAACGATTAGTTGTGTACTGAATTTGCGAAATAAATGCAAAAATGAATTAAGGAAGAGACCCACCTTTGGGGGCACATATGATGCTGTAACCGTGAACTTATTGAGAGTAAGTTTTTTTTTATTTTCAAAAAAGACCTCACCTTTACTCAGAGTTGAAAGAAAATTCATGCATTTCGACAATATAACAGCTTTTAATAAATAATTTTGTCAGTGAATGCTGGGTTGCTACATAGTCACTTACAACAGGTGGATAGAAACCCGACCTATAAGAAGCCCCGGTAATTTTTTTATATTTAAGTTTAAAAATTTATGCAAAAATAGTTTATACAACGATAATGTGCTTCAAACATATTTAAGTATAAGTGAAGAAAAAAATCTTTTAAATGCTTATTCATTTAAACCTAAATTATTAGGTTACATTCATGCCATACATTTCAGAACAAATAGTTAATGCCAAAATGTATGATATAATTATAATATGATATTTTCTAATATTTTTACTTATAAATATGCGCATAATATTTGAAGAGCTTAGTAGAAGAACTTCATACAAGATATTTTTGAAAGAAAAATGAGATTTTTGTGTCAAAGAACATGTTATTACTTCCTTTAAAGATAACTTTAAATTTATGAAAATGGTTAAACTTCTTAAGTATATGTTTTTAACGTTTGAAATTACCAGTTTTAATGGATTTAAAAGCCAACTAAAAACTTCAAAGATAATTTTCTCGTTTTCCCTTTTGTTTACACAGCATGTTTTTCCACTAAGATCTTCAATCAAAGTAAATTTAAAATAATGTTATGAATATTTTTACGTTTCATTTAAAAGTCACTTTAACATTTTTTCAGGAACTCAACTTGATTTTTGAAAATAAATATGTACTTTTGTATTTATAATTAAATCCTTATATTAACTTTAACTTTATTCTATGCATCATAGAATGTTCATCATAATTGTTTTAAGTTCAGCAAATCCAATTTTTGTTAAATTAAAAGTACAAAGCATTAACCAAAAAACTAATTACAGGGATCATTATAACCGTTTCGTAATTTCTATTGTCCAATTTTGGAAGCACATTAAGGATTTTTGGACCAGAAAAGCCCTATTTGACAATGAGCCACTGTGTAAAATAATTTCCATTTGTATGTTAATGAGAAGTGTATACAGCTGTAAACAAGACTTTATACAGATACATATCTGAGACAAAGCACTTGTAAAGTAACTCAAATCCGAAACTGAAACTTCAATTATACGTATTCTTTAAAGCAAATCCAGATTTATTATAGGAAGTGTATCATATAGAATACATCATTGACTCTCTAAAGACCATAGTAATTGGCCTCTCTGAACTAATTTCCAAACAATTAGTTAATTTAAACAATAGGAGACAATGTGTACGAAGAGATAGTTTTAAACATTTAACAACACAATTTGTCAATGACGTAATTTCATTTCAGACATTACATTTGAATTACAGTGACTTAAAAACATTTGGTAGATTTAACTGTAACGTATTTTAATGATCTGGAAATAATGAATTGACATAACGGCCGCTTTTATACACTGCATTGCATTTTTGTATTCGTTTATTTCAAATTGGGTTATGCCTAAGGTTTTAAATGTTTTACTTAAAATTTTATCACCAAGAAGCTAAAAAATGTTTTTTAACTAAAAAAATCGAAAGGCTCTTTTTACAAAAACAGAACCTTTGAGCATTTCCATTTTTTAAATGTTGACCAAAGGAAAAAAATTATATTTTATAGCTTTTATCGATATGGATTTTTGTAAGACTGTTCCGATAACAACCCCCCCCCCCCCCCATAATATTAATGAATTTTCTGTACGGCTGGCGAAAAAAACCGATCCACCCTTTTTTTCGGCTGCTATTGGTCAAGGAATTTTGTGAAAGGTGTCATTTTTCAGGAAATAACGTAAGGAATTGAGAACTGGCAACAAAACAAAAGTTGTATAAGGGGTCGTCTACATATTAAAATGAGTACCAACTTTGAAAATTCCAATAGCATCATATTGGTATATGACGTAACGATATCGTAACTTATATTCTTGTCTGTAAATAATAACCTATAACTTGTTAACTGTTATCTGTCATAACCCTCAATGTATATAAAACCCAACGTCCCGAATAAACGTTGTTGTTTACACCACACCTTTGTCTTGAGCTACTTTACAAACACCCAATTTTTTTACATAAAAATGTTCAGCACCTTCAAAATACCCCAGGTATAAAAGATAATTATTTATTTTGCATTATTTGCTGATACATTAAAGCATTCATTTTGAACTCGTTTATGGGGAAATCTCCAAATTGAAAAATATAATATTTAGGGTGTCTTCTCGAAACGACAAGCTAACAAAAGGGTTAACATAATCTCGCCAACGGATGCTAGAATTCAACCTTCTTCACTAATATTGTGATTTTTTGATTTTTTTTTAAATTTTGGATTTTAAAATTCAGAAATAAAATAAAGGCTAGACAAGGAAAAGTTTTAATTTTAAATTAAGTCACATATACGGTTATTTATAACGAACAGATTTTCAAATGCGATTAGTTACAATCAGATTGACAAACATGATTATTATATTTATATTTTACATATTTTATGCAAATTTTTGTTTCATTCATATTGCTACAAAAAGTTTGCTTAAACTTCGACGCACTTTATCAAGTATACAAACCACGTATTACAAAACTATGGTTATGACCTTAACACGATATTTAAGGAAAGCAAAATAAAATTACCCAGAATGATTTGGCAATGATTTTTAACCAAGGCAGTGGGCATACATTCAAACATAACTGTCAGTCGCTGCCTTTAATTTGAAGATTAAAACGATAACAAGAATGATAAACGCAACTTTAAACACAAGGCCGCCATCTTTTATTAAAATCCCATCATGATATTCCATACATATACAATATTAATTCACACAGCTTACAGAAAGAACAGGCGCTCTCGTGCGGAGCAAGGAATTTAACAAAGTAGGAGCGCGTGCATTAATTAAATATGAACAATTATATTAGAAACCTTACACCTCCCCCACTAGAGTTATATTAAATCAAAATTTAAAAGAACTAAACCTAATGCAATAACAATAAAAAATATATGGGCTACGGTTGAGGTCACGAAAGAGAGAACTAAACTACTACACAAGTTGCAACAGCAGAAAATGACCGCCTTAAAAGTTATTACATAGGTTGTACTGTCTCCAGTTCAAAGTCTCGATAAGGCATCAGCGTTAATCAATTTCTGACCTTTGACATAATTTATCTTGAGGTTAAACCGTTGTAGAGCCAATGCCCAACGCTGCAGCCTAGGGCTCTGAGGAATAGAGTCCGAAAGAAATACAAGTGGGTTGTGGTCTGTCATTAAAATTATTTCTGCTCCAAATAATATTGTCTCAAACCGCTTGAGAGCCCATATGATGGCAAAGGCCTCACGTTCGATAGTGGACCACTTCTTTTGACTTTCACTCAGTTTCTGACTCGCAAATGCTATTGGATGGAGGTTTCCTTCTACATCAGACTGGCTTACACAGCTTCCCACAGCGTATTGGGAAGCATCAGTGTATAAGTAGAACGGCTTGCACACTTCCGGCACCTTCAATTGTGATATTGCACCTAGCAACTCCTTTAGCTGCTGAAAAGCAGTATCCGCTTCCTTGTTCCATGGTAGTTCATTGGGAACCCTCTTCTTTGTAAGTTCGGTTAACGGCAACGCAATGGTCGCGAAGTTGGGTATATATTGTCTGTAATAGTTGCAAAGCCCTAACGCACTCCGTAACTGTTTCTTGGTATTGGGTGTTTGTAGACTGCTTACCCCTTGGATCCTCTCGGGATCCGGTCCATGCTTACCAGACCCCACTAAATGCCCTAAATATTTCACTTGAGCCTTTGCAAAGCTACACTTCTTTAAGTTAACTGAAAAGTGCAAGTCATTTAGCCTGTTGAAAATGAGCTTCAGATGTCCAATATGGTCCTTCCAGCTGTCCGAAAATATTGCCAAGTCATCTATGTAAGCACACGAAAAGTCGGAGTAATCTCGTATGGCCGCCGATATCGCCCGCTGGTAAGTGGCAGCTGCATTTCTGAGTCCAAATGGCATTACCTTCCAACGGTATTGGCCTCTGTGCGTTCTAAAAGCTGTAAGCTCCTTGCTGTTCTCATCCATGGGTATCGCCCAGTAGCCTTTTAACATATCCAACAGAGTTATGAACTTTTTCTTGCCCACCAGAAACGTTAACTCCTCTATATTCTGCATTGGATAAGCGTCTGGAATCGACACGCTGTTCAAGCTTCGAAAGTCAATACATAATCTCAAAGAACCATCCTTTTTGTTAACGCATACTATAGGGTGTGCAATCTCACTTTGGGTAGCTTCAATGAGATCCAACTTTAATAACTCCTCGATTTGCTCATCAACTTTCTTTTTCAATGCCTCTGGAACTCGGTAAGACTTGGGTTTAATAGCTTCTTTAAAACCTTTAATTTGGATGGTGTGCTTCCCTACTTTAGCTCTTCGAATTTCCCCAGAAAATAGATCCTCATTTTCCAGGATTAGTTTAACCAGAGCACTTCGTTGCTCTTCTGCCAAATGGTTCAATTCTACTTCCTTCAGAAAACTGTTATTGCTAGCTTTCTTAAATATGGGTGTTTCATATAGCTCTCCAAAGTCTTCATCATCGTCAAACACGATTCCCACGGTCTGGGCTCTAACTATGTATTCCCTGAGCTTATTTGCATGTAGAAGCCTTAAGTTGTTCTCTGGCATCCTTACATAGTATGAATCCGGATACTTCCGCTTCACAATTTCCAAGGGCCCAATCCATCTAGCGTATAACTTGTTGGTAGAGTCCGGAACCAAAGCCACCACAAGATCTCCCTCTTTAAATTCTTTGTACCGTTTTCGGAGATTGTAATGATTCACATAGCCCTCTTGATGCTGCTTCGTAATCAGTTCTGCTCGTTGTGTTGCTGCTTCAAGTCTGGCCTTTAGCTCTTGAAGGTATGTGGTACTAGACTTGCTGAGGCTATAAGGTAAATCCATGTTTCCTGCCCATGAAGAATTAAGAATAGCAAGAGGCCCTCTTGGTCCCCTACCGTACATCAGCAGGAACGGGGGTACTCCAGTAGTAGAATTAGGAACCTCTCTGTATGCCCATAATAGAAAGGGAATGTGACGATCCCAATCTCGCTTATGTTCTCGAATCACGTGATGTAGCATGTTCTTAAAGGTTTTATTCCACCTCTCAACTACCCCGTTACTTTCAGGATGTCCTGGGGTACAAAACCGCGGACAGGCTCCCATCTTCTCCATGAATTCTTTAGTCAAATTTGAAGTAAAGTTTGTGGCGTTATCTAGGACCATTGCTTCAGGCACACCAGTTCTGCAAAATATCTCTAAAAGAGCTGAACAAGTAGTCTTGGCCGTCAGTGAGGTCAATGGCACTGCCTCTGGCCACCTCGAATGTTGATCTATAAGACAGAGTACATATTTATGCCCTCTAGATGATGCTGGTTCAATCGGCCCAATCAAATCAACATTTACCACTTGAAATGGTAACTCAGGACGAGTTACTGCACTTATAGGTATTTTATCGGTAGAGCGCGACACTCTTCGCATCTGGCAACCATGACAAGAGCTACAATGTTCCTTTATCTCTTTACTCATATTTGGCCAATGAAATGAAAACTTAATTCTTTCTGCTGTTTTCTTTGCTCCTAAATGGGCGCCAAAGACTGATTCATGCGCTATTTCCAAAACCTCTCTCCGTCTAGTTAGAGGTAACACCAGCTGCTGTACTTGCTGCCCCATAATCTTTTCGTCATGGTACAATAAGCCACCCACTATTAAGAATCCACCTTTACCTTGTCTTGCTGATTCCCATCCCTTCGTCAATGTTACACACTCTCGTTGCTCTTCTCTAAAGTTCTCGGCTTCACTTTTTATGTCTTTCCCATTTCCATTTCGTCCATCCTTTCCCTCAACACCTGGCTGTTCTTCTTGGGGATCTACATTATTTGCTGCTTCGACAATGGTAGCTTCCTTATTCAATTCCGCCATAAAAACCGGACATCCTGTGGTATAACTTTTTGCCTGATTTGTTAACGCATTATAGGTTTCCATATCTAGCAAAACGTCGGTATTCAAATCTTTACACGTCGCTACCAAGACTGTCATAGTAGGAGTGATCCGTCCTTCATTTTCTTCTGCTAAACTAATTTTGATTTCTGCTAGATTTGCTTCTTTTGCTTCTCCAAATGCAGGTTTCAACCGAATTCTTCCCTTAACCACATCATTTTGTTCTTGCAACAGGTCCTCTCTAAAAACTGTAATTTCTGTCCCTGAATCCAAAATTGCATTCAATATGTTTTTTCCATACTTAATCTTCACTATATTCATTTGCGCCATCCTTATTTTGTTGTTTGTTTGCTTTGGTTTTATTGCCAATACTTCCCCACTGACTCTTGCAGTGATAACATCTGCATTGGCTTGTGTGTCTCCACCTGTATCGCTTCTTTGACCCCCATTCTGTGGCTCCCTGTCACTGTAGCCTGACCTATGAAAACAATTGCGGGCCAGATGAGACGTTCGTCCGCATATGAAACATGCTTGTGGTCTTGATCCCCTAAAATCTCCACTTCTATAAGACCCTCGACGAAGCGGCGGTGGGCTGTATCTTCCATTGTTAGTATCTGAATTCGCTTTATTGCGATATCTGTTTGCGGTATACTGATTTTCTCCGTCCCTCAATGATTTTCCCCTGGACTCGAAGTAGATGTCACACTCTTTCCCTAATCTAGAAGGTTTAAACCAATTATCTCCTTGTTGAATTCTTATAAACATAGCAGTTTCTGGGTCTAAAGTTTTGAAAAGTTGATCCGAAACAATTAAGTCGTTTACGGTCTGAAAATCTTGTGCCTTTCTTCTTTCACAGTAGTACAGCCACAGAGCATTTAACCTCGATGCAAATTGCAAGAAAGTTT
The DNA here is from genome assembly GCA_019343175.1 of Oedothorax gibbosus. NCBI lineage: Eukaryota > Metazoa > Arthropoda > Arachnida > Araneae > Linyphiidae > Oedothorax > Oedothorax gibbosus. Next base: position 33,994,422 of record CM033277.1, read on the forward strand.
CATTCACATATTTCCTAGCCTCTGTAAAATTCTGTAAACACGCTTGTGGGGATGGTTCATATTCTCGTAATACCATCTCCTTAACGGTATTATACTCTTTAATACCATCTCCCTTGAGATAAGTAAGTACACTCAACGCCTTATCGCCTAATAAGTTAATTAAAATTTCTGAGCGATATTCCGCTGGCACCATTTTAGTTTCAAACGCGCGTTCCAAAGATTGAAAAAATAACACCCAGTTTTCTGATTTTGTTGGAACCGGCATCGTGAGTATACGAATACTTTTAACAAAACCTTCAATCGAGACTTTATCCCCTTCATTGCTTATTTTAATAGAATCATCACTCACCCCACTTTTGTCGCCAATTCCCAGTCCTTGATTCAACCGCGCCAACTGCAGTTCATGTTCTCTCTGTTTTTCTCTTTCAATTATTTCCTTTTCTTTTTCAGCCTCTATTCTTTCCCTTTCCTTTTCTTTTTCAGCCGCTATTCTTTCCCTTTCCTTTTCTTTTTCAGCCGCTATTCTTTCCTTATCCTTTTCTTTTTCAGCAACTTTTCGGTCTTCAATCGTTGTAATCAAAAATTCTCGCCAAAATTCTGGATCTTCAATATAGCGCTTGTTACTTTCAATTTGCTTCCGCAAGTCTACTAATTTAGAGGTAGCACTTGGCGATTCACCCATTTCTTCCAATACCAGCTTCAGATCTTCTTTCTTGCTTCCTTTAACAGCAAACATTTTGTTTTTATCCTTAGAACTCGGTTTCCCCGCACAATGTCAGTCGCTGCCTTTAATTTGAAGATTAAAACGATAACAAGAATGATAAACGCAACTTTAAACACAAGGCCGCCATCTTTTATTAAAATCCCATCATGATATTCCATACATATACAATATTAATTCACACAGCTTACAGAAAGAACAGGCGCTCTCGTGCGGAGCAAGGAATTTAACAAAGTAGGAGCGCGTGCATTAATTAAATATGAACAATTATATTAGAAACCTTACAATAACATACATTCAAAAACATAGTAATCGATATAATTTAATGTTATTATACAAATAAAATACTTTGTATGCACTTGAAGCAAGAAAAGATTTTTAGACATTTGACAGACATCAATAATTTGAATAAACATTTACCAATAAACGCGTTTCAACGAACAAACGATAATGCAAGTAAGGATCAAATTTTCCAAGTAATTTTTTACACGGTCCCTAAAATTCGTTTTTTAAAATTTTTTTTTACAATAACTCGGCAAATAGTTGTTGTTGAATTAAAAAATTCGGGATTTTGGTTCTACTTGATCTACTTTATCGATTTTTGTAAAAAAATGAGATTGCTATTCATGTTTTATTTTTACTTATTTAAATTTTTAAAAAAATATTAAATATGAAAAATTGACAAAAAAAACTTGTGTGATTTGCTTTTGGAAGATTAAGAAGTATATAATTAAAAAAATCTTTGTTTAATTAATTTTATTTGTGGAGGTATGAATAAAAGTTTGTGAAACTTTTTCTAACATTATGGGCGTTCAACTTTGAATGCTTATATCTCAACAAATAATGCAAATTAATTAATTTTCTTATGGATCTGGGGTATTTTGAAGATGATAAACATTTTTATATAAAAAAATTGGGTGTTGCTATTTGAATTTTCAAAGTTGGTACTCATTTTAATATGTAGACGACTTCTTATACAATTTGTGTTGCCAGTTCTCAATTCCTTTCGTTATTTCCTGAAAAATGACACCTTTCAAAAAAATTCCTTGACCAATAGCAGCCGAAAAACGAAGGATGGATCGTTTTGTTCCCCAGCTGTACTTGTATTTACAGAACTGTAGTTTTGTGTGACAGCAAATGATCAAATCTAAGAATTTGAGTTAGAAAACACGGGTCCCACATATAGAAGTGAGTTTTCCATTACACTAAAATGTGCTCAGAAATCGTTTAGAGTTGAATTTTTCTGACATCACAACACTCCCTTAATAACTAATGTGGCATTTATTTCTTCAGAAGTTTACAAGTCACTCTATTAGAACCGCTATTTTAATGCTAGTAAGTTTTAAGTTTAAAATAAAGTTCTGGGTTTCTGAAACCAAAATATTTTTATGTACTTACAATAAATCGTTAAATTAACTTAAATTCTATTCTATGCATGATGAAATATTGCAAAAATATTTATTTAAATTAAAAGTTTATTCACTAGGACCTTTTTTGCATGAGCAAGTGATTTTTGAATTGTTTTCGATACTTTTTTTAATGTGTTTTCAAGTTCAGCAGTTATGATTTCTGACGTTGATAAAATGATAAGATTTGAGTTCTTTACTTTATTTATTATTGATATTAACGTTTGAAGATTTTTCAATGTCGCTCACTTGAAAATTATAAAAATCTGCTTTATCATAGTTGAGGAGCTTTATTTCACTATTATTTCTTTAAACTTTCAAAGAATTAATAAAAAAAATATTTTACTGTGTTTAGCATTCATGCTTTAATTAAGATTTCAAATTTAAGAATATATAAAAAATTTATTCTATGCATAAATTGAGGTACAAAGTATTAACCAAGAAACTAATCACAACGGTCTTCTTAACTGATTTGAAGTCTTATTTCTCTCTGATTTCGAAAGCACACTAAGGATTCTTCAAATCTTCAACCAGAAAAGCCTTATTTGACAATGCGCTATGGTGTAAATAATGTCTAATTGTATAATAATGAGAAATGTAATCAGATGAATACAATAGTTTATAGTGTTAAATATCATAGGCAAAGAATTCGCAAACGAAGTTGAATACAAAACCGAAATTTTAATTATGCCTGTTCTTAAAAGCAAAGCCAGACCACGGCCAACTTTAATAACAAGGCCTTAGAAGCTTTCCCAAACATGAGCGTAGACGGAATTTTTGACGTCACTGTTCCGAGTGCCGAAGATCGAGAAACTAGTTCGAACGCATTCGGACCCCAAAAATGTGGTCAGCCGTGAACGAGTGGTTCCGAACAGGTTTCGAGACAGGTTATCTTCATCTTCGGAACAACGTTACTCGGAACTACGACGTCAAAATTTCCGTCCCCGAGCGTGTTTGGGAGAGCTTCTTTGGCCTTAGTAGTTGAGTAGGCCATGGCCAGACTTATAAGGACGTGAATTATATCGAGTATATCATTAAATCCTAATAGACCATGGTAATTGACCTTTCTGAACTAATTTCCAAATAATTCGTTAATTTAGACATTAGGAGGCAAGGTGGACAAAGAGATAGTTTTAAACATTTAACAACACAATTTGTCAATGATGCAATTTCATTTCAGACAGTATATTTGAACTACAGTGACTGTGAAGGATTAATTTGATAGATTTGAGTTTAACGTATTTTAATGATCTGGAAATGATAATTGAACACAAATGCAATGCTATATTTAAGTAATATATACTGTACAGTATTTTTGTACGTGTTTTTTTTCAAATTGAGTCACGCCTAAGTTTATTATTTTTTTACTTTAAATTTCATTAACAGGGTTAGTATTTAAAACTTGAATGATAGTTTATAAATTGTAGGATGAAGTATATATATTCTTCATTTTTTCAGTTTTTTAGTTAGTTATGCTTTGCGAATTTTTTTTATCATATATTCAGTTTTATCCAAAATCACTATATTTTAAATGTAAAATTTTTATGTATTGAATAAGATTAAAGAACAGAAGTTTATACATAAAAAAAATATCAAACAAAAAATATCTTGATAATATAAAAATTAACTTATATTTTTTCTAAAAGTCATAAGTTAAAAGATAAAGAAGAGGAAATCTGAAAATAATATATAGAAATTATCTGAATAAAATTTCCTTACTACTCAACTTTTTAATTACGAACATTTTTGGCACTTGTTAATTAAACATCTTTCAAATAAGATGCATAAGAGTTTAGGCACAATTGTAAATTCACGACAAATTTAATACTTGTGTGTTTCAAAAAGGTTGTTTGTTCCTCAGTTGCTATATAAAGTGAAAAATAAATCTCAAGGACTAAACTACTATTCTGAAGCTCATAAAAATGCAAGTTCAAAGAAGTACAATAACCACATTTGCAATATTTCATTAGAAATTAAACATACTAAAATCCATAATTATAAAATGACATTGTCCGCTGATTGTTATCAACCAAGATCCTGTTCTGAAACCCAACAAGTAATAATCAGTGAGTGAGTAGAAAGATAATTGCAAAAATTGTCTTCAAATAAAATTATCTCTGAAAATCAATTTTAAAATATTTATTTATTTACTACTACCATACAGAACAAGTCCATTTACAGGCAGAGGACAATTATAATTGTTATTTGTTGTTACATTATAATTGTTTTGGGAAAATTACACATGGTGAAGTGCAAGTATTGTAGTAAACATTTTAAAAGTTCTACAAGTTGGTGACAACATGCCATACTATACCGAAAGCCATACTAGCAGTGTCATCGGTGAAACATAGGTTTAATAGGGATTGACCATAGTATTAGACGTACAGAAAAATACATCTACATGTTGATTTTAATGAGTAAAATAGTATTACTGTTGTGACAAATGCTGTAGTAGAGCATTTTAGTCTAACATATTTAATTTTACACATATGTGTAACACAAATTATATTAATAAAAAAACACTTCTATTGAATTTAGAGGAAGAATATGAAGCTTAAAATAGTCATATTAATCAAATTTTCCCAAATCATCATATACTTTTTGCTCAATTATATAATTTAAAATAAAATTCTTAAATAAAGCACATTATTTTTAAAAAAATAAACTAGAGAAACAAATTGGAAAAGACTTATTTTTACCAAAGTAAAAGAACCTTTGAAAATTCCGTTTTTTAATGCGAATAAAAAAAGTTATATTTTATGGCTTTTGTCAACAAGAATAATTTAAAAGACTTCTTACATTTTATTTTTTAATTATCACCTTACATGTTCTGATAAAAAATTGCAGTTATGTAATGTCCTACATTTTCAAATTTCCATTACACCATTAATTTATCATTTTCGAGTTCTATCAAAACCTTCAACAATAAAGATATATCAAAAGTCAATACCAAATAAAGTTCATGACAAATTGCTTTTGAGAGATCAGCTTTAAAAGTTTAACTTATTTTTTAATATCCAGTATAGATATTTCTGGATTCTTAATGTCTCAGTTGAAAAACGCTGGATAATCAATTTACTTCTTTAAATTCAATAAAAACTTGTATTTATTTTTTGTAGCGTAAAGAATCTCAGAATTTTTTTCAAAATGAAACTAATTTCTTTTATAACAAAGTTCACGAATTTAAGGCTTGTGCATTCATCTGAAATATGCTAATGTTAATCATTTCCGTAATTTTCATTCCATAAATTTAAATAAAAGTTAATTTTACTATCATTTAGTAGTATACATTTCTATTTTGCATGCATAATTTTATTGAAATATTTATTCAATGTTGTTGAACATTGAATTGTTGTTTTATAATTTAAGTTAAAGTATTTTAATTATTTTAATTCACTTTTGTTAACAAAGGTGGATTATGTTTTTTCAAAATTTTAAAAATCTCACATATTTGTTTGTAGTTTATCTACTAACAATATAATAATAAAAAAAATATAAAACTGTAAAATTTTGTCGTAACGTTTTTTCCATCTATATGGAAACAGCAGAACACCATTTTTATTTTGCATGAGAGAAGAAGCTGCTCACACTAGCAGGTTCACAAATGGCCACTTAACACATTAACCACTTAAAATATCATTTTTATAATTGCGTGAAAAAAATCCGATTTTTACACTATAATTTTAATATCAGACGCGTGCGAAAAGTTATACTTTTTAGAAACAGTGATAAAAAAATTAATTTTTTTCACCCAAAAGCAGTGAAAAAAAAGTACTTTTTTTCACTCTTTTCATAAGATGCCAACATTTCAAGTAAAATTTCTATTTAATAATATTCATAAAATCCAGAAATTTATTGATCTGCTTTATTTATAAATATTATGCGCGTGAATGTAATTATTATTTTTATTTTTGAATCAGTATCCATGTTCAATTGTTTGACTTTAAACTAAAAATTAAGTTTGCCTTTTTGTAGTTCCAGAGATTTATCGATGCCGATCTTCTTTACGTAAAAAATTAGCACGTGAATTATATTTGAACCAATGAGATTTGATTTTTTCACTAATTATAAAAAATAGTGTATGAAACACGTGTGAAAAGTAAACTTTTAAAACACGGTCATTATTTCACTCCCTCGTACCTCGCTCGTGAAATAAAATCCACTAGTTTTAAAAAGTGTTACTTTGCACTAGTGCACTAGTTTTAACAAGTGTTCACACTTGTTGCATAAATAACTATTTAGTATCTGATTTCTTGTATACACTGTAAATATTTGGTTTAACATTATTCCATAAAATTGGAAGAAGCACAATCTTTCACTACTTTTGTGGATTAATATTACACAAAATTTTTACAGTGTAAGAAGAAGTGAATATTTATGATGTAATATCTGCATTGTTTTTACTATAAATCAGGGGTTCCCAACCTTTTTGCACCTGCGTACCACTTGACTTTTTGAGAAATTTTAGCGTACCACCAGACCTATAAATATTTTAATAAACGTATAATACTTACTCTTCTGAAAGTGTTCAAAGGCTTTTTGAATTAAATTCCTCAGGAAACTTCGTATTTAATGATTAAATATTTGTTAATTTATAACATGCTTATAGTAAAGGAGAAATAAAAAGATTAAAATGGTATTAATTTACAGTTTTATTTATTACCTATAGGTCTAAAAACAAAAAAAAATAGTAAAAACTCAGCAAAAAATCAATCATCATACAAAATATACATTTATAGTCTTTAGGGCGAAATTTTTTATTGTTTGCCTGTGATTAAAATATCAACATTAGGAGTAATGGAACTTATCTTCACTCTTAAATCCTCTTCAACATTTATTCTGCTTCTATGTTTATTTTTTATGTACAAGAGTTCAGAAAATCAAATCATGGCAACATAAATAAGTCATAACAAATGGCATCAAAAATAGCAGAGCTTGCCGAAAGACCAAAGGGTACTAGGTTTTACATGTTTTTGAAAGATTTATCTTCAAATAATGTTAATGTTTAAAATAATGAGTAATATGTTTGCCTGCTCTCTGCTCTTTAGTACAGAAGCTATTAATAGCATCATGTTGCTCACATCACTCACGCGTACCACCGGTTGGGAACCCCTGCTATAAATCATTCACACAAGAAACTTAATAGCTTTTTTATATCATTTTCTCTTACTATAAATTTAATATACAACCCCTGGCAAAAAGTATCCGATCACCGAAAGCAGTGCCTACGATACGTTCACATCAGTCGTGATTTTTTTTACAATTTTAATATTTTTTTCAAACCTTAGAGGTTTTTTTTGTGAAATATGACTAAATTTGTCAAGGAATATTAAATATAAACATAATATAAAATTATAGTTAACACTTTTCACCAGAAAATACATTGAATCGTGAAGGAAAAAAGTTTCTGATCATCCTTTTGTGGGGAAAAAAATATTCGATCGCTTGCAAATGCAACGTATTTTAAGTGATATATGCAATTTTTTTTGGTCGGCGCGTGCGTACAAGATCTAAGTAAACAGTATAAAAGGTTGAATCGTTGTTTCACAGTTAAAACTAGTTTCGAATAAGCAGAAGTATGGATCGAAAGAAAGAATTGTCTTAAGAGCTAAAACTTTTAATTGTTAAACGCTTAAAAAGCGGAATATCTCAAAGAAAGGTTGCTCACACTTTTGCCTGTGCCCAAAGTACTGTTTGCGATTTTTGAAAAACATATCGCTTTACTAATGATGTCAAAAATCTTCCTCGAAGCGGTGGCCCACGTGCAACATCAAGTAGGTAAGACAAAAAAATCGGTTGATCTTGCCAAATCTATGAGAAGTTGTGCGTCGAAACAACTTAATACCGAGTGATAGAAATATCGGGAAAAGGTATGTGCACGTACAGTGCGAAACCGTTTAAACGCAAAAGGATTTCACTTCTGCAAAGCCAAAACGAAACCATATATGGCTAAAAATCATAACAAAAGTCGTCTACAATGGTGCAAGAAACATAAAAGCTGGTCTTCTGATGATTGTAAGAAGGTTATTTTTAGTTACGAATCTCGTATCTGCCTAGAAACTGGAGATGATGTTGGAATCTGTGTGGAGGAGAGCTGATGAAAGGTTCAAAAAAGATTGCCTCAAAACTAAAACTAAATATCAGCGTTCATTTTATGGTGTGGAGTTGTATGACTTCCGAAAGAGTCGGTAAAATGTGTATAGTGTTGCGAACAATTAATTCTGAAGTGTATATTGACATTTTAGAACATTTTTTGATTCCTACCATCGAGGAAAGGTTTGACGACTCCTCCTATTTCATTTTTCAAGATGATAACGCATCATGTCATCGAAGTAAACTGGTCAAGAATTTCTTAAATCGAAATGGAAATTCTCCAATAAAGACTATTGATTGGTCTGCAAATAGTCCGGATCTCAATCTAATCGAAAATGTTTGGAATGTTTTGAAAAGAAACATTGATGAGAGAAGACCAACAAATATGGAAGAACTACGGCTAGCCATCAAGGAAAGCTGGGGTGAACTTCTATCAAATTTATGCCACGAGTTGGTCGCATCCATGCCTCGGCGCTTAAAAGCAGTAATCAAGGCAAAAGGAGGACCCACAAAATATTAAAGTGACTTGATCGAATACTTTTTTCCCCAAAAAGGGATGATCGGAAACTTTTTTCCTTTACGATTCAATGTATTTTCTCGTGAAAACTGTTAACTATAATGTTATTTTCTGTTTATATTTAATATTCTTAGACTAATTTAGTCATATTTCACAAAAAACCCTCAAAGGTTTGAAAAAAATATAATTTAAAAAAAAAATGACGGCTGATATGAACGTATCGTAGGCACTGCTTTCGGTGATCGGATACTTTTTGCCAGGGGTTGTATATATAAAACGATACATATTTTACTGGAGTCAAACTATCTTAACTTTTTTTTATTAGCTTGCTGGAGTATAATAATTTTATATTAGTTGGCCTCCCTTTGAAAAGAACCAAAATGTTTTCAAAAATATTAAAAATCAAACATCCCAATTAAAACTACAATTAGTAGTGTTTGAAGAATTATTAAATTAAAAAAAAAATTCAAAGTTGCATTTCATATTATTAAGTAACTGTCATTGATGGCTTTCCATGGCGTTGATTTCTGTTGCGCTACATGATTTTATCCCCAAACTATTTTTAGCTCTCGATTATTTCTTCCCCAACAATTTCATTCTTGACCGTAACACGGGCTTATTATTCCGGCTGCTACCCCTCTAAAACTTCCCAACGCAAGCTTTACTAAACCCGCATCCTTTTTCATTGTTATTTATTTCTATGGTTTCAGCGGACAGCCATTTTTGTTGTTGTCCCACACTTTCTACTTCTTTGCGTAGGATTAATAAAGTTGTATCTAGTGTAAAAAATTGTGTATTTATTTAAAATCATTAAGATATTCTCAAATAAAAAAAATCTTACAACTCTTCATTAAGGCATTAATTTGTAAAGAAAAGAATATGAGGTAAAATTCTCGTATGAAATTCAGTAACTTTTGGCGCGTTCGAAAATGAGACGAGCTTCTTATTTTTAATTAAGTATCAACAAAAAAAGTTTGCAAAAGTTCAATATTTTCTAAATATTTAATAATAACAACAAATTTAGTTTAAATAATTTAGTTTCAATAACTAATTTTTTATTAATTAAATTTTTCTACTAACAGCCGTTCCAGAAAAATTGACGCCATTATTAATTTTTCGTTTTTTGATCATGAAAACAATGCAAAATACGTTCTTATAAATAATAAGACTTTATATATAATTTTTGTATTACAATAAGAACATTAAAAAGAATATTTCATTTACAAGCTATTATATTATATATATATATATATATAATATATATATATATATATATATATATATATATATATATATATATATATATATATATATATATATATATATATATATATATATATATATATATATATATATATATATATATATATATATATATATATATATATATATATATATATATATATATATATATATATATATATATATATATATATATATATATATATATATATATATATACTAGCAAATTTATACCCGTTCATCGCACGGAATAACACAAATATCAAATAGATTCCAAATATGTGTACCATATACCCTGTTATAGGATCATAAACTTATTATTGCACTCGTTATAAATTATAAAATCCCGTTTCATTGCCTTAAAATTCCAAAATGAAAAATACGCTATAAAATGCACTCATAAATGTCATCACAATTCCCTCATAAATACATAAAACCTTTTAGCTCATTTGGCGCGTTTTGGAAAATAATTTGGCGAGAAAATAGATATAGCTACCCACACCCATTATACAGCTCTAACACAATGACCTTCGAACAACCGACCAGCTTATAAATTATTTATAAAAGAAATCGCCTATTTGGCGAATTTTAGTTAATAATTTGGCGAGTTTGGCAACGTCTTTGGCGAAAAAATAAAGACATAAAACATTAATAGCTCTAGTGCGATGGCCTTTATTAACCATCGTAGTTCAGTAATAGCTTAACTATACATTTATTGCTTAAATATGCCTACATGCAGTCAACAGAAAAATCAATGAAAAAATCATCAAATAAACCCACAATAAAATCCAGGAATGAAGACTGGCGGAATTACGTCACTTGAAACATGTCAATTATTTTTCAAATAATGAATTTAGTTTCTGAAAGTAATGGCAAAGAATAAAAAATAAACATTTTGAATTTTAAATGTTTTCGTTAAAAGTTTTATTTAATATTTTCAGCCGATGGCATCAGGAAAGAGAAAAAATTATCGGATTTGAGCAAAAGTGGTGTATTTTTTTCAGAAAATTCGAATTTTCTCTAAAAATGGAACAAATATGAAAAAACTAAGCCTCAGGTGCACACGTTAGTATTAAAGGGAATCTATCTTTAAAATTTCGAATTCCTGTGGGCAGTATAAGTAGGTCTTTTACGATCCGATAACAGACACACACACAGACAGACAGACTCTTTCTTTTTATATATATATATATATATATATATATATATATATATATATATATATATATATATATATATATATATATATATATATATATATATATATATATATATATATATATATATATATATATATATATATATATATATATATATATATATATATATTATATATATATATATATAATATATATATATATATATATATTATATATATAATATATATATATTGCTCCGTTAGAAATCTTGATTTTACACCAGTTTGCATTACCTTTGATTGTGTGTTTATGTCAACACTATGAAACATGTTTTTTTTGCAAATAAATCAAATAAACAAACTTTGGTACAAGAATGTATAATGAACTATCTTTATAGACCATCCTCCTGTTACAAGTTTTGATTGAAAAACATTTTTCAAGTATTTTTTTAAAACAAACTTTATTCGTTCTTGCAATATAAATTTGTCAAACAAAAAATTACATCAAACTCTCTCCATAGGGTTTAATTTCATTTTAATTTTTCAAACCATTTGATTTTTTTTTTATTGATTTGAATGTCAAGTTCTGCTACAATTTGTAGATTTCTATCTGCACTTTTGTCAACCTACCTGGAGTTTTCTGAGTTGAGAGTTACACCAATGGGGAACGATAAGTTCTGAGAAGTTCGTTCAATCGAGAAAATGTACTTGACGAAAAGTAGCGTACGCTTTTTTTTATTTTGTTGTTTCCATAGAATTGTTTGAGACATTCTTTTATAGCATGGACGTGAATTAAAAGTGCGGAGAGGAATGTGTTGCTTAGCGATAGTTTAATTTTAAATAATTTCAAATGTTTATTGCTGAAGTTAGTTTGATGTTTTTATTTAGAAGCAAAACAGAAGTGTTATTTAGAAGCAGGAGTGTGCAGTTCTTGTTGAAATTTAAAATAAGTTTGTTGGAAAACATTTGCAACTATTGTTATTATAAATCTTGAGTGCTTTTATTGAAAAAAAAAAGATCTTTTGCAGAAACTAAACATGTTTGTTTTATTCTACTTAAGAAATTAAATTGTTTTAGCCTGAAAAATAATGAGTGATGTTATGGTGAAAACTAAAGATAGGGTGATGATATAAGTGCTATGTTAAATAAAAGTAGTTATTCATTAAGTTTTAAAAAGTTTAGTTAGATAATTAATGTACGTTAAGTTTAAATAAGAGTATTTATTCTTTTATATTTTGAACCTAAAATAAATTATGCATTAGGATTGAATATATACTTATAAAGATACAAACTTAAGTATTTAAAATTAAAAGGATGAAAACTAAGTATTTTTTCCGAAATAAATAGTATATAGTAGAAAAATATTGTTTAATATTATTAAATTTTCAATATTATTAAATATTGAAACATTTTATTAAATATTATTAAAAATATTAATATTTTTAAACATTGAAAAATATTAATAAATTCCAGCTTTGTTTAAGGGGCCCACTTAGGGCATAAAAGTTTAACTGCAATTTTGAATAGTTGTTGTTAAATTGTATTGTAACTTTATTAAATCATTTGTTTTGATACATATTTCAATATTACTATTCAGCAACACTAAATTAAAAAACTTATTCATATAGTTCACTGAAAAATGTTAAATATTTGTAAGTGAATTTATCTGTCGTATTTGCACTATAGCAATTGAATTAGCTTTAACTTTTAGCTTTATAGAAAATTTCCTTCATAATCTGTCTCAAGTTTAGTTTTTTTTTAATTAATTGAAACAAAAAATCAATTTAAAATCTTTCAAATGTGTTAATCTTTCATCAAATTAATAAAAGTATAATCTAATTAAGAACCACGACTATTTTTTCACTAAGCACAATCTCTAGACAAAAGAGAAGAAATATCAATTGTTCCAAAAACTCTTCTCAGTGAAATAAACTTCCGTAGAATATTCCACCGTCTCGGAGATTAAAGTGGGAGTGGCCGGACGGACAGACAAAGAACTCCAGCGGAATGGATTTTGTGGTGTTAAGAAATAATAAACGTCTGAGGATAGAATTTTCGAAAGTCGAGGGCTGAGTTATTAAATTGTATGGAGTGCTTTTCTGAGGATTTGGCTTGAAGCTCGTAACGTGAGTGGGGTGCGGGGTACTTTGACGACTTATTAGAGGTTTTAAAGCAGAGAATGTTATTAGAGAGCAGCTGGTGTTTCATGTTGCTATGTTGTAAGTTTATCCATGATTTATACGGGATGGTTACCAGTAGCCGCCGCTTCTTGGAAACCGTGGTTAATTGAATCAACCTTAAAAGGGTTTAAATTACGTAAAAATGAACAACATCATTATTTATGTAGAAAATTCACATAGATATCATGTTAAAGTATTAGATTGGCAGATCACGTGACCTCCGACGGGACTCGCATGGGGAGCAGAATAAGAGGGCAATAGGGTCAGGGTTGCCACCAGTTTTAGGAGAAAAACACTGCGAAAAAATACCATTTAATTCTAAAATTACAAAACAACGCCATAAAAATTTTAGCTGCATTTTGGAATCTTTTTAGTGGCTTTAAAAAAAACGTGATACGCTTTGCTAGTATTTTTATGGTATGTTTTTGTAATTTTAGAATTAAATGGTATTTTTTCGTAGTGCTTTTCTCCTATAACTGGTGACAACACTGGCCCCATTGCCCTCTTATTCTGGTCTCCATACGCGTCCCGTCGTTAGCATTTGAGGTCATGTGATCTGCCAATCTAATACTTTAACATGATATCTATGGAAATTCGCTACATATATGATCAAATCACCATTTAAAAGCTGTTTTAATGGTTTAAAAATAGTCAGAATTCTCTTTCACCCCGGATTAATTGGGGTATTTTTACTGTTTTATTTTTCGATCTCAATGACCTTGATACAAAAATAAATTTATCGGCGCTGCCATTTTCAAAAACGTATAAATTGAAGGAAATTAAAGTGTAGTAGTACGAAGTACAGCTGGGGAAAAAAACGATCCACCCTTCGTTTTTCGGCTGCTATTGATCAGGGAATTTTGTGAAAGGTGTCATTTTTCAGGAAATAGCGTAAGGAATTCAGAACTGGCAACCAAAATTGTATAATGGGTCGTCTACAGATTAAAATGAGTACCAACTTTGAAAATTCCAATGGCAACACCCAATTTTTTTATATAAAAATGTTTATCATCTTCAAAATACCCCAGATCCAAAAACAAATTTATTAATTTGCATTATTTGTTGAGATATAAGCATTCGAAGTTGAAGGCCCATAATGTTAAAAAAGTTTCACAAACTTTTATTTATACCTCCACAAATAAAATGAATTAAACCAACAATTTTTTTTCATTATATACTTCATAATCTTTCAAAAACAAACCACACATGTTTTTTCATCAATTTTTAATTTTTATTATTTTTTATTTAAATTTAAATAAGAAAAAATAAATTATGAATAGCAACCCCAAATTTTTGTTACATAAATCGATAAAGTAGAACCGAAATCCCGAATTTTTAATTCAACAACAATTATTTGCCGAGTTATTGTAAAAATACTGAAAAAAACGAATTTTAGGGACCGTGTAAAAAATTACTTAGCAAATTAGATCCTAATTTGCATTATCGTTTGGTGGTTGAAAACGTTTTTGGTAAATGTTTATTCAAATTATTGATGTCTGTCAAATGTCTAAAAATCTTTTCTTGTTTCAAGTGCATACAATGTATTTTGTTTGTATAATTAACTTAAATTATATCGATTACTATGTTTTTGAATGTATGTTATTTCCAATATTATTTAAATTATTTTATTATAAAATTTCCAATAATATGTTATTTCCTCGATTTTTTTTAATTATTAGAGATTACTTATTTATTTAGTTATTTAGTCAGTTAGTTATTTAGTCAGTTAGTCAGTTCGTTAGTTAGTCAGTCAGTCGGTTAGTTAGTTAGTCAGTCGGTTAGTTAGTCAGTCAGTTAATTAGTCCGTCCGTTAGTTTAGTCGTAAGTTAGTCATCCGTAAGTTAGTCAGTCAGTAAGTTAGTCAGTCAGCAAGTTAGTCAGTCAGCAAGTTAGTCAGTCAGTAAGTTAGTCAGTCAGTCAGTCAGTCAGTTAGTCAGTCAGTTAGTCAGTTAGTCCGTTAGTTAGCCAGTCAGTCAATTAGTTAGTCAGTGAGTCAGTCAGTTCACTGACTAACTAATTGAAAGTCAGTTAGACTAAGTTAGTCAGTCTGGACTAACAAAGGAGTGACTAACTAACGGAGTGATTAATTGACTGACTGACTAACTAACTGACTGACTTACTAACTAACGGACTGACTGACTAACTAACTGACTGATTAACTAGACTGATTAACTGACTGATTAACTAACTGACTAATTAACTGACTGATACTGATTAACTAACTGACTGATTAACTGACTAACTGACTGACTAACTAACTGACTGACTGACTAACTTACTGACTGACTAACTTACTGACTGACTGACTAACTAACTGACTGGCTAACTAACTAACTGACTGACTAACTAACTGACTAACTAACTGATTAAATAACTGACTAAATAACTAAATAAATAAATAATCTCTAATATTTAAAAAAAATCGAGAAATGGACAAAAATCTGTTTTCGGGATTTCGACCCATTCGGGATTTTGACTCATTCGGGATTTCGACTTGTCGGAATTTTGGTTTGTCGGGATTTCGGCTGTCGGGAAATATGTCCCAGACCCAGTGTGCCGAATTTTAAACCAACCTTTTGTAGCAATATGAATGAAACAAAAATTTGCATAAAATGTAAAACATAAATGTAATAATTATGTTTGTCTATCTGATTGTAACTAATCGAATTTGAAAATCTGTTCGTTATAAATAATCGTATATGTGACTTAATTTAAAATTAAAACTTTTTCTCGTCTACCCTTTATTTTATTTCTGAATTTTAAAATCCAAAATTTAAAAAAAAGGTAAAAACATAAAAAAAATCACAATATTAGGGAAGAAGGTTTAATTCTAGCATCTTTTGGCGAGATTATGGTAACCCTTTTGCTAGATTGTCGTTTCGAAAAAACACCCTAAATATTACCTTTATCAATTTGGAGATTTCCCACCAAACGAATTGAAAATTAAGGCTTTAATATCTCAGCAAATAATGCAAAATGAATAATTCTTTTTATACCTGGGGTATTTTGAAGTTGCTGAATATTTTTATGTAAAAAAATTGGGTGTTGCCATTGGAATTTTCAAAGTTGGTACTCATTTTAATATGTAGACGACCCCTTATACAATTTTGGTTGCCAGTTCTTAATTCCTTACGCTATTTCCTGAAAAATGACACCTTGCACAAAATTCCTTGACCAATAGCAGCCGAAATATGAAGGGTGGATCGTTTTTTTTTCCCCCAGCTGTACTAAAGTAGTGGGAGGGGGGGAAAGTTTGTTTCAAGTATTGTATGTTGTGTAGATGTGTTGGGAGACTTCATTTTGTTATTTGATATTTTGATCGGTGAAATTTAGTAAGTCCGCGAGTAAATCGCGAGTGTTTTATTAATTTTTAAGGCTCGAATAGCACAAGTGGTTACCGGTTGACTTTCGAACGTAGAGGACAGAGGAGAACTTTGTTCAAAAAAGGTTATTCAGAACGGTCATCCTATAAACGGATACTAAATCTAATAAATTTATCTGTCCGTCTCATAGGGACTGGTACACATTGTATCGATAATTTATAGGTCAATATTGAAACAATGAGGTATGAGATATTGTGCCGGAGGTAGGCTATGATTTTAGCCTTGCCGTTTTATCGTTGTTTGAAATTAGGAAATCCGTTGCCACATTAGTACATGTGTAGCTCTAGTGTGACGTTATCCAACGAAGCTTATTAAGATGACCATTTTTTTAATTGAAATTTTTATAGGATAAAATTGTTTTCTTAATAGTTGATTTTACACGAAATCACTTATTTTAACATCAGTTTATTTTCATTTTTTATATATTTTTTTACTTCTTGAATAAAGTAAGTAAAATATCAGAAAGATAATACATTAATTTTGAAATTTAACAAATTTCCAATTTGTTTTAAATATTGAAAGTCATATTTAATGCTAAGAATCAAGAAAAACAAGTGTACCCGATTTACAGTGAATTAGTTTGTAAAGTGTAGAGGATTAAATAACACTTAAATAAGAACGACGAAGTTTTCCTTTACATCTGTGTTTCTTATCACAGTGTGAAGTGTGCTACGACACGGGAATTGAGGAGGGCTTTGGGAAAGAACTGCAGTTTGTATTGCGAGAGTTATTTTGTTGAAGGACGTTGTTACGAGATCTTTAACAAGAGAATGAAGGCGAGATTTTATGAAACTTTTTTCAAGTTTTTGAAAGCGGCGACTGATATAGAAATAAAAAATATTAAAGTACTGTTCAAAAGAGAGTATTACAGTTTCTTTTTATATTAATTCGGAAAAGTTTAATTTTCTTAATTTATTTATTTTCAAGTGTAGTTATTTTTTAATGTAATTTAACGATCGGTAAAGTCAAAATGTCAAAGTAGCAAATTTTTTGAAATATCTAAGATTTTTTAAGGTACTTGTATCCAATAGGGGGGGGGGGGAATTATTTTTTTCACCCCCTTGTACACGTCACCAGGACTTTAAACATTTGTGACCACATTTCCTAAACTGTTGAATTTCATTAAATAAATCAGTGACCTTGGAATTATTATGGTTAAATTTAAATAACGAAACATTTTTTTTTCAAGTGTCGATATAAGAAACCACCTGTCCTTATCATGAACACGCATCCCCATCTTGGGAACAGGTGACTCTTTAAAAAACTACTTCACAGATTTATGGAAAAGTCACTCAAAGGCTTATAGAAGAGAGGGGATAAAAAATATCTCAAAGTATTGCGAGTGAGGAAGGGGCAGAGTAAATATCTTCAAAACACTCACTTTAGAAGAAAGAGGGGTCATTTTCGGTTGTGGCTCTTAAAAGATTTTCAAATTGCAGTAATATGTCAATAATATAAACATTGATTTATTATGAACTAGCAAATTTATAACCCGTTTTCGACAGATTAAAAATTAATATCAGATCGTTCAATATTTACCATATAACCTTTATAGGATCATAAACTTATTATTGTTTCCGCTCGTTATAAATTAAAAAATCCCGTTTCATTGCCTTAAAATTCCAAAATGAAAAATACGCTGTAAAATGCACTCATAAATGCCATCACAATTCCCTCATAAATACATAAAACCTTTTAACTCTATTGGCGCGTTTTGGGAAATAATTTGGCGAGAAATAGATATAGCTACCCACACCCATTATACAGCTCAAACACAATGACCTTCGAACAACCGACCAGCCTATAAATTATTTATAAAAGAAATTGCCTATTTGGCGAATTTTAGTTAATAATTTGGCGAGTTTGGCAACGTATTTGGCGAAAAAATAAAGACATAACACACTAATAGCTCTAGTGCGATGGCCTTTATTAACCATAATAGTTCAGTAATAGCTTAACTATACATTTATTGCTTAAATATGCATACATGCAGTCAACAGAAAAATCAATGAAAAAATCATCAAATAAACTCACAATAAAATCCGGGAATGAAGACTGGCGGAATTACGTCACTTGAAACGTGTCAATTATTTTTCAAATAATGAATTTAGTTTCTGAAAGTAATGGCAAAATAATAAAATAAACATTTTGAATTTTAAATGTTTTCGTTAAAAGTTTTATTTAATTTTTCAGCCGATGGCATCAGGAAAGAGAAAAAAATGACCGGATTTGAGCGAAAGTGGTGTATTTTTTTCAGAAAATTCGAATTTTCTCTAAAAATGAAACAAATATGAAAAAACTAAGCCTCAGGTGCACACGTTAGTATTAAAGGGAATCTATCCTTAAAATTTCGAATTCCTGTGGGCAGTATAAGTCGGTATTTTACTATCCGAAGACAGACACACAGACAGACTCTTTCTTTTATTATTATAGATTAGCTTAATAAAATCCATTTAAACAGATCTTTAGAAATTTGTGAATATGAAGATTCATATTTGATTCATACTTCCAATGGGGACATAAGGTGTCTATATTGGGAATCGTTCGTAGTTTTATTAAATCATAATAAAAAACAAATAAAACGTTTTCAAGCAATATATGCGGTATCGATCGAAAATATATTTTATCTGCTTTCTAAAATACTCCACTTTTTAACATTTAAAAAGTAATTTTACCATATCTCATAAAAATATAAACTTCCCTACAATTAAGATCAGCACACTATGATAAAACCAATTTCCTTCGAAATGACGAACAGCACAATTTTTACACTTTCCTGGCTAAATAATTTTTTAACTGCTTTTCTTCACAGACATTTATATCTTGATCAAAAATGTAACTTTTAAAGATATTTTGGGTGCCCATAAAGAAAGCACGGTTCATATTGAGTACAAGTATCTTATTAAAAATTAAAAATTGTCACGATATGTAAATATTTATTTTAAAAAGTATGGTAATTTTTTATTATGACATTTTTCTTATACAGTTTTGTGTGCCGATCACTATTGTATGAAGTGGTAACATCAAAGTAGATTTTGTTTGAAAAATTGAGGTTTTATATTGCACAATTTTCGCCGTACGTGCAAAATTTATCTAAAAACCAATAGTTAAGTTGTCCATCCTTATTAAGGTTTTCTTATGCAGTTTTATACGTAGATCTTGGATTTCTGTGATGATGACAAAATAGTATACTTTCAAAAAATTTAGTTTTTATAAAAATTCAGTATTTTCCCCCTATGCAAATGTTCTTAAAAATAAATACAACTTTAGCTTACAACATGTCACCTATCGTTTCTTAAGCAGTTTTATATGTAGATTAAGAATGAGTGTAATAGCAGTGTCAAAGTTGTAAACGTTTAGAGAAAATCGAGGTTCCTAGGCTAAAACATTTAGATTTGTCTACATGCAAAATAAAGGTTATAAAATATTGATTTTTTTAATGCATAAATATAACTTTCTTCTAAACTACACTACTTTCAGACTTTTATCACACCTAATCTTTATCTACATAAACAAAAATGCATCTTAAAACCACACTAAAAATAAACACCTCCATTATTAATATTTTTGTTAATATTTTGCGTGTATGGATAAGACAAAAATTGTACTATGTAAAACATTAATTTTTTAAGAAAGGGTTTCGATTTTGACACTACCATTGTACATATTGTTGATCTATGTACATATAAAAATAAACTGCAAGAAAGCTCTTTTTAAAAAAAAGTTTTCTTGTAGGTATTTTTTGAATATTTATACATGTTTTAATAGTTTTTGAAGGCAATAGATTTCGTTGTTTACAAATATATAATACTTTGAAATTTTTACTATGCATATTCTTGATCTACGTAAGAATTTACATCAGCAAAATTATGTTTTTAGGAAGGATGTATTGAATCTGCAAATCTTTTCAGTTTTTTATAAAAAAGTCATAAATTTTACTTTTAAAATTAGATTTATTAATGTTTACTGAAAAATAAGAACACCATTATTTTAAGAAGATTTTGAACTCTTTTATGAAATAAAAAAAAATATTATTTTTTTGTCTCAAACCCCCATAATATTCGTTCAGAATAAAGTTTTGGTTTGTATTAAGCATTACACTACAATATAAGTTTTCAGACGTAAAATGCTTACCAGTGCAATTTGTGTAACTGATATCAAAATGAATCTAAAATCACCTTCACACAATATTTAAAATCTTAATAGTATGTCATTCAATAGTTTAATTTTTTTAAATTTCAATATGATTTATAATTTTTTTAAAACTATTAATAGATTAAGTTTAATTTAAAAGGCATAGTAACCTAATTGAAATAAAGCTGTCAACGCTAACGTCCATTCTGAGAGAATATAGTTTTGATTTATTAGAATTTTACAAATTACTTCCTTTCTATATCAATTTTGTTGTCTAATCTCATCTGAAGCATCATGCATCTTTAAGTGTTTATTCATTATTCTCCATCGCTTAAGGCGTTCAAAATTTACACCACTTCGATCCACAATTCATAGTTATTACCGCGGAGTACGTAACAAATCAAAATAAACACATAATGCTCCTTGTTGAACAAACTAGTTAATCATTTCAAGGAGGACTTACTCTGGTTTCATAATGTTGTAATTAACATTTGGCAGAATTTAGTTGAAATACCGTCACTCTAGAGATACAGTCACTGGACAAATTATTAGACGCACTGCAAGATTTCATGTATCAATCAATGATGAACAAAATACCTTTAGAAGGACATTTGTATTCCTAAACTTAAGCTATTGAATAGAAAATACTATCTGCTATACTTAATACATATATCGACATCTTTTTTAATAGTATGTCATTCTTTGGTATGTTTTCATCATTACTAAAACAATACAGTGCGTCTAATAATTTTTCCAGGAACTGTACATATGGACTATTGGTGAGAAACCCGTTTTTTTAGCAATGGAGGCCAAGTGAACAGGCCAATACCTGCACTGTAAAGTCGAGCTAATGCTGAGCTCTGTAAAGTCGATAGAAGTCTAGATTAATCCGGTTTCACTTATTAAATTCCTAATTTGCGTAACGTTTCTCCATGAATTCAATGTAACATTACTCCATGAAGCTGTAGTAATGTTACACAAACGTTGCACAGTGCGAACGACCCCAAACGTGACATCATAGCACATTGTAGGAAGAACAATGATTCAATGTCTCTTTCTCGTTTATTGCAATTTTGGGGATTAATAGGTTAACGTTGCAGCACGAAAATGATATTATTTTAGAATAAAACTTTAATTACTTTGTAATTCAAAATTATGTTTCATTTAAAGCGATTAACTATAAGTGAATACATATTTTAAATAATTTAATATCAATTTTTTTTTAATTAAAATGTTTTTTTAAAAATTTATTTAGTAATTTACGGTTATTATTTGTTTTCCATTCGTCATACTTTGATTAAATTTAACAAACTAGTGATATCAGTATAAAATACAGTTAATATGTGTGCTTTGATAGTAAATCAATTAGTATAATAGTGTTCAGTGTTTTTTCTCCGAATAATCAAGAATCTGTAGTAATTATTCTGGGTTTTGAGTTGAAATGGACACCAATATAGTCTTTATCTTTCTTCTGACGAATAACAAACGTCCCAGTATTTGTAGATTGGGTTACGAAATTGCGTAACATATAGATAAGACGATCGAAATACCTTCCACTTCTTGTATTACAAGAAGCAACTTCTTATCTAGCTTGTTTTTGGAAGCCATTTTTTACAAACTAACAGTTACAATATTCTCAAACTGGTACATTAAAGTTAGAAGCTTCGAAGTGAAACTATGTAGTAGGAATAAATAGGCAGTAATTAATTACAATGGTACTTATCTCTTGACTCCAAGGAAGGGTAAGATTCCAGTTATTGAGTTTTCTCCGAGCTTACAAACTTTCCGCCAAACTCCATTAAATTTTTACCTTAACGCTTTGGGGCTTCTGTTGAATGAATTACGATAATAAGGTTTTTTATATCTAAATTACATTTTCTATCATCGGGTGACCTTTTTTTAAACGATATTTGTTAAAACTATTAATAAATAGGTTGTATACAACACACATAAAAAAACTCGAAAATATTACAAATTATTATATCACAAACAGATATTAATATTGTTATAAATTTTAAATAGTAATAAAATTGAAATTACCGACTTTCTAAGGTACAATTTTAATGAGGCATTATTTCTTAGATAAAAGAAACAAAGGTGAATTGAAAAAAAAACCTGTTATGTATCAGTGCAATTCTAAAATTAATTTTTCGAAAATCCAATAATTATTTAGAAAATCATAAATGTATTTATTTTATGATTATTTATAATTTTTAAAATTTATGTTTGCTGGCTGAAAAACTGGTGCAAAAATGCTGAAAAAGCAAAGTCTAACGCTCAGAAGGACATTATATTATCAAAAAGTTCCAAGAAAATATCAATTGAAAATGTTAAAAACAGTATAAAGGCTAAAAGTATAAATCATGTAACGGTCTTAAATTGATAAGCAATTTGAAAATAATTGAGGTAGAAGTAATGTAAACGACATTGCTTTTTCCATTTTCTTCGTAAAATGGTGCGAAAAACAATTCTGCAACAAAATAAAATTACCATATCATATTTATTTGATATTTTAAATCTATCTTGAACTTTCTTTGAAATAAAATGCAATATAATAAAATAAAATGCTGTTGCGAGATTAAAATTTTTCTGCCAAGTTTTATAGGATCAGGTATTGTAAAATAGGTAAAAAACACAATATTTTGCATTCACACCTTCAGATCAATACATGTGAAGAGCAATAAAAATATCAATTTTACCAGTGTAAAAAATATTTAGGATTTGCAAATGAACACTTCTTATGACATTTAAAGTGAAATTTCCCAGAATAAAAAAATTATTGTCATTTATAAATGTGTTATAAAAAGTTCTGTCAATAACTTATTTTACCCCCATTGGAAGGGGTAAAATAGGTCATGCTTTAAAAACAGCTTTAATTACTCTATTTTTTAAATTTCTTTTTAACATTGTTTAGAAAGCAATGAGGTAAGATAATATAAATCTTCATAAGAACTAATACACTCCCCTCAGGAACAATCCTGGGTCAGGAAGGACTTTTACAATTTGAGAAGCATCTCCATCCGAAACTTTAAGAGAAAATGAAATATGAACTTTCTTTTTCTCTTGAAAATATCGCTGTGTATAAGTCTTCTTTAATTTGTGAAAGAATACCAAGAAATAACTTCTTAGTTTTATCCCCAAAAGCTCGACCTGGACCCACTGATTTGAAATTGTCAAGACTATCTTTGCTCAAGATAGTTTTTCACATGTATTGGTTTCAATTATTCTCTGTTTAACTACAGACAGTTTTGCAGACTTCTTTTCCATTCTTACATTTTTAATATGTAGTCCATTTAAAGAAGAAATTGAAGTAGTTAAAATTTCTCCCATTTCTTGCTGCATAAGTTTTCTTTTTTTGCATTCTACATGGCTTCCTAGCTAGCTTGGAGAAGTGTCTCTATGATTGAAGATTTGATGTGCTTTAAAGGAGAACCTATACTTAACCTATCTTGAAGGGTAGCTCAAACAGTCTGACTTGCTGTGGTTACCGACGTAGATGGCGCTGCTGCAACAGCTTGACTTTTTGAATATGTGATGTTATTGCCATGATATTGATGATCCTTGAAAGAGGTTTTCAATAATGAAGGGGACAATGAATTTCAAATTTGCAGTCATTTATGAGTAAAAGAGTGACAAACGAATATTAAAAGCATCTTTTAGAATAGTAGTTATCAAAAAAAGATTTAAAAAGCAAAAAATTATAGTTGCATAATGTGTGCTTAGCCCAACCTATTTTGAAATATGACCTATTTTAAACCGCTCAGGTTTTTTTTTGTTACAAAAAATAAGTTTATCTCTTTTTTAGTTTGAAACTTCCTGTATTTTTTCTGGAAAAGTAATTGTACACAATAAGATAAAAATTTAATATACACGTACTTCTAACTTTTCTTAAAACAAAAGTTTTATACAGCCAGAATTTAAAGTTTCGCAAATGAAAACATGGAATGGCAAAAAACTGCAACTGCACAGTAGAATTTACAGTTCGTTTTGCATATAAAATGATGAATAGTATCAATAAAATATAAAACTGGCATAAGGAAAAGAAAAAATGATCTCGTTTGTTTTTATGGAATTTTGTTTTAAAAATGACCTATTTTGCCCCGTGACTTATTTTACTCCTCCTGACCCTACTATGAAAGTAAATTTTCACCGATTAACTTTTGATACTTGTATGCTTCTTAAAATCTTGTTTTTTAAGGTAATTTTTGCACTAGATAACTCACA
Organism: Oedothorax gibbosus; assembly: GCA_019343175.1. Taxonomy (NCBI): domain Eukaryota; kingdom Metazoa; phylum Arthropoda; class Arachnida; order Araneae; family Linyphiidae; genus Oedothorax; species Oedothorax gibbosus. The sequence goes on from CM033277.1 coordinate 34,019,460, forward strand.
ACACTTAACTAATTTAGCAACTGTTTAAAATATTACAATATTCCGAAAAATTAAGAAATATGAATTATCAGCTAAGTGTCACACAAATTAAGAAAATAATTAGCTTTTGCTATATTATTTAATAAATAAACACTAATTATTGAATTATTAACATGAATATTTTAAGAGGATAAAAATTAAAAGAAATTAATTTTAATGCCATTTCATTGTAATTATATTTTATATTACCTAATGAATAATATTTAGTTCTGGTCTAATGTCAATTATAATGGAAATTTATATATTTTTTCTGTTAAACTTCATACTTTTTCACCAGTACAATTTTGTATAGTGCTATATTATTGTTTTAAATACTTTAAATAAAAACATTTCTTCTATTCAGTTAAATATAAAAGTGTGTTTATACTTAACTTTTCATTACAATGGTAGATCTTTTCACAGTATAATTAATATCATAAATATTATTTCACCATAAATGATAACCAATTTTAAAGTTTTATTATATTTTTTATTTTGCTTATATTTGATTACATAGAATTTTCATTATATTTTCTAGTTTAAATCAAATTTGTGCAGTAACTCTGTGATAACTTTCATCCAACATTAGAATTCAAAAGAGAAAAATATTCAGTGTAAATGTAAATGTTTCTGAATTATATCAGAAATATATATTTCCTTTGTTTGCAAAATGTCCTCTAATACCTTCAAAAGCTTGATTCTTACAATTTGCATAATAGGGTAACGAGTACAGTGATTGGCACCCTCACAGTGATTGGCCCCCTCATTCATTATTGAAAATAATAAGATGTTAAAGCCCAAAATAGGTGTGACAAAGGTTTTTAAAATTCCCGCCATTAACGTTTGTCATGTTGGCAACAACATTTTGGGCTTTAACATTTTATTATTTTCAATAATGAATGAGGGGGCCAATCACTGTGAGGGTGCCAATCACTGTACTCGTTACCCTATCTATTTTTAGTAGGTTTAGTTATTCTTAAAACTTGCAAAAGCATAAAAACTCTTGTTTTTATTCTTTTTCTTAACATTATGCCAATAATAAATATATATTATTTGAAAGACAGTAGTTAGTAAAAAATTGGTTGCTACAAATAATGAACCGAAAAATTTCAACAATACAAATTTAAAAGTTAACTACTGCGTTATTTATTAGCGTTGTCATTGTAACATAGTGGCATGGTTGTGTCTTAAGATCTATAAGAAGTAAACTAAACACATTATCATGCTTCAAAAATAATTTATATACACTAGAGGGTTCAGACACAATTGCAACAAGTCCCTACAGAACAGTGACAACCTAAGACAGATTGCAGTCTACGACCCTTTTGTTGAACAGAAGTTCAAGCGTCCAAGGACGATCCATCACGACCCAGATTGGTAACTATGACTTGCATGTCTATTCTACATGACAATATCTGACTTATATTACCTGACCATGTAACTATGCAAAAATGTTTTTCTTATATTGTTGTCCCACTGTCCCATTTTCTTATTTCATTTCAAAATATATATTTGTTTTATATGTGTTGGATTTCGTATTAGTAGTTTATTTTTAGGTTCCTTGCTAGGTGGTACCAGCAGCGATTCGATGTTTGCTGATATCATATGAAGAAGGAGCGTTGCAGATTTCGATAAGCTTCACCTGTGTGGTGAGACTGTTCCATGAAATTCACCAAGTGTAGTGCTAACTTCTTATTCAAAAAGAAACTGTAGATTGTTTTCGAAGATTTCTATGTTGTGATTAGCTATTTCTATTTTAAAGTAATTTTACCATTTTAACTAGTTGTTTTATTTAAGTTGTAAGAAGTTATTTGTCGTCGATTAAAGAAGTTACAGTCTACAAGCTATGTGTGTATCTATTCAGCGTAGTCTATTAATCGTTAACAACCATATTTGAAACAGCGACTACTCTAACCCTACAATATGCTTACTAACTCTTTGTTTCTTTTCAGAAGTTTTTAAACATGCCTGCGCAGAGCCTTGCGGCACCCTCCCCCTCTCTGACCATATTAATACGCGATTTCTGTGCAGCCCTATTCCACTTCCAAGTTAACCCCGTTTCGAGATGTTTTCGAGGAGTAAGGACGTTTCGCGTCGACACTCGTTAATTAAGTTTCTATTTCAAATTTCAATGTTCAGCCAATAATTTATTTTTCACCCCAGAGATGCCCCGATATCAAAGACAAAATCTTATTGTCTTCATGGCTTTCATGAATAATAACAAGCTTTACTTGGTATTTCCATGAGTTAACTCATTATAGTATAAAAATATATTTTAGATAAATATTTCTTTGATCATGGTTTTACTAAGGGATTTTTATACCTAAAAAAGAGAGGCAATTTCATAGAGTGGCTACATTTCGTATTTAAATGTTTAAGATAACTAAAATCATATTGGGTAAGATAAAAATATATTTATAAATTTAATAAACAACTTTAAATTGAAATTTAAAGGAGACGGCACAACTATCCACTATTTTTTAATTCGAATACATCATAAATCAACGTCCTTATTTTATCATGAAATAATTAAATGATAAAGAATTTATTCTAAAGTAATTTCGTTTAAAATATCGTCAAGCTACGTTTTAGTAAATTTACCCCTAAAATTCCTGCACTTTCTCTGAAAGCTAGATTGTTACGTTGACTATGTATACTCAATAAATTATTCCTAAAATATAAATTCATTGAATAAATGTTTTAATCATTTATTCACCGAATATTCAACAAGAAATAGTTTTTAAGGGACCATACAAATGCAGAAAACGAAAAACAATTATTCATAACGTCATCATATATAGTACATTAATGAATTTTACTAATGTGTTTTTTATTGGTAACTAGCTTTATAAATACGACGTTGCACGGGTGTAACCTTAATAACGGTGATTTTTTTTATGTAAACTTTGATTTTATGCCAATTTATACACTATTCACTGGATTCCATCAGGATATGATAATCTCCTCCCATTCTGATATCAGCATTAATTTTAAAAAAATAAGTGAATGTCCGATTGTATCCAGGAACTTTCAGTTACTTGAGTCATAGTAGTTTCTTTTCCTAGTAAACACCAATACAAAATCCAGTTCGTCAAGTGAAGCCACCGGTCGCTTTGTTGTAAGTTCCGTTTTTATTTCTCCGTTGTTAAAATTTCCATTTTGCATTATCCCGTGTTTCTACTTAAGTTCCGTTTCTTATTTCTCCGTTATTAAAATTTTCCATTTTGCATTTTCCCGTGTTTCTACTTAAGTTCCGTTTCTTATTTCTCCGTTATAAAAATTTTCCATTTTGATTTCCCGTAAGGTAAGATCAGGTAATCGTTTCCGGCTGCCTATTTCTAGCCTCCTTTAGGAGTTTTAAAACACAGCCAATAACGCCTCATAATTTAGAACCCTGGTCAAATCACGAGGTCGACACCTGAGCGGGGGGAACTTCGAGCGACATCGTACGCTAACGCCTTAGGGCTTTGAACTCCACAGATTTAACGAGCACGTCTGTCCCAGTGTACTAGGGACCATCCGTGAATTGAGGATTTTTCTACTATTTCCATCACAGATCCGATTGATAGGATGACTGGCAGTAGGAGGGATTCGAACTCCCGCACTCCTGAGAAGGTTGATTGTGAATCTCTAGGCTGATGCCCTAACCACTCGGCCAAGGACGGGCCTGGTAATACCGGTATTGTGTTCGAGTTTCGATGTGTGTATTCTTAGTCATTATCGCAATTCACGATAGGGAAATAAAAGTTATGGCAGCTCTAAAAACGGAAATCGTTTTAAATCTCTTCGCTCGGGTTGAGGAAATTTTCGTTGTTGAAGGAAAAAACCGTTAGATGGAAAAAAACCCGTTTTCATCTCTTCGCTCGTGGTTTACGGACATTTTCCGTTTTTAGAAGGAAAAAAACCCGTTTTTAGATGGAAAAATCCGTTTTCATCTCTTCGCTCGTGGTTTACGGACATTTTCCGTTTTTAGAAGGAAAAAACCCGTTTTCAGATGGAAAAATCCCGTTTTCATCTCTTCGCTCGTGGTTTACGGACATTTTCCGTTTTTAGAAGGAAAAACCCCGTTTTTAGATGGAAAAAATCCGTTTTCATCTCTTCGCTCGTGGTTTACGGACATTTTCCGTTTTTAGAAGGAAAAACCCCGTTTTTAGATGGAAAAAATCCGTTTTCATCTCTTCGCTCGTGGTTTACATACATTTTCCGTTTTTAGAAGGAAAAAACCTGTTTTCAGATGGAAAAATCCCGTTTTCAGCCAATACGGGAAAGTTCCGTTAAAATCAGTAATTTTTCTCCTGAAATTTCAGGTTTTTTTAAACAGTGTAAACAAACGCTCTCGGCGAAATATTTGACGCTATTCTATAGTAAAGCTTGCATAGGCTTACTACATCGACTTGGATATTGATTTCTGACTCTAATAAAAACTATAATTGCAACGCATTTTTCTTACCTGTAAAGAAAACTACTACCATCGTGTGTAAATTCGATCTCCGGGTACAGCAATGATGCAATGGCCGGTCTGTTCATTGGCAACTTTTGGCGAGTATGAAAATTTAACTTATCGAATTTTATTAACTATCGAATTGTATGAAATATGAAGTGGAATGTACAAACACCTTATTTGCAATTAAATCTTCCTTAATATCTTCATTTCTTACCATTTGAAAATATCAATTAAATTCGCAATGGAAATATAATTAGAATCGAGTTGAGGAAACCTGATGCATCATAAAAAAATAAAAAAAAATAAAATCTATAAACGAAATAAAATAATGATATCCAAATTCTTCAGATTAAACCCACATACACTCTTAAAACAAAATAGTGAAATTCACTCCTATAGGAGAAGTGCATTTTCGGCACCGGAAAGGAGTGAAAATTAACTCAGACTGAGTTAAAACCGCTCGTTTGTTTTAAGAGTGTACCTTTACTTGTTTGTACGTAATTTTCTCTCGCGCCGAAATTTCTTTCAAATTTGAAAAGGAAAAGTGTAAAGCCAAAGTTTATAGAATTCACAATGCTATTCCTATGGAGATCGAAATGTTAAGAATATTAAAAAAAATCTAAATCGAATATGAAAAAACTAAGCCTCAGGTGCACACGTAGGTAGTAAAAGGAATCTATATTAAAAATTTCGAATTTTTTAGGGCAGTATAAGTAGGTCTTCCACGGTAAACAGACAAACAGACAGACCGATTCTTTCTTATATTATTATAGATAAACAATAAGAACAAATTAAAAATAAATAATTTCTATGGCTGTTGCTAAAAAATAGCACATCTTTCTTATTTGAAATAATTTATTTACCTAAAACTTAAAATATTGCCTTAAAAATACATTTTCAAAAGTATAATTGATTGAGGTTAGAAAAAACTTGAAAAAGTATGCATGTAATTAATAAATAAGAAAGTTTAAATGGACATTTTGCCATAAAATAATTTTCTATTATTCTCAAACTTCCAAAAAATTATAAGTAAGCCTAAGTTTTTATCATATAATCATAAACAAAATTTTTAAGGCTTTTTTTATGGTTGTTAAAATATGATGGTTTTCTTTAATATCTAATCAAACTTATCTTACTTTTAAAAAAGATTTTCCAAGAAGTAGAGTTTTTTAATACCGTTCAAATAACTTTTTCGAAAAATGTCACTAGCGGAGTATAATAATCTATTGATCTTATCAATCCTAGAAGTATTCAATTTAATATTTACTCAGTATGGGACATAAAATCTTTAGAAAAATTAACAAATTAATTGTGCACACCACGATGTATTTTTATTGATTTACTGACAAAGAACAAAGTAATGAATTTCCGATAAGTACAGGGACATTTCAGATGGAAGGTTTAATTGAAAAAATTCCGATACCTTACTTTTTAATTTAACCAAATCGGAAAGAAAAAATCAATACTTACCTTTTCTTTAATTTTTCTTTTGTTAAAAGTGTCAATCGAAGTTATTACGTAGGGGGAACCAGGGACATATGACCCGACTTGTAGTTTTTGGCTTGTAACTTTTAAAAAACACTATTTATGGATGTGCAAATGCAGTTAATTTATGCTTTAATATGTATTAAACAATATATTAGTATTTTTCTGTAGTATTAACTGCAATACCAGTAAAATATAAATTATTTTAAACTTTAGTTTTGGGTCATGTATCCCAATGTATAGGGATACATGACCCACATTAGGGATACGTGACCCAACCCAAAAATTTGGTTGTAAGACTTAAAATTATCAAAAATTTTTTACCTAATAACAAAACTAATATCATATTATAAAGTTTATATAGATTTTATAGTATTTTCAGACAAAATTATTACTTTTTATTTTTATCACATTAATTGTACTTATACTAACGAAATAATCAAATTTAAAAGTAAAATTCTGGTCGAAATTACAAAACTGGGGCTTCTTTTATTTTGCAGAGAAAACAGGTGGTTGAAGAATCGCTACTATTTAATCAATATCAACTTGAGATGTATTGTCCATTTCAGGCCATTTAAAACATTTTCCATCGATTATTTATGCATATTGAATTGTAAGCTCGTTAAAAAATTCCCTTGTACCTTCCCAACAAACCTCTTGCAAATTTATTTTAACACTGGTTTGAGAAAAACTACAAACACGAAACAAAAAAACACGAAACATTGAAGCCAACCGCTTCTCACAAAATCCGAACTAAAAACTTAGGTGAAACAATTGACAGTTACAGTGTGGAAATTAAGTGCGGTGAAGGAAAAAAAATTAGACTATGAGTAAAAATTTAGTGACGTCACAAAGAAAATTATTGCAGATACTTCTTTTTAAATTTTGGAGGAAATGTTGTTGATAAGTGTACGATGGAGGT